>LR812519.1:45015149-45705149 GCA_903798195.1 Danio kyathit | reverse complement strand
CATTTTATTTGACAAAAAAGGAATACACTTAATTCACCAAGGATATACACAATGAAGTTTTACAAACAAAACTTATTTCCATTACAGTTTTTTTACAGACGCTAGGACACATTTCTCAATACTTAGGTCACTTTTGCAAAACTCTTCACACAATTCTCCAAACCGACTTTCAGCTTGGCAAAGCAGTTCATTTCACATTCAAAATGCACTAAAACCATATCAAAACACGTTTTCAGGTCTCAAATAAACTCATTCTTCCAGAACGCTAGCAAAGTTTGACAGCCGACAAACACACTTTGTCACCCATTAAACAATGACCTAAAAAACACTTACAACATGTAGCATTACACAGTGTTTTCTTGAGTACAACAAGGACAAATCTCTGTTTATAATTGCAATATATATTGTTTATAACTGCAATATATGTTACTGGAATGGAATGGAATTTGTCAATATTTTATGTCATTTATTTATTTTTTTTTTTTTTTCAAAATACCAAGAATTCCAAAATACAAGAATTTGTATGCACATCATCCACTGATACTGATACAATAGTAATGGTAATCTGGCTGGTTAAACTGCATTTTTAGATTTGAAATATGTTTCAATAAAATATTACTGTTGAATTTTGCTGTCTTATTCAGTTTTAAACAGTTTTGAAGACAGTATGTACGCACGTGCAAAATGTCCTGTACTTACAAAGATTTTTGGCAGTTGTTGTGTATTACCATTACAGTGAGAAAAGTGAGAGAAAGAATTGAAAAGAATTGATGAAATTTGAAAGATGTAGTCATTGAATGCATTTTGTGCCAAAACAATGATAATTGATCCTCAGTTTAGCCCACATAGACTTCTGTTGTGCTCACTGTGTGAAGAGTTTTGCAAAAGTGACCTAAGTATTGAGAAATGTGTCCTAGCGTCTGTAAAAAACTGTAACACCCTAGAAAAGAATTAGATGATTTCGTTTTAATGCTGTGTATAATATAAAAATGCCAAAACAATTTTACTTGAGTGCTTTTAATACTGATTCTACTTGTCCTGAGGATGAGGAATGGCCAGTGGAATTTATTTTATCGCATTTCATAACCCAAACAAGACAACACTGTAAATAAACATTTAAAATCTTAATATGTATGGTAAAAAAAACTGCTGCTGTGGTCGCCAGAAATTCACAGTAAAAATTATGGTAGAAGAAGTTAAAGACATTTTTAAATATTATGGTTATCTTCTGTGTTTTATTAATGTATAGGGTAAATAAAGCAATGTTTTGAAGTACTAATATCAACACATAGTACCTTTTCACACAATTAAAAGTAATGCAATAAGCATGATTTATCAACATTCATTGATTCATTTTCTTTTTAGCTTAGTCCCTTTATTAATCTGGGGCTGCCATAGCGGAATGAACAACCAACTTATCCAGCATATGTTTTACGCAGCACATGGCCTTCCAGCTGCAACCCATCACTGGGAAACACCCATACACTCTCATTCACACACATACACTACAGACAATTGCTTACCCAATTCACCTGTAGCAGATGTCTTTGGACTTGTGGGGGAAACCGGAGCACCCGAAGGAAACCCACACAAACATGGAGAAAACATGCAAACTCCACACAGAAATGCCAATTGACCCAGCCGAGGCTCAAACCAGCAACCTTCTTGCTGTGAGGCGACAGCGCTACCCACTGCGGCACCGTGCTGCCCATGTTACAAAACTCTAATATACATAATTGATGAGAAAAAAACTAAACAGAACCAAAGTTGTCAACAAATATCATGAAAAGAGAAGTGTCATGCAATTTTAGGAAAGTCAATTTATGGTTATTGATTGCATATAATAAGGAAATGTACAGTTGACCAGGTTACAGATTTCTACTGTAGCATTGGTCACACTTTATTTTGATGGTCCGTTTGTTGAATTTAAGTTACATTGCAACTAATTATCATTAGATTATAAGTAGACTGTTAGGTAGGGGTTAGGGTTTGGGTTGGGGTTGGGGTTAGTGTAAGTTGAAATGTACTTGCAAAGTTTCTTATAGTCAGTTAAATGTCTGTTGAAGGACTGTTAAATGTCAGTATCAACAGATATTAAGCAGATAGTCTACTAATACTCAAGTGGACCATCAAAATAAAGTGTTACCGTAGCATTTTTACAGCTTTTTTACTATTAAAATCGCTGTCATTTTTTTTCAACGAATTTAACATAGAAGATCAGTAATACATATTTTTGGTAAATCAAAGCAACAATGCTTGTATCTCGGCTAACATTAATCGCAGTTGTTATGTAGTAACTAAGCCCTTGGTAAGTTAGTTTTCACTAACCTGAGCAAGCTCGGTGCATCTTCATTTAAGTTAAATTGAAATGAATTGAAGCTTACATAAACAGCGTTAAATCTGAATGTTTTTATCTGAATCATGATGACAGTAACATGGAGCTTCTCCTGTTTGCTTTGTGACCTGTAAACTCTTGCTTTAAAATAATCTTTTTTTTTCACTATTATGAATAGCTCTATAGCATATGACAAAAAGTGGTTATTTTGCGACCAAAATACATCATACATCATAAAATATATCAATATCATATTCATTCATTAATTTTCCTTCGGCTTAGTTCCTTATCTATCAGGGGTCACCACAGCAGAATGAACCGCCAACTATTAAAAAAATAGTAAATATGTTTTATGCATATGTTTTACGCAGCGGATGCTGCAACCCAGTACTGGGAAACACCCATACACCCTCGCACTCACACACACACACTTATACACTATGACCAATTTTGTTTTACCCCAATTCACGTATAGCGCATGTCTTTGGTCTGTGGGGGAAACCGGAGCAAACATGGAGAAAACACGTGAACACAGAGAGAACATGCAATCTCCATGAGTCGGGACTCAACCAGCACCATTTTTGCTGTGAGGTGACAGTGCTAACCACTGAGCCACCATGCTGCCCCGTCAATAAGTGTATCAAAAATATCTTAAGACAAGTTTTTAACACTGGCAGTTGTTTTATCAAATTACAAATTTTTTAACTGTTATTAGACTTTTTTTTTTCATCAAACTCACTCAGTCATTCATCACAATGGGTAAAGCAGAGCTTTTTGAGCTGCTGAGCTTAATAAAGTGGGAATATAATATACATTCAGTTATAACTAAATATGCACAGTTCCACCATTAGGAGAATAATGAAGAACTTCCAGTCAGCTGGATGCATTAGAAATCAGTCTGAAAGAGTACATGTGTCCAAATAAATTGTTAGAAGGGAGATTAACGTGACCAAAATCTCTTTGAATCACAGGTGGAGAATTGCAGAATTAGGGTCTTGGTCTTATTAAGTCTACAAATCCACAATGTTTGAAAGGGTTTGAACACTGTAAGAAATTATATGACACAAAGTCATAACAACAAATGTTTTTTTGTTATCTAACTTGAATAAGTGAATAATTTTATAACTTATACAGAGTTTAACTTAATATTTTAGTCAGAATGATTGATGTAAGTTGAGAGAACTAAAACAGTCAGGGAGAGAAAAGAAGAAAAAAACATCTATTTTCATCCAAACATACTCTCAAGTGTCTTCATTAATTTATTTTATTTTCGGCTTAGTCCCTTTATTAATCTGGAGTTGCCACAGCAGAATGAACCGCCAACTTATCCAGCACATGTTTTACGCAGCAGATGCCCTTCCAGCTGCAACCCATCTCTGGGAAACATCCATACACACTCATACACTACAGACAATTTAGCCTACCTAATTCACCTGTACTGCATGTCTTTGGACTGTGGGGGAAACCAGAGCACCCAGAGGAAACCCACACGAACACAAGGAGGACATGTAAACACCACACAGAAACGCCACTGTGTCGCCCACAGACAATTTTAGCTTACCCAATTCACCTATAGCGCATGTCTTTGGACTTGTGGGGGAAACCGGAGGACCCGGAGAAAACTCGAACCAGGGAGAAAACTCGAACCAGGGAGCTTCTTGCTGTGAGGCGACAGCACTACTCACTGCGCCACCGCGCCACCTCGAGTGTCTTCAGTTTTTTTTTTACTATTATATTTATTTTAATTAAACAATCAAAAAGTTCAAGAATAAAGACACTTTTCCTGTTCACTCATATTTACCATGGGTGCAAATATTAGCGGAGGACACTGTAGTAAATAAATGCACATAGAATAATAAAACAGATCATGATGAAAATGTGGAATACCCTTACTGCTGTTGTCATTGAGTGTGTATGTTTTTTCTGTCTTGTTTCCTTTCTCTCTGTCTCTCTCTCTCTCTCTCTCTCTCTCTCTCTCTCTCTTCTCTCTGCTCGTGGCCCCTGGGGAGGCTGCAGGGCTTCGGTCAGCCATATGGTGTGAGTCTCCTGCCCGCCCCTCCATCATTGCCCTGGAGGAGGCTGGATCACACCCACCACCTCCTGATGGAGAGGAAGACCAGACACAACACAGGCCACACAGAGACACAACCACACAGGCAAGGCTGATAAGGTGAGCTCCATTTGAGAAATTTGAGGAGAAAAAGGGAAAAGGTGAAAAATGTTGGTGTCAAGGAAAAAAATATAGGACACAGCAACAATACAGGCACATTTTCACCTGGTTTTTAAAAATATGTTTTAATCTGATTGCATATTTTTTTTTTGTTTTGTTTATTTGATTTAATGGTGTAATAATTATTCATATATTATTTTTTATATTAGTTTTTTAAAACTTTTTTTCTGAAATCAGATGATTTTCTTATAATAATAATATTAATAATAATAATAATTATTATTATTATTATTATTATTATTATTTTAAGAAATGTAAAAAAATACAATAATAACAATAATCTGAACTGACATAAATGGTTCCACAAAATAACATTAACAAATTAATTTTTCCACTAAAGGTTATAGTTTAAAAAGGTTCTGTAGGTATTAAAAATGTACTTCAATTCACACTTAAAGGTGAATAAATGTTACCATGAATAGTTATTCAATGACATTACTACTCTTTTTAAATTCTTAATTTCTTCATTATTTATGTGTTGTTCACACACATACAGTGCATCCAGAAAGTATAGTGCTTCACTTTTTCCACATTTATGTCTGTTACAGCTTTATACCAAAATGGATTAAATTCATTTATTTTCTCAAAATACTACACACAACACCCCATAATGACAATGTGAAAAAGGATTTTTTGAAATTGTTGCAAATATATTAAAAATAAAAAACCTGAAAAATCACATGTACATAAGTATTCACAGCCTTTGGCTGTGAAATTGAGCTCAGGTACATTCTGTTTCCACTGATCATTCTTGAGATGTTTCAGCAGCTTAATTGGAGTTCACCAATTCAGTTGATTGGACATGATTTGAAAAGGCATACACATGTCTATATAAGGTCCCAGGGTTGACAGTGCATGTCAAAGCACAAACCAAGCATGAGGCCAAAGGAATTGTCTGTAGACCTCTGAGACAGGATTGTCTCGAGGCACAAAGCTGGGTAAGGATACAGAAAAATCTCTGCTGCTCTGAAAGTTCCAATGAGCACAGTGGCCTCCATCATCTGTAACTGGAAGATGTTTAGAACCACCAGGACTCTTCCTAGCTGGGCAGCCACCTAAGCTGAAGAGAAGGGCCTTAGTCAGGGAGGTGATCAAAAACCCCATGGTCACTCTGTCTGAGCTCCAGCGTTTTTCTGTGGAGAGAGGAGAACCTTACAGGAGTACAACTATCTGTGCAGCAATCCACCAATCAGGCCTGTATGTAGAGTGGCCAGACGGAAGCCACTCCTTAGTATTGAAATTTGCCAAAAGGCATCTGAAGGACTCTCAGACCATAAGAAACAAAATTCTCTGGTCTGATGAGACTAAAATTGAACTCTTTGGAGTGAATGCCAGGACATACGTTTGGAGAAAACCAGGCACCGCTCATCGCCAGGATAATACCATCCCTCCAGTGAAGCATGGTGGTGGCAGCATCATGCTGTAGGGATGTTTTTCAGCAGCAGAACTGGAAGACTAGTTAGGATAGAGGGAAAGATGAATGCAGCAATGTACAGCAACATCCTGAATGAAAACCTGCTTCAGAGTGCTCTTGACCTCAGACTGGGGCGACGGTTCATCTTCCAGCAGGACAATGACCCAAAGCACACCACCAAAATATTAATGAAGTGGCTTCACAACAACTCGGTGAATGTCCTTGAGTGGCCCAGCCAGAGCCCAGACCTAAATCATATTGAAGACCTCTGTAGAGATCTGAAAATAGCTGTACAACGTCGCTTCCCATCCAACCTGAAAGAGCTTGAGAGGTACTGCAAAGAGAAATGGGCAAACATTCCCAAAGCTGCATCAACAAAGTATGGGGCAAAGGCTGTGAATACATATGTACATGTGATTTTTCAGGTTTTTTTTATTTTTAATAAATTTGCAACAATTTCAAAAAAAATGTTTTTCACATTGTCATTATGGGGTATTGTGTATAGAATTCTGAGGAAATAATTTAATTTAATCCATTTTGGAATAAGGCTGTAACATAAAAAATGTGGAAAAAGTGAAGCGACGAATACTTTCCGGATGCACTGTATATACCTCTTTTTAAATTCATATGTTGCTATTTGCATACATTTTTACAAACCTAAATGTGCACATAAGCATTCACATTAATATTTTTTTTGCAAATATACTGTAAATGTTAAAGACAAAGTATATATTAAATCATTAAAGCATATCTATGCACAGACATTTTAATGCAGCAGCTCATTTAGTTCACACGAGTGTTTCTCTCAGCTTCTCCTTGCACTGATTGGATGATCAATCTGCAGGTCAACTACTCATGTCAGACGCCCTGTGAAGATGCAGCAGTCGTTTAACTATAATTAGTGATTTTAAATCGTGTACATTAATTATAGCCTTTAAATGAAATTACCAAACGGTTGTACGGAAATACCTCAATGAGTCCCCTGGTGTACAGAAAGGAGGAGGGAACATACGAGCAAAAGAAGTGAAAGAAAGACAGGTTAATTGTAATTCACTGAGAAGACGACACTGGAGTGAATGTATTCCCTGCGGAGAGTGATTGGAGAAATAAAAGTTTTCTCTAAAGCCCCCCATCCCTGCCTCCACACTCTCTCTCTCTCTCTCTCTCTCTCTCTCTGAGTTGCCAAACACCAGCTTGTCATTTCTGCTTTGTTTGGCTTTCTTGAGATGCCTGAAAGACTTGATACACACATTAAAAGATACTGACATGTTTGCGTCTGATCCTCTTTTGGTCTCCATCTCTAATCGGGGGCGGCTTCTCTGTCTGTCTGCAACGCTCGCGCTCATAGAGACTGCCACAGGTGCCACAAAAAGACTGCTCACAGATCTGCCCCATTCTGAAATGTCTGACACAGGATGGAGCTTTTTTTTTTTTTTTACTTATGCCTAGAGAAAGTGGGTTCAGTGGCCAGCTTTGTAGTGGAGATCAACATTTGAGAAACATGTATTTTCTCAGAAATATTTTTACTTTGTAATTTTAGTTTATACCATAAAATAACCAAAGAACTTCATCAAAATGTATTTTTAGAGGATATCAATTATTGTATCACCAAGAAAGACTACAGCTAAAATTTTATTCGCCATAAACCTTGATACTTTTTCCACTATTCTCCTCTGCACACACTTCGAGTTCCGTCTTTCCTTAGTTTGACGGTGAACATGAAAAGGTCATTTTGGAGCAGTTTTCTGTCCACATAACATAGCAAATGTTAATATTGCCTTTTGATTCTATTCATTCTGCTGCAGAAGTTTTGACCACTGACTTTCAGTACAAATTCTCTTAAATGACAAGACATTGTATAGCCGCTTTTCCACAATCAGGCCTAATGGTTTTCTCTGCTTAACCATCCCATTCTGAGCCAATCCGGGAAAGTCAGAATGGATATGGTTTAATTTTCCACTGTGGCTCTGATAACGAGGCTCTCTGAAGAATATCTGGAGTATCTTGTCATACAAATCAGATATTTCTGTTTTGGGGACCCTTTTTTCTGATGTTTACTTTGTTCAATAACAAATAAATAAAAATGAATAGATAAATATTTAATATCTGCTTAGCCAGCTATGGAGAAACTGGCAGCCAGCAAACAGAGTGGCCACGCCATGCACACACATGCCATACCAGTCCAGGAATGTGTTTCCCAAACAACAGCATAACTCACGACTGAACTATCATAATACGATGCGTCATTTGGGAAATGAATGATGTAGTGACAAGTGTTTCCCAAAGCCATACCTGCTCTGTTGCAGAGCCGTCGTTTGAACCATTTGAGCTTTATAACATAAAACATCAGTAATGACGCTCTAAACGGAGTAACAATGGAGTAATGAAATTATTATAATTTCTTTTTTTTGTACAAATTATTTTCTTTTTCCATGCACACGCATACACTTTTTTAAATTCAACATTAGTTTTGGTAAAAACAGGCATTCGTTTCCATTTTAATGTAAAACTGATTCAGGAAATGCCATATCATTGAACTATAATTGTGACAACAGAACTTGCAACATTATTTGACGAATAATGGTTTTCAAAAACGCACCCCAGAATGGTTCAGCAGGGATGTTTAACTGTGCATAAAATTCTGGGCCTAGAATGGTTTGTAATTGTGCTGCTCCATTCCAGGCTCATGTAGAAATATAACTAGAACTGTACCTGACTGTTCTTGGAACAGTATGACAGTGGAAAAGTGGCTTATGTGTCTGGCAAACAATTCTAGCTGCAGTGTTGACACAATTGATGTGTATCTGTATAGAGTATGCATATACTGATATTCATTCATTCATTTATTTTGAATGAACCGCCAACTTATCCAGCAGAATGCCCTTCCAGCTGCAACCCATCACTTTGAAACACCCATTCACTTTCATTCACACACATACACTACGGACAATTTAGCCTACCCAATTCACCTGTACCGCATGTCTTTTGACAGTGGGGGAAACCGGAGCACTTGAAGGAAACCCACGTGAACACGGGGAGAACATGCAAACTCCACACAGAAATGCCAACTAACCCAGCCTAGGGCTCGAACCAGTGACCTTCTTGCTGTAAGGTGACAGCGCTACCCACTGCGCCACAGCGCCATCCCACTGGGATATTATGAATTATAAAGCTTAGCCCAAAACTGTAATCATAGAGTTCTTGCCATTCAGTGAGTGTATCCTCCTCATTGGTGACTGACCTTAAATGGATTGACAGATCAACTTTTTTGACTGCTTACACCTCACGAATTCAAGCAAACAGCTCATAAAATTTTAGTCATGTTTAAAAAGTATGTTTAAAAATTATGATGAGCTAGTAATGATTAGGATTAAGGTTAGGGTTAGGAACTCATCAATTCCTCTCACACGGTATGAGTCATGACCATACAAATACGATACTTTGTGCATAAACCTTGTACAAGCTCATCCGACAGCAAAAATCACAGTGTACTCCTAGCTTTAATGACATTAAAAAGATAAAGTATTCTAGAAATTCCAGATTTGGCATGACCAATTTTTATTGCTTCTTGTCCTTCATCACATTATAAGCACATATATGATGACAGACCCTCAAACACTTGCCTATTCAAGCTGACACAATCGGGGGAAATATATCAGTTTTAACAGGATTCAGTTGCAGAATGTTGTCAGCCATCTATTTGTTAATGGAGAATAAAAATCCTGAAGAGGGACATTTTATCTAGTCTCTCAGGACTAAAAGAAAAATGCAATTGCACATCATAAGCATAGCAATGATAATATATAACTGTAAAACTATTAATAATCTTGTTAGAGGAAGCATACAAATTAAACAGAAGAGGGCCTAGCACAGAAACTTGAGGCACACTGCAGGACAGTTGCTCCCCATCAGGAACATAGCTACCTGTTAAAAAACATTTCACAATATATGAGAGTGTCAAATCTTTGTATGCATGTCACAAAGTCTAAATAAATATATAAATAAACAAAATGAAGAATTCTCATCAACCTACTCTAGGAGGGTTTTCACCATCTTGCAAATTCAATGAAAACTGAAAAGATTGGCTGCCGCTTAAATAGAGTTTGTCTGATAATTACCAAGGAAATTACCACCTGATCCTAGAATGCCAATAATTGGGAGAAATCTGAAAGTGTTAGTAATATAAAATCTCATTTAGTATTTTTAAATGTTCTTCAGAGTATATGTAAAACAAAGAAATCAAAACACTTCAATAAGACTAAAGTAGTGACCTAAACATTTATGAAGTTGTAATTAGTTTTCTAATTTTAATCTCCACTGAATTTGACCAGTGACGTGACTCGCCTCTCAAGTAAGTGTCTACTTAACCTAATTAATCTTGCGTGTTTACATCTCTCATTGACAGCTATTTCGCTCATCTTTTGAACAGGCCCCTTTCATGATGAATTACAGCACTGGATGTGTGACACTTCCCAACTACAGAGGTGTCCCACGCCAGGGACGAAAGCCCAAATGAACTCCTGAAGAGTTGTCTTGAAGATATAAGCTATTCAAATGAGACATTAACAGAAGGGGACTTCGCTATTGCCGGGCATCTTATGATAATGTTCTCATTTGAATATAAAAGAATCGTCGTCGTTTTCTCCTGCAGATCAAAAACGTGTCTGCTGAATAGCTATTCCCTTCACTAAAGACTGAAGACAATGAGCGAGTTAAACGTCTGCTGCTCTTTGTTTGTTATGGCGATTGAATCTCTCTAAAACAGGGTTAAAATGAGGAGCCTGTAGTAATGGCATCCACTTATTATGCACTGTAAGATCATGTGGGTTTTGTTACAGTAAATGGGCAGCCTTTGTGAAGCCACAGTGTAGAGTCTCAAATTGCTGTACTTGTGGTTAGTTGCAGTCAGGACGATGGACAGATAAGTAGTTTTGTTTGTGATCATTTTGTTAATATCTTAATGTGCATTACTCCACACAGTGGGTATATAATTCAGAACAAAGTACAAACATGGTTAAAAATTTATGCGTAACAATTATTTAGACAATGTTAATATTTACAGCTTTGATAGCAGGATTCATATTCAATAAATGAGCAGAACCACACTTCTAGCACGCAAATATGCAAGTTAGGTAATCACATAATACTTGCACATGAAATGACTCCAGATGAAAGCATTATTGGTAGTTGTTGTTGTTGTTGTTGTTATTGTTGTAATAAAACTGACCCATGAAAAAAAAACAGGTTTGGTTTGCCCATTTCACAATATATCAGAGTGGCAAAACACTGTATTCATGTCACAAAGTTTAAATTAATAAATAAATAATCATAGGTTAACTAGTACTACAAAATAACTAATATGCAAACTAAACAATGATGATGAACTAATGATTTATTAATGCATGTGCTAATCATTAACTAACTTTAACTGCAACATGAGGTAATGACTACCTTAATTATTTAGTACATGTTTGTTAATTAATGTGGTAACACTTTATTTTGATGGTCCATTTGAATATTAGTAGACTGCCTGCTTAATATCTGTTGATACTGCTCCTTCAACAGACATTTAACTGACTATAATGGCCTGTTTCCATTGAGTGGTATGGTACAGTATGGTTCGGTGCACTATTATGGCCGTTTCCACTGTCAAAAGTGAACCGTACCGTACCACTTTTTGGGTACCCTTTCGGAAGGGTACCTAGCAAAACAAAAGGGTACCAAAAGGCGGAGCAAGATGAGCAACTGAACGCTATTGGTTTACAGAGATACGTCACTCACTCGTGCAACAAGCCAGGAGAATAAAAACAAAGGAAGCGACATTTTTAAAAACACAGCCGAGACATTACACCGTAATAATATATACATATAAAAATGAGCCATGGTCAACCCGAGCTTAAACAAATCTAGCTATCGTCTTGATGAACAGCCACAAAGCCAAGAAGAAGAGCATAACTACCCTGTGCCCCATAGTTGTTTACAAGGCCGTCTAAAGTGCGAGCGGTTTCGCTTTCTCTCGTGCACTCGCTGCGCATCTTTATTTGAAATAACAAACTTCTTGAGCTGATGATAATAACATGTGCGTGATTATTGAAGTGCTTCTGACACCCGATCCTTTCAGAAATGGACATACGCAAGAGTGACGCGTGAAAAAACAAAGGAGAAGCCCGTCAAAACAGAGGAGCAAATGACAGTTTCAGCAACCTAAACCATGCACAAGCTGTCATGTTTGATAATTATCGTCACCTTTTGGACTATAATGAACTCGGAATGACGGAATTACTTTCTAACAGAGGATACATGTGCTGGCGAAGATTAAAGATGCAGATGAGAGGTTTGCAGTGACTATGGGCTATATGTTGCATGTTGTTTTTGAACCTATATAGGGACTAAATGGATGCTGTGTGTAGATTTAGAGTAATTGGTAACATATCGACGACTGTAAGGGTTTGTATGTGTTCATATATGTTGCATTTATTTATTTATTTTATATAATTGCAGACGTTACAGTAGGCTATTTCGCACTGTCGTTGATCTGCAGTTATCATCAAATCATGTTCAAAGAAAGGTTAGTAATGAACATTTATACACAAGTATTTATGTGTATAAAGCATCTGTTTTATGAGAAATGCTTCTCATATGATATGTGAACGACCCGTACAGCTTTGACATTTCCTTGAGTGAGAATGACGTCCACTGAAACTTTCTGTCGTACACCACGCACACCAAAAGGGTACCATTGGTAACCCTTTTGGCAGTGGAAACACAAGCCTGATAAAAGTGACCCGTACCATGCTGTACTGTACCAGTCAGTGGAAACGGGCCATAAAACTTTGCAAGTACTTGTCAACTTACACTAATCCTAACCCCAACCCTAACCCCAACCTAACAGTCTGCTTATAATTTAATTAGAATTAGTTGCAATGTAACTTAAATTCAACAAACGGATCATCCAAATAAAGTGTGACCATATAAAGTGTTACCGATAAATCTCATCATAGAAAGGCATTTGAATGTCTGCTGAGGAAAGTGATATACAGTATAACCTTTAAGCAGTCTCTTGGTACTATCTGATGGCAGAACAATGTACCTTGTATTGTCAATCACCAAACACATATCATTTTGCAATACAAAGTAATGTTATTAAAACACCACTATTATTTTATATCAAATATAATTTATTGATCCATAATGGGGCGGCACGGTGGCTCAGTGTTTAGCACTGTCGCCTCACAGCAAGAAGGTCAATAGTTCAAATCCAGGCTGAACCAGGAGCCGTTTCTGTGTGGAGTTTGCATGTTCTCCCCGTGTTCTCGTGGGTTTTCTCTGGGTGCTCCGGTTTCCCCTACAATCCAAAGGCATGCATTATAGGTGACTTAAATAAACTAAATTGGCCTTAGTGACTGGAAGGGCATCCGCTGCGTAAAACATATGCCGGAATAGTTGGCGGTTCATTCCACTGTGGCAACCTTCCTGCCAAAGGAAAATAAATAAATAAATGATGCATAATATTTAGCCAAGCTATAAAACATTAGGCCTTTCTTCTGGAAGGGTGTGGCATATTTCATGTAAGTCCTTAAATTGACGTCTTCAGAGAAGGACTGCCATTCCAAAGCTGAAGCAAGTGTTCAGATTTTTGATTAAAGATTACCAAAACAAACATTTTTTTGTGTGTAATAACTTACATGGATTGGTTTACCTTAATGCTCCTGTAACAATGAGTCCAAGTAAAATAAACGTTGTACATTTTTATTTCATGCAGAGTTTATCCCGACATCCACTACAAAAACCCATGTCAGTTACCAGTAGATTCCAAAAGAACTGTCCGTGGTAAGGTCATTTTCAAAATACTGAAAGACCTGCTACACTTAAAGGTCTGTATTTATCAATTTTTTGGTAAGCTTTACCTTTAAATGTACATTTTCTATTCTTTTTTTAATGTCTCTTTATCAGTAGCTGTTTCTAACATTTAGCTACATACTATTCCCACTACATGGACTTGTGTTCTTTACTCAACAAGAACACAGTTTAGTTTCCTCTGGTGGTGCTGATTTACATTGTGTCTCTCAGGTAATTATCAAGGCTCTGGCCTGTGTCCATGGGAAGGTGCCTGTTCAGTGTGTCTTCAGCAGAAGCAGACATGAAACTGTGGCTGGAGGACGAGCCTGAGGCACTGGACTCTCTCAAAGACCCAGCAGCTCTTTCAGCTCAGTTCATACTACGCATCTACTCCTACACAAAGTATAATAACTACAGCAGTCTAGAAAAACAAGAATCTCTAATTCTTATATAATACTTGTCCTTTGTATTATAGTTGTCTCTGAGCATGAATACATGTATGCAACAGTTTTATATGAGGGGTGTGTATATACAGTATGCTAATATTTCAGCACAATCTCCAAACCCCACCCCTAAACCTACCCCTTGTTGGGTGGTGAGCAAATCAAACTAAAATGTATGAATGAGATACATAAACCAAAAAGTTAAGAATTGCCATGAGATTGTGTTGGATATTTAGCATTTATATTAAGCTTCAGGGTAAACGTGGACCATTTAGACTTTTTTTTCTGTAACACTTTAAAATAACAGTTGAGTTGTGAGTAATGAGTTAAAACATGAACTACCTTTAACTACAACATAAGTTTCATTAGTTCATGTGTAAATATTGGCTAGCTTAATTGCTTGTTAGTACATGTTTGTTAATTAATGTACTAATTAATGAACTCATTAGCTGTTAATGTATGTCATGACTTTACTTGGAGGGGCACATTATCATTAAATCATTCATAACTACTCAATAACTCCTGTGTTTAAATGTAACGGTCATCCACAACCATCTAGTGCATGTTTGCATTAAAAAGCAATAGAAAAGTGTTCTGTATACATCAAAATAAACAGTCTAAACACAGGAGTTCTTGAGTAGTTAAGAATGAGTTAATGATAACGTGCCCCTCTAAGTAAAGTCATGACATAAACATACATTAACAACCAACATAGGCTCATTCTGAAAACGTCCCCTTATATACATTTCTGGAGATTGTGAATTATGTTGCCAGAATTATGTATGACTGCCTTTAGTGTTTAAAATGAATGCTATAGGGGTGATATGACGCCTTTTCACACTTATCAGCTGACCGATTACCTCCTTGTGGACAGCTTTCTGGCTGTTACCAGTTAGTCAAGTGGCTCACCATGTACGTCGGTGGACTTGAGACGTAGAGAGGGGTTGACCATGACGACAGGGTTCAAATCTGGCAAAGAATGCTTCCAGAAAGTGGGTAAGACAAAAACAGAAGACAAAAAATGTAATAAACAAGTAAATAACACGGTTAGAATGTGGTAAAATCTGAAAACGTAGTAAAAATCAGGTTGCCACGAGGGTTTTTCTTTTTCTGGATTGCTTTTTAAAACACTGTCTGTTGGGTTTTGGGAAGTGGGTGTGTCAGAAAGCCCACTAGGAACTGAAAATAATCAGTGTGTTTCACACGGACTGTTATAGGCAGTGCAACTTCCCATATACGGATGCAGGTGCCAGATCACAATCCGCTTTCTTTCTTGCTACATGTTGTGCGTTTATCCACCAAATGTGAGTAATAATGTGACTATCACTGAGTGAACATTTACACCTTTCATATAAGATCACGCCGCGATCGCGGAGAAATATTGATCACGCTAGCCGTGAGAGTATACGGTGTACAACATGTGCTGCGTCATTCCGCCTATTGCATTTACTGCTAGTTTAACTAATTAGTTTGTTTATTATAACGTATATATTTGTTACTTTGTAATCACTGTATAATCATTGTTTATATGGTGTGATTCTCATTGATGTGAATGTGGAAAGATATCTTAAATTTATACTGTGTTCCTGATCTGTACTACAGACTACAACATAATTGAAGGAAAGTTTAATGGCACTGACTGCTTAACAAATGTCATTAAAGAAGTTTGAAGAGGATTACTTCTTTGTTGCCTGATTCTCTGACCGGAATCAATGTCTATATTTGACCGCCAGTAAACCTGTGAATAACTCAGTTGACAGAGGCGCAATACCCCGTCACTGGGTGGGTGGGTCAGTTTGTGCTTTTGAAAACACTTTTGGTTGGGTTTAGGGAAGGAGGAGGGTGGGTCAGTCAGTCAGTCGACAGCGGTCTCTGGTGGATTTACATGAGAAGAGCAGGCGCGAATGGCACTCGCAAAAGAAATTTGAAATCTCAAAAAGCACACACAGCGGCCTCTGATGGATTCACAAAAAAAAAAACTGCAAAAAAAAAAAAAAAAACATACCTCCTGGGAAGTATTTGGCACTCTCCAAAAATGCATATAGCGATACGTTTTCAGAATGAGCCCGGGTTGTTAAAAACTCTCATAAGTTCTTGTTGGTTACATTTAGCTTAAACTAATGTGTTAATTAATACATTAATGGTCACACTTTATTTTGATGGACCTTTTGTTGAATTTAAATTACATTGCATCTACATGCCAACTAATTTGCATTAGATTATAAATAGACTGTTAGGTTGGGGTTAGGGTGAGTGTAAATAGACATGTACTTGCAAAGTTTCTTATAGTCAGTTAAATGTCTGTTGAAGGAGCAGTATCAACAGATATTAAGCAGACAGTCTACTAATACTCAAATGGACCATCAAAATAAAGTGCTACCGTTTCTTTTTATTTTCAAACCTTGTGTTTTATAAATGAAAAATCAAACTATATCTATGAATATAGCAAACCGCTGAAAATGGCAACAAATGTACTTTTAATAAACTTTTCACCGTCTATGTCACCATCTGTGAATCACAAACTATGACTAATGTTACAGTAAATAACAGATTTTTTTCAGAGTGTTTGAAGTCTTCTGAAGTCAGTTGATTTTTGATCTAGTATACATAAGTTGAATATAAGGAATATATAGCCTGATATATGTATATAAGAGCAATTCCATGCAAATGTCAACCTTCCCATGAAGAAAATTAAGTTTTCGCCAAAATACGGAAACCGGTTTAGGTTTTTTTGGGGTAAGCAAGTATTTTACAGTACTTTAACAATACTCATAAATGTATCTGTCAATGTTTCAAACTATTATATTTAACTTTACCAAAATCACACAAGTGGCAATTTTACAGCTGTCACATCCATAACAGAGAGACGTCACATCCATAACGACACTTTTTCCTCATACATGCAAAAATGTCAAATAAAATAAAATTAATCATTTTTGTTCTTTAGTGAGCCGACTCATATCTGTTTGATGAGCATTGTTTCTTTCGGTTGTGCAGTTTAATTGACAGAATTTCTACAAAGTATGTCGTATACTGTAAACTCACAGATTTTTTTTTGTCACATTCATAACGCATGTTTATTATCCTCATTTAAAGTATAAAAAATGTTTACAGATTGATATTTTTTGCTTCCCTTGTTTTGGAAAATATAAACAGATGTTTCAATATAATGTTAGCATATACTTTCTATGTGAATTTATGTTTTGAGTTTTTACTGCAAATGTCACATCCATAACGCTGCAATTGCTCATATATATAGAGAGAGAGGGAGAGAGAGCCTGACAATCTGGGGTCAATATAAACTGTCGGGAACTGTTCCGTGTCACTGATGATCCTTCTTTTTGTCCCACTAACGAAATAACAGCACACAAAAAGACAGAATGATCATTTTTGGATGAAGCATTGCAACACCATCCGTACTCTCCACAAGTGACACTAGAATTGATGACTATTGTAGCGGTGACACTTTTACACCGACCGCAGTTAATTCTAGCCGAAATATCTGGAGGTTCACCACATGTGCAAACATTCCACTGGCAGTTGAGATATTACAAAAGTCTTTTGGGTCCAACAAACCCACCTCATTAATATTTCCAATTATTATTCCTTTTCTTTTTCTCTTTCTACCAGCAAATCCGCCGACCAAAAGAAGGAAAAAATAATTAGCTAGCTCCAGATATCGCAGAGGTAGCAAGAGCGCTTGGGTCAGAGCAGACATCCTGCGTTTTCTGACATTTTAAATTACCTGAACAATACCTGAAGCAATCTCTGGACCTAATTAACTTCCCACTGAGACCAAATGTACACATCATTTAAAAAGATAGATTTGAGGGGACAAAGCATGATGCCTGGGCCTACGCTGGGGGGAGAAAAAGCATACAGTTTGTACCTAAACGCCCGCCAAAATACCACAGCGCGTCCTTTCCAATATGCAAACGCAATAGGCAATATTCTGCTGGCCCTATTTATTGTATTCGAGTAGTGGGACTCTCCATCAAGTAATCAATGCGCTGTTCCAATGAGTTCATTTTAATGCACTCAATCATGCCTTTAATGTTTATGGCTTACGGGGGTAGCGAGCATCAGGAATGCAGGAATGTTATATGGCTTCGGTTTCGGCCCATTTCATCAAATATTTATACGCTCAAAAAACGGGCATCAAAATAGGGGTGGAGGAGAAATACATTTGCAATGCTTCACTCTGGCTCTTTGTCTTTCTCTCTCACCTCGTGCGCCTTGTTTACATTTGAACTCATTGTGTAATTCTGACGCTCCTCTCCACTTTTATTTATCCTTTAAAAAGGCTTAAAGTGAGACGTTCTTCACAGCGGCACAGGCAGCTTGTCAATGCCACCATCGTCATGCTATGAAAGCTCTTTGTCTTATCAGAAGGCCAGCAGCAGCAAATGATGCAAAAATGCTGAAATTCGGCAGTAATTCCCAGCCTATTTTTATGTCAGTCTTAGTATCAGTTCAGCTGCTGTTAGTGTCTTTTTAAGCTGGTAAATATAATGTTCTCTGTCTTTTGCTGGGCCTAAATCGCACTCCTCATTTTTCACTAGAGCAGTTTAACTGCGGCACCCCAAGTGATATTAATTTTTTAGCTGGTCTATTTAAGGCTTTTTGGTGACGTGCATGTTTGTAAGTGTGTGTATGTGTATATTCTTAAAAGTGCCTTTAGTATATATCCATTTTTATTTATTTATTTTGTACAATTGCTTTTTGTTAGTTACACATACAAGTTCAAAAGCTTAGGGTTTGCAAGATGTAATTTTTTTTTTTTTTATATATATATATATAAAGATGTCTCTATAACAAGGCAGCTTTTTCAGATCCAAAGTACAGTATTTTTTTAAGATTAATTGTTACAAAATGTAATAAAAAATAATGTAATAAAATGTACTACACAATAAATAATTACAAAATGTAATATATCGGTAACACTTAATAACTGCACATTATAAATCATCACTACAAATCATTATAAAATGTAATATATCGGTAACACTATAATAACTGCACACTAGAAAATCATTACAAAATGCAATATATCGGTAACACTATAATAACTGCACACTATAAATCATTACAAAATGTAATATATCGGTAACACTATAATAACTGCACACTATAAATTATTACAAAATGCAATATATCGGTAACACTATAATAACTGCACATTATAAATCATTACGAAATGTAATATATCGGTAACACTATAATAACTGCACACTACAAATCATTATAAAATGTAATATATCGAAAACACAATAATAACTGCACACTATAAATCATTACAAAATGTAATATATCGGTAACACTATATTAACTGCACATTATAAATCATTATAAAATGTAACATATCGATAACACTATAATAACTGCACACTATAAATCATTACAAATTGTAATATATCAGTAACACTATAATATTATAGTGTGCAGTTATTATAGTGTTACCGATATATTGCATTTTGTAATGATTTATAATGTGCAGTTAATATATTGTTACCGATATATTACATTTTATAATGATTTATAGTGTGCAGTTAATATAGTGTTGGTAATATAAAGTTGACAATTCATTCCGCTGTGGTGACCCCTGATAAATAAAGGGACTAATCTGATATGTGAAGAAAATGAATGAATGAATATCAGCATATAGGCTATTCATCCCTCAGACACAACTGATGCATATCATGATTAGGAACTGCCCAACATTTATTAATCAGTATTCAGCCTCAATCTGCTTTGTGAAGCCCCAGAATACCTGCGTTCGCAACACCGCACCATTACTACATGCCGGTGGAAACTTTCACCTGCAGCCCAGTGAGACTTGAGTGATCAGCAACAAGCAGTTGTTTGAGCTAAAAGCTGTGATGTGCGGCTCTGAACGGGAGCCTGGAGTATGTTCCTGACATTCAAAGCTGAGCCGGAGAGTCTGGAGGTTGCAGAGCGAGTGTCGAGTGTCGGACTGAGCGATCACGTCCTGCTGTGTGCTTTCCCCGAGATCAGAGATCACAGCTCTCGACCACACATGCTCCTGAGACTCCGGCCTCCTGCAATATTTACCCTCTACACGAGCCAGCCTGGCAGAAAGCTGTCACTCAGCGGCTCTGGAAAACTGCTTTTAATAGAACCATCAACCTAAATCAGCCATTCCAACACATGGGGATTTGACAAGCCGGCTTGTACTACTACACGATTACAGACAAGGGATGTTTTTTTGCGAGCCGGAGAAAGGGGAAACAGTCGTTGAATTCTGAAGAGTTGAACATGAATATGATGGGGTCATCTGATATTCATGAGAAAAGGGGTGCAGTTTGGGGTTTTGAGGAACTTCTGTGCTGTGAGTTCAAGGGAAAGTCTGAAATGTAACTTTTCACTTGACAAAACTTTGGGAAAACTTCTGTTGTTTAGACTATTTTTTAACAGTTGAAATGCTCCATTTCTGTTTCTAGATAAGGACAATATCAATATGTGGTAATTAAAGTCCCCCTTTAATCAACATATAACTTTTATGTCAATATGACAGTGCTGGTTATATATAAACAATGTCCCTTTAAGGCAAGTCATTTCATTTGACGGCCATCTTTGAACATCTGTCGGCAGCATGCTTGGGCATTCTGTTTAAATGGGTAAACATCAAATTCTCCCAAAACTGCTTGCCAAGCCTATGATTGAATTTCATCTTACGATTGAATTTTCATTTTAGGAATCACCAATGTAATTAAACAACAGTTGTCTTTTTAGTTTCAATTCTAAACATTCAAATTACACAAAATCTACAATCTTGTTCGAGGCCCTCCCCCAGAGAATAGTCAGTTTATAGCAATTGATGATTGGCTCCTGTACTAGAAGGTGAGGCTTCATTCGTCATATTGATCGTTACACATGTCCCCATTCCAAACTATACGAGTGACTATAGCCTCTTTCACACAGCGATAAATATCCGCAAAATTACCAGAACGACTTTACTGGTAAATTAAAAAAAAACGCTGTTCACACAGGCAAGGACGTTCCGGAATTTTTCCGGAAAAGACCATTCACATATCCTTTCCAAAATACTGGTAAAATCTGACATCATAAACCAGAAATGAGCTCTAAAGCGCTGCGCTTATATTTTTAAACATAGAAGGGGTCGGGTTTTTGTTGATGGTTGATGGTAACGTTACATAATATGTGTGTGTGCTGGTGCTCATCGGCTGCTTCACGTGCACGCGTCAAGCAACTGAAGCAGAACTTGAAGGTAAACATAGAGTGGTTTATCATAAGCATTTTATCGATAGTTTTTTCCACAGTTGGCAATAAGAAGGAACATAGAAACATTATCTTATTAACATCTAGCAGCTAAATGTGTCTGGAAAAAATATACAAAGGTTTTTTTTTTTTTTTTTTCACGAACAGTGCGGGTGTGAATGCGTCTGAATGTTGTGATTAGCTGGAGTGGATGTCTTACTTTAGCGTGTTCTAATCATGACCGCGCTCTTTCCTGCAATTTTCCTTCTGCGTTCACATAGAGCAGCATTCCGGCAAATTACTGGTAATGTTACAACTTCTCCGGAAAATTGGCTGAACAAATTTTTCGGTATTTTTAAAAAGGGCCTGTTCACACATGGTCCCTTTGCACAAAAATCGCCGGTAATATTCCGAAAACGTCTGCATGTGTGAAAGTGGCTAATGTCTTGTGTATTCTAAAGTCTTTGATATAAATGAGTGTGATCCACTGCAAAAACTCAGTTCATGTTTACAGATATAAGAATTCAAATCTTAAAGTGTCTCATTTTCAGAAATGAAGATCACAGAGTTTCATGACATCGCCATGCACTTCTGCTTCTCATCCTATTTTCTGACCAATCAAATGCCCGTTCTTCTGACCAATCTGAAGCATCCCGCCCTCTACAAGACATGGATGAAATTGGTCATTTATTCATATGTGACCATGCGCTCATACAGTGTTTGCCTAAACAATATAAATAATAAGAGGTATAGCTAACACAGTGTTGATCTGAACCAAAGAATATAGAATACACAAGATGTGTGAATGCTCTAGGGAAGAAAGCCCCGACTTTTAGTAAAGGAGCCAATCGTCGATCGCTATAGACTGCTGATTTTCTGGAGGAGGGGATCGGTCCACTCCAGACCATAGACTGGACCAGGCACATGTTCTTTGCGTCCGTTTTTGCAGCTGTATTGTAATCACTGCATTGACTCTACACAGAAAGGCATCCCTTCTGGGACCTTCTTTCTGAGAGAAGTGTGCCACCATGCCACCCCCTGATCTATGAGGCTGTGGCAATAATATCTGGACGCAGCTTTTATAATGCAAGCTGAGATTGCATTTCTCAGAGATGCAATGTCAGACACAATGCACTCAATGAAGCTAGTGACATCACTGTGAGGAATAGGGTTAGGGGCAGTGTTAGGTGATCCCATTAAAGAGAATTGCATGAAGCTCAGATTGCATCTGCACCAGGTCTGCATCCAGACACCTCTTGGCTGTGGTCGTTATGAGCTCAACAACTGTGGGCTGAGCTGTGACATAAACAACATGCAATTGGCTGCTTAAGAAGTGGGAAAAACTATTCAGTATTTCCTACCCTGGATGTGTTTTAGGTGGCTGAGAGAGTTTAACATGCTGCAATGTAATGCCTCATTCACACTAGCAACGACTGTGTTGCTCCCTGTCGCTCTGGGGTGCGTTTCCCAAAACCATCATTAGCCAACTAAGGTCGCAAGTTCCGTCGATACAAAGATAGTTTGTTGATTTGCCGTTTCCCAAATCCATCGCTCCAACGAACATTCGCAAAATGTGTCGCAAACTCGAGCACTTGAAATGACACCTTTGGAGCTGTAGTTAGTAAACATAGTTTCTGGCTGTGTTCTATTCCCACATATCTCCCCTATGCCCTTTTCATTTAGAACATTCTAACATTCAAAGTTGGAATTATTAAAAATAAAAAAGCATCAAGGACATCTCTCTTAGATGTAATTTGCTTTCAAAGTATTTTTACAGTTCAGTTTTAGGGATCTTGTTTACAATTGTGCTCCCTTCACAGTCCACTTTGAAAACTTTGATGTCATTTTGAACACAGCCTCATGACAAAAGCTATAGGTGACTATTTTTTAAAAGCGGAATTTATGTTACGTCTCCAAAGCTTGTGAAAACAAAAAACACAGCGTACGTTAATGCTTTTAATTTATAGTAGGTTATTTATAAAGTATCTGTACTGTATATGGCCTGGTTAGAGCATATCTGCAGTGGTTTGCAGGTGATAAAATTGTAAAAGCAGACTTTTCAAAAAAAAATATATATATCCTACCTCATAATCATCATCATCATCCTCATCATCATTAATATTATTATTAAAATAGGACTTTTTTTCTTTTTCTAATAAATAATAAATATTAAATTAAATTTCTTAATGAATAGCCTCATTATTTATGTATTTATAGGATTTATATATGATATTAGAATAGTGTTAGCTTTTGGAAGTGATTTTATGTTTTAGAATAGAATATGTAATGTTCAACTTCTCAATAATATTAGTAAAGCAAACACAGGCCATATGTGCCATTTACATATATTTCAATGAATATGGAAAACGAGTGCATGATTTTACCAAAATTAATACTGGATTTTATTTTAAATGTGTGTGCGTGTAAAACAATATAATTTGCACAAAGAAATTATGGGGTTCTTCTCTAATGAAGTTGTTACTCCACTCCGTTTTATGGGCGTTTTACGTTATAACTAACGTGGTTCAAATGATGGATCTGCGACAGAGAAACTAAGGGTTTTGGGAAACACTCGTCACTACATTGTTCTTTTCCAAAACGATGCATCGTACTATGATAGTTCAGCCGCGAGTTACGTCGTTGTTTGGGAAATGCACCCCTGGGTGGTGGTCTGCTGCAAAGGCAGGTCTGTGTAGGTCTACAGCACGGAGAATGCAACCGGCTTCTGCAGGAGCTGAGAGAGATCACGTGAGCTCTACTGGTGCTCCTGGTCGCTCTTCATTTGCATAAAATTGAAGGATTCTCAACTTCACAGGAAGGTCATCGGAGGTCGCTCACTCTTCGTTCAAATCAACGGTCGCTTATCTTTTTGCTGCTCAATGTCGCTCATAGTGTTAATGAGGCTTAAGAAAACACACGTAATTACAAAAAACAACAACAAATTAGGAAAAGATCTTCTTCGGTTTGACAGCAAATGTGTGGCAAATCCCCACAATGCAAACACATATATAAAATGCGCCGCAAATTCTCACAACGGAAACAAATAAAGAAATCGCGATTCGAATGAATTTTCTCACAACACATGCAAATATAACACAACATAATGTTTCAAAGGGACCCAAAAACGTGACGGACCAGGCAGGGAATTGTTTACTGTGCTGTGACTATTGCTCAGTGAAGTTTTAGGTGATCTTTAAAAGATGAGTTATTTTAACATCCTGATTACACGATTCTCTCGTCTTTTGTACATTGTTAGCTTAAATAAATATAACCTAAATAGCACATTTTTGGGTTCCCTTAAAACATTTATGCTGTGTTTCTTGCTATCTGTATGTGTTGTACAAAAATGCAGTGCATTTTCTTAATTTGTTTGTGTTGTGAGAATTTGCAGAGCATTTTCTTAATTTGTTTGCTTTGTGAGAATTTCAGTGCATTTTCTTAGTGCATAATTCTTAGTGTTTGCGTTGTGAGTCTGTAGAAATATAAATGTATATATACATTTATATAATCTAGTTTCAAATGAACAATAATCTATGTATATCTGAAAATATATATTCTTTGGTTTTAAATTGTATCATGTCATTCAAAACCTTAACAGCCAGCTGTGAGGGACATTAAACCTTTTGTGTCCTGAGTACTGGCTGAGCCAAAGTGATGCAAATGCTAAAGGCATGGTCTCAATGACTCTTCCTTTGTCTTCAGGTGATACTTCCCAATACTTCATTTGATCCCTTCATGCTACTATTTACAACCCAGGCTCATTCTGAAAATGTACCTCTGCGTACATTTCTGGAGGCCTTCTCACTCTGTTATTTACTTGTTTATTTTATTTTTTGTCTTACCTGCTTTGTGGAACCGTTCTTCACCAGACTCGAACCCTGTCGCCGTGGTCAACTTCTCTCTGCATCTCAAGTCCACCGATGTACATGACGAGCTAACGGGACAAACTGGTTACAGCGGGAAAGCTGTCCATACAAAAGTAAGTGGTCAGCTGGTAAGCACAAAAAGGAATGTCGTCATCCCGCCCGTATCGTTCATTTTAAAAAACGAAATGCAGCTATACGTACCTCTGGCTACATAATTTGCGGTCTCCAGTAACTTATTTAGGGCTACGTTTCCAGAATGAGCCTATGTTGACTATTTATGTTGATGAGATCAGGGCTGGCGATGCGGTGGCAATGCGATCAGCTGGGTCAGTTGGCATTTCTGTGTGGAGTTTGCATGTTCTCCCCGTGTTCGTGTGGGTTTCCTCCGGGTGCTCCCGTTTCCCCCACAAGTCCAAAGACATGCAATACAGGTGATTTGGGTAAGCTAAAATTGTGGCGGTTCATTCCGCTGTGGCGACCCCAGATTAATAAAGGGACCAAACCGAAAAGAAAATGAATGAATGAGATCAGGGCTGGGAAATGCAGTTTATCTTGTTGACTCCAATACTACATTTAAATGCTTTGTTTAGCCATCTCCACCTAGCCACTCCCCTCCTCCTAAAAACATATTATAGACTCAATTTAGACTTGCTTACAGACTTGTGATAAACTTGCAGACCTGTAAGAGATCATGAAAGACTCTTGCAGACTTGTGGACTTTTGAAGACGCTGTATGACTGCAGATTAACCAACACAGAAGTTTCTGCTTGTTCAAGTCTCCTGGACTGGGTTCTCATTCTCTCTCTTTCAACATTAAATTTTTTTCCAACAAGTCGCTGGTGTTTTTTGTAATTGCATGTGTTTTCTTAAATTGCAGCACATTAAGCTCTCTCAGCCAGCTACTAGTTTTAGTAGATTTTTACTCAGAATGTGCTATAATATGAGATGCTGACAGTTAATTTTTTTAACAATAAATGCTTCTTTTCAACATGATGTTGACAGCACAAACCAGCTACAGAGTTTGAGGGTCAATTCATGTAAATTCCCATAATTTGTATTACTTACCACACATTTTGACAATCAGGTCTTCTGCACACTACATGAAAGGTATACACTCTAAAAAATGCTGGGTTTGTTGAAATCTGCACAAACTAAACCATCCAGTTATGCCGAGTTCAGACTGCAGGATTTTTAAAGTATTCGTGTCACAGATGTTTTAACACATGACTATCTGGGGTAGCGTTCCGTTGCTGCTGTGTTTACACAGAATCGCCGACAACTTTGTCTCGGCCCACAAACTACGTCTCACAACCAAAAACACATGAAACATGACTTGAAAACATTGTGAGGTCACGTATCTTTTTTATTAACTACATATTGAAAAAGAAGCCTTTAGTGGTGAAGAAAATGTACACTCTCAGAAATAAAGGTACGCGAGCTGTCACTGATGTGGTACCTTTTCAAAAGGTACAAATTTGTATCTAAAAGGTCTACATTAATAGCTCAAGAGTACATATTATTACCTAAAAAGTACAAAAGTGTTCCTCTTAAAATTTGTAGGTACTAATATATACTTTTGAGGTACCAATATGGACCCTTCAAGTACAAATGTGTACCTTTTGAAAAGGTACCACCCCAGACACAGCTTAGGTACCTTTATTTCTGAGAGTGTAGTTACTTTGCTAACCTGGGGTTTAAGGGGAATCAGCAGTTTCTCCTTAACTTTTTTCCTTTTTTGACCCGTTAGTGATATTGCTCAGATGAAACGTCAAACAGACACGGGTGCTGCTGCCAAATTTACACTAGTTTTTCCTCCATTTCTTTGGTCCAAATAGACCAAAAAGAAGCCCTTTTAACTTCTCCCCCAAACTCCCACTGTCTTGCAGATACTTATAATAGCGGATGCTGCTCTCTCATCGGCTGTAGGTAATTGCATCGCTGTCTCACGGCAATTCGTAACTTTTTCATTAGTGGCTAATTCGTATGAATTCGTACAATCTAATTCGTACAAATTAGTACGATTTGCCCATCACCCAATGACGGTTGGGTTTAGGGGTGGGGTTAGGTGCCACCCCTCCTTTTTAAAATCGTACATTTTCGTACGACTCAACTCGTACGAATTCGTACGAATTAGCCACTAAACTGACAAAACGTAAAATACTTACGTTTCCTCGTGAGATCAGGCTGGTAATTGCAGATATTATTTTCAGTCAGAACACATTTTACATGGCATGATTTAAATCGCAGATAGCTCAAGATATTTAGCATGCCAAATTTCTCACAGGTGTCGGCGACTCATCGCCGATTCTTTTAGATTGTGTCTTTGTTCCTCACGTGAACGAGCACCGATTTTTCAGTAATTTCTCAAAAACTGTCAGAAAGTAAAAATTGGGGCTAAAATCATGCAGTCTAAACTCGACATTATATGTTTTATTATTGTAAATTCAGTTTTTAATCCACTGGTTGAGTTTGTCTATAACTGACCCATACTGTATATCGGTTAAAACAATGCAGCAATTTTAGAGTGTAATATTATAGTGTAATAATATAAAAAAATAAATAAAATAAAATCTTCCACAGAGGAAGGGAAAACCTTTAAATGGGTTAAACTCTACTGCATCCCAGTCAATTCTGCATCCTGTTTGCTACCTCACCTTGAAATTCAATAACCGGAATGTATTCATTTACTAATAGCACACAAGTCTGGATGAATAGAAATGTTTCAAATGGCTTGACATCATCGCAGTGTTGAGTTCAAGACCTTCATGTTTTTTTCATCAGCCCACGCACATCAAACGTCAAATTAAAACATATTGCTTTTGCGTCGTATCTTTAAACAGAACAGGAAGATTTCGCCAAATATTTTATTCACAAGTCCTCACACCTTGCCCCGAAACCTCTTTGACTGCACATCATGTCCCAAGCTAACATTTGTAAATCCTTCTCCAAAGCACTGAACTTCCTTCCAGGCCAGTAGAACAGCAGACACGGCTTGCTGACACGAGCTCCCGTTTCTTTGTAGCTTGAGTTATATCAGGTGGCAGCGAGGCACATTTTGGGCTTGCATACATATAAGACGAGCTGATTTAGGGTTTTTGGGGACCGCCTGAGGCAGGTTATCCTGTGAGCCTACTGACTGTGGAGGGATTGCCTGGCAGAATGAAAGGCAGGCAATAAAAGCAGAGGGGGGGCAGTGCATCTCGAGTGCATTGAACAGGGGGAGCCTCCCTCAGGCGATGGCCCAACTGGCCTCTGGTTAAATCCTCCACTGAAAGTGTAATAATCCAAGCAGAAGCAGACAGCAAAGAGAGGACAGAGCCTTTAATGCACAACAACAGCGCCTTCTCTAATTGCCCCTTTTGTCTTTTAAGCATAGGATTTTCTGCGAGCGAATCGGGTTTGGAAACATACATCAATAGGGCTTGGTTCTTCAAATGAGTTGGAGATCACAATGAGGCCATGCGGAGAGCGAAACGTGCGCACTTTCCCTCCGGTCGCCCGCTGGGAGAATTTATGTCACAGATATCATTAAATACAATTCTGTCAAGCAGCTGTAGCTTATAAATATAAAAGTAAATATAACATTGATTTTGGAAAAATCTGCCTATTTGTGGTACGTGGAAGAGAAATTGCATTAGAATAATAATAAATTATTAAAAAGGTTTTGATTGTCTTACAGTTAATATAGATTTGCTTATACTTAATATGAAATATTATTTGACAATGTAATGAGTTCTGCTATATAGCTAAATTGTACAGAGTGATGCAAGCTAAAAAATGCCCATATTTGTGCTTATTATTAAACTATTATTATTAAAGTAATTTATTAAATTACATCATACTAATACTTTTTATATTAAACAACTTTTTAAATTATAATAATATTAACTAAAACCTAATATGTAGTATTAAATATAACATTATACAAATTCTGTAGTAATTTAGCCTCGTATTATTTTGTCACTCTTTGAAAAAACAAAAATAGTTTGATTATTCATTCATTCATTCATTTTATTTTCGGCTTAGTCCTTTTATTAATCTGGGGTCACCACAGTGGAATGAACCGCCAACTTACCCAGCACAATTTTACGCAGTGGATGCCCTTCCAGCTGCAACCCATCACTAGGAATCCTCCATACACACTCATTCACACACATACACTACGGACAATTTAGCTTACCTAATTCACCTGTGTTCACATGTGTCTGGACTGTGGGGGAAACCGGAGCACCCGGAGGAAACCCATGCGAATGCAGGGAGACCATGCAAACTCCACACAGAAACGCCAACTGACCCAGATGAGGCTCGAACCAGCGACCTTCTTCTATTTTTTCCCCAATTTCTGTTTAATGGAGAGGTTTTTTTTCAACATATTTCTAAACATAATAGTTTTAATAACTCATAACTGAATTATTTTATCTTTGTCATGATGACAGTAAATAATATTTGACTAGATATTTTTCAAGGCACTTCTATACAGCTTAAAGTGACATTTAAAGGCTTAACTTGTCAGGACACTGGCTTGATTTCTCTCTCTCTCTCTCTCTCTCTCTCTCTCTCTCTGCTTGTCATTTCTACAGCGCGCACTCAGCTGATCGCTATTACTGATCAGCGCGCACATGGCTTGCGGCACCTGTTACCACTCTCCTATAATTTCCTTGCTATTTAAGCTCTCCCTTTTTCACTTTCTAGTCGCTAGTGTGTCCTGTTGCTATTCAGGCTTTCTTGCTGTATTATCTTGTCTTGATTCCTGTCATTGTTGTTCGTTCATGTTCTGATCCTGTTTTTTCTCTCTGCCCAGTTTTGCTCGGTTGCCTGTTATTATATTTTGATTTTTGGATTTATCCCGGCCAGCCACCTACCTTCGACCTTGCCTGTCTGACGCTGAGCTTGACTGTCCTTCGCTGCCCCATCTGTCTCCCGATCGAAACCCGCCTGCCTGACTTCTCTCACGCCCGCCGATTTGGACACTGGTCGCCTTGTTGTCTTTCGCTCTCACCAAGCGAGCGAATCATTATTTGAGTCACGAGCCTCGGCTCGTCGTTATTTTGAACAGTTAATAAAATCCCTTGTTTTGACAGCACTGCGTTTGGATCCTTCTCTCTGGTTGTGACATTACACACTAGCCATCATGGATCCAGCAGATGTCACGATGCGCTCCGCAATGGAGCTTCAAGGAGCGATGTTGGGCCGCCACGAGGAGGAGTTATTTAACGCCCGACAGTCAGTGGAGACTTTGAATGCCCAGGTAGCAGAGCTTACGGAGCGACTTCACCATCTCAGCCATGCTGCGCTCGATGCTGATCGACCCGCGTCCGCGATGGCTCCGCCCACTACAGAGCCGCGCGTCAACAATCCGCCTGTCTATGCCGGTGAGCCCACCCAGTGTCGTTCTTTCATTGTCCAGTGTGAGGTGGTGTTTTCCCTTCAGCCCAGGACATACTCCTCTGAATGTTCTAAGGTGGCATTTGTTATCTCCCTCCTGACTGGTCGGGCACGTGACTGGGGTGTGGCTGTATGGGAATCCCAAGCCTGGTGCTGTTCAGATTTTTCAGCATTTAAAGAAGAGATGATTAAAGTTTTTGATCGTTCTGTTTTTGGCAAGGAGGCTTCTCGGCTGCTGGCATCCCTTAAACAAGGAAAGCGTTCTGTGGCAGATTACGCTGTTGAATTTAGGACCCTGGCTGCCACATGTAATTGGAACGCTGAAGCCCTGACTGCTCGTTTTCTGGAGGGCCTCATGGAGGAGGTGAAGGATGAGATTTATGCTCGTGAACCACCGGACTGCTTGGATGAACTCATCAGCTTGGCCATTCGACTGGACGCCAGGATGGAGTTACGGCGTCGTGTACGGGGCCTGTCAGTCCAGCCCAGGTTTGAAACACCAGTTCCCATCTCTCCTTCCGTGGCCACGGACGCAGTAGATGATGTTGAGCCTATGGTCTTGGGTCGTTACCGCCTGACCGCCAAGGAGAGACAGCGACGCCTCGGGGCAGGTCTCTGCCTCTACTGTGGTGGGCAAGGCCATCAAGCAGCTTCCTGTCCTTTAAAAGCCATCGCTCGTCGGTAGCCGGGGGAGTCCTGGCGAGCGGTACCTCCATCTCCCCAGCTCAGGGTTCACGTACTCAATTGATTGTGTCTGTCGTTGTTAACAATGTCTCTTTTAAAGGTGCGGCCTTGATCGATTCGGGGGCAGAAGGGAATTTTATTGATGAGAACTGGGCTCGTTCCAGAGGTATCACCATCTTACCCCTCAAATCCCCTGTAACTGCCCTTGCTCTGGATGGCCGACCCATCGCCACCATCACCTCCGTTACTAACTGGGTGAGTGTGGTCACTTCTGGCAACCACAGAGAGGAGCTTAGTTTTTTGGTTTATCAATCACCCACTACCCCCATAGTTTTCGGGCATCCCTGGTTATCCCGTCATGGTCCCTGCATTAACTGGGCAGATAATTCTGTGTCGTCATGGAGCCTGTATTGCCATGCACATTGTCTTTTGTCTGCTCCGTCTCCCGTTTCTCTTTGTCCGTCTTTACAGGAGGAGGAGACTGATTTATCCTGTGTACCGAACACTTACCATGATCTGCGGGTGGTTTTCAGTAGGTCCCGTGCTGTATCTCTTCCTCCTCATAGACCATACGATTGTGCCATTGACCTCCTCCCAGGTACTTCCCCGCCTCGGGGTCGTCTTTTCTCCTTGTCTGCTCCGGAACGAGCAGCCATGGATAAATACTTAACTGAGTCCCTGGCAGCTGGTATCATTCGTCACTCCTCATCTCCAGCTGGAGCGGGGTTCTTCTTTGTGAAGAAAAAGGATGGCTCTCTGCGCCCCTGCATAGACTATCGAGGTTTGAATGACATAACCATTAAGAACCGGTACCCCCTACCGCTTATGTCTTCGGCCTTCGATCTCTTGCAGGGGGCAAGATTCTTCACAAAGTTGGACCTACGTAATGCTTACCATCTCGTCCGTATGAGGGAGGGTGATGAATGGAAGTCCGCGTTCAATACGCCTACTGGGCACTTTGAATATCTTGTTCTGCCATTTGGACTCACCAATGCTCCAGCAGTCTTTCAAGCACTCGTCAACGATGTACTACGAGACATGATTAATCAATTTGTTTTTGTTTATTTGGATGATATTCTTATTTTTTCTTCCACCATGCAGGAACATATCCAACATGTCAGACGAGTGCTCCAACGGCTGCTGGAGAATCAGCTGTATGTAAAGGCGGAGAAGTGCAAATTCCATGTCCAGTCAGTTTCCTTCTTGGGACACATAATTTCTGTTGAGGGACTTCGCATGGACCCTGCGAAGGTTAGGGCTGTCTCCGACTGGCCGGCACCCGATTCCCGAAAGGCGTTACAGCGGTTCCTGGGCTTCGCCAATTTTTACCGGCGATTTATCAGGAATTTCGGGCGGGTGGCGGCCCCCCTGACTGCACTAACTTCCACCAGGGTCAGGTTTGGTTGGTCGGTGGCTGCTCAAACTGCCTTTGATAAATTAAAATTTCTGTTCACCTCTGCACCGATCCTTATTACCCCTGATCCTGCCCGACAATTTGTGGTGGAGGTTGATGCCTCAGAGGTAGGTGTCGGAGCGGTCCTCTCTCAAACTTCTCCTCAAGACAACAAATTACATCCTTGTGCGTATTTTTCACACTGTTTGTCTCCCACAGAACGAAACTATGATGTCGGCAATCGGGAGCTGTTGGCGGTCCGGTTGGCTTTGGGGGAGTGGCGCCACTGGTTGGAGGGGGCGGCAGTACCCTTTATTGTGTGGACCGATCACCGGAACCTGGAATATATACGGGCGGCCAAGCGTCTGAATGCCAGGCAGGCCCGCTGGGCTTTATTTTTTGGGCGCTTCAACTTCACCTTGTCGTATAGACCGGGCTCCAAAAACATCAAACCTGATGCCCTGTCTCGCTGTTTTGGTTCTCCAGTAGATCCTTCCCCTCCCGATACCATCATACCTTCCAGATGTGTGGTGGGGGCGATCTCCTGGGGAATTGAGGAGCGTGTCAAACGAGCGCAGGTTGGGGTTGAGGTGCCCAGTGGCTGCCCGGCGGGTCTGCTCTTTGTTCCGGATGCGGTTCGCACTGCCGTTCTCCGGTGGGGCCACTGTTCTAAAATCACCTGCCACCCGGGGGTGAGAAGGTCGCTGGCTGCCATCCGCCAGCGGTTTTGGTGGCCTGCCATGGCTGGAGATCTTCGTCGGTTCGTGGGGGCATGCTCGGTCTGTGCTCAAAACAAGTCCTCCAATTCTCCATCCATTGGTCTATTACAACCCCTCCCCATTCCTTCCCGCCCCTGGTCACATATTGCCATGGACTTTGTGGTAGGCCTCCCTCCATCCAACGGCAATACGGTGGTTCTCACAGTAGTGGACCGCTTTTCCAAGGCAGTCCACTTCATTCCCCTTCCTAAACTTCCTTCTGCTAGAGAGACTGCTCGGGAGGTCGTGGACCACGTCTTTCGGATTCATGGTCTTCCGGAGGACGTGGTCTCTGACAGGGGGCCCCAGTTTGTTTCCCATTTCTGGAGGGAGTTCTGCCGGCAGATTGGATCCTCCACCAGTCTGTCATCCGGCTTCCATCCACAGACCAATGGCCAGACCGAGCGTGCCAATCAGGATCTCGGTCGAATGCTCCGTTGCCTGGCATCCCACAACCCCTCATCCTGGAGTCAGCAGCTCACATGGGCAGAATATGCCCATAACTCATTGCCGGTATCCTCGACTGGTCTTTCCCCGTTCATGTGTTGTCTGGGATATCAACCCCCTTTGTTTCCTTCCCAGGGCTCCGAAGCAGCTGTCCCCTCGGTCCAGGCATTCATTGACCGTTGCCGACGCACCTGGTCTAGGGCCAGGGAAGCATTGCTTCGGGCCAGGGGACGTACCAAGGCTGCAGCGGACCGTCACCGTAGGCAGGCTCCCAGGTATGTCTGTGGGCAACGGGTGTGGTTATCCACTAAAGATCTGCCTCTTAAGGTTTCGGCAGGAAAATTGGCACCTAAATTTATTGGGCCTTATTCCATTATTAAGATCATGAGCCCGGTGACTGTCCGTCTTCGGTTGCCCTTACACCTCTGTCGTGTACACCCTGTCTTCCATGTTTCCAAAATCAAACCTGTTTTATGTTCCCCCCATTCCCCTCATGTGTCTTCCCCTGCCCCTCCCCCTCCCCTTGTTATTGATGATATCCCTGCCTTTAGGGTTAAAAGAATCCTTCAGGCCAGACGCCGTGGACGGGGATTTCAATATCTAGTTGATTGGGAGGGGTATGGTCCTGAGGAGAGGAGTTGGGTCCCGGCTCGGGACGTCCTGGACCCCTCGCTGATTGAGGAATTTCATCATCGCCAGTCTCTCTCTACCTCGGGCACGCCAAGTGGCGTGCCTGGGGGGAGGGGTACTGTCAGGACACTGGCTTGATTTCTCTCTCTCTCTCTCTCTCTCTCTCTCTCTCTCTCTCTCTCTCTCTGCTTGTCATTTCTACAGCGCGCACTCAGCTGATCGCTATTACTGATCAGCGCGCACATGGCTTGCGGCACCTGTTACCACTCTCCTATAATTTCCTTGCTATTTAAGCTCTCCCTTTTTCACTTTCTAGTCGCTAGTGTGTCCTGTTGCTATTCAGGCTTTCTTGCTGTATTATCTTGTCTTGATTCCTGTCATTGTTGTTCGTTCATGTTCTGATCCTGTTTTTTCTCTCTGCCCAGTTTTGCTCGGTTGCCTGTTATTATATTTTGATTTTTGGATTTATCCCGGCCAGCCACCTACCTTCGACCTTGCCTGTCTGACGCTGAGCTTGACTGTCCTTCGCTGCCCCATCTGTCTCCCGATCGAAACCCGCCTGCCTGACTTCTCTCACGCCCGCCGATTTGGACACTGGTCGCCTTGTTGTCTTTCGCTCTCACCAAGCGAGCGAATCATTATTTGAGTCACGAGCCTCGGCTCGTCGTTATTTTGAACAGTTAATAAAATCCCTTGTTTTGACAGCACTGCGTTTGGATCCTTCTCTCTGGTTGTGACATAACTAGGTTAATTAGGTTAACTAGGCAGGCTAGGGTAATTAGGCAAGTTATTGTATAATGATGGTTTGTTCTGGAGACTATCGGAAAAAAAAATATATAGCTTAAAGAGGCTAATCATTTTGACCTTAAAATGTTTTTTAAAAATTAAAAACTGCTTTTATTCTAGCCAAAATAAAACAAATATGACTTTCTCCAGAAGAAAAAATATTGTCAGACATACTGTAAAGAATTTCGTTGCTCTGTTAAACATCATTTGGTAAATATTTAAAAAAGAAAAACAATTCAAAGGAGGCTAATAATTCTGACTCAATAACTTTTATTAAAATAATCTAAGTAAATAGTAAGCAAGTGAGTAGACTATGTATCACATAAGTATCTAAGTGAATAAATAAATTCATGATTCAAATAATGAAAAGTCACATTGTTTAGAACAACATATGTGTGAGTAAATTATGACAGAATTTTCTTTTTTGGGTGAACTGTTCCTTTAATAGTTTTAATCTGTTCAAGGTGTAAATTCCTGGGTAATATTTACTTCACCACAGAATAGTTGTAAATAACTTAGTGGATAATATTATGAACGAATGAGAAACTGTACTAGAATTTTACTTATTTGTCATTGTATTTAACATTTGAAAATTTGTAATTTTTAGTCACTTATATGTATTATGAAATGTATGTATGCACAATTTTATTTAAAATGTAAAGAGATAGTTCAAACAATGACAAACATTACAATACATCTAAATTATGTTGTAATTTCGTCAGCCCCAAATCATTAGTTTATAATCTGGAAAACAAAATATATTTGAAAACATTTTTGGCATAATTAAATGGAAGAAAATGACTTTCTTTTCTTTCCTTTTATCTTTAATTAGTGAACTGATCATTTAATAAAATCAGTCTAATCAAAATGTCAATGACTCTTGTCAATTAGAAGAAAGCAGTTAATCTGACTGAATAAATTTGTTCCCTTCAACAAAACTTGTTTACAAAACCACTTGATCTTAAAGATATACTTGATTTCACTCATTAAACGTGTAGAAACAGCAAACAAAGCCACCCAACCTTTCAATGACCTGATTTTGCATAATAATAGACAGTTGGAGAAGCTGAGCAGCCTCTCATTTCCCTGCCAAAAACATGCTAATTATGACACAAGAGGTCAAACTAATTAGCTCTGCTTTTGAACTTGAATGTAGCCGCTTTATTCGAGAATAAAAAAAAAAAAAAGCTAAATGAGGTTTATTTCATTATGCCCCATTTTTGATCAGTTTTGAGAAGTTTCGTTAGCATCAAATGAGCACAATTTATGAAATAAGTGCCAGCTTCTTGCTCACTGCAAGTGATGAAGGGGCAATACATTCATTCATTCATCATTTTATTTCGGCTTAGTTCCTGATTTATCAGAGGTTGCCACAGTGGAATGAATCATCAACTACTCTGGCATATTAGGCAGCAGATGCCGTTCCAGCCGCAAATCAGTTCTGGGAAATACCCACACACTCTCATTCACTCACACATATACACTGTGGCCAAGTTAGTTAATCTAATTCACATGTACTGCATGCTTTGGACTGTGGAGGAAACCGGAGCACCCGGTCTGCATCCTTCAAGAAAAACATGATTTTCATGCAGGACAATGCTCCATCACACGCATCCAAGTACTCCACAGTGTGGCTGGCAAGAAAGGGTCTAAAAGAAGAACAACTAATGACATGGCCTCCTTGTTCACCTGAGCTGAACCCCATAGAGAACCTGTGGTCCACCATCAAATGTGAGATTTACAAGGAGGGAAAACAGTACACCTCTCTGAACAGTGTCTGGGAGGCTGTGGTTGCTGCTGCACGCAATGTTGATGGTGAACAGATCAAAACACTGACATAATCTATGGATGGCAGGCTTTTGAGTGTCCTTGCAAAGAAAGGTGGCTTTATTGGTCACTGATTTGTTTTTGTTTTGTTTTTGAATGTCAGAAATGTATATTTGTGAATGTTGAGATGTTATATTGGTTTCACTGGTGAAAATAATTGAAATGGGTATATATTTGTTTTTTGTTAAGTTGCCTAATAATAATAGTCACCTGCACACACAGATATCCTCCTAAAATAGCTAAAACTAAAAACAAACTAAAAACGACTTCCAAAAATATTCAGCTTTGATATTAATGAGTTTTTTGGGTTCATTGAGAACATGGTTGTTGTTCAATAATAAAATTAATCCTCAAAAATACAACTTGCCTAATAATTCTGCACTCCCTGTATTTGTCGTAGTTGCCGACCTTTTAATCAATGAGGCACTATCAGACTGGAGGTTTTTGGATACCAGAAAAATAGACTTTGTTCTCCATAATAAAGCAGAGAAAGTGCAGAGCAGACCTCTGTCTCTCCTGGACAGTTCCTAAAGTCTCTGTGATTTTACAATATTTATAAAGATTCTTTGACACACCCCTATGTGTCTCTTTTAAACTCTTGACCATCCTTGGACTCTAGGTGGTTCTGTTATGTTCGGCTCTCAGCCAGCTTGCTAAGGTCTATGCAAGCAACTCTTTTGACACCAGAGCATAGATGCAAAAGAACTAAGTGTTTACATACATAGTCATGATAGCACAATAACCTCAAAATATGTTACTCACTCTAGCTTCTGACACAAATAGCTTCATATAAGTATTAATCTTATATAATCAGTGCTTTACATATTCAGTTATTCTACACATTCCATCATCTCATAGCAGGCTCCTGTGCAGGTTTCTCGTCATCTTACACAGACATACCTAAGGGTGCTTTCACACTAGCACTTTTGGTCCGCACCCGGGTTTGTTTGACGTCATAGTACGGTACGTTTAGCTAGTGTGAACGTGTCTTCTGAACTCGGGTGCGCACCCGTGAACCGTACCCGAGTCCGCCTGAAAGAGGTGGTCTGGGGTACGGTTCATGCGAACTCTGGTACGGTTCACTTCTGGTATGAATGCAATCGTACCAAATAGCGGAAGTGAACCGGCAACTGTACAACAAACTATCGTTTTCATTACGTTCATTCGTGTGTGTGTGTGTGTGTGTGTGTGTATGTGCCCCACGTATTGTACCTTTAGCGGGACTGAGCCAAGCACAGTGATACACAGTGATGTCTGCTTGTCTCCTCCAGAAACAGCTTCTGCAGACACTGTGTGATGTTCTGAATGTTTATAATATTTTTGCAGCAGACAGACGCGAGTCGCTTTCTGTATGTCCAAAACTTATGATTCAGTAAAAGCAAATCGACCGCGATGTGCGGAAGTCTCCATTTTGGCGCTTTGCTTTCGTGACTGTCACCTAGCAACAGCCGTAAACAAAACAGCAGCTCTATGACGCAAGCGTACCGGGGTTCAGAAGGAAAAAAGACAGTGTGAACACAAACCAACCGAGAAGGTGGCAAGGGGGGACAATCGAACTTGGGTACGGTCCAGGCAATTGAACCAAGTGTGAAAGCACCCTAAAAGTATTTTTACCACAGGCTGGCATGTTTGCTGCAAACGCTCCATACTTTTTGAGAAGAGAAAATAACTGCTTTACACTAAGAAAATACTTCACACTGAGAGAATAAAATCTTCTTCAGCCTTTGAAGGAACTAGGAAATATGATAGTCGTTTTCATGTTAGCTGAGAAGCAGTATAATCAAAGTAACAAATATGAAAAAAATAACATTATTTTTTTTTTTACAAATGAAGCATAAGCACACATTGCTTTGCACCCCATTTACACAACCAAGTCTTAAAAATACACTCTGGACCACCCCTTTAACTAACATTTACTCATGAAACTTGTTTATTATTGTAAAGTGATTGTACTTTATCATCCTTTTGTAACTTAATTTGCTTGAAATATTTACTACTCTGAAGTTGAACAGGTATATACAATAAAGCAATAAACCAAGTATAAATTTCATGATAAATCATGATAATACAACTGTGGTTAAAGCTTTAACAATAAATTGCAACAAGAACATTTCAAACCGTAGTAAGCCTACGCCCATAGTATTTTTTTCCTACCTGACCAGTCTTTCCAACATTCTTCAAAGTATCTTTTTTATGTAAAACTTTTCAACTACTTGAAGGTGAGTAAATAGCGAGTGCATTTTCATTTTTGTGTGAACTGTTCCTTTAAGTGGTGTAAACGCTGCAATGAAATCAACCATCAACAAACATCATTATGCCAACAGTGAATCATAAGTGTTTTTGTTTACATTGGTTAAGCAAAGCATGTCATTACAGAGCGCTAAGAGCTCTAAGTGGTAGTTTAAGGGTCCATAAATTCAATTAGCCACTGTTTAATCCTGTCCTCTAATGTGTTATTCACTCATCCGTGTGACGGGAGGGAGCCTGAGGTTTCTCGACTTTTTTGGGAAGAAATATTGCTCGGGATTTCCATATATATTGTCAGCTCAATGGCACCTTTCTCAAGCGTGAGGGCCACAGATGCTTACAGGACCGCAATCACAGTGCACTTCTCCCACAGGACACCCATCCGCTAGTCATTAAGGGGGCGTCCCGTGAACAAACCCACACTCACGGCCTCCCTTGGCCTCTCGTCGCTAATGCTTCAGTTTAGCGGCGGCCATCAAGAAAGCTGCGAAGGTCCTGACACGCGTTAGGGGCTCCTGAGGGTCCCAGATGATGGAGGGTAGACCGAGACCCCTCCGAACTGCTCCTTTATCCCTTTGTGGCACAGGCCAGTCTCCTCAGGGCGAAAGGGAAAAGTGGGTGGGTGTCTAAAAAGAGCAGCTGCTATGAAACAGTGCCATTTCCTCCTGCTGTCACTGCTCTGGTTACCAACCCCCCCACTTTCCTCAATTCACGAATGAGGCACTACGGAGGCCCGGTCCCCCAATTAATATGCAGATGAACTTGTTTTGCTTAGTTGTGAGCTCCAGTGACAAAGCGGGAAAACATATGCTTAAAATATTTATGATCTCATCCAGTAATTAAGAGCTATCAGGGTGCTCAGTGAGAGAGGGAGTTGAATAGAGAGCAGACACAGGGGTGAAACGGGTGCCTATGCCTTTAAAAAAAAGTGCACTGACACATCCACAGTGTTGGGGAATTTAAAGGAATATTTCAGTTTAGATTACTGTTCATTAACATAGAAATTACTAAATAAAAGGTTGTGTGACTGCTGTTAATTAATTAATTAGTAACTGTTAATTAATTAATTTATACAAACTGTTTAAATCGGGCGACATGGTGGCTCAGTGGTTACCACTGTCGCCTGGTTCGAGTCCCGGCTGGGTCAGTTGGCATTTCTGTGTGGAGTTTGCATGTTTTCCCTGTGTTCGCGTGGGTTTCCTCCGGGTGCTCAGTTTCCCCCAAAGACCAAAGACATGTGGTGAATTGAATAAGCTAAATTGGCCGTAGTGTATGTGTGTGAATGCAAGAGTTTATGGGTGTTTGTTGGGTTGCGGCTGGAAGGGCATTCGCTACGCAAAACATATGCTGCATAAGGCAGTTCATTCCGCTGTGGCGACCCCTGATTAATAATATATGCTGGATAAGTAGGCAGTTCATTCCGCTGTGGCGACCCCTGATCAATAAAGGGACTAAGCCGAAAAGAAAATGAATGAATGACTGTTCATTAATACATAGAAATTAATAATTAAAGGTTGTGTGTGACGTGCTGTTAATTAATTAATTAATTAGTAATTGTTAATTAATTAATTTATACAAACTGTCAGTGTCCCCCACAGTCCAAAGACATGCGGTGCAGGTGAACTGGCCATAGTGTACAGTATGTGTGTGAATGATGTATGGATGCTTCGTAGTACTGAGTTGCATCTGGAAAGGCATCCGCTGCGTAAATCACATGCTGAATAAGTTGGCAATTTATTCCGCTGTAGCGAATAAAATGAATAAATGAATTAAACTATTTAAATCATTTTCTTTTCTTACATTTAATGCGGATTATTAATTAACAAAGTCAAAAACAGATGAGATGTTAAAATAGCAGATGATCTAGAATATGGCAATATTTACTTCATCATGAAATGTCTGAAAACAATATTAAAAGACTCTGTGATATGATCAAATAAGTAAATGAGTGACTTAAAAATGAACGTTAATTGACACAATGGACCTTATAATATTTAACTTATATTAAACAAAATAACAAAAAGCTGGCATGATTTTAGCCATGTTTAAAATGACAAAATAATACCTATTATTAATTTTAATGAGAGTTAAAAAAATCAGTGTTTGGTGGAATAACCCTGATTTTCAATCAGAAGAAATAAAAACATTACATTTTTTGACCAATTAATAAATGCTCTAAATGACAATATTGTTTACCTGAAATTTGGAAGAAATGTTATCAGACCAGAATAAAACAAATATTTAAGATTTAACTCAAGCCCATACCTAATAAATCCAGTACATCCAGAGATAGTTTTTCTTCCATGCATGTGCACTACAACTGTACATGCACTTTTAGCTGATTAAAAATACAAACTAATATAATGTTTGGATTTATTATATTCTATGTATATTTATTCAGGTACACACACACACACACACACAATGTTATAATATTTCTATAATTCTAAAATTGTGAATTTTCAAATCAAAACTAACTATTTAATATTCAACCACATGCCAGCACTGCAAATCAACAAATCACTTTCTCCTGTAACAAATGACTACAACATTCTAGAGTACAGTCCCCTGCATTCCTTCATCTGGGCACCGCAGCAGCAGAGCTCTCCTCATGCAGCTCTGCATTAATCCTACATTCCCTCTGACTGTCATCCACATCACGCATTCCACATTCACCATCCATCCATACTCCAGATAAAAGCTGAAAGCACTGAGCCGGCCTTGAGGACTCTCAGTAGCTCACTTACCTCTCGCCTGCGAGTGTCCTCTGCTTCCTTCCTTTTGTCACTTTTAAAGAGAACAGGCTCTTCACAGCGGCGTAAAGGGGCCCTCGTGGTTCTCACGTCCCAAACGTTCTGCCTCGTCCTGTTCAGTGACCGGCGGACGTCCCTCACTCGGCTCTCTTCAGAGCTTGTCGTCTCACAGGCGCTCAGTGCCACACTGCCTGCGTTTTGTCAATAATCATTTATTTGTTGCTGCAACGGCAGAAGCCATTACATCTGACCTCCCTGTTTCATCAATTATGGATAGATTATTGGATGTGAACATCTGCACAAGCAGCGGCGCGCGCTGTTTGGACTCACCTCGTGGCTGGGATTAGATCAAGTATTAAACTGTTGTTTATCGTCAGGCCAAAAAAGTCGACATGGGGGAATTCCTCTTAAAGAAAATACACCACCCATCAGCAGGCACCTTAAATTGTTTAGCAGTGCCGCCGAGGTCTGGTTGGCCATGTATTATTCACAGGTATTACTGCTTGAGATAAAGCTGGTGATCAGGGCTTTTTGGCAGCCGTGTGGCGGTTAGTTATTGTTTTGTTGCGTTGGAAAATGCATGAGGAGGGTACGGTTGATGCCGCTGCCACCCTTTCGGATGGTTTTAGGAGGAACAGATGGAGGAAGATGACTTTGCCAGCAGCGAGCAACTACTTGGAACTTTAATCCAGGACTTCGGTCCAGCAGCGGGGAAACAAAAAAAGAACTGGGCCCCCACTGTCCAGGCTAAAAATAAAATCTGAGGGCATTCGCTGCTTTTGACAGGGGACTGTGGTGGTTTAGGTTGCAAATATTGGCCTACATTAATTAATTAAGTAACTTGGGGCATTAAATAGGTAAAAGACTGACATAAACTAACAGATGTTAAATCGTGTCAGTTCCAGCTATTTTAATGTTTAAAATATAGAGAACTAAACTACTATATACAGTAGGCTATATACACAGACCAGGGGTGCGTTTCCCAAAACCATCGTTAGCCAACTAAGGTCGCAAGTTCTGTCGTTACAAACATAGTTCGTTGATTTGCTGTTTCCCAAATCCATCGCTCCAACGAACATTCGCAAACTGCGTCGCAAACTTGAGCACTTGAAACGACACCTCTGGAGCTGTAGTTAAAAGCATAGTTCCTGGCTGTGTTCTATTCCCACTTATCCCCCCTATGCCCTATTCATTTAGAACATTCTAACATTCAAAGTTGGAATTATTAAAAATAAAAAAGCATTAAGGTCATCTCTCTTAGGTGTAATTTGGTTTTAAAGTATTTTTACAGTTCAGTTTTAGCGATCTTCATGCTTACAATTGTGCTCCCTTCGCAGTGCACTTTGAAAACATTGATGTCATTTTGAACACAGCCTCATGGCGAAAGCTATAGGTGTATTTAAAAACGGAAATTATGTTACATCTCCAAAGCTTGTGAAAATAAAAAACATAGCATACATTAATTATTTTATTTTATAGTGTGTTATTTATTAAGTTTCTCTGCTGTATATGACATGGGTCTGTTGGTTAGAACTTTCTGCTGTGGTTTGCATGTGTCAAATTGTATTTGTTTTTAAATAAATAAACAATATTCCTAAATAAGAATAATGATAATAATAATAATCATCATCATCATCATCATCATTAATATTATTATTAAAGTAAATATATTTATAATAAATCACCTCATTATTTATTTATTTATATGATTTATATATTATATTAGAATAAGTGTTAGCTTTTGTAAGTGATTTTATGTTTTAGAATAGAATATGTAATGCTCAACTTCTCAATAATATTAGTAAAGCAAACATTGGCCCTATATGTGCCATTTACATTTATTTTATTTAATATGGAAAGCGAGAGGATGTTTTCACCAAAACTAATATTGGATTTTAAATGCGTGTTTGTGTAAAACAATATAATTTGCACAAAGAAATGATGGGGTTGTTCTCTAAAGAAGTTACTCCTCCCTGTTTAGAGCATCATTATGGGCATTTTACGTTATAACTAACGTGGTTCAAGCGATGGATCTGCGACAGAGAAACTACGGGTTTTGGGAAACACTCGTCACTACATCGTTCTTTTGCCAAACGATGCATCGCACTATGATAGTTCAGCCGCGAGTTACGTCGTTGTTTGGGAAACGCACCCCTGGGTAGTAGCAGATTAATGTTAATATAGATTACATAATTCCAAATATCAAGTACTTAAACCAGGCCCAGCTCCAGCTTGGAACTTTAGGATGGACCAAGTGACAATCCAGGTGGGCCAAAAAAGTATGTGTATATATATATATATATATATATATATATATATATATATATATATATATATATATATATATATATATATATATATATATATATATATATATATATATATATATATATATATATATATATATATATATATACAGTAGTGTATTTGTCATTTTAAACGTTCTCTGTCATTTTAAAAAAAGCAAACTAACTTTTATTTTACAAATATTATATATTCATTCATTCATTTTCTTGTCGGCTTTGTCCCTTGCGGGGTCGCCACAGTGGAATGAACCACCAACTTATCCAGCACGATTTTACGCAGCGGATGCCCTTCCAGCCGCAACCCATCTCTTGGAATTTACACACACACACACATTCACACTCATACACTACGGACAATTTAGCTTACCCAATTCACCTGTACTGCATGTCTTTGGACTGTGGGGGAAACCGGAGCACCCGGAGGAAACCCACGCGAACGCAGGGAGAACATGCAAACTCCACACAGAAACGCCAACTGACCCAGCCCAGCCGAGGTTCGAACCTGCGACCCAGCGACGTTCTTGCTGTGAGGCAACAGCACTACCTACTGCGCCACTGCGTTGCCCAATATTATATATTATTATATTATATTATTATATATTATATTTAAGAGATTTAAATGTAAAAATTGACAATCTACAGCACTTTACACGGCTGTCTTATGTAATTAATGGAATCAGTGATATTGAAATGAGTTCAGTTACTAACATCTTGATATTGTTTATACAGCTCAGGGACACACAGCAGCGCGCATCAAGAGAAGAGAGAGCGCGCGGGAGAGCATAACGAAAACAAGATTATGTGTGGATATGTATCAAAACATTAATATTTTTAACAAAAACTGCAACAAAGTGCTTTGCACACGTTTATGAAATTTGAATGTTGCTTTTTGCACAAACTTCTTCACTGAAACTGCCTGAGATTTGTTCATTTCTGTGAGAAAAAAGCTATAATTGTTGTTTAAGCTGGCCCGTTTGCATCTCCCGAATATCTTACTCAGTGCTGCTGAACTGTTTGTGTTCTTTAAGACTTTCTATTGTATAAATTACAACTGCATGAAATGATATAAAAGGGAAGTGCGCTTGGTAATGCGTTCTGAGACGCGTGATGCGCACAGAAATCTGACCTCTTTGCTGAATTAGGTTTAGGTTAGGTTAGGTTTAGGTTTCATCTAATGCAGCTTGATTTAAAATTATTTCAACGGAATACATTAATCAAGATTGTAAAAGAGTCTGGCTTGCCAAAACATGTTTTTAAAGCTCACGGTCGCATCATATGCTGCGTTCTATATGAAACGCATTGCAAAAAAAATTTTGTTATCTGATGTGGGGCCAGAGTGGGCCAAGCTCCTGATTGGGTGGGCCAAATTGTTTTATTTAAAAATTATTTAACTGTCCACATACTTGGACATCATGCAACAAATGTGTAAAATGGGACATAAAGACATAGCTGACAATATGGAATATTGTGTTTTTAAAGGCCTGTTTTTCTACTCATATAAGCTTATTTATTAAAAACAATAATAGTGCAATATAATAACAATAAAACACATATTGTAGGAACAATATGCTTCACTGTCTGTCTCAGAGCTGCTATTTTCTTACTCATCACTGCTGTCAGTAACTGCCACTGTCCTCTGGAATATTCTCAATTTTTCTGTGCTGACTTCTTGACCTATTCTTTCCCTGTTTAGAAGGCAAAATGCAAATATGTTTCCATATAAATGTGTAAAACTGCCGTTTAATGCTGTAATATGTCATTTTAAATTATTTATGTTGATATATTTGTTAAATGTCTGTTTTATTAGAATATAAGACAATTTATAACATCTTTGAAAAAATAGAATAGATATACTAGCAGGTTACAGAAAGGACTTTTATGCAATCTGACTCCTCTGTTGCATGATGTCCACATACGTGGACAGTTGGTTTTTGGTGAATAAAAACTACATTTTATTCTAAATTTTATTTTATAAATTACTAACATATTCATCATACTTTACTGTACATACTGATATATATATATATATATATATATATATATATATATATATATATATATATATATATATATATATATATATATATATATATATATATATATATATATATATATATATATAAAGAGTTTCGTTGCAAAATGAGATATATCCATTTTGAGAAATGTTGGTTATTTGACATTATTATGTAAGACACAGTGGCGGCTGGTGTTAAAAAATGTGAGGGGGGCGCTTTTTAAAAGCCATTTTTCAGGTGATGTACCAAAAACAAAATTGACTAAAGCATACAATAAATGCATCACAAATCAGTTCATTTTAGTTCAATTTGGGTTTATCAGTAATGAAGTAATCAAGATAATCAGTAAACACACACACACACACACACACACACACACACACACACACACACACACACACACACACACACACACACACACATAAATGTTGCCCAATCACTGGCAGCACTACTTAAAAAATAATTTTGCTCTTCTTTCTTTCTGGCTTGCAAATTTCTTAATGAGCTTTTGGTTAAAGTCAGTCATCTCAGTCACCAGTCTCTTCTCTATTGACAGCATGGCCAATGCATTCAGCCTCTCTTGCGTCATGCTGTTTGAAACAGCAAACATGGAAAATAGTAAAGGCATGACTTACATCTCAACTTACCAGCCAACTCCGTTTGTCATGACAAGTGCTGGAAAAGCCCCGAATATACGCCCGCTCGCGATCACTTGACTACTGGTAAATTTGTTTTCATTAGTTTTGCAAGGAAGGTCGATCTGGTCCAAGCTCCTTGATTATTATTAATTTTTTTCTTCATCCAAACGCCTTGTGAACGGATATCTTTGCAAAGATATAACAGAATTTTCCTTCATCTTGCACTTGCTTTCACTATATGAATAAAGGTCAGCACAGCTAACTGACGAGCTGCTGCTGAGTGAACGGTCTAAGTGAGAATGGTCCAATCACATAAGGCCAATCATATAAAAACAAATATGATTCGTTCTAACAAAAAAAGGGGAGGGTTCGGGGCGCAGAGCGCTGCGCCCCAAAGACAATTTAAAACAGGCCAATTAGAGCTTATCGTCGTATCACATGACACCCATTAGTGCGGCGCCCCGTACACATATGAAAAAATATTGTTCATGCATTTTTTTTTCAATAAATGTTAGTATGACTACAATAAATGTTAGAATGTTATAATTAAATCAGTTTATTTTGTTAATATTTGTGATAATAAATATTGACATATTAAAGGAGTCTAACTTGACGGGGGCGGCGCCCCAGCGCCCTCTATTGACCAGCCGCCACTGGTAAGACATCAACAGTCAAGTTTAGTGAAGGCCAGAAACACAATATTCTTCAAATCCAGGATATTTTTTATTCAATTTAATGTCCATAAATAGTTAATAAATAAGTCAAAAACTATGCCGAAATGCAACATATTTATCTTAACATTGTCAAACATCTTAAATTGGTTAAAAAAAACAATACATCATAAATATATGGAATAATATATACAAGATTGATTAATAATAATAAGATTCTGAGTTAGTTTTGGCCAAGAACATACACAGAACGTTTTTGCAAAACACTATATCCACCTTAGGCTATATTCTACTACTGTAATACCATTAGGAAAAGCTAGTGAATCAATGTTTTGTTTGATAAGTAAGATTAACCGATCACACCAGTTGCGTTTCCAGGCACAGCTTCATGCAAGGAAACGGGAGCGTGCACGCGTTTTAAACAGTCGCGCGCATCACATCAGCTCTCATTCGGTATTTACCTGCTGGAGCGAACACAGTTATCTTTGTCAGTCATGCTGCTTCTCGATTCTAAGATCGCATATGCCATCCTTATTGTCGAACCCTGCTGTTAAGAAAACTACATCGAAATTCATGACGTTATAGCTTGACTCTGAAGCTTTGATTCCCTAACTGACAGACAGCCGCTGATCAGTGATGTAGCCTATGTGACTGACAGCTCGCCTACAGTATAAACAATTAAATGGTAAACGTTTTCTAGTTAGCCTATTGAATCCTCTTTTTAAAAATATATGTTTTTTGTTTTGATATTATCATTAAATCAATGAGCAAACTCGGAGCACTTCACCGGCGGTGACTCTCTTCCCAGGGGATGCTGAGCTCGCGCAGCATCCTGAACGTTCTATAACCAGGGCCGGCGCGCCCATAGAGGCCCATAGTGGCGACCCCTAGGGCGGCAGAATAGGCGGCGTCTGCGACAATTTCCCCACCGCCTCGCTCCTCGCTGTCGTACGCGCAATCACACCCGTCTCTCGTTTTTGCTTTCAGTTTGAGGGCGGCATGATCATATTTTGCCTAGAGCTCCAGTTCAGTTTGCCTCCGGCCCTGTCTATAACCGTTATATTGCACATATTTGTTTTTTGTTGTTTTTTTACCTCAATTGACCTGTGGCATTTAGCACAGGGCCATCTTGGATTAATGATGTTATCAAGCAAAGAATAACTGGAATGCAAGAGAGTAGCTACTGTGACAATACTGCTGACAGTCTTCTGACACTGCCCTCAAGTGGTTTGGAGAAAATTACCTTGATTAATGAACCTTAAATTAAGTTAATTTAACTGTCCAAAAATGTGGACCATGCATGAAAAGGTTAAACTACCTTTTAAAATATTCATAATTAGAACTTTTTATTGATTACAAGATTAGATATTGTTTACACAATAGCAATTAGATAATGTTTACACAACATACAAAAGTATGTTTTTCACAATTAATTGATTGATTTTTTATATCCTTTTAGGCATTAACTGTATATATATATATATATATATATATATATATATATATATATATATATATATATATATATATATATATATATATATTTATTTATTTATAGCAGTTCTGTCTGGTTCTTAAATTTGATTGGCTGATAGCCATGTGATAGTCTGCAAATAGTCGCACTCGTCCAGCCTCTTCACCCTTCAACCTTATGTATTACTCCATCTACATACAGCAACAAGCAGAGGACACTCTACAGTTTGAAAAATACTGCAGCTGTTGGACAACACAATGTGCTTTTGAGGCTTGCAACTATGCAGTTTATTTATAAGGACAGTGCCTATTTTAAATATTTATAATTTTGAAGAGACAGCGCATCAGCGGCTATTAGCCTGTCATTGAGCAGAGCAAAGACGGTTGACATTGTTCATCCACAAGATGGCGTCAGAGATCAATAATCCCAATAAGCCCTTAGAGCAGGGGTGTCAAAGTCAATTCCTGGAGGGCCGGAGCCCTGCAGAGTTTAGTTCCAGCCCTGCTTCAACACACCTATCTATAAGTATCAGACAAGACTATAGCACTCAATTAGTTAGATCAGGTGTGTTTAATTAGGGTTGGAACTAAACTGTGCAGAGCTGCGGCCCTCCAGGAACTGGCTTTGACACCTGTGCCTTAGAGGATAAAAACAGAGTAATTTCTAATTACAGCTGATCAAATCATTATTAAAATTGTGACTTTCTAAGTCTCTCTCCTTTGTATGTTGTAGTGCTGTGTTTTTTACCATAGTAATGTATTGACTCACATATCAGTAACGTATGTATTTTGTGTTGGCCACTCTTTGCATAACCCTAAGTTACTTTTTAATTGGTCATCTGTTTGTTTCTAATGGGTCTCCTGTTTTCGTTACTGCAGACTAAATCAATAAAAAGAAAGAAAAAAGAAATGCCCGCATGTGTTTAGCGTTTTTCCTTATCACAAACACAAGGTAGTCTGGTAGTGTTTGTGCTGCTTTGGCTTTTTCAGGGATACTTATTGTGATATCCCGATTGCAACAGAAAGATACTGGGAAATCTCTGTAGATTGATGGCATTTCATGCCGTTCAGCCTTATAATCTGAAAATGTCAGCAAAATCACCTGTTTTGTCACCACGTTAGACATTACGCTAGAGTATCATTTAGCTCTAAAGTGACGTTTGTGAAGTAGCAATGGTTTCTGCTGTTCTGACGTCAGCTGCAGATGTGAATGAATGGTGGAAGAAAGTAGTTCCTCCTACAAAAGGATTTTTAGACTCTCCGTGTTTGATTTTTTTTTTTATGTACACGATTATGCCATCAAACTGTTGTATAAACGCAATGTCACACTCGTAGCAGTGCGATATGGCTTTATATCGTCACTGGTGGGACACTAAGGCATCCACCAGTGCCGATATATATATATATATATATATATATATATATATATATATATATATATATATATATATATATATATATATATATATATATATATATATATATATATATATATATATTACTTTGATACTGTGATGGTTAGATTTGTTTAGAGGACATAATGAAATAATCTTAGCAGTTTCTGATTAATTTTATAGATTTTATTATTTAGCAATTTTGGCTAAATAATAGTTTTTCTATTGATAAAATAAAAGTACATATATTATAATAGTTATATATTTATCATATATTTATCTGCTGTCCGTAAACTTACCCCTGAATAATCTTAACCTAGTAGTTACCTTTTATAACCCACTACGTTCTTGTGTAAGTATACTATAAAATAAACTGTAAAAAATTAAAAGCTTTTAATGTAATAGTTCATTGTGTGATGAATTTCTGTTTCATTTACTTTTGAAAAGCTTTGATTCGTATCACCTGATTTGAGACAGTATTCTCCATTTGTCCACTTCCAGGACTGCAGTTGTTGTCATGTGTGCTGAGCAGAGTTTCAGTCGGATGTCACTCTGTGAGGAACCAGCTGAGGTTGAAAGGCTTAGATTAAGGTCAGTATCACCATACTGCATTATTAATATGGTTGTGCTTACGTGTTTGCATCAAACCCTTCTGTAGGAGAGATAAAAAGAAAAGGTATATGCAGATTTTCTGTGGCATGTAGCAGTTTGTTAGGAAGAAAAAGATTATGACAGTAATGGTTCAATAGCTGAAGATAAAGATTCATGAACAGGCAACAGGTTGAGAAAATCTAAACATATTTGTGAGGCCAAATGAATGAATGAATCAATGAATGAATCAATGAATGAATCAATGAATGAATCAATGAATGAATGTCCCAGATAAAACAAATAACAATAAACTGTAGATCTGTTAACTATTAAAATACTATACAATTACTTGCAGTGCTATATGCTTAATTGACAGACTACCAGTTTAATAGGATTGCAAACAGTGGATAAGTGTGTTATTCTCTTAATGTTGTTTATCATAATTAGAGAGTCTTTAAGTGGAATTCCCAGAAGTTTCCAGCAAATACGCACATAAAAGCATCACTCTCAAGTGAAATCTCATTAAAGGGACTTGTTTTATACACAAAATAGGTCATTTAGAAATTTGTATACAAAAAATTGGATAACACATAAAATATATTTGGTTTTACTATACTTACAGTGCATCTGGAAGGTATTCATAGTTCCACATTTTTTTATGTTACAGCCTTATTCCAAAATGGATTAAATTAATTTATTTCCTCAAAATCCTACACACCATACCCCATAATGACAATGTGAAAAAAGATTTTTTGAAACTGTTGCAAATTTATTAAAAATAAAAAACCTACATAAGTATTCACAGCCTTTGCTCCATACTTTGTTGATGCACATTTGGCAGCAATTACAGCCACAAGTCTTCTTAACTATGATGCCACAAGCTTGGCACACCTGTCTTTGGGAATTTTTGCCCATTCCTCTTTGCAGTACCTCTCAAGTTCAACCTCTCAATCAGGGGTGCTTTTCCCAAAACCATTGTTAGCCAACTAAAGTTGCAAGTTTCGTCGTTACAAACATAGTTTGTTGATTTGCCGTTTCCCAAATCCATCGCTCCAACGAACATTCGCAAACTGCGTAGCAAACTTGAGCACTTGAAACGACACCTCTGGAGCTGTAGTTAGAAGCATAGTTCCTGGCTGTGTTCTATTCCCACTTATCCCCCCTATGCCCTATTCATTTAGAACAATTTAACATTCAAAGTTGGAATTATTAAAAATAAAAAATCATTAAGGTCATCTCTCTTAGGTGTAATTTGCTTTCAAAGTATTTTTACAGTTCAGTTTTAGCTATCTTCATGTTTACAATTGTGCTCCCTTTGCAGTGCGCTTTGAAAACATTGATGTCAGTTTGAACACAGCCTCATGGCGAAAGCTATAGGCGACCTATTATTCAAAAGCGAAATTTATGTTATATCTCCAAAGTTTGTGAAAACAAAAAACATACGTTAATTCTGTTAATTTATAGTGGGTTATTTATTAAGTATCTGTACTGTATATGACATGGGCCTGTTGGTTAGAACTTTCTGCTGTGGTTTACATTGGTCAAATTGTAAAAGTAGACTTTTCAAAAAAATAAAAATATCCTACTAAATAATAATCATCATCATCATCATTAATATTATTATTAAAGTAAATATATTTATAATAAATCGCCTCATTATTTATTTATTTATGTGATTTATATATGATAATAGAATATGTGTTAGCTTTTGTAAGTGATTTTATGTTTTAGAATAGAATATGTAATGTTCAACTTCTCAATAATATTAGTAAAGCAAACACAGGCCCTATATGTGCCATTTACATATATTTCAATGAATATGGAAAACGAGTGCATGTTTTTACCAAAACTAGTATTGGATTTTATTTTAAATGCGTGTTTGTGTAAAACAATATAATTTGCACAAAGAAATGATGGGGTTCTTCTCTAAAGAAGTTGTCACTCCACCCCGTTTAGAGCATCATTTTATGGGCGTTGTGGTTCAAACCATGGATCTGCGACAGAGAAACTACGGGGTTTGGGAAACACTCGTCACTACATCATTCTTTTCCTAAACAATGCAACGTACTATGATAGTTCAGCCGCGAGTTGCGTTATTGTTTGGGAAACGCACCCCAGGTTGGATGGTAAGTGACAGTCTCATCACACCAGAAAATTTAGTTTCTTATGGTCTGAAAGTCCTTCAGATGCCTTTTGGCAAATTCCAGGTGGGGAGTGGCTTCCGTCTGGCCACTCTATTATACAGGCCTGATTGGTGGATTGCTGCACAGATAGTTGTTCTTCTGTAAGGTTCTCCTCTCTCCACAGAAGAACGCTGGAGCTCAGAGAGAGTGACCATGGGGTTATTGATCACCTCCCTGACTAAGGCCCTTCTCCCCCGATCACTCAGCTTAGATGGTCGGCCAGCTCCAGGAAGAGTCCTGGGGGTTCCAAACATCTTCTACTTACGGATGATGGAGGCCACCATGCTCATTGGAACTTTCAGAGCAGCAGAAATTTTTCTGTAACCCTCCCCAGCCTTGTGCCTCCAGACAATCCTGTCTCGGAGGTCTACAGACAATTATTTTGTCTTCATGCTTGGTTTGTGCTTTGACATGCACTGTCAACCCTGGGACCTAATACAGACATGTGTATGCCTTTTCAAATCATGTCCAAATCATGTCTGTTAGAGATTTTTTAAACACAAAAATCCTTGCTGGGACACCTGTTTTTGGATGACCTACAGTAGTCATGATTTTGCAAACAGCACTTCAACACAGGCATCAGAAATGTGTCTCATTGAACCAAATCTTTGAATGTGTAGGTGACAGAGGAACATCTGGCCCTTTTTTGACTTAATTTCACATTACACACAACAAGCACAACAAGATGGTCAGACAGTTCCATCACAAAAAAACGTTGTTTTTGTATATTTAGATTCACTTTTAAAACAAAACTGAATGCTACGCAAGCTGAGGCTAAATATCATTTTATTATTGACTCCAGACTAATCAAGAGTGAACACACCCTAAAACTTATCAACCCTAAAACTCATGTTAAAACTCGTCTTATGTTTGCAAACAAGGTAAGCAATAAAATGGTGGCGTCTCTGCAATCTAACTACAGAAATCCTCATCAAGCCCTTCCACCACACATTTGCATGCCATCAAATATGCCTTTCTTCATGCATCACACAATGGCATCCATGTCCTTAAGTGCTTGATGGCTGAGCGTCTGTGTTGCCATTAGCATTAGCCAAGCGCTGCTAGAGTAGCGTTAACAGATGCATCAGTGGGCGCTGGTTGGACTGCAGCCCATAAAGTGGGGCCGCACGTCAAAAACCATTAGACTGCGCGCTTTGATTAATGTTGTAAGTGATTGTGTGAATAGCACTCTGGGACTGCAGGAGAGAAAGGTTATCCTCTCACAGAGGAGCAACATGAGAATGTCACAGGAATAATGAATATGCCCGTCATGTTATTTCCCTCCCTCTCTCTCCCTCTTTCTTTTTTTTTGTCTTCACATTCTCTCCGTTTTTTCATCCAAAGCCGCTGGTACTTTTACCGCTGCCACTGTTGCTGAATTGTGGGCTTGATTTCAGCTTCCTGTGTGTTTGCATGGCTCCTCCCTGCTCCTCTGTGTCTGGTGTAAAGACATATGAATTATTGATTGGCTGTGATAATAGAAAGAGATATGTCATATCTTTTCACCTATATGGCCCTGTTATAAGCCAGGATCCATCTGTAAATATTGCATAAATATGTAAATGTCACAAAAATAATATGAAAAATATGGAGAATTGTATGTTATCAGAAATTGTATTCATTTTTATGCGTGTTTAAATCCTAAACTCTTACTTTGCAAATCCATTTCACTGGGGATTTTCAGCACTTACAAGCCCTATGGGAAATTTGCTTCATGAATATTTAATGCAGAGTTTATTTATTTGCATATCTGCTGGTATTTAAACACACAGCAAAATGGAGCAGTCATCATCTCAGTTTCATTCAGTTATTACATCTCCTCTTTAGCCTTAAATCAACCAGCAGGCACGTGCGTGCGGACAGACGGATCCTGCGGCATTCAGGAAATGTAATCACACTTTAAGCACCATTTCCATTTGATCTGTTACGCCAACTTGGGGTTTTCCAATTCGATATCCTCCCCCAAACTGCTGTTCCCTCATAACATGTTCAGATGAATCCATCTGCTCTCCTTGTCTTCTCAGCCCATGTTCCCCTCCTCTACAATGGATCAATAAATGAAATGCTATGTTTAAACTGAATCAAATTTTCCACTTGTAGGGCCAGGCTTGCTTTCATTCCCTCGCTGCATCACTCCAGCGGCCTTCGTCTCGTCGTGCCCCCACATCCGACCCAAAGCATTTAGCTTCCCCATATATACAATTAAACGCACCAGTAAGTTCAGCGTTTTCATTAGATTGGACCTGCGAGAGTCTGGTAGGGGAAGGAGGCCCCTAAAAATGACCAGCGTTGTAATTGCATGGATTGTGTTTATATTCATTCATGAAAAAGAGAGCACGCGCCAGACTTCCACCTGTCGCCCTTTTGACTGGTAAGACAGCAGTACACTTTTAAAGATGGGCACGTTTTTTAATGTGTCATATAATGGTAGTATTTTTTTTTACTAGACTTATTCAATAAACTCATGTTGTGTTCTATGGCAAACAAATAAAAATTTACAAGGCTTCTAGCAACAATACATCCATTTTTAGGTTTTAATGTATGTAATCTGGAGATTGTGGATTGTTTAGAAATTTTGTCATTTTATATTATAAGTGGTGTGAATTAACAAATTACAAATACTCAAACTACTGTAATTGAGTAGTTTTTTTTCACAAAAATTGTAATTTACTAAGTAGTTTTAAACTTTTACTTTACCTTGAGTACATTTTTAGTGCTGTACTTTTACTCCACTACTTTCCTTCAACCTGGAGTACTTTATCTTTTTTCTTGTCTATGGGAATTCGAAAAAATCAGTCCTGTGATGCCTGTCCAATCAAATCACACATAGAAGGTAAATTGCATCATAATGAACACAATGAATCTCAAGACATGGGTGATTTATAATTGCAACAAACTGTTTGGAAGCGTTAAATGTGTCCAAGAAGATGTCCAAAATCTTTACACGCATTGACCCAGAGACTGATGAGAAGATGATGGATGTTTACTGTATGATGAACGAAATGGCCTTAAACACCCTGCAGGCACAAGATGACATCATGACGTCAGATTGACGTTGTACCCCAACGTTGCACCATCGTGGGGATGTTGCAATTTGTTTGGAAATGAAAATTAGGTTGACATCAGAACTCAACGTCAGGCCGACATCAATGTCCAACATCCAACCTAAAAATCAACCAAATATCAACGTCTAATGATGTTACACCTTGACGTTGTGTGGTTGTTGCTACTATGGCGTTTTTCAGATGTTGGATTTTGGTTGCTACACCTGACGAATAAATGTCAGTATTTGACGTCAATATGGTGTTGGGTTAAAATGTTGGCTATGTCGGATTTTGGTCACTTTCTAACACCTAAACCTAAAAACCTAAAATCAACCAAATATCAACATCATTTGACGTCATTTTTGGACATTAAATTAACATTGCCCTTAGACGCTGAATTTTGGTCACCTGATGTCACGACCTAAATCTAACCTTATATTAATGTCTTGTGACGTTGTGTGCCTTCTGGGCAATAACTAAATGCACTACAGAATGTTACGTTTACACACGTCCTCAAATTACATGTAAATACATCAGCTTTTTACAGCGTAATACTCACTGCTCTTGAGTACTTTTAAAGGGGCTACTTTTTACTCATACTTTGAGTAATATTTACAACATATACTTTTACTCGCACTACAATTTTAGGCAAGTAATGGAACTTTTACTTAAGTATGATTTTTTCAGTTCTCCCTGCGTTCGCGTGGGTTTCCTCTGGGTGCTCCGGTTTCCCCCACAGTTCAAAGACATGTGGTACAGGTGAATTAGGTAGGCTGAATTGTCCGTAGTGTATGAGTGAATGAGTGCGTGTGGATGTTTCCCAGGGATGGGTTGCAGCTGGAAGGGCATCCGCTGCGTAGAACATGTGCAGGATAAGTTGGTGGTTCATTCCGCTGTGGTGACCCCAGATTAATAAAGAGACTAGGCCGAAAAGAAAATGAATGAATAGATGAAATAATGAATGAATGAATGATTTTTTCAGTACTCTTTCCACCACTTTATATTATAAATGTATAAACTGTGTTTAAAGGGATGGTTCACCCCAAGAAATACAACTATACTCACTAAGTACTTGTCCTCAAGTAGTTCCAAACCTTTATGAGTTTCTTTCTTCTGTTGAACACAAAAGAAGATATTTTGAAGAATGCTGAAAACTTGTAAACATTGACTTTCGCATGAAATCATATGGAAGTCAATGGTTACAGGTTTTCAGCCTTCTTCGAAGTATCTTATTTTGTGTTCATCGGAAGAAAGAAACTCATAAAGGTTTGTGGCAAGTAAAGGATGAGTAAATGATGACAGAATTTTTATTTTTGGGTGAACTATCTCTTTAATCAATGCTATTGTAAGCATATTGCCATTGATATTACAGCTTAATACTAAAATATTACCATAATACAATGATTTTAGTATTTAAAATTCATTCGAATGTAAAGTTGCTCATACATAAATAATGTTTGTTTTATACGTTGTTTCTACTTAACTGTTGGTTTTAGAAACTGTTAATATGCCAGCATTGTATGTTTCAGGGATTCAGGCTTTTAAAATACAAACAAATAATGAGAATATTAATAATCTCATGAGAATATTATGAATTATTAGTACAATTATTAATACCTTATTTCTTTTTTAACATATGTTAAATTGTAGTGTATTCGTGTGATAGCACAGCCAAATTTTTAGCAGTAATTTTTCACTTCAGACATATGTCTCATGAACCCTTGAAAAATTGGAATTTGCTGATTTGGTGTTTTAAAAGTGTTGGGTTGCGGCTGGAAGGGCATCCGCTGCATAAAACATATGCTGGATAAGTTGGCGGTTCATTCCGCTGTGGCGACCCCTGATTAATAAAGGGACTAAGCCGAAAAGAAAATGAATGAATGAATAATTTGGTGTTTAAGTAACATGTCTCATTATTATCTTATTATGTCTTAATATTTTCGTGGAAATATTTTTCCATTATTCAGAAGTTCAAAACAAATGTATAAAAAGTTGTGTCACTTTCATTTTTATAGAAAAAACCCAACAACTTTTAATTAACCGAACACATCCTTGTTGGAAAACAGTATTCAGTCAATAAAAAATAAATGAAAATAGTATTTATTAAATAAATAAAAACAACGCATTCCTGTCCTCTTGCATTTAGCAAAAAAAAAAAAGAACTCTCCATCTCAGACATCCTCATTTTACCATTGACATTGACCCATATATAGTACACACACAAACACACACACAGGCAAGACATCAGTAAACACGCACTCAGGCGCACTCAAACACAAACACATAAGCCTCCATCACCCATCACATTTGATTTCTCCGCTCTCAGCTGCAGCACACGATTAAGTTTTCATGCATTTCTTCGACCAAAATCTGTGTGCGCTCACGCACGTCCTGTATTGATTATTTCTAGAGCAAACAGTAGGCCAAGTGTGATATACATAATTGGGCAGTTGTCAGGGGACAAGGTGGGCCTGCTTCCTGATGAACAACTGCACAGACCTGCGTATATATACATGACTCTTTGATGGTGCAACAAAGACAACAGGTCAAGGGGAAAACATTGCTCTTGTGAGGCACAGATGAACAGAGGGCAGACGTGGAGCAATGTCGGAACTGACTTTTTGTAGCAGATTTTCATTTCTGTGTATAATGGTGGAATTTCTGACCCCTTCAAACTTAAAGGATTAGTTCATTATAGAATTGATATTTTAGGAATTTACTGACCTTGTTATCCAATATGTCTTTTAAAGGGCACCTATGGTGAAAAATCTACTTTTCAAGCTGTTTAGACAGACATATGTGTAGGTATAGTGTATAGACTGTCATATTGTGGTGTGCACACTCAGTCCTTTTTTTTCAATTTAACAACATAAAAACGGTGGACCAATTGGAACGGTTTTGAGATCGACCGCAACTTTTCGTAGGAGTGCGGTCCCCCCGCACACCAATATTGATTGACAGATGCGCATTACCATATGCTCAGTTTGTTTTCACGTCCGCCATTTTCAGCGTGTGAGTCAAAACAACGTCACCAAAGAAACACCCTTGCTCTATTTTTAGATGTAAGGCTCATTGGGCTCAACATTCACCATGTTATCACTCTCCTCGCCGCCAGTGTTTGTGAGTTTTGGTGGGTTTGCATACATGTGTATTTTTCATTGCGTCTTCCTTAAACTTCAGCGGTTTGCATTTCCCTCGGTCACAGAAGCTCCCTGTCATCTTAACTAGGTGCAGCTGGAAAATGCGAGCGCATTGCCTCACGTGCGCGTCCCTCCATTGGAAATAACGAACTAACGACGCACAGCGCCATGCATTTCGCGGTGTCGCGGATGAAAGTGAGTACCGGGAGAGAGGGGGTGCATGTCGCGGATGAAAGTAAGGACTGGGGGGGTTCGCTCACTATTCTGCCTTACTATTCATTTTAAATAACATGCGGATGTGTGCGTCTGGTGTGCCGTGTTGTGGCTCTGAGCGGCGCATCCGGTGTATGGCGCCCTTTAGTTATAGCCTCCAGCAGGTCGTACACCAGAAGCGCCGCTCGGCAACACGCAACAGCATGCATTTCTGAATTCTAAACATAATTTTCTATCAGGACACACACCGGAGCCGCAAGTCTAGGTGCACAAGCTCGGAGCTTTAAACTAGCACACAATTGGCTGTAAAACTATACAAAGACACAAATGATTTTGTAGTCTCTGCTTGGTCTGTGCCCGAGTCGTACATGTACAGCTGAATGCTTGTTCTCTCTCTCATGTTGCTTCTCTCTGTGTATTGCCATAGGGAGCTCTTGGCTCCGCCCTCTTGTTAAGTTGGGCGGGAAGTCGAAACAAATTTTCATGTGAAGCAACACGCCCCTAAAACAGCGAACTGTGTACACGCCCCCAAAATGGCACTTTTTAACACATCATAATAAAATGTTTTGAACTGAACCTAAACTAGCACACTCAGAAGAACCATAATATTAATATTACATCTTAAAAAAGGGTTAAAATAGGTGCCCTTTAAGTCTCAAAAGGTTTGAACCAGAGATGCCCAAACTAGTACCTGAGAATAATGGGGATGGTTTAGAGATTGTCAATTCTAATTTAATGTAAACCTTTGTTTGTTTGTTTTATTGTTAAAAGCTAACTGAAATTAAACACTTCGATTAAATGGTGTAAATTAATCAAATTTTATTTAAATGTACATACTGTCATCCGACAATGCAAAGACTTTGTTGAGCAAATCAAGTCAAAGGCAGATTCTGCTTGACCTGTGTATTCAGCATTGGACTTCACTGTGTTATAAATGTGATTGTTTATGTTTTTTTATTACAATAAGTTATCATTTTAAAAGTTATAATGTATTAGATAATACAAATTAAAGTAATATTTTCTATTTATTTTGAAATATTAGGAAATAAATTAGGAAATTACTCATGATGACTTTAATGTAAATTAAGTTGGTATATTTACCTTTGACCCACAACTCTCAGTGATATTTGGTTTTTGGCCCTTCATACAAAAATGTTTGGACACCCCTGGTTTAAACATTTAAGATTGAACAGTTACTTTTAAACATATTACACTATAAACAATGCTACATATTAGTATTGTATGTCATTCAACATATAACTGTTTAATGTTCCTCCACACTTAAAACATGTATTTCTGCATATATCATGCTTGATCTTTCAAATGCATGAAGTTGTAGATGTTCATTGCACAGCTAAAGTCCATGAATATTTGTGTTTTATTTACATATATGACTTGTTTCACTTGATAACACACTTTTTCCTGGGCGAGGATCATGTTTGAAGCTGCACTGAAAGTGGAATTTGAACATTAAAACCACTGGTCCTCGTTGAAGTCCATTAAATCTGGAATGTTTTCCTTCCTTAATTGCTTTTTAACTGAAGAAAGACCTTGAATAACATGGGTGAGTAAATTTGAAGGAAATTTCTAATTCTGGAGTGAACTAATGCTTTTAATGAGCTCTTGATAAGAGATGGTAAACATAAAACTGCATGAACTTGCAATGATGGGATTTTGGAATGTTGGGTAAACAAAAAATGGAGCATGAAGGGTAACCAACCAGAACTTATAAACTTATCCTTCAGCCTTTATGTTTGCTGTTCAAAATCATTTAGATAAAAATAGATTAAATTCTTTATTTTATTGTCTTTATCCATTTTAAAAGAATCACCTGCAAACCAAGCTTAAAGGACCAAACTCTCCTTTCTGGGTTAAAGGGCTAGTTCACCAAAATATGAATATTCTGTAATCATTTAATCACCCATGACTTGTTCCAAACCAGTTAAATTCTTTAAACCATTAAACACAAAAGTGGATATTTTGAAGAATGTTGTAATCCTGTAACCATTGACATCCATCGTAGGAAAAAAATACTATGGAACTCAATGTTTACTAAATTTCAGCTTTCTTCAATATACCTTTTTTGTGTTCAACAGAAACAACAACCTCAAATTGGTTTGGAACAATGGGTGAGTAATGGATTGGGTGAACTATACCTTTAGCATACCCCACGTTGGCACATACATGCAAAGTTTTTTACACTGGTATTAAGTCACATTTAAGTCACCCATATCATAAGTACAAGGGAGACACATTCCTATTTATACCTGGTGTTTTAAGCCATCTATTTTGTCCATTTTTTATGGTCGGGTCTGACCAGATGTACTGTATATATGTGCTTTTTCTGATCTCCTGATCTAATTTTGCCAAATAATCTCAGACAATTTATATATGAATGTGAAAGGAGACCAGTGAAAGCACAAAAACCACCTGTTCTACTTGACAAAGTGGGTTTCAAGCTGATGATTCCAGCATGGAAGGTGGGTGCACAAGCAAGGACACTGAAGTCCGTAACCTCTAGCGTCTGTCACGCCTGTGCCCCTCGAGATCAGGAAAGTGAGGTTTATTTGCTAGCTAACCTCCATTACACTCACCCTGTTAAAACTCACTCCTATTCGGATCACAATAGAACTTTGGGTCTACTCAACAGAGTACTATTTGAGCTGTCTATTGCAGCATGGAAGGAGTACACACTAAAAAGGATGCTAAATACCAGTGTCTGTCACTATGTCACGTCCAGCACATTATAAACGCAACACTGACGACCCATGTCTTCAAACAAATCTTCTACTACTTGTTTGAATTACGGTTGACAACACAAGATGGCGTCTCTTTAAATACTGTAACAAGTAAAAGGAGTCTTCGAAGCTATATCATGCATATTAATAAAATTGTATCTCGTTCACAATAGAGCATGCTGATTGGTTCAAACCAAGTCTTTCTCATGAATTAATGAACAGATATGCTGAAAACTCAATGATGTCACTTTGCACCAGTCAGTACAGACATCCAATCTCCACGCTGGAATTTACACAATAATCACATTGCCGTGACGCAGCTTCAAAATTTATTTTTAAATCGGAAGAAGGAATTTGCTCTAAACAACGGAAAAAAACAACCTATTTTCACTTTTTAGTGAAATATATGTTTCCTAGTAGTGTTTTTAGCAACGTGGGATACATATACATATATATATATATATATATATATATATATATATATATATATATATATATATATATATATATATATATATATATATATATATATATATATATATATATATAAAATGCGTGAGAGCAGACCATCTATGTAACAATTTGGATTCTACCAAAGACCCCTGAGGTAAAAAAGGCATGAGAGGAGGAATTGTTTGTTTTATATTTATGTAGACAATAATAATCTTTTACAATTTTAATTAATCTTTAATATTTAAAGATGTTTGTGTGCTGCTGCACATCTCTGTGTGTGTAATTAGCAACATGTATGTAAGTTGTGGATCTGCCTACAGGTGCATGTCACTAACATGCTCTTTAAATAACAATAACAACAAAAAAAGTGCCATGGACTTTAGACCGTGGTCTATTTTAATAGCCTCAAAATAGCAAAGCACCAACGATGAGCTTTAACACATTGTCCTGGTCCTTTTTTGTGCACAAATGGGTGCCGAAGCATTTGATATTAAAAAAAGAAATGTGACGCTTGATGTAAAAATGCTACCTGCACTGGCTTGAAACTAGCAAAAAATACTTGCAGCGCATTACACCGGGTGAATGATAGGGCCCTGAGACTCTACAGATTGCTCTAATCAAGCAAAAGCAAACTTTGCACTGCTAATATAGCAACCAAGAATCTCCACAGTTTGCTTTCTAATGATGAAAAAAACAAACACGTGTGCAGAGCTGACCTGACACTGGATCAGCTCTCTGATGAGATGTGTGGACAAGAGCTCCGGTTATGCTTCTGCATCCCGCAAATCCCATTCAGTCAAACAGGAGCACCAGGGAACAGACACTGACAATGTGTAATATCTCTATAAACGCACGTCCTCTGTGTTGACACGGCTTTTGGCAAACACAGAGATCTGACCTGGAATACCAGATTCCCACACACACACCCAGAGTTGTGCTTGTTTATAGCTATTCCCAGAGCATACTGGGTCGCTTTCCTGTTTTCTCTCCTCGGGCAATCAAACAGCAGCTTCGCTCACTAACCCTTGCCTCCACTCCTGGGCTTTCCCATTACAAAAAAAAAAAAAAAAAGAAAAAACATCACTTACAAGGTGCGCACTCCTGCGGCGCAATGCAAATACTCCATTGGTCAGCCAGGCTTGGAGTAAAGGGGAGGGCTGGAGCTGCCACAATCCTGACCCTAAACAACATCTATTCTTAATGCCTGTACTCAACAAGACACTGAAACAGATCAATAGCAGAGAGTGGTCAAATACTAGCTGGGCTTAAACAGTGATGGGTTTTTGGAAGGGATTCACTTAGTGAATGTGAAAAACTAGAGATCCCTGACAGAAAAGACAGACAGGCACCGCTGGCTCAAGTTGTGACATTGTGCTTGGAGAAGTGTTCATACAGGCAAGCCTGGACATGTCAATAAGCAGCAGTCAGTGGCATGGAATAAGAGTAGGAATGACATGTGCACCGATCCAAGCGCAGACCTGAAGTCATCGTTCACAGCACACATTAGTGCAGAGCATTTGCCCATGTTGCAGATTTTTTTCTGCTTTAGCTCCTTGCCACAACTGCACAGTTCTTCGTAGATCTAATGAATGGTTGCACTGAATTATATGGGAACTCTAAACATGTTAGACTAAAAGTTTCAAATCAAATGGGCACACTCTCAGAAAAAAATGGTACAATGTTGTACCAAAGAAGGTACAAATCCTTGTCACTGGGGCAGTACCTTTTTATGGGACAGAATTGTACCTTAAGACAAAGAAACAAATTTGTACCATTACAGTTTGTACCTTTAAGGACATGATTTCTCTCATGGGAAACCAGATACAATATTGCACATTCATCAAAGGTACAAATCTGATGCATGAAGGTACCACCACAGTGACAAGACACTTTGTACCTTAAAGGGCCATGAAACCCCCTGTCTCAGCAGGGTGTTTTCACACCTCTAGTTTGAAAAAAGTCAGGAAAGTTGGGCGTGTCCAGCTCTGGGAGTGTAGGAGTGTCGGGGGAGGGAAAGAGGATAAGATTTTGCATAGAAGGGAGTTTCCATTTGGCCACGTGCAGATTTCACAGGCAAAACAAACACACAGAGGCTGATTTGATACAGAATGGCGAATGAGAGAAAAAAAAATCCTCCGCATTTCTCTGTAACTTATGCACTCGGTAGGTAGCGTCAGAAAGCCATTTGTGTATAGACTATCCTGTCACAAAATGGAGCGAAAATCCTGCATGACGGGATTAGTTTGTGTTTACATGTTTACACTCGGAGAGCAGCATGTACAGCGGATCTTTCAGTCTATAATATTGTACTGTAATATTGCAGTGATATTAACATACTGTAAACTTAGTAACCAAATCATTTTGACTATGGTATGTCTTTAAAAACTGAAAGAGCTCTGCTAACCACGAACTAACTTTGCAATCTTGGTTAAACAAAGGGCACAGCATTGCAAACACTTACCACATCTGTAGACAGACAATCAAACTGGAGCTGTGTCTTTTTAATAAAAGTAGACAAGCGGCAAATCCGGATTTCACCATTTCCAGATGCGAAAAGCTCTCGGGTAAAAATGTTCCTTACAAACGCGTTTCTGTCGCGTGTCGCGTGCACTGTAATCCACACGCGATTCCAGCAGCGCTCTCATAGAGGGAAAATGAAAACAAAACCTTCGTTGAAGCACAACAATAAACGCAACACCGACGACCCGTGTCTCCAAATTCTTGTTCTTTCACTTGTTTTAGCAACACAGCGTGGCGTCTCTCTGCCGTCTGAACACTGTAACAGGTAAACAGTCTCCGGAGCTATCATGCATATTAATGAAGTTTCACGTCATACACAATAGAGCACGCTGATTGGTTTGAAGCACGTCTTTGTCATGAATTAATGATCCACACTCACATACGTCAGAAAGTCCGCGAAAAGACAGAGAGCCAGTCTGCTGGCTGGATTTACACCTAAGTATCTCATGGCCGTGACGTAGCTTCAAAAATTCGTTTCAAACCGGAAGAACGAATTTGCTCAAAATAACGCAAAAACAACCAATTTTCACTTTTTAGTGCAATATATGTGTCCTAATAGTGTTTATAGCAGCATGGGACACATATATGACTGTCAACAGCTCAAAAAATGTGTTTTGGTGTTTCGTGACCCTTTAACAATGTCAAAAATGTTTACCAAACATTTATCTAAAATGCCTTAAATGTTTAGTTTACAATACCTTTAGTTTTATGTTTTACCAGTTGTTTTGTATTATTGTATTGTAGAACTTAATAGTTAATATTTATAAGTTTCTTTAAACGTATGCTTTTAAATGATGATTCATGTTTTATTATGGAAATGATTCATAAAATCACTTTGTCTTTCCAGTCATATTTATTTTCAAAGGTATTTTAATAAAGAAGGAGTTGTTCAACACGTATGTACCTTTTATATGAGAACAATTGTATACCTTCATTTCAGTTGTACCATAAAATGTACAGAACAGTATCATAAGAGGTTTTTTCTGTATCATAAGGTTCCTCAAGGAACATTATTTGTATCACCATGTACCGTTTTTTTCTGAGAGTGAAGGTGAAAAAGGAAGCAGTGCAACATGACTATTTCTTTGCTAAATATCTTTAAAAAGTTTCTAGGTGAGGTACCTGGGGTGATTTTCTTTCTTTTGTTCTTGACAATTACAATTAAAGGGTTAGTTCAAACAAATAATTAATTATCCTCATGCCCTTATAAATCCCTGAGACCTTGCTTCATCTTTGGAATATAAGAGTTCCTATATCCTCTATAGACATCAATGTTCCCAACTCCAGAAAAATACCAAAGTTATCCTCAAAAAAGACCACCATGTCTTCATTGGTACCATCAGCGTATTATCAAGCTACTGTACAAGAATATGTTTGTATGCACATAAAACTGATGAAAACATTAATTAATTCAACAGTTTCTTGTTCTCAGAGTCAGTAGCATATCTTTCTCAGTTGCTAAGCTGACGCATACTTTGAATGCACCTGGGCTTGTTTCAAGCAGAGAAAGTCCCGTGTGGACAACTGGGGTATACATCAGTTTACAGTGTTCTTACGAACACACATCCTATACTGACACACACACTGCAATAAAAAGCACTCATCTGTTTTGTTTTCTTACATTCAAACCTGATGCTAGGTATTTTATATGTTACATTTGTATTCTCTTTGGAATGTGTTATTGGTAATTATTTGTTGAATCATGTTAATATAGACTTGCTAATGAAAAAAAATCATAAGGCTACTTTTCCACCATTTGAAATGGTAGACAATACTTATATTTCATGTCCTTTTCTTAAATTTATAATAATTTAGTTCATTGCTAATATGTTACAATATATTGCACACCAAAAATTATTATTTCAGGTTGTCATTACAGGCCTATTATAGCTCAGAAATAAATCCCTATTATGATCAGATTTTCACAGAAGAAGATATTTTGAAGGGTGTTGTAAACCTGTAACCACTGACATCCATAGTATCTTATGTTAAGATATTATTGTAATATCTTCTGTCATGTTTTAGGTGAATGTTTACACTCCTAGTTATTAATTTCAATGATAATTCCAAAACAAGCTTTGTGTATCAGTGTAAATTTGTGTAGTAAATATGTTACACAGAGCTTTATTACATCATTGTGATCTATGTGAGCTTTATAGATATTGCTTATTAGATTCATCAGAGAAACAAATCATCATCTACTAAACAACTGACAATATGTGTGATATTCTTTGCAGAGCTCATGAGGGTAAGCATGTAAGCCTTATATAATGTTTTCCCATACTTCAGTTTTGCATTTCATAAATAGATGTTCAACGGTTTTGCAGTCTGTCTTTAAAAAGTGGTAGCCACTAAGTATCAAATAACTCATTGCGCAAGAAAACTTCTTTCTCCCATTAGAAATTCTTCATCAGACTGTTGTTCCTTCGTTCTATCGCTCCCCTAAATCAAAGCCCGGCATTCTTCACTACCTCGCAACCTTTTGTGAGATCTATCAATAGGTGTTGTGGTCTTTCCTAGCATCATACAGTATGTATTACAGCAACCGGCACAGCTATAAAAGCCGCCACTTCTGAGAAACCACCTTCCCTGTCAGACCGTCAAGGGTTAAGATGTACTTTGTCTGAAGCAATATTCAGTGGATCTCTGGCCTCGATTTCTCAGCAGGCCTTGCTAATGACTTGTAGCCTACAAATTCCTTGCACTCTCAGGTGGCTTCCTCCGAGCCGGGCTCTGCATCATGATGAAAAGCCAGAGATAAAATAACCTGACAGTTGCAACTCATTGCAAGGAGCAAGCAGTACCCTAGCAGCTGAGACCCCGGAGCCCCAGTTGCTCTCTTTTCTTCCCCCTCTTCTCTTTCACACACAGACACACACACACTCTCTCTTCTCTTTTTCCTTTGTATTTTTTTTTCTCGACACACTGCTCTAACGCTGCTGCAAATGATTTGCAAATGCAGACAGTCCAACAGCTGGTGGCCTAAGATGAAGTGTGTGGAAAACTGTTTGTGTTCGGATATGTGTGTGGTGCCGGAGCAAGGAGAAGCAGGATTCAGAGCAACTGTTCCCTAATTAAAGTCCATTCCCACCAATTTTATTTCAGTCCATTAAGCAGACAGAGCCCACCCCTCTCCTACGCTTTCGCACATGACACCTCCCAATCAATATGCTCATGCCGGTACCTCTTTGTGATCTCTGCAGACCAGATTGCAGCCAGAGGAAGCGCTAATTGAATGTTTGAAGCAATAGATGTGAATAATAGGGTTTAGATCATCGGATCTGTAAGCTATTGACACGTGGGTCATTGCTGTAATAGAATGCATTTTCATGTCTGCACCATTACGTCTTAATACTAAAAATATGCATTTATTTATTTATGGGAAAATTATTTTCACAATACCACAATTACACAGATTATAGTAAGCAAGTAAATCTTAAATAGTTCACTTCTTTGTCTAAGTTGCTATTTTATACACTGTAATTTATTTAGAAATATCAGTATTTTTCAACCTCTAATTGAAGTATTTATTTTTTGTTTTTAGTTTTGTATTTTTTTACTTGCTAATTAGTTGTTTCTAATAACAATTGTTTCATCATATGCCATAAGTTTTTAATTTTGTCCTTAATTATCTAAATTATTTGTAATTAAATCAGAAAAAAAAAAAACATTAATGATATCATCCTCCCAGAAGTGATGTCAGTTTGTTGTGGAAACAGAAAAAAAATATTCAAAGATGATTCCTTAAATTTACAATTTTTTTTAAGTTAAGTGGTTGTAAACAATTTGTTTGGGCTGAATTTAAGCAAACAAATTAAGTTGAACATACTAAATTTAATTTGTTTGTTTAAATTCAACACATAAATTGTTGGCAACAATTTTGCAACATTTTTTTCAGTGTACGCAACATGAGTATTCCTATAATATTATTTGTTATTTTTTCTCGTGATAAACATAACATAGATTACATAGGCAATTAATTTATTTTATTGGGTAAATACATTCATAAATAGACTTTTAATGTCTTCATACTATTAAATTATTTAATACATTCACTACAAATAGATAAAATAGTCAAGGACCTTGTAAATTTTTGCATACTTGTATAATTTTGCTTCTGAAATTTAAAACTGTTGTTTTTGACTATTAATAATAATAATAATAATAATAATAATAATAATAAAAGTAATTTTATTTTCCTTATTTTTCAGTGCCTTCTTGTTTTTACTATTGTACTCATTGCCGTCCAATGTATTCATTGCCTAATGTTTAACTGTTAAATTGTATTGGTTTAAAAAAACTGTATATTATTATAAGTGCATTATATGTTTTGTAAGCCTATTTGTAATATGAAATAAGTGGCTTTGTCAGTTTTGACATTCCATCGAGTTAAATTAGTCAAAATCCCAACACATTCTTGTCATCTTAATCTTTTAAGTGAACACTCAATCATCTTTTTATTATATTCCATCTTTATATCATTGTTAAAAATATTTTCTCTACTTTTTAATGGTTAGGCTAAATTAAATGTTATTAATCAAAATGCTTCAATTACATTTTTAAAACGTCAAGAAAACACATTATTTTTTATCACTCTTTTAAGCGAACTTTTATTTTGACAGGTAGCAGAAGAGAAAGACTTTCTAGCCGAGTCAGTGGTTGTGTGTATGGCGATCTTGCGGTATGACGGTAGTTTGAAAGTTTAAAATGCGCTTTTAATGTCTTATAGAGTAGCTCTTGGCACGAATTAACTGCGTTTATGTGTCATATAAATTCGTATGTTGGCTAATATAGTAAGACAGTAGACGCTGAGAATACAAGGGATTCTTACTTTGGTACGTTGTTTGATAAGCACAAATGCCACATTCATTCACAAAGTCATCCAATAGTATGTTTGGTGTTTAATACTCACACACGCCTACATTAGCCTACGTAAAGATTTGATTTTCCGCATTACAGAAATCATGTTTTGTTTGACACCTTTACATTTACTGGCAGTTAAAAACAATATTGTTTGTAACGTTACCTGAACCGACCTGAACTTGACCAGTGACGTTTTTTGAAAGTATAACATCACATTATGTACTATACATACATTTTATGTTCAATTTACAAACTATTTTTACTTTTCAAAAACACAGAATGTGCACTTAATTGAATGATGGTGATGCCTGGGTAATTAAATTATACATGTTATAATTTTAAGACATAATTAGTATTTTCTTGAATGATGCATGTATACACCCGTAAACAAATCTAAATGAATTAAATGTAAAAGATAATGATCTATTAAAAGCCTATTGAGCAGTAATGTTGCACCTGTTCTTTATAATTATTTGCCACTGTTTAAAGGCAGTGATATTTTATATATTACACAATATATATTTTATGATATAAAGGTAATGCATCTTGCCATTTGAATTCTGTTTCATATGCCCAAATCATGGTTTCCAGCATTTTACAATGTCTGGAGGTCTTTTTGAGGCACATCATTTTATGTTTCAGTACTAGACATCATTACTGAGCAATCTCCTCACACGCCCTCCAAATTACTGTTAGGAGCCTGTTGGTCGGCGGTGGCTCCAAGCCCAGAGAGAGAGAGAGTGAGAGAGCTGGCTGGCAGATGGCCCACTCATGAGCCCGTCTGTGGGGGCCGACTCAGTGGAGCTGCCCTGCCCCCTCCAGAAGTACCACTTCAAGGGTCAGTGCTTTGCTGGTGAGTTAACACACCACCTCATCTGACATTTATGTGCCCCATCCAGTTCTTTTTTTCCTTTCCACCTCTTTCCCTCCCAGTTCATGTTTGATTTTCTCCCTTTTTCTTTTGAATCTTGATTTTTTTTCATGGTAGATTACTATATATCAATCAGTTTGGCCAATTCAAGTTCATATAAATAAAATAAAAAATACATTAGATTTTACCATTTCAAAATTTAAACTAAAATTAGAATGATTTGACTTTAGCTTAAAGACCCCATAAAGTTAAAATAAAGTGCGTTAGATGTTAGTATCAGTATTGCTTGTTTTATGATTGATCGTTTTATCTACAGTATACGCTAGTGTGCACCAAAACGGAGACAAAATTTGTATTTAGAAGGTATAAAACTGATATAAACATGTAAAACTTGTAGTTTGTCACTTCCGCTTAAATAGACCAACCATTTTATTCAAGTCCCATCATGCCTTCAGTTTCTCATCAAATCGTGACCAATCAAAAGCTCTCTAGTATCTGACATGCCCCGCCCCCTTCAAGACACTTCACATTTGATGCGCTTGAGCTCAAACACTCCAACCGGCAACCTCCCGCTCTCCCTCGGGAAGCCAATATGGAAGTAACTAAAACTGCAATTCATCGACTCGCCTTGGGGGGCTGGCTCCAGGAAGTCCAAGTGCTTTCTTTCTGCATTGGTAAATTGGCCATTTTTACAGCTTATAAAAACATGTTTACAGCCTGGTACAAACGATGGCTTTGGTGCATATAGCCATGATTACCCTTAATGACAACTGTGAGGGGGTGAATTTTCTTGTAACTCATCCGTTTTGTTTTTATTAAGTTATATTAAGTCTGCATAATTAAGGGTGTGGCCACTTGAGTGACAGCTATCTCTTGCTGCTCGCTGTCTCGTCACCTCAACTGATTCCGGCTAATTAGCCGCTGAGCTCGGCATATACGTCGTATTTTTGTTTTGGTTAATGTTTCTTTACACAGTCATTTGCCTTTTGGAATTATTTCCTGCAATCATCAGATACTATACCATGCTGTGTGCACTTAATTGTGCTTACAAACCGTTCATGTTGCCTCCATTTCCCAAGTGAGTAAAATTATAATACTTATGTACCATCTCTATAAATGTATTTGTTTTATTAAAGATCATTTATCATTTATAATGTTCTTTAGACCTGTAATGCACTCCAGAATCTGACAGATTGATTAGCTGTAGGCTATAAAACAGTCATCTGAAGCGTTGTCATACAGTGTTATGCCTGGAGTTTATAAACAGCCTTGCATTACTAACACAGACTATATTTGAAGTGTTTGGAAGTAATTCGCATTTTCCTCCTGTCGAAAAACATCATAAGAACAATGTTTAGTGACTCAATGTGTTAAAAGTTTAAAAGTTTAAAAGTTTAAAAGTCTAAACACTTTATTGATATAGTGTACAACCAAGCACGTGTGGTCAGAACACGAACGAATCACAGGTAATGAAGTATTAAGCGTTCTCCCAAAGTAAAAAGTCTGTTAAGCCAGGTCTAAGCAAAATGCTGAGAATCCAGCATGCGTCTGTAGCTCTGCTCACTCTCCGCCTCTTTGCCCTTGTTTGGTATCCCGGGATTGGTGCGATGACGCGCAGACAAAATGGCGACGGTTGGCCGCGCCTACTTGTAGCTTCTTTTGCAGTGTTCAGAAACCTATGTGTGACGTCACGGATACTACGTCCATATCTTTTACAGTCTATGAAACACTCTCACTTGCTGACCGGTGATAAAACAAAATGCTATTGGCTGTTTTTAAAAAAGGGGAGGGACTACACTATGTCCCACCCTCTCTTCATATTTCGATTGGAATTATGTCAAACATCGAATAAAAAAAGCACATTTCAAAGCACTTAAGTGGACTTTTAATAAAATTATGCTACATATAAAATATGGGCATAAAAAAAAGTGGACAGGCTGAATAAATAAAATCACTCTCAGCCTGTAGGGGGCGTTTATAGAACAAGTGGCTGGTGTTTAATCAACGTAGGGTCATTCTGAAAGCGTAGCCCTATATACGTTTCTGGACATCGCAAATTATGTAGCCAGAAGTATGTATGGCTGCATTTCATATTTTTTAAATGAACGCTATGGGACGGAATGACGCCGTTGTTTTTCGCGCTTACCAGCTGACCGCTTACCTCCGTATGGACGCCTTTCCCGATGTTACCAGTTTGTCATCAGCTCACCACTTGAGATGCAGAGAGGAGTTGACCATGACGATGGGGTTTGAGTTCTGTGAAGAACGGTTCCAGAAAGCAGGCAAGACTAAAACAAGTCAAAACATAAAATAAATAAGTAAAATAACAGGGTGAGAATGTAGTAAAATCTGAAAACGTGGTAAAATTCAGGCGAGGGCTTTTCTTTTTCTGGATTGCTTTTGAAAAATGTTGGTTGGGTTTAGGGAAGTGGGTGGGAAGGTCAATCAATACAATTGGTTGGGTTTAAGGAAGGTGGAGGGTGGCTCAGTCGATCGGTCAGTCAGTCAGTTAGTCAAACAGTCAGTCGACATCGGCTCTGGTGGGTTTATGCGAGAACAGCAGGTGCGAATGGTGCTTGCGAGCAAAATTTGAGAAATTGAGAAAAAAAACATACACAGCGGCCTCTGGTGGATTCACGAAAACAAGAAACTAGCTCCAGGGACATATTTGGCAGTCTACAGAAATGTATATAGAGGTACGTTTTCAGAATGAGCCTGGGTTGTGTTTAATAATACAGAGATAATCTAAAAAGAAAATACAATTAGAATTTTTCCAGACCACTGTGGGTTTCCTTTAAATATTAATAAAATCACCCTCCCCAATTCAGTATTTCAAATTTTCTTCCAGTATTTCACGCATCAGGAACAGTGTGCTGCTTAGGACTTCAAGGATATACAACCACATAATCCACACATAACACGGAATCAGCAGATGAATTGATTATACTGAATGAAGCTCATATAGCATACAGATGTTTACTCTAGCTTTAGATAAGACATTTTGACAGATGACCTGAACCTACTCTATATCCTGCTCAATGTCTTCTCATTTTTTGAAACATATAAACTCAATCGATCAATTAATGACATCGATTTAGGCGAAAACTGCCCAAACACAAAATAATTATCTGTACGTTGTTTTTTACTTAATGCTAAATAAAATGTGGAGAAATGAAGATTGATTAAATTTGTTTAAGTGCAGAACATCTCATGTTTTTTTTTTTTCTCTGGGTATTTGCAAAGAATATCGAATACACAAGACATGTCTCTCGTATAGTTTTGAACGGGGAAATCTGTAATGGTCAATAGGTTGTTTGCAATCACATGGTTCTGGTTACGTGCGAAATTCAGGTGGAGGGCAGGAAGTAAAATAATGAATGGGAGACAGAGCAAAGTCCGTATTTTTGCATTTATACCATATTTCAAGGAGATATAAATAGAAAATGACCACATACAGTATGTTGGGGAGGATCCTGTAGATAGTGTGGATAGTGTGTAGATAGTGTATATCATCAATGACATCATGTGAAATCAACCTATATAGCAAGTGAAGCCCCTCCTACTAGTACAGCAGCCAATCACTGATCTCTATAGACTGACAAGCTCAGAACAGACTTGTGCTTTTAGGACAGTTTTTTGTGTTTAACAAACACACTTAAATCTCAGCGAATACTTGCTTCACAGACATAAGAAATGTGAACCGACTACAATTGGAAACAAAAGCTTTTTGGTTTGTAATCTGTATGAAACGAACGCGAGGAACAGTCCATCCTGTCAACAGCCCATCAGTAGAGATTATATACAGGCATAGCTATGTGTATAAATATGTTAATGTGTTATATGAAAAATTAGATACAAACACCAACACACTTATACAAAATCCAGGAGAATATAAATAGTACCCTGCCATGTAATATCTGCAATGAAATCTCCGTCTTGTTTTGCAATAATCCAAGTCTTTACTGGCGTTTATTTCGGCAGAATAAACAACCGTAACATCGAGCAGCGGTGAATGTTTGTTGATGGTAACTTAAGTTTATCGACAGAACAAAAAAAGAAATGCAACCCTTGTGACAAAACTAAAACAGTTATTATACAAAAATAAAGAAATAATAATGTAGACTATATGTGTTCATGCTTTTGTATGCTTTCATCTGTTATTCGTGATGTCTGGAAGATATCCGCATGGGGAAAAACTATAGTAATTTATGATAACATGTTTTTGAAACACATTGATGTGAATAATGTGTACAACTCTTTTGTTTATGGATGCTACAGAATAATGTAAACTGATAAACTGTAATAAATACTGTAATATTTGTCTAAACTGTGGTGCATTGTGATGGTGTATAATTATAGCATAGAAAACTGAAGCCTATTGAATAATTTGTTTATTACTACAGCTGTGTTGTACCACAGCAACAATATAATTACTAGTTTAGTTCAAGTAACTATCTATAGTATGCTTCCAAACACTACACTATTTACTACAGTATTTTTTTAAGTACATTTTAAGTGACTGCTTATATATTATCTACTGCCTCGATGACATGCAGATATATTTGAGTTCAGTAGAAAACTCGGCCCTCTTTCATGATATAAAGATCATGCCCAACATATGTGGTTACTTTCTATTCGTATTATCTCCTTTGAAATATGATATAAATCGCAAAATATGGACTTTCCTCTATGTCTCTCATTCAGTTTTTTTACTTCCTGCCCTCCATCTGAATTTGCGCACTACCATAACCACATGATTGTAAACAACCTATTTAGAGGATGATAATGTGTAACATAAATGATGGCCATAAATGAGGTTGGTGTCGTGATCTCGTTCTTTTTGAGTGAGCATGCGCATTAGCTTGGACAACCTTAAAAAATGAAGATTTTGTTTGATTAGAAAATTTAGAAGCGAAACTTACAAAACAATTGTTGTTTAATCTTGGTGATTCCAAATATGTAATGTAATCGTAAGCTTGGCTAACAGCTTTGGGGAATTTAACGTTTCCTCATTCAGACAGAATGTCCGAGAGGCGTTTCAAAAGATGGCCACCGTGTGAAATGACTTGCCTTAAAGGCACTTTGATTTTTTTCACATTCCCTTGGGGCAACCAGTCTAGTACGTTGTGTCTATTAGTACATCTTTGTTCCATCTTCCTTTAGTTAATGCTTCTTTTAACATGTTGTACTATAAAATCATTGTAGTATGCAGCAGTGTCTGCCCGAATTAAAATAAATATCCGGTTGTCAATTACTCATATGGAGCATAAACCAGATTCAGATTTCTGCCTGGCTGATCTACACGTTTCCTTTTTCTCTTCACAATGCTCACAATTTCATCACAATACCAGTATCCACCTCCTACAAGTCTTCCTTAATTGAATTAAACACCCCTATCCTTGTATTTCAATGCAAATACCAAATCGCCTGCGCTAAGTGACCACAGCAGCTGCAAGTCCGCTAATTAGAGAAGGCGCTAAGCAAATGTGCTAAGGCAAAATATTTAGCTAATTATCCATTTTTAATGCCGTTTTTCTAACATCGGGCCCTCTCCGAAGGTCCAGCAGATGCTATTAAATTTCACCCCATAGATACACAGTTATGACATGTAATAACTACATGAATATAAAAGAGATTAATAATTTAGAAGGAGCTAACAAATTAGGGCCATCATTAAAAAGGAGGAAAGAGACAGAAGGAAAAAAAAAACGGATCAGCCTCACACCATTTGCATTAAACTCCAAATCCAAGGTAATACCGGCCTCACTCTCTCTGTCTCTTCCCCACGATAAAGAATTACTGCATTAATTCTGCCAAAGTGAACTTATTGCGCCTATTCGTTTCAGGGTTCCCTGGAGCATCAAAGACTACACAATGATAACTGCATTTCAGGGAACAATAACTCTCAGATATCCATTTCCCTCATCAGACTCATTCTTACACTTTGACCAGAAAGAGGATGATAGTGAATATTATTCTAGAGCAGGAGGTCTGTTGAGCTTAGAGACAGGCTCCAGCGTTTCCTCCTGGGGGAATAAAGGACACTTATCTTTCATTGTTCTGATGTTTAAACATACTGACCTCTCTCAGCTTGAATCACATAATGGAGACATTCATTCATGTCTGTTTTTGAATGAACATCTTAAAAGGGTTAGGTCATCACAAAACCGATGAAATACTGTCTTCCTTTTACTTACCTTCATGTCATTCCAGACCAATAAGAAATGTGTTCTTCGAAAAACACTCAACTCTTTGAAGCTTCAAACATTGACGAAGAGATCAAATAATGCATCTGTATGATTTATGCCTTTTAATAAGGCTTTATCATGATACTGAACTCACAATATTGTATATTTGTGATATTTTTACTCAAAACAAAGATGATTTATGAAAATGTATTCATTATAACTAAATAAGAAATTGTACTGTTAATCCAAATGATAAATTTGATATGAACTTAGTGTAGTGAACTTAAATAAACTTGAACTGGATTTGGATTAGACTTTTGATTGATCAGTTTTACGATGCCTATGGGATTGGTGGATCTTTCAGCTGTACATGAATGAACTTTAAATGGAGGAACAGAAATCTGAAAAATCCCCATCTGTGTTTGAATAGTTTTGAAATGACACGATGAGAACAGGGTTGCAGAATTCACATTTTGAGGGAAATTTTAGCTTAGAAATACACAAGCTATAAAACTCAGTACGTATACATCATAAAACTGAGTTTAATGATACATCATCATCATATTAAGATATGAAATGATATATATATATATATATATATATATATATATATATATATATATAGATATATATATATATATATATATATATATATATATATATATATATATATATATATTGCAATATGAATACAATTTCACCAGATGGTTTTAATAGCTCTATTTGGAAAGAGTTCATTCATTTAGATTGATTCAGATGATTCTGTAGGGGAGTGAATCATGCATAAAACTACAAAGGTTACACTTTATTTTAAGGTGACGTAGTATAGTCTAACTATTCCTTTAACTACCGAGTAATATTAATTAATAGGGTATATGTGGAAGTATGCTAAAGGACTTTTAATTTGCAGTAACCTGGGTTAAGTGCTTCCGGTAAAACTGTATGCCATCACAAAATTGGTACGTTTAAGCTCTGTTTTCTTTAAAAAACAGTGATCTCCACTGGGCTGAGTGATATCCGATATAAAGTGGGTTTCAGATTGTACAAGCACTGCATTAAATTACATTTTTTCCGTGCCATGTTTTTAAAATATGAACTTTTTTACCCCAATATATTCAATGGAGCTTCTGCGCTAGCCTGCCGATTCTGACGGCCGCAAGCGAGGTAAACGGCTTTTTGTCTCGTTTTACGCTTTGAACAACTAAATGAATGCCAAACTCTTTTAACTGATTGTATTTTTATTACATTACAACATCGATGCTGTAAAAGGAAAACTGGAAAAAAGGAAAATGGAAAAAAGTCACATTAACCATTCACTGGAAATTTATCAGTATGGGAAATAACACTAGCTCCGCATATACCCTATTACATGTGCTTACTATATGGTTGGGGTCAGAATGTGGGTTAGGTTTAAGGTTAGTACAGGCAACTGGAAAATTTATTGTAATTACTATAGTAAGTACATGGAGAATTAAATGGAAGTGTTACCAAATGTAATAATTTAAGCAAAGATGAATACAACATAGCAAAGATAAAGTGAAATCAACAGTGCTTTGTTTTTTTTGGAAGTCTAACAGTATTCAAATATAATCATGTGCAAAGTAATGTTCATTGCAATTCAATACAATTATTATTTATTAAAGTTACAAACAGTACAATTTCTTATGCTTTAAGCTCTCTTGAATGCTTTCACAGTCAAAGGCCTTAAAAACCCATATACACTCATCGGACACTTTATTAGGTACACTTGTCCAACTGCTCGTTAACGCAAATTTCTAATCAGCCAATCACATGGCAGCAACTCCAAAACAGCTCACTAAATTGGACAATAAAAGATTAAAAAAACGTTGCCTGGTCTGATGAGTCTCGATTTCTGCTTCAGCAGATTCAGCAGGATACCAAACCATGTCATAAAGCGCGAATCATCTCAGACTGGTTTCTTGAACATGACAATGAATTCATTGTAGTTAAATGGCCTCCACAGTTACCAGAACTCAATCCAATGGATGTGCAGCTAAAAAATCTGCAGAAACTGCTTGATGCTATCATGTCAATATGGACCCAAAATCTCGTGGAATATTTCCAGTACCTTGTTGAATCTATGCCATGAAGGATTAGGGCAGTTCTGAAGTCAAAAGTGGGTCCAACCCTATACTAGTAATGTGTACCTAATAAAGTGGCCGGTAAGTGTAGTTTAAATTAAAAAAAATTATCTCTATTATAGATGTAATATGTAAACTCTGCAGTGACTACACAATTCTTGTGTGTTCTAATCTGTGGCTCCTGGTCAACTATAATCCCATGTATAAACTCCTGAGATATGCAACATGTCCTGGATGCACTCATTGCAATACTTTTTTTTTAGCCCATTACCCGCTGGCTGTTAATTTGTAAAGAGTTATGCTCTTAAAGATAAGTATGGTGTGCCTGTTTTTTTTTTTTTTTTTTTTTTGTGAGCAGTGTGTTCCTACAGTGTCATTTACATAATGGCATATCTTGGTGTCAGTAAATGTACGTATTTGTCTTAATGTTCAGTCAAGAGAGCATAATCTGAAAAAAGCATCTTATACACCTTTAAATGCAGACATGAAGTTCAATTCCCCATGTGTAAACATCACCCACGATGATTTGAAAGAACAGAGGTGTCTTGTGAAAAACATTCTGTTAACAGCGCGCAACGCTGGAGGCACTGTCTGAATATTGTGATATTGTGCGATTTCTTCCCCCACATGGTTTCGAATTTCAATTTGAATTATGATGAAAAGGATCAGTCAAGGTGTGCGTGTGCAGTCGTTGTTTAACCCCAGGTTTCCTCGACTAACACTCTCTTTTGAGAGCTGCCAGGTGACTTGACACAGTGCTTTATACTACACGAAAGCCTTTTGGGGAGAAAACCTGTGCCAGCATATAAAAAAAGCGTTTTCCCCAAGGATATGCATGCAAGTGGGTGGAAAACATCAAGAGACCAACTTTGAACATTCAGATCCCAGGCCTTTGTGGATCTGATGTCAAATGGCATTGTGGATTTGATGTCAGAAGTCTAGGCTGGTGTAGGTGAATTTTACTGTACAATGGAACCTTTAAAATTGTGTGAAGGAGTTAACTTTAAGAACAAATATTCATTTAAATTGTAAGAAAACATCTAAAAGCATTCTGTGAAAGGCAGTGATTTTTAAAGGAATATTACATATTGTGTAGAATAGTTGGCAGTTCATTCTGCTGTGGCGACCTATGAAATAGAGACTAAGCCGAAGGAAAATGAATTAAAGAATATTGTGTGGAACTTTCATATCATGAAAAAGAAATATATGATTTTTCTTATGAATTTGACCAAAGATTTTTCAGAAATAAATAAAAGCATTTATGTCCACTCCAGCACTAAATTTAACTATCAATGAAGTGAAAGTAAATAAAGTTTTTCAGCCGTCAAGACATTTTCCCCTTGTACATTAGAAAATCTCCTGTTTAATTTGACTTTTTTTTTTGTTTCATCATGAAAAACATATCATACTTGGGCATATTTAGAATAAAAAAAATTATTTAAAGGAATCACAATCACCAGCATTCTAATTCTTGTAGATCGCTACGCAAACCGCCATAGAACTACAAATCTGCCATTATATAGACTACAGATCCAGTCGTGCACCGCTCACTCACACCTGTTCCGGTTTTCCTGCTGATTGCTAAGACAAACAGCTGAAGTGGTTCAGAACTGATTACATGGACTTTAAAAGCAGCATAGACACACACACTAGTTGCTGAGTCTTGTTTATCTGTCATTGTAAACATTACAACGCGTTTGCCTTGCCGTGTTAGACCCTTTGCTTTGTTTTGTTTGTTTATTTACGTTGTGTGCTGCCTGGCTTTTGACCCTCTGCCTGTTTATCGATCACGACCCTGGATTGCCCGTAACATCTGTTTGTTCCTGTATTGACCATTGCTTGCCTGACCATTCTCATAATAAATCCTTCATTTGGATCCGCACTCCATTATCAGCGTCCCATCACATTACAGGATCACAATGCAGTGTATTATTTAAACCACTAGGTTTTGTCTATTTTATTTTTTACCTATTTTGTCAGCAAGTAGTTTTTAATCATTTTAAATATAGTAAAATTTGATTTGATGATATTTATGCTATGTTCTAATAAAATAAATTTATATAAACATATCTGTTACTCTAATTATAAAATATTACTCGAACATGTTTTGACATTTGACATTTAAATATAAATTTTAAGTTATTTAAAACACTAAAGTATACAGTTTGCTTGCATGTTATATTCCTTGTATGTGTATAATTTTCATTATATATAATTAAATGCACACACCAATATTCTAAGTATTTTTAGCCTATTTGTCACCAACTGGTCAAAGTGGCTACAAACTGGAATAAAAATGAATTTCTCACAATTTAAAAAAAGAGTGATGTTGAGCGACAAAAAGGGACCTATCATACACCCAGCACAATAAGGTGCAATACGTGTTTGGCGCGATTTGTTGCTATTTTCAGACCAGCACAACAGCAATTTTCACGTTTTGCACCACATTGTTTAAATAGCAAATTCATTTGTGCCATTTTGTGGACTCATGGGTGTGCTGATCTGAAAAGGAGGTGTGTTAAGGCACATTGTTGGCGCGTTGCTATTCTGAGGAACAGAAATATGGCTGCACCATTGACCAACTAAAAGCTGGTCTAAAGTCCAGCGCAGACCGCATTAGTTATGCTTCTATGCAGATCCAAACGCTTACACATTGCTTAATATACACAGGATGTACACCAATAGACAAATATCTTTACATATGAAAATCCATATTAAAGGATTAAAATCTTACAAAAATTATTATTTTCTACAAAAATATAAAAACCACTGCCTCCATGCCTCATCTCAGGGGGCTTTTTCAGTTTATTCATGATAATTTGCATTTGTATAATGTTGTTATTATTAGTAGCAGTATTATTTATTATATGCATATTTATATTTGTTTTAATAAAAAACAAGTTTAGATTTGTCCACCTGTCTGGCTTTGGAGACGTCTACATCACCATATAGTGCACATAAGAATAGGATGTGTGTTTGGATATAACTCAATTTTTTGACCACACTTATTATTATTGTTCATTTATTCGTTTGTTGGAAATTTTTGTTTTGAAGCAAATCTTTCCGCTTAACAAACAAAATTAAATATGTAGGCTAACAGATGTCTTCAGTGGAGTGCGTACAACACCGTTTTCTTATCCACGAAATTGAAGGAGTAAAGTAAAGAGTAAAAGTAAAGAGAAACTGAAGAGGCTGAATGGAGGAGGCTCGTTTTTTATCGTTTTCTCGCTAGTGAAGCATGCAGTTTATCCACTTACAAAGTCCTCCATGTAAATAGCAAATGCGCCATGACCCTTAAAGGCAATGGGAGATGACACTCTGATTGGTTTAAAGCATGCATTGCTGAAAACACACCCATAACTCATTAAGAGAATAAGCACAACCTTGTTAGACCATGCGCCAGGGCACAGATCGTATTTTGCGCCATGCGCTTTAGGCTTTGCACCTAGATTGTTAAAATAGGGCTCAAAATGTTTTTGGGGTCTTTTCCTTTAAAGCTAAAAATAATAATTATAACCAAAGCTAAGTCTATAACTTAAAATGCTAAATTCAAATAAGATTTAAAGGAGAGACTTTTATGCAAGAGCTGAAAAAGTTAAAGCAGTGCAGTTCTCATTTTTATAAAGTCATTTGTAGATGTGTTGTTGTACTGACAACAAAATAAACAATTTTACACAAATGAATAGTAATTTTTTGGTCCTTAAAATATTACAGCACATTATTTTTATTCTGTTGAAACTGTTGTCCGTGTTCATACATTTCACTTACAGTGTCCCTTCTTTTAAAAAGAAATAATAAGTGAGCTTAACATGTGATATTTATGTAGTGTCTGAAAACTTGTGTACCTTCACTGCAAGGAATCTAGTTCTTGCCCTTTAGGCGATTTCCTAATGTCATGCCACAATTGTCCCAGTCGAAAGAAGTGTATCATGTGCATTGAATCTTGAACATTAAGGAAAGGAAGTTTGAATAGGCATTTCTTCTTTTTTTCTTTCCATGAGCTCAGCTTACCAAGACAACCAAAGGACCCACAGGAGAAGCCTTGAGACATCTCTCTCATTTCAACATGCACATTACAAGTGCTTTTCTTCATCTGTATGTCTTGTAGCATACAGTAGCTCTCTCAGAAGACAGCAGATTGAAATCATAATTAAGAGCTTTGTATTTTCCTTTTATTGTAACATTATTAAGATTTGAATGCCTTTTAAATGCCATCTCAGTGAGCACCAATAGGAAACAGCTTAACAATTAAGTGACTCCTAAGCCTTTTTTGTCAGTCATACACCTTGACACTTCATTGACATAAACATTCATTCATCCATCCATCCATCCATCCATCTATATTTGCAACAATATATATATATATATATATAATTAAAAAAAACATTTTTAAATAAAATATGTATGAAAATTAACTCATAAGGCGGGTGCTAATGAAACCCCAAAAATAAATAATTTTACACACACACAATACACAAGGTCGTCTCGGCGCAAGAGTCAAAAATTTCATTGCTGTGGGGCACGAGAGACAGAACTTTTTGTTTTAGTAGACTGCCCATCAAATAAGCATAATTACCATCAGAATTCACATGGCGTTCATAGACTCCTAAAGGCAATCGGCTACACTCGAATTAGCAACTACGATAAATCACCATTAATTAGCTAATAAAAGCCAGCAGGTGGTTGGGAGCCCACAGCCATTCCCTGGTTGTTTGAATTATGTATATTACATTGTTGCGGCAGTGAAGTAAATGAAGAGAGCGAGAATAACAGACAGGAGTCTTTGAGACCCTTGCGAAAGAAAGGGGGGATATTACCTGATTCGAATACGCCACAATTCTTAGAATTCCACCCAGAGGACTACAAGTCCCTTTGACCCCTGCTCAAATAATGGAGCCAGATGGGGTTTCAGGCACTAAGCGTATTTGAGCTGTCATTATGGGCACAGACTCTCAAGCCAAAAATCATTGCAAACCTTAGGCATACTAAACTACTTCTCTGCTTTCATAATCCTTCACCTGTGAAGTGGGATCCATTTAATGGTCTATTGGTAATTAGTAGTGATTCAATGTGGAGCCTATTGGTGGCCAGACTTGGCTAATTTGATTGTAGACCTAATAAGGCTGATGGATTTCACAGTTTTCTTAATCTTTGATTTATTAAATGATGAACTGAGATACTAGATGTCATGCCTGTGCTACTGTGTGTGATTCAACTTACTCATATTTGGATTTATCGCAGAGCAGCTGAATGAATCTGTGTTTTTGAATCAGTTGAGTAAAATATTAAATGACTCACCGTTCAATTTCTAAATTATACACTGGTGATAACAGTATGCAACAAAGATACTACATTCATTCTACTTATAAAAGATAAGTCAAAAACTATCCTAAAACAATATTCTGAAGTGTGCATATAATGGCCCTGTAAGATCATTCACACCATTTTCTATTGTTTTTACACCACTTTGAGCTTCTCTGTCAGACCATGTTTTACTGGACTTGTACCTGAGTGTTCTGCAGCACAAGTACAATCCCATGGCATTTGAGCTGTATGATTATTCAAAATGAAATCAAAATCACAATTTAGCAAAACAATTTTAGGCTATGAAAAAGAGACACGGGAAATCAAACAGAGAAGAGGATTTAAATGCTTTTATTGGTTTTATTTTATTGACTAAAAACACAACAACGCTATATGGAGTTTGAAGTATTTTGACCTGCTTTCAAATGTTACAGCAACAAAGTGCAGTAGTTTATTCAGAAGCAAAGCAGTCCATTTTAGAATTGTGTCAATTAAATCCTCTGATTTTTGCATAGCTTTTCATAACTATGGCTGTAGCATTTGGTGTGGTAAATGCTGCTCCATGTGAAAGCAGGTGTTGGAGATTTACAGCTGATTACACAACCAGCTTTACTGACAAAATGCACATGAAAATCACATTCGATTTATTGTGCAGGCCTACATGTGTAGCCCAGTAAAGTGACCAACCAAGCAAACTATGGCACAACCAAGCAAACTATGACAACAACCCCTTAGCCCTTCCCCTTACCCCTCGTTTTGTGTGTTCACGTGAAGGGGTAGGGGTTTCCCACTTCTCTTTAGCTTGAAGGTGTAGGGCTTAGGGGAAAGGGTAGATACCTCTTTGAACTGAGATTTTTCAGAACCACACTCGAAACCAAGGGGTATGAAAATTTCCCAGAATACACCAGCCACAACGGCAGCATAGCTGCACCCGGAAGTTAGGAGACCCACAAATTACTATTTTTTGTCATTATTATACGAATTTTTACAAAAAACAAGCATATGTTTTAATCAGAGATGGGGGGGACTCGAGTCACATGACTTGACTCGAGTCAGACTTAAGTCACAAAATTTAGGACTTGAGACTTGCTTGACAAATATGCCAAAAAGACTCGACTTGACTGTCATGACTTGAGACTTGACTTGGACTTAAGTTAAATGACTCGAAATAACATGTTTTTTTTTTTTTTGTTAAATACTCAACCGTTTGTTATATATTATGCTTTATGCATTTATAAACAAAACAAAACCAAAAGTTCTAAGTCACGCATGCGCAGTATTAACAGCTTGGAGTAAGACAACATGCATAAAGAGGATGATGTGGTCAAAATACTCATTTGCCTAATAATTCTGCACTGCCTGTATATATAATATATAATATATATATATATATATATATATATATATATATATATATATATATATATATATAATATATATATATATACATATATATAAATTGAAGCTATGACTTGACGTGACTTGAAATAAGCAGTGACTTGACTTGAGTCCGACAAAAATTGACTTGACTTGCTTGAGACTTGAATTGAAGGTTATGACTTGAGACTTGCTTGTGACTTGCACATGGTGACTTACTCCCATCTCTGGTTTTAATACATTCAAACCGGGTTCGTGGTTTACCGTCATGCTTAAAAAAAAAAAAACGCTAAAATAAAATCTGTTAAATTTGCTATCTTTAATCCATTATAAAACTCCTGTATAGCAGTCCCACAACATTCTGACACTCGAATTCTGACTCGATTACTCTGTCAGAAAAGTCTAGTGGCGGGGAATGAGCTTTTTACAGTGTCTGCTATAATGTTAATGTTGTTTTTTTGTGTGTTTACATAGATGAATATGGACACTGTGTAAATGCAGTAGAGTAGAGTTACGATCTTATTGACAGATTATATCGTTATGATAACATAATATATGCCTTCAGTGATTTCCTGAAGATAAATACCAAAAAATAACACAACTGGAATAACTACAGCAGTCGTGATCGTCTGAACTCATATGAAGCAAGAGATCGCGATGACATATGATGACGTGTGCAGGTGTTGTAGTGGTGTCCCATTTCTTGGGGGTTTCAAGGGCCAAGGGGTAGGGGTACAAAAATAGAATTGGGATTGGGCCTATGTCAGCAAATCAGTCTATATTCTGTGATTCACAGATGTTTTTCATTTATTACGGGACTGCAATTGTGGAAAATTCAACTGGCCGTTTTAGTCAATTTAATTTTGTCAATTCAATGACATTTTGTATAAGGCAGTTTATTACCAGCTTCTGTACCATAATTTACAACATCAATCCAGATGATATATCCCTTCAAACTATTAACAATTTACATGAAAGTCCCTTTTTAAAAACTTTCAACATCAAAAGGTATTGAAAGACAAATTAAGGTCCAATAATGAAATTCTAACCATAAATAAAACCATAAATAAATAAAAAACATCACAAAATATTAGGGGTGTGACAAGATGCCTACTCGACGAGACGAGATACGAGTGGGTTCACGAGAACGAGACAAGATTTTTACACTATTTTTAAGAAATCATCAATGATGAAATATATGAATGGAAAATAGTCTTTTATTCAGCTGGGAAAAAACCCAAATCGCAAAACTACTTAGGTGCTTTCTTTAAATCAACTTGTAATGAATGTTATTTTACTTCTATTTTAATGAATTATACGCAGTAATAGACATGCAAACACTGCTAAATATTTTGCTAATAGCTTATGTCAATGGAAAATAATCTTTTTATATATAATTTTAAATATTAGCAAAATATTTGCTGATATAGAATGGAAAATAGATTTTTATTCAACTAGAAAAAAAATCACAAAATACAAAACAATTTAGGTGCTTTTTAAAAACATTGTAATGAATAGTATTTTATTTCTATTTAAATGAATTTTATGTCATAAAGGACATGCATGCAAACACTGCTAAATTTAGCTATAAACTCTACTGACTGGCTTCTCCCCTGTACAATTTCACATGATATATTCGAACTTCCACACACTGAAACAAATATATGTAATTTTTTGTATTTCATTTTTAATTTAATAACTGAGTTTCACTTTCATTCAGCAAGATTTCATTCACGCCCCGTGACTCACTCTGAGCTACTGGATGGGATCATGCAAATATGAAGGACTGATAGGAGAGTTGTTTTAATGGAGTTTGATACCGCACGCAGAATGGAAAAAAATTCAGCTTTTCCTGGACAGTATAAACGTGTGTTCCATGATGATGATGTGACGATGAGTCTCCAAGAGTTCATTCAGTGAGTGTGTGTGTTGTTTGCGCGCGCTGTGCGTCTGGGGTGCTTTACTGACTCGCTAGGTGAGTAGGTCCTGTCGCAAAATGCGGCTAAAAGTCCTTTACGGTGTTAATAGTTTGATTACGGCGTTTACATATCTGCACTTCAATAATGCAAATAAAATAGAAATACTCCACGTCTTAATTCCATTTGTGTTTACGACGATTATGCCTTTCAGCATATCTGAAGTGCTATTCCATTGCATGGATACGAACCATAATGTGTGAGGCTGTTGTTGTAGCCTATGTTGGATGCGGCACCTGCTGAACTCCTATGAAAAAAGCAGTTACGTCACACCCGCCCACCCAACCGAGTGACAAGGGCAACTCTGAGGCCAGCCTGGGTTGCCAGGTGTGTGCAAAGCACTTTATTTGCAGATCAAATCCTCCTGCCTCCAATCGTCAATGCTAATTTCACCCTCCCGCTCCATCATAACATCACAACTCAGAGAGATATTTTCACCTCGACGAGAAATCTCGCCGCGATTTAATCTCGCGTGATCTCGTCGTACGAGATCTTGTCACACCCTTACAAAATATAGATAACTGCTAATTTAAGTATGTAAAATGTTGTATGTTTGGATTAAATTCATACTGCACACGTTTTAAGTGGTCAAAAATTTTATTTTTAATTCATTGGATGGAACAATTCTTTTTAATAGAATCAGTTGAGGGCATGATTCAGTGACTCAAAGTCTCAGACTTCTCAGAATGAATCACGGCTTTTGAAAGATTAGTTTTTTTATTAAATAATTTAAAAATGCATAAAATGTTTAAGCTGTAGAAGTCAAGGTGAAATCCCCTACTACTGCACAAACTGGTTGTTTTTAGGAAAACAAATGGTTTATTGGCCTCAAGGCACACTTGCATAGTGTTTTGACAAACTTGTAATGAATGTTTATCTATGTACATCTTTCACCTTCAAAAAAAATTACCAGATGTATAGATTTCCCACTGAACAGGCTGGAATTTGATTGTAAATTGTAAAGTGCACTTCTTACACACATATACCAATTACCTTGCCTTAAGTCTGCATTTAATGAAATTTTTACATTTCTTATTGCTTTTCTATAAACTTTTTTTGAGAAAAATTCACCCATTTTCTCCCCTTAGATTTAAAACATTATCTCTGGTCACATATTATTTTTATATTTAGGACTATCTCCAATCATTTAGTCTGCTTAAATTCAGCACCCGAAAGCTCAGGCTCACTTGCCTCTAATTTAGTGCAAAGAACAGGTTTAATGTCCAATCAGCTGACAGATATAACCAAATCTCCACCTTGCATCTTTTTCTTTATCAATCCACTTAGTCACACAGTACAAATAACAGATATATATTTGTTTAAAACAGATATATGTTTATTTATAAAATATGTTTTGTTTATAAATATTAATTTTCTTTTCGGCTTAGTCTCTTTATTATTCCGGGGTCGCCACAGCGGAATGAACCGCCAACTTATCCAGCATATGTTTTACGCAGCAGATGCCCTTCCAGCTGCAAGCCATCTCTGGTAAAATTGTTTATAATTAATTTGTTCATAACTAATTAAAACTATAATCATGAACCAACATTAAAATGATTAGGCTTTTACTCCTTGTTCATGTCAATGTTTTCTGTTACTTTATTAAAATCTATATTGTGTCTCATTAATATTATTTAACAAAATTGAGATGACATAAACTTAAAATGAACAGTTGCATTTTTTAATCAACTAATTTTAACTTAATAATAAGGACTGTAACAATTGCATTGCTCATTGTTAGTTGATGGTTTATTAACCAAAGTCAGTTTTGTTTTCATGTTTTTTTTTAAAGAAAATTATTCTGTTCATCAAGGCAGCATTTATTAAATGTAAAAACATTTTAAATAATGATTTTTTTATTGTATTTAGTTTCAAATGAAATTATTACTCCGGTCATTATTGGTTTTATTACTATTAACATTAATAAATAATAATAATATTATAATAATAATATAATTAATATTAAAGTTATTTCTGGAGTTACAATACAGTTCATGTGACTCTGAAGACTGAAGTAATGAAGCTGAAAACTCATCTTTAAAATTGCTGAAATAAATTATTAAATTAACTTATAAATTACTTTTCAACAGTTATTTTATAGTGCAATAAGATTTCACAATTTTACAATTTTACTGTATTTTTGATTAAATAAACGCAGCCTTGGTGAGCAGGATAACTTATTTTAAAAACATTTTAAAATCCTACTGACACTAAACTTTAGACCGGTGTAGTGTATTGTAAAGTGATTAACACTGATTAACACTGACTTAATGATTAACACTGACAAACATACCTAATGCTGCTAATTTAATGCAAATACTAGTGTCTAAAAGAGATGAACTGATGCAGCAGTATATCTCTGCCCCATGGGCTACACTACATGTTTCACAGTGTTTAAGTAAAAGAGCAAAGCTTACCTCTCGTTCAGTGGCTCAGTGTATCATCCTGCCAATTCATAATTAATGATAGCTGTTTTTCAGCTCTGAAATTAAATACTGTGAGAAGCAATAACAAAGTGGTGCTTAGTTATGTTCATAAAAGCATAATTTATTGTGTTTTTGGATGATGGTTCGCTGAAGCATTTGTTACATACAGTGTCCTTTGGAAGGCACTATATTCAGTGGTGGAAAGAGTACTGAAAAATCATACTCAAGTAAAAGTACCATTACTTGCCTAAAAATGTAGTGCAAGTAGAGTAAAAGTATCTGTTGTAAAAATTACTCAAACTATGAGTAAAAAGTAGACCTTTCAAAAGTACTCAAGAGTAGTGAGTAGTGAGTATTACACTGTTAAAAGCGGATGCATTTACATGTAATTTGTGCGTGTGTGTGTAAATGTAACATTCTGTAGTGCATTTAGTTATTGCCCAGCAGGCACACAACATCATATGACGTTAATATTAGGTTAGATTTAGGTTGTGATGTCAGGTGACCAAAATTAAACGTCAAGCCAGCAGCTAAGGATAACGTTATTTTGATGTCCAATAATTACGTCAAATGACGTTGATATTTGGTTGATTTTAGGTTGTTAGAAAGTGACCAAAATCCAACGTTAAGCCAACATCTTAAACCAACGTCATATATGATGTCAAACACTGACATTTATTCATCAGGTACGGCAACCAAAATCCAATGTCTGATTGATGTCATAGTGGTAATGTCCACACAACGTCAAGCTGTAACATCATTAGACGTTGATATTTGGTTGGTTCTAGGTTGGACATTGACATTGGCCTGACGTTGAGTTCTGACGTCAACACGATTTTCATTTCCAAACAAAATGCAAAGTCCCCATGACGTTAGGGTTCAACGCAAGTGTGCCACAAGGCTGCTTTGAGTGAAGGTCTCGGCCGTTAGATCGCCCCCTGGGGGCTGGCTGCAGCACAAGTCATAAAGCCCGCCTCCTCCGTGTTAATGAAGGAGACATGAGACCAAATAAAAAAATTAATTACACTTGCAATAAAATGTTCCCGAAAGATGGTTCTGGTCAGTTAAGGCACTGGTTATCATGCTGATATAGGTGCAGATCTTCATTTTTGTAAAGAGTATGTTTTGAGCAGTAATTTAATGCTGGGCGTGTCATCGTGATTGACAGCTGTGATTGACAGTTTCTCAAGGCAGACGTCGGAGCTTCGGCAGGGAGACTGAAGTGTTATTATTCGATTTCTGTGTTATTTTACCACGGTAAAATGAGTTGCTCAGCAGTAAACTATAGTTTTTGACATACAGTATCTGGTGGAACACTGTTTATTCGGTAAGGTGAGGCTTTATCAGTTCTTTGATGCACTCCTAACCACCCAGATAGCAAAATACACTCGGGCCAGTTCCGGCTAGACTCTCGCCTGCCGGAGACTTACCCCTCGGCCCGATTCCGTCTGCTGTACCTACTGGCCCAATTGACTCGGGCAGTGAGTCCATAGGCATCCGGTCAGATGCGGCGGCCGTTAGCGAGCCGACGCTGCCGCATCCGAGCCGGATCGGCCCGCGAGTAATGTGCGCTGCGGCCCAGAGCTGGCGCCATTAAATCTTTATTATATAAACCTCACCTTTGTTAACATTATTACAACCATTTGTGTTGATAAAACAGCAAACCAGCTCCTATGTAAACGCAAAGTGTACATTAGCGAGCCTTTTGTATAGTGCAGACACCGGCGGTCAAGTGAGAAGTTCGGGGGGCGTGGTTGATTTGATGTACAAGCGTTTGGTTGGAAGTTCGATTCCGCAGCTGCTCCTCTGGCTCCATAGGCAGTCCTTCTGCGCATGCCCAGGCTCCAATTTCAGCAGTCTTTTGCGACAGTTTGTGCCCGTCATGAGGCGATTTTTCCTTCACAGCGTTTAATGGAAAATGGCGCTCTCGCGACATCCATATTTTATACAGTCATTATACAGTTCAACATCAATCAGACGTCATGTTGACATCCTGTGCCTGCTGGGTTTTTAAGGCCATTTCGATCATCATACAGTAAACATCCGTTATCTTCTTATCAGTGACATGCATCTAAACAGTCTCTGGGACAATGCGTGTAAAGATAAAAACTTCATGGACACTTTTAATACTTCCAACCAGTTTGCTGCAATTATAAACCACACATCTTGAGGTAGTTCATTATGATGCCATTTACCTTGTAATGTGTGTGCATTTTGATTGGACAGGAATCACAGGACTGATTTTTCTAATCCCCATAGACAAGAAAAATAAAGTAGTCACTGCAGGTTGAAAGAAAGTAGTGGAGTAAAAGTACAGATACTGCACTAAAAATGTACTCAAGGAAAAGTAAAAGTACACATTTTTAAAACTACTCAGTAAATTAAAATTTCTGAGAAAAACTACTCAAGTACAGAGTATTTGTAATTAGTTACTTTACATCACTGACTATATTCAAAATGACTATCAGGAGCATCTTGTTGTCTTTTTTTCAAAGGCATGGTGGTATTTTTTTTGTCGACATCTACCTGGAAACACATTTCAATCTTGCGATGTTTGTCTTGGACTTCAAAGCTACCAACAGTTCCTTTACAAACACTGACAAAGACAACAAAGTTTGTGTATCTTTATTGATATTAAAAATACAGATGTTCTCATTTTAGGTAACTTCTCATATGAATTAAATGTGAGGCAGAGAGACTGAATTATAAAGTAGCCTACCATGCCTTTTTTTTTTGCCGTAACAACTTTTTTCTCTCTTCATTTTTCTTCCTCAGAAAATGGGTCCTTATCTTGGGGACTCATGTCCTCAGGCACTTGCTTGGCACAGGGTAAAAGAAGTGGCGACATACGTTCATGTAAGTGGGCCATAGTAGCAGATGGGACACTGATTGCTCTGTTGTTTACAGCTGTTTGTGTCCCTTCATGTGACTCAAACTAGCAGGAAAACAAGGCAATGTTGCACCCAAGTGCAAAAATTATTTGTGGCCCCCATTACGAATTGGGCCAAGTGCTCCAAACTGTAATGGACCTTTGGCAAACGATCTCTTTCAATTGAAGATTGTTAGTGTGGCACTGCAGTAGATAGAATGAGTGAAAATGGTTTAGAGTGACTTCTCAAAATCCATTTATGAACAAATCTTCTGCATCACTGAAAATAAATGTTTATTGTTAAATTCAATAGCTAACAATCATATTGACTGTGCATTGTTCCAAGAAAATGTTACCACATAATCTACAACAAGGTGCAGCAGTGATTCTTTTTTGTTTGTGCTGGTTAAAAGTCTCTTCACATTCCAATAGTAATGATTAAAGTAATTGATCTAAATGTATTTAAATGTATTTTTCATTGGATGAACATGTATTGTTGTAAATACTGTCGGGCCGATAATTCCTATAATTCTGATAAGTAGCCCAAACTTTCTGTCAGCAAATGAAGATTTGAACGACTGCGCACCAGTTCACACAGATCCATCGATGTGTGTTCACGCAGGCCGCAATCATGTGGACACCAGTGACATCGTTAAGAACAAATGCTCAATCAAAACTTTTTAAAATCCTAATACAATGAGATATAATACAGTTTTTCATTCAGAATTGTAGTATTATAAGTACTTTAAAGTTTTCTAGCTGGCGAATGACATGATCTAGTGGGTCTTTAATGTCCACGTTTGCGATTTTAGGAGGCGTGGCTTTGGACGACAGGGGAGGGACTGTATTTGAAAGATATTATGCTTACCGGTTAGCATTTAAGCAGATCACCTACTGCACCTTTAAGGGACATTTACACAACAATAGTGTAGTGAAAAATCAGTTTTTGTTTTTATGTGCAGATGTTAAAGGCACAATATGTAGTTTTTTTCATTAAAATATAAAAAAAAGAAAGAAACTAGGACAGTGTTGGATTTTGGTGATTTATGTACTTAAATGTTGCCAATTTTTCGAAGAACGTTCAAGTCCAGAGAAATAAACGATTTTAATTTAAGACTGAATCAGAAATTTTCGTCTGAGATTTTCGCATGTTGAAAATTTTATTTGACCTCACGTTGTATCAACCACATTTACACACTGCTTTTGAAACTTTCAATCATCATTAAAAGAAAAAATAGATTGCTTTGAATTTGTTTTATTTTTCACATTCGTAAAAAGTGTTTTGAGAGGTGTTTTGAGCGTTGAGAGCCACCATACAAGCGAAAGATTCCAGAATGCCGAAACTTGCAGAACATAGCCCACTTTTTGACAAACAAAGTGCTAATATAAAGACAGAATGTGAAGGATGGATATGAATCACTGCTTGACTTTTTGTCTGTGTATTTATGTCCGTCCATCTGTCTCTTGTGTGTCTGTCCACTGAGGTACTGCCAGTCTGTTCTGAATTTGTGTCATGTGACTGCAATATCACAAGCAAGTGTCAAAATGCCACTGATTTCCTGAAATAAACTTTGAAAATTAGGATAATCTCAGACAGCTTTTTGATAAAGAGGTGAACTTTCATTTCTCTTCGTGCAATGGATTGCATGGTCACAATATTTTATTTTTTTATGAAGAGGAGAACAAAGTATCATTGCTTAAAATAACTACAAATTCACATCTGATTAATTAATATGCATCGCACAGTGTGCTCTGTTTCTGTACGTGACATTTTTCAGATTTTATTGTGCAACGACCTTTACTATGCTTAATACTACCATGATAATAAGTTTTGAAAGCTTTAGCTCATCCGTGAACAAGATTTCTGCAGGAGTCCTGCAATTGTTTGTTGTGAATAGCGCCCTCTAGTGGCAAAAATCTCTACTGTGGCTTTACCTGTGATCTTTGAAAACGATTACATTTTAACTTACTGCAGGCCAATCGATGGTGATGCTAACTTGCAAATAAACACTTACATGCTTATATATATGCATTTTTTTTACCAAACAGACAATACAAATGATCAAGATGACATCAGGTACTAGTGCTTGACTTTAGACTAGACACATCATACACATACACAATGCTGTTTTTTTTTATTAAAAGTGAGCTTTTTCAGGCCTCCAAAAAAACTGTTGTTTTGTAACTGAATGTGCATTGGGTTTACCACTTTTAGATGAAAATGGTGACTGTAACTCAGCAGCACTAGCACCTGTAGCCTGCAGGCTTCAGTTGATGTATTTCTAACAGTCATCAACTTTTTACAAAGACACTTTGGAGACTGTTACTGCTACATGGGTGTAATTCAGTACAAAGCACTTTGTTGGTACAACATTTAGTTCCATTCGACCATAGTATTTATTTAATAAATTTAAAACAATGCTTTGTATAGATAATGTGCAATTTTTTTTTTTTATCTTCCGTCCAAAAGGTGTTAATTGCAAATGTCTTATTGGTACACATTCTCTTTTAACTAAACAAATTTCAAACAATTTCACACATTCCTTAACATGCACAAGCTATAAATATAGATATTGACAAAACAAAAGAACAAAATTGAAGTAAATCTGTTGTATGCAAAATGCAGATAAATATTTGTTGTGTTTCCTGTAATAGTGCATTGTGATATAAGTAAACAAGCATTCCAGTGCAGTAATTGGCTGCCTCAAGTATAGCGATTAGTTTATTTTTAATTAAATTCCTTTTATATATGATCTTTTTCCCCCAGCACTTGTCAAAGGGCAAGAAGCAACATAGGATCACTTTACTGTATTAAAAGATGCTTTTTATTACACGTCACACGAGTTTCATTCAGAACCACATTTTCATTCTGAAATAGTGCTTTGTGTTAATGTTTAGAGTTTTTTTTTTTTTTTTTTTAATTTTAATTGTAGAACTGTCAAAAAAAATCAGCAACACTTTTTTATTGATTTTCTGGCACTCAACCATTAAATTTCAGAGACTTGCCACTCTAAAAAAAGTACTTATATGTTTCTTACATTTTCAAACTTTATCTGTTTTTTTGTTTTGTTTTTTTGCCCATCATATATTTGTTCTCTTTTCAGTGCTTTTACTGAACAAGTACGATTGACTCTGTTTAGTTGAGGATACATGTCTTCTCTTGTCCACTAAGCATTTATGTGACTGGTATTTAATTTTTTATCCACTAAATTCCATTTTAAACATTCTCAAATGTTATTTACAAGGTGTCCGCTGGGTCTTAAGAAGTCTTAAACCTTAAAACCTAAATTTTAGGCCTTAAAAAGTCTTAAATTCACTGGCATATTGTGTTGTAGGTCTTAAATCATTTTAAACAGGTCTAAATTTTGCTTTGTCCAAATAAAGCTACTCAATTTGAGCCGACATCTATCCAATGACCAACAAAATACATCTCAATAAAACCTTATTTTTTATATTTAATTTTTTAATTGATTTTTTTTAATGGAGGTTCATTCCGCTGTGGTGACCCCAGATTAATAAAGGGACTAAGCCGAAAAGAAAATGAATGAATGAATGAATGAAGTTTTTTTTTATTGCAAAGAGATACAATTCACAACAGCTGTTAGACATTTTTACAGCAAATTAAATTCCCTAATTGCGGGAAAAACCTAAAAACAAATACACGATTCCCCATGATAATACTGGGCTAATAGAAAAAAAAATCTTAATCCTTTATAAATCTAAAATTTCATTCTTAATGGTCTTAAAAGGGTCTAAAAAAGTCTTAAATTTGACTTTATTGAACCAGCAGAAACCCTGTGTTTAGAATTATGCTTAATCGTGCCCTGTCACAAAAATAACCCATGACTTTTATCGTTTTTTCTTTTTAAGATTGTGAAGGAATTACATATTTTTAATTGTTTTATCTGAACAAAAGGACTCTAAACTCTTATTTGTATAGCTTTTTAACAGATGCTCTCAAAACCCACTTTATTATCTTCAGATAGAAAGTGCCACTCGGTTAAACCAAAAGGCAGAAGTAGTGGAGAACACAGACACCGTAACTTCACAGATTGTTAAGATATTTCACTAGATTTGAAAGATATTTCACTGGAACTTTATTACATTTATATGTTGTGTTTGTATTATTATTTTATTCATGGTTTTATGATTTTTGTGTTAAATGTCAAACAACATTATTACCAGTGTATTGAGATATAAAAACATTTTGTTGTAATTTCCCATGTTAAAAAAATAAAAGCACCTAATTCACAAAACTTTTGATTGATTGATTATTGATCTATAAGATGATTGATTGATTGATTGATGATTGATTGATTGATTATCATTCATTCATTCATTCATTCATGCTTTAAAAGAAGTTATTAAAACTATGCAAATGGCTGGGTAAAACCATAACATTGATCAATATTATAATATGAAGAAATAAAGAATTAAATAAACAAACTATTTTGTTCTTATGTTTTTATAACACCTTCAATGTGTTAAATTACTTTTTTAAAGCACCTTAAGGAAACTTAAAATTAATAAAATAGTTTCTATTTAGCCCAAAAAGGTTCTGTTGAAAACAGAAAAGCCCGAATATGTTAGTTTACTACCATTTTTTTCTTCATTTACCATTACTTCATTATTATTATTATTATATATTATTATTATTATTATTATACACCTCTCTTAAGTGAGATGCTTCCAGTTCCCACAAAGAGCTGCAGTATTGTACCTTAGGCTACAGTTAGTGAACAGTGGCATGTTTTCCTTCCGTACTCTGTAGTCAGCATTTCCAGCATCTGTGATTAGTGATGTGAGCAGTGAAAGAAAACAAGGGGAGAGGTGGCTGGGGTACAATAAAGCCCAGCTAATGGGTAGCCAGGTAAACCTCTACTGAACATCTCATTAGTGAAGAAAGGATCAGACAGAAAAGTGAAAGCTCTTTAAACAGGGTCCTCTCTCTCTCTCTCTCTCTCCTCTCTCTTCCTCTCCTCTCTCTCTCTCTCTCTCTCTCTCTCTCTCTCTCTCTCTCTCTCTCTCTCTCCGCTCTCTCTCGCTCTTCTCTCTTTCTCTCTCTTAGGCACACACTGTGTCTTTTCATTGGCCCAGATCTCTGCACTCTGAGCTTGACTGAAACACACCCCCAGTCTTAAACAATTACATCACTTGACGATGTGACATACAACGAGCCTATGTGATAATGTGAATGAATTAAAGCTGACTGAATAAAAGTGAGCTAAACTGAGGGCTCTATTATTATTATTATTATATTATCAATAATTATTATTAATAATAACAATAATAATAATCATCATACAGGCGTAATGTACTCACATGCAAATATTGATATACATCACTCAGGCTATAATCGACATGAATGCATTTAATACAATTGAAATCACATCAGAGAAAAGTGCGAAATGTATTTGATATAAAGAATACATATTTGTTTGTAAGTTAACAGCTTAAATGTTTTTTAAAAATCATATTTTGAACGATTTAATTGTCGATTTTGCATGACAAAGATAAAGACAAAATAGTATGATGTATTAGAAAAATCTAGGCGTGATATTTCATAAATACTTAAGCTATATAACGTTTTTCATTCTCGCTCGGGTGCATGTCGCGGATGAAAGTAAGGACTGGGGGGGTTCGCTCACTATTCTGCCTTACTATTCATTTTAAATAACATGCGGATGTGTGCGTCTGGGTGCCGTGTTGTGGCTCTGAGCGGCGCATCCGGTGTATGGCGCCCTTTAGTTATAGCCTCCAGCAGGTCGTACACCAGAAGCGCCGCTCGGCAACACGCAACAGCATGCATTTCTGAATTCTAAACATAATTTTCTATCAGGACACACACCGGAGCCGCAAGTCTAGGTGCACAAGCTCGGAGCTTTAAACTAGCACACAATTGGCTGTAAAACTATACAAAGACACAAATGATTTTGTAGTCTCTGCTTGGTCTGTGCCCGAGTCGTACATGTACAGCTGAATGCTTGTCTCTCTCTCATGTTGCTCTCTCTGTGTATTGCCATAGGGAGCTCTTGGCTCCGCCCTCTTGTTAAGTTGGGCGGGAAGTCGAAACAAATTTTCATGTGAAGCAACACGCCCCTAAAACAGCGAACTGTGTACACGCCCCCAAAATGGCACTTTTTAACACATCATAATAAAATGTTTTGAACTGAACCTAAACTAGCACACTCAGAAGAACCATAATATTAATATTACATCTTAAAAAAGGGTTAAAATAGGTGCCCTTTAAGTCTCAAAAGGTTTGAACCAGAGATGCCCAAACTAGTACCTGAGAATAATGGGGATGGTTTAGAGATTGTCAATTCTAATTTAATGTAAACCTTTGTTTGTTTGTTTTATTGTTAAAAGCTAACTGAAATTAAACACTTCGATTAAATGGTGTAAATTAATCAAATTTTATTTAAATGTACATACTGTCATCCGACAATGCAAAGACTTTGTTGAGCAAATCAAGTCAAAGGCAGATTCTGCTTGACCTGTGTATTCAGCATTGGACTTCACTGTGTTATAAATGTGATTGTTTATGTTTTTTATTACAATAAGTTATCATTTTAAAAGTTATAATGTATTAGATAATACAAATTAAAGTAATATTTTCTATTTATTTTGAAATATTAGGAAATAAATTAGGAAATTACTCATGATGACTTTAATGTAAATTAAGTTGGTATATTTACCTTTGACCCACAACTCTCAGTGATATTTGGTTTTTGGCCCTTCATACAAAAATGTTTGGACACCCCTGGTTTAAACATTTAAGATTGAACAGTTACTTTTAAACATATTACACTATAAACAATGCTACATATTAGTATTGTATGTCATTCAACATATAACTGTTTAATGTTCCTCCACACTTAAAACATGTATTTCTGCATATATCATGCTTGATCTTTCAAATGCATGAAGTTGTAGATGTTCATTGCACAGCTAAAGTCCATGAATATTTGTGTTTTATTTACATATATGACTTGTTTCACTTGATAACACACTTTTTCCTGGGCGAGGATCATGTTTGAAGCTGCACTGAAAGTGGAATTTGAACATTAAAACCACTGGTCCTCGTTGAAGTCCATTAAATCTGGAATGTTTTCCTTCCTTAATTGCTTTTTAACTGAAGAAAGACCTTGAATAACATGGGTGAGTAAATTTGAAGGAAATTTCTAATTCTGGAGTGAACTAATGCTTTTAATGAGCTCTTGATAAGAGATGGTAAACATAAAACTGCATGAACTTGCAATGATGGGATTTTGGAATGTTGGGTAAACAAAAAATGGAGCATGAAGGGTAACCAACCAGAACTTATAAACTTATCCTTCAGCCTTTATGTTTGCTGTTCAAAATCATTTAGATAAAAATAGATTAAATTCTTTATTTTATTGTCTTTATCCATTTTAAAAGAATCACCTGCAAACCAAGCTTAAAGGACCAAACTCTCCTTTCTGGGTTAAAGGGCTAGTTCACCAAAATATGAATATTCTGTAATCATTTAATCACCCATGACTTGTTCCAAACCAGTTAAATTCTTTAAACCATTAAACACAAAAGTGGATATTTTGAAGAATGTTGTAATCCTGTAACCATTGACATCCATCGTAGGAAAAAAATACTATGGAACTCAATGTTTACTAAATTTCAGCTTTCTTCAATATACCTTTTTTGTGTTCAACAGAAACAACAACCTCAAATTGGTTTGGAACAATGGGTGAGTAATGGATTGGGTGAACTATACCTTTAGCATACCCCACGTTGGCACATACATGCAAAGTTTTTTACACTGGTATTAAGTCACATTTAAGTCACCCATATCATAAGTACAAGGGAGACACATTCCTATTTATACCTGGTGTTTTAAGCCATCTATTTTGTCCATTTTTTATGGTCGGGTCTGACCAGATGTACTGTATATATGTGCTTTTTCTGATCTCCTGATCTAATTTTGCCAAATAATCTCAGACAATTTATATATGAATGTGAAAGGAGACCAGTGAAAGCACAAAAACCACCTGTTCTACTTGACAAAGTGGGTTTCAAGCTGATGATTCCAGCATGGAAGGTGGGTGCACAAGCAAGGACACTGAAGTCCGTAACCTCTAGCGTCTGTCACGCCTGTGCCCCTCGAGATCAGGAAAGTGAGGTTTATTTGCTAGCTAACCTCCATTACACTCACCCTGTTAAAACTCACTCCTATTCGGATCACAATAGAACTTTGGGTCTACTCAACAGAGTACTATTTGAGCTGTCTATTGCAGCATGGAAGGAGTACACACTAAAAAGGATGCTAAATACCAGTGTCTGTCACTATGTCACGTCCAGCACATTATAAACGCAACACTGACGACCCATGTCTTCAAACAAATCTTCTACTACTTGTTTGAATTACGGTTGACAACACAAGATGGCGTCTCTTTAAATACTGTAACAAGTAAAAGGAGTCTTCGAAGCTATATCATGCATATTAATAAAATTGTATCTCGTTCACAATAGAGCATGCTGATTGGTTCAAACCAAGTCTTTCTCATGAATTAATGAACAGATATGCTGAAAACTCAATGATGTCACTTTGCACCAGTCAGTACAGACATCCAATCTCCACGCTGGAATTTACACAATAATCACATTGCCGTGACGCAGCTTCAAAATTTATTTTTAAATCGGAAGAAGGAATTTGCTCAAACAACGGAAAAAACAACCTATTTTCACTTTTTAGTGAAATATATGTTTCCTAGTAGTGTTTTTAGCAACGTGGGATACATAACATATATATATATATATATATATATATATATATATATATATATATATTATATATATATATATATATATATATATATATATATATATATATATAAAATGCATGAGAGCAGACCATCTATGAAACAATTTGGATTCTACCAAAGACCCCTGAGGTAAAAAAGGCATGAGAGGAGGAATTGTTTGTTTTATATTTATGTAGACAATAATAATCTTTTACAATTTTAATTAATCTTTAATATTTAAAGATGTTTGTGTGCTGCTGCACATCTCTGTGTGTGTAATTAGCAACATGTATGTAAGTTGTGGATCTGCCTACAGGTGCATGTCACTAACATGCTCTTTAAATAACAATAACAACAAAAAAAGTGCCATGGACTTTAGACCGTGGTCTATTTTAATAGCCTCAAAATAGCAAAGCACCAACGATGAGCTTTAACACATTGTCCTGGTCCTTTTTGTGCACAAATGGGTGCCGAAGCATTTGATATTAAAAAAAGAAATGTGACGCTTGATGTAAAAATGCTACCTGCACTGGCTTGAAACTAGCAAAAAATACTTGCAGCGCATTACACCGGGTGAATGATAGGGCCCTGAGACTCTACAGATTGCTCTAATCAAGCAAAGCAAACTTTGCACTGCTAATATAGCAACCAAGAATCTCCACAGTTTGCTTTCTAATGATGAAAAACAAACACGTGTGCAGAGCTGACCTGACACTGGATCAGCTCTCTGATGAGATGTGTGGACAAGAGCTCCGGTTATGCTTCTGCATCCCGCAAATCCCATTCAGTCAAACAGGAGCACCAGGGAACAGACACTGACAATGTGTAATATCTCTATAAACGCACGTCCTCTGTGTTGACACGGCTTTTGGCAAACACAGAGATCTGACCTGGAATACCAGATTCCCACACACACACCCAGAGTTGTGCTTGTTTATAGCTATTCCCAGAGCATACTGGGTCGCTTTCCTGTTTCTCTCCTCGGGCAATCAAACAGCAGCTTCGCTCACTAACCCTTGCCTCCACTCCTGGGCTTTCCATTACAAAAAAAAAAAAAAAAGAAAAAAACATCACTTACAAGGTGCGCACTCCTGCGGCGCAATGCAAATACTCCATTGGTCAGCCAGGCTTGGAGTAAAGGGGAGGGCTGGAGCCACAATCCTGACCCTAAACAACATCTATTCTTAATGCCTGTACTCAACAAGACACTGAAACAGATCAATAGCAGAGAGTGGTCAAATACTAGCTGGGCTTAAACAGTGATGGGTTTTTGGAAGGGATTCACTTAGTGAATGTGAAAAACTAGAGATCCCTGACAGAAAAGACAGACAGGCACCGCTGGCTCAAGTTGTGACATTGTGCTTGGAGAAGTGTTCATACAGGCAAGCCTGGACATGTCAATAAGCAGCAGTCAGTGGCATGGAATAAGAGTAGGAATGACATGTGCACCGATCCAAGCGCAGACCTGAAGTCATCGTTCACAGCACACATTAGTGCAGAGCATTTGCCCATGTTGCAGATTTTTTTCTGCTTTAGCTCCTTGCCACAACTGCACAGTTCTTCGTAGATCTAATGAATGGTTGCACTGAATTATATGGGAACTCTAAACATGTTAGACTAAAAGTTTCAAATCAAATGGGCACACTCTCAGAAAAAAATGGTACAATGTTGTACCAAAGGTACAAATCCTTGTCACTGGGGCAGTACCTTTTTATGGGACAGAATTGTACCTTAAGACAAAGAAACAAATTTGTACCATTACAGTTTGTACCTTTAAGGACATGATTTCTCTCATGGGAAACCAGATACAATATTGCACATTCATCAAAGGTACAAATCTGATGCATGCATGAAGGTACCACCACAGTGACAAGACACTTTGTACCTTAAAGGGCCATGAAACCCCCTGTCTCAGCAGGGTGTTTTCACACCTCTAGTTTGAAAAAAGTCAGGAAGTTGGGCGTGTCCAGCTCTGGGAGTGTAGGAGTGTCGGGGGAGGGAAAGAGGATAAGATTTTGCATAGAAGGGAGTTTCCATTTGGCCACGTGCAGATTTCACAGGCAAAACAAACACACAGAGGCTGATTTGATACAGAATGGCGAATGAGAGAAAAAAAAATCCTCCGCATTTCTCTGTAAACTTATGCACTCGGTAGGGTGTAGCGTCAGAAAGCCATTTGTGTATAGACTAATCCTGTCACAAAATGGAGGCGAAAAATCCTGCATGACGGGATTAGTTTGTGTTTACATGTTTACACTCGGAGAGCAGCATGTACAGCGGATCTTTCAGTCTATAATATTGTACTGTAATATTGCAGTGATATTAACATACTGTAAACTTAGTAACCAAATCATTTTGACTATGGTATGTCTTTAAAAACTGAAAGAGCTCTGCTAACCACGAACTAACTTTGCAATCTTGGTTAAACAAGGGCACAGCATTGCAAACACTTACCACAATCTGTAGACAGACAATCAAACTGGAGCTGTGTCTTTTTAATAAAAGTAGACAAGCGGCAAATCCGGATTTCACCATTTCCAGATGCGAAAAGCTCTCGGGTAAAAATGTTCCTTACAAACGCGTTTCTGTCGCGTGTCGCGTGCACTGTAATCCACACGCGATTCCAGCAGCGCTCTCATAGAGGGAAAATGAAACAAAACCTTCGTTGAAGCACAACAATAAACGCAACACCGACGACCCGTGTCTCCCAATTCTTGTTCTTTCACTTGTTTTTAGCAACACAGCGTGGCGTCTCTTCTGCCGTCTGAACACTTGTAACAGGTAAACAGTCTCCGGAGCTATCATGCATATTAATGAAGTTTCACGTCATACACAATAGAGCACGCTGATTGGTTTGAAGCACGTCTTTGTCATGAATTAATGATCCACACTCACATACGTCAGAAAGTCCGCGAAAAGACAGAGAGCCAGTCTGCTGGCTGGATTTACACCTAAGTATCTCATGGCCGTGACGTAGCTTCAAAAATTCGTTTCAAACCGGAAGAACGAATTTGCTCAAAATACGCAAAAACAACCAATTTTCACTTTTTAGTGCAATATATGTGTCCTAATAGGGTTTATAGCAGCATGGGACACATATATGAATGTCAACAGCTCAAAAAATGTGTTTTGGTGTTTCGTGACCCTTTAACAATGTCAAAAATGTTTACCAAACATTTATCTAAAATGCCTTAAATGTTTAGTTTACAATACTTTAGTTTTATGTTTTATACCAGTTGTTTTGTATTATTGTATTGTAGAACTTAATAGTTAATATTTATAAGTTTCTTTAAACGTATGCTTTTAAATGATGATTCATGTTTTATTATGGAAATGATTCATAAAATCACTTTGTCTTTCCAGTCATATTTATTTTCAAAGGTATTTTAATAAAGAAGGAGTTGTTCAACACGTATGTACCTTTTATATGAGAACAATTGTATACCTTCATTTCAGTTGTACCATAAAATGTACAGAACAGTATCATAAGAGGTTTTTTTCTGTATCATAAGGTTCCTCAAGGAACATTATTTGTATCACCTGTTACCGTTTTTTGTCTGAGAGTGAAAGGTGAAAAAGGAAGCAGTGCAACATGACTATTTCTTTGCTAAATATCTTTAAAAGTTTCTAGGTGAGGTACCTGGGGTGATTTTCTTTCTTTTGTTCTTGACAATTACAATAAAGGGTTAGTTCAAACAAATAATTAATTATCCTCATGCCCTTATAAATCCCTGAGACCTTGCTTATCTTTGGAATATAAGAGTTCCTATATCCTCTATAGACATCAATGTTCCCAACTCCAGAAAAATACCAAAGTTATCCTCAAAAAAGACCACATGTCTTCATTGGTACCATCAGCGTATTATCAAGCTACTGTACAAGAATATGTTTTGTATGCACATAAAACTGATGAAAAACATTAATTAATTCAACAGTTTCTTGTTCTCAGAGTCAGTAGCATATCTTCTCAGTTGCTAAGCTGACGCATACTTTGAATGCACCTGGGCTTGTTTCAAGCAGAGAAAGTCCCGTGTGGACAACTGGGGTATACATCAGTTTACAGTGTTCTTACGAACACACATCCTATACTGACACACACACTGCAATAAAAAGCACTCATCTGTTTTGTTTTCTTACATTCAAACCTGATGCTAGGTATTTTATATGTTACATTTGTATTCTCTTTGGAATGTGTTATTGGTAATTATTTGTTGAATCATGTTAATATAGACTTGCTAATGAAAAAAAATCATAAGGCTACTTTTCCACCATTTGAAATGGTAGACAATATTATATTTCATGTCCTTTTCTTAAATTTATAATAATTTAGTTCATTGCTAATATGTTACAATATATTGCACAACCAAAAATTATTATTTCAGGTTGTCATTACAGGCCTATTATAGCTCAGAAATAAATCCCTATTATGATCAGATTTTCACAGAAGAAGATATTTTGAAGGGTGTTGTAAACCTGTAACCACTGACATCCATAGTATCTTATGTAAGATATTATTGTATATCTTCTGTCATGTTTTAGGTGAATGTTTACACTCCTAGTTATTAATTTCAATGATAATTCCAAAACAAGCTTTGTGTATCAGTGTACAATTGTGTAGTAAATATGTTACACAGAGCTTTATTACATCATTGTGATCTATGTGAGCTTTATAGATATTGCTTATTAGATTCATCAGAGAAACAAATCATCATCTACTAAACAACTGACAATATGTGTGATATTCCTTTGCAGAGCTCATGAGGGTAAGCATGTAAGCCTATATAATGTGTTTCCCATACTTCAGTTTTGCATTTCATAAATAGATGTTTCAACGGTTTTGCAGTCTGTCCTTTAAAAGTGGTAGCCACTAAGTATCAAAATAACTCATTGCGCAAGAAAACTTCTTTCTCCCATTAGAAAATTCTTCATCGACTGTTGTTCCTTCGTTCTATCGCTCCCCCCTAAATCAAAGCCCGGCATTCTTCACTACCTCGCAACCTTTTGTGAGATCTATCACTAGGTGTTGTGGTCTTCCTAGCATCATACAGTATGTATTACAGCAACCGGCACAGCTATAAAAGCCGCCACTTCTGAGAAACCACCTTCCCTGTCCAGACCGTCAAGGGTTAAGATGTACTTTGTCTGAAAGCAATATTCAGTGGATCTCTGGCCTCGATTTCTCAGCAGGCCTTGCTAATGACTTGTAGCCTACAAATTCCTTGCACTCTCAGGTGGCTTCCTCCGAGCCGGGCTCTGCATCATGATGAAAAGCCAGAGATAAAATAACCTGACAGTTGCAACTCATTGCAAGGAGCAAGCAGTACCCTAGCAGCTGAGACCCCGAGAGCCCCAGTTGCTCTCTTTTCTTCCCCCTCTTCTCTTTCACACACAGACACACACACACTCTCTCTTCTCTTTTCCTTTGTATTTTTTTTTCTCGACACACTGCTCTAAACGCTTGCTGCAAATGATTTGCAAATGCAGACAGTCCAACAGCTGGTGGCCTAAGATGAAGTGTGTGGAAAACTGTTTGTGTTCGATATGTGTGTGGTGCCGGAGCAAGGAGAAGCAGGATTCAGAGCAACTGTTCCCTAATTAAAGTCCATTCCCACCAATTTTTTTCAGTCCATTAAGCAGACAGAGCCCACCCTCTCCTACGCTTTCGCACATGACACCTCCCAATCAATATGCTCATGCCGGTACCTCTTGTGATCTCTGCAGACCAGATTGCAGCCAGAGGAAGCGCTAATTGAATGTTTGAAGCAATAGATGTGAATAATAGGGTTTAGATCATCGGATCTGTAAGCTATTGACACGTGGGTCATTGCTGTAATAGAATGCATTTTCATGTCTGCACCATTACGTCTTAATACTAAAAATATGCATTTATTTATTTATGGGAAAATTATTTTCACAATACCACAATTACACAGATTATAGTAAGCAAGTAAATCTTAAATAGTTCACTTCTTTGTCTAAGTTGCTATTTTATACACTGTAATTTATTTAGAAATATCAGTATTTTTCAACCTCTAATTGAAGTATTTATTTTTTGTTTTTAGTTTTGTATTTTTTTACTTGCTAATTAGTTGTTTCTAATAACATTGTTTCATCATATGCCATAAGTTTTTAATTTTGTCCTTAATTATCTAAATTATTTGTAATTAAATCAGAAAAAAAAAAACATTAATGATATCATCCTCCCAGAAGTGATGTCAGTTTGTTGTGGAAACAGAAAAAAAATATTCAAAGATGATTCCTTAAATTTACAATTTTTTTTAAGTTAAGTGGTTGTAAACAATTTGTTTGGGCTGAATTTAAGCAAACAAATTAAGTTGAACATACTAAATTTAATTTGTTTGTTTAAATTCAACACATAAATTGTTGGCAACAATTTTGCAACATTTTTTTCAGTGTACGCAACATGAGTATTCCTATAATATTATTGTTATTTTTTCTCGTGAAACATAACATAGATTACATAGGCAATTAATTTATTTTATTGGGTAAATACATTCATAAATAGACTTTTAATGTCTTCATACTATTAAATTATTTAATACATTCACTACAAATAGATAAAATAGTCAAGGACCTTGTAAATTTTTGCATACTTGTATAATTTTGCTTCTGAAATTTAAAACTGTTGTTTTTGACTATAATAATAATAATAATAATAATAATAATAATAAAAGTAATTTTATTTTCCTTATTTTTCAGTGCCTTCTTGTTTTTACTATTGTACTCATTGCCGTCCAATGTATTCATTGCCTAATGTTTAACTGTTAAATTGTATTGGTTTAAAAAAAACTGTATATTATTATAAGTGCATTATATGTTTTGTAAGCCTATTTGTAATATGAAATAAGTGGCTTTGTCAGTTTTGACATTCCATCGAGTTAAATTAGTCAAAATCCAACACATTCTTGTCATCTTAATCTTTTAAGTGAACACTCAATCATCTTTTTATTATATTCCATCTTTATATCATTGTTAAAAATATTTTCTCTACTTTTAATGGTTAGGCTAAATTAAATGTTATTAATCAAAATGCTTCAATTACATTTTTAAAACGTCAAGAAAACACATTATTTTTTATCACTCTTTAAGCGAACTTTTATTTGACAGGTAGCAGAAGAGAAAGACTTTCTAGCCGAGTCAGTGGTTGTGTGTATGGCGATCTTGCGGTATGACGGTAGTTTGAAAGTTTAAAATGCGCTTTTAATGTCTTATAGAGTAGCTTGGCACGAATTAACTGCGTTTATGTGTCATATAAATTCGTATGTTGGCTAATATAGTAAGACAGTAGACGCTGAGAATACAAGGGATTCTTACTTTGGTACGTTGTTTGATAAGCACAAATGCCACATTCATTCACAAAGTCATCCAATAGTATGTTTGGTGTTTAATACTCACACACGCCTACATTAGCCTACGTAAAGATTTGATTTTCCGCATTACAGAAATCATGTTTTGTTTGACACCTTTACATTTACTGGCAGTTAAAACAATATTGTTTGTAACGTTACCTGAACCGACCTGAACTTGACCAGTGACGTTTTTTGAAAGTATAACATCACATTATGTACTATACATACATTTTATGTTCAATTTACAAACTATTTTTACTTTTCAAAAACACAGAATGTGCACTTAATTGAATGATGGTGATGCCTGGGTAATTAAATTATACATGTTATAATTTTAAGACATAATTAGTATTTTCTTGAATGATGCATGTATACACCCGTAAACAAATCTAAATGAATTAAATGTAAAAGATAATGATCTATTAAAAGCCTATTGAGCAGTAATGTTGCACCTGTTCTTTATAATTATTTGCCACTGTTTAAAGGCAGTGATATTTTATATATTACACAATATATATTTTATGATATAAAGGTAATGCATCTTGCCATTTGAATTCTTTTCATATGCCCAAATCATGGTTTCCAGCATTTTACAATGTCTGGAGGTCTTTTTGAGGCACATCATTTTATGTTTCAGTACTAGACATCATTACTGAGCAATCTCCTCACACGCCCTCCAAATTACTGTTAGGAGCCTGTTGGTCGGCGGTGGCTCCAAGCCCAGAGAGAGAGAGTGAGAGAGCTGGCTGGCAGATGGCCCACTCATGAGCCCGTCTGTGGGGGGCCGACTCAGTGGAGGCTGCCCTGCCCCCCTCCAGAAGTACCACTTCAAGGGTCAGTGCTTTGCTGGTGAGTTAACACACCACCTCATTCGACATTTATTGTGCCCATCCAGTCTTTTTTTCCTTTCCACCTCTTTCCCTCCCAGTTCATGTTTGATTTTCTCCCTTTTTCTTTTGAATCTTGATTTTGTTTCATGGTAGATTACTATATATCAATCAGTTTGGCCAATTCAGTTCATATAAATAAAATAAAAAATACATTAGATTTTACCATTTCAACAATTTAAACTAAAATTAGAATGATTTGACTTTAGCTTAAAGACCCCATAAAGTTAAAATAAAGTGCGTTAGATGTTAGTATCAGTATTGCTTGTTTTATGATTGATCGTTTTATCTACAGTATACGCTAGTGTGCACCAAAACGGAGACAAAATTTGTATTTAGAAGGTATAAAACTGATATAAACATGTAAAACTTGTAGTTTGTCACTTCCGCTTAAATAGACCAACCATTTTATTCAAGTCCCATCATGCCTTCAGTTTCTCATCAAATCGTGACAATCAAAGCTCTCTAGTATCTGACATGCCCCGCCCCCTTCAAGACACTTCACATTTGATGCGCTTGAGCTCAAACACTCCAACCGGCACCCTCCGCTCTCCCTCGGAAGCCAATATGGAAGTAACTAAAACTGCAATTCATCGACTCGCCTTGGGGGCTGGCTCCAGGAAGTCCAAGTGGCTTTCTTTCTGCATTGGTAAAGTTGGCCATTTTTTACAGCTTATAAAAACATGTTTACAGCCTGGTACAAACGATGGCTTTGGTGCATATAGCCATGATTACCCTTAATGACAACTGTGAGGGGGTGAATTTTCTTGTAACTCATCCGTTTTGTTTTTATTAAGTTATATTAAGTCTGCATAATTAAGGGTGTGGCCACTTGAGTGACAGCCTATCTCTTGCTGCTGCTCGCTGTCTCGTCACCTCAACTGATTCCGGCTAATTAGCCGCTGAGCTCGGCATATACGTCGTATTTTGTTTTGGTTAATGTTTCTTTACACAGTCATTTGCCTTTTGGAATTATTTCCTGCAATCATCAGATACTATACCATGCTGTGTGCACTTAATTGTGCTTACAAACCGTTCATGTTGCCTCCATTTCCCAAGTGAGTAAAATTATAATACTTATGTACCATCTCTATAAATGTATTTGTTTATTAAAGATCATTTATCATTTATAATGTTCTTTAGACCTGTAATGCACTCCAGAATCTGACAGATTGATTAGCTGTAGGCTATAAAACAGTCATCTGAGCGTTGTCATACAGTGTTATGCCTGGAGTTTATAACAAGCCTTGCATTTACTAACACAGACTATATTTGAAGTGTTTGGAAGTAATTCGCATTTTCCTTCCTGTCGAAAAACATCATAAGAACAATGTTTAGTGACTCAATGTGTTAAAAGTTTAAAAGTTTAAAAGTTTAAAAGTCTAAACACTTTATTGATATAGTGTACAACCAAGCACGTGTGGTCAGAACACGAACGAATCACAGTAATGAAGTATTAAGCGTTCTCTCCCAAAGTAAAAAGTCTGTTAAGCCAGGTCTAAGCAAAATGCTGAGAATCCAGCATGCGTCTGTAGCTCTGCTCACTCTCCGCCTCTTTGCCCTTGTTTGGTATCCCGGGATTGGTGCGATGACGCGCAGACAAAATGGCGACGGTTGGCCGCGCCTACTTGTAGCTTCTTTTGCAGTGTTCAGAAACCTATGTGTGACGTCACGGATACTACGTCCATATCTTTTACAGTCTATGAAACACTCTCACTTGCTGACCGGTGATAAAACAAAATGCTATTGGCTGTTTTTAAAAAAGGGGAGGGACTACACTATGTCCCACCCTCTCTTCATATTTCGATTGGAATTATGTCAAACATCGAATAAAAAAAGCACATTTCAAAGCACTTAAGTGGACTTTTAATAAAATTATGCTACATATAAAATATGGGCATAAAAAAAAGTGGACAGGCTGAATAAATAAAATCACTCTCAGCCTGTAGGGGGGCGTTTATAGAACAAGTGGCTGGTGTTTAATCAACGTAGGGTCATTCTGAAAGCGTAGCCCTATATACGTTTCTGGACATCGCAAATTATGTAGCCAGAAGTATGTATGGCTGCATTTCATATTTTTTAAATGAACGCTATGGGACGGAATGACGCCGTTGTTTTTCGCGCTTACCAGCTGACCGCTTACCTCCGTATGGACGCCTTTCCCGATGTTACCAGTTTGTCATCAGCTCACCACTTGAGATGCAGAGAGGAGTTGACCATGACGATGGGGTTTGAGTTCTGTGAAGAACGGTTCCAGAAAGCAGGCAAGACTAAAACAAGTCAAAACATAAAATAAATAAGTAAATAACAGGGTGAGAATGTAGTAAAATCTGAAAACGTGGTAAAATTCAGGCGAGGGCTTTTCTTTTTCTGGATTGCTTTTGAAAAATGTTGGTTGGGTTTAGGGAAGTGGGTGGGAAGGTCAATCAATACAATTGGTTGGGTTTAAGGAAGGTGGAGGGTGGCTCAGTCGATCGGTCAGTCAGTCAGTTAGTCAAACAGTCAGTCGACATCGGCTCTGGTGGGTTTATGCGAGAACAGCAGGTGCGAATGGTGCTTGCGAGCAAAATTTGAGAAATTGAGAAAAAAACATACACAGCGGCCTCTGGTGGATTCACGAAAACAAGAAACTAGCTCCAGGGACATATTTGGCAGTCTACAGAAATGTATATAGAGGTACGTTTTCAGAATGAGCCTGGGTTGTGTTTAATAATACAGAGATAATCTAAAAAGAAAATACAATTAGAATTTTTCCAGACCACTGTGGGTTTCCTTTAAATATTAATAAAATCACCCTCCCCAATTCAGTATTTCAAATTTTCTTCCAGTATTTCACGCATCAGGAACAGTGTGCTGCTTAGGACTTCAAGGATATACAACCACATAATCCACACATAACACGGAATCAGCAGATGAATTGATTATACTGAATGAAGCTCATATAGCATACAGATGTTTACTCTAGCTTTAGATAAGACATTTTGACAGATGACCTGAACCTACTCTATATCCTGCTCAATGTCTTCTCATTTTTTGAAACATATAAAACTCAATCGATCAATTAATGACATCGATTTAGGCGAAAACTGCCCAAACACAAAATAATTATCTGTACGTTGTTTTTACTTAATGCTAAATAAAATGTGGAGAAATGAAGATTGATTAAATTTGTTTAAGTGCAGAACATCTCATGTTTTTTTTTTTCTCTGGGTATTTGCAAAGAATATCGAATACACAAGACATGTCTCTCGTATAGTTTTGAACGGGGAAATCTGTAATGGTCAATAGGTTGTTTGCAATCACATGGTTCTGGTTACGTGCGAAATTCAGGTGGAGGGCAGGAAGTAAAATAATGAATGGGAGACAGAGCAAAGTCCGTATTTTTGCATTTATACCATATTTCAAAGGAGATATAAATAGAAAATGACCACATACAGTATGTTGGGGAGGATCCTGTAGATAGTGTGGATAGTGTGTAGATAGTGTATATCATCAATGACATCATGTGAAATCAACCTATATAGCAAGTGAAGCCCCTCCTACTAGTACAGCAGCCAATCACTGATCTCTATAGACTGACAAGCTCAGAACAGACTTGTGCTTTTAGGACAGTTTTTGTGTTTAACAAACACACTTAAATCTCAGCGAATACTTGCTTCACAGACATAAGAAATGTGAACCGACTACAATTGGAAACAAAAGCTTTTTGGTTTTGTAATCTGTATGAAACGAACGCGAGGAACAGTCCATCCTGTCAACAGCCCATCAGTAGAGATTATATACAGGCATAGCTATGTGTATAAATATGTTAATGTGTTATATGAAAAATTAGATACAAACACCAACACACTTATACAAAATCCAGGAGAATATAAATAGTACCCTGCCATGTAATATCTGCAATGAAATCTCCGTCTTGTTTTGCAATAATCCAAGTCTTTACTGGCGTTTATTTCGGCAGAATAAACAACCGTAACATCGAGCAGCGGTGAATGTTTGTTGATGGTAACTTAAGTTTATCGACAGAACAAAAAAAGAAATGCAACCCTTGTGACAAAACTAAACAGTTATTATACAAAAATAAAGAAATAATAATGTAGACTATATGTGTTCATGCTTTTGTATGCTTTCATCTGTTATTTCGTGATGTCTGGAAGATATCCGCATGGGGAAAAACTATAGTAATTTATGATTAACATGTTTTTGAAACACATTGATGTGAATAATGTGTACAACTCTTTTGTTTATGGATGCTACAGAATAATGTAAACTGATAAACTGTAATAAATACTGTAATATTTGTCTAAACTGTGGTGCATTGTGATGGTGTATAATTATAGCATAGAAAACTGAAGCCTATTGAATAATTTGTTTATTACTACAGCTGTGTTGTACCACAGCAACAATATAATTACTAGTTTAGTTCAAGTAACTATCTATAGTATGCTTCCAAACACTACACTATTTACTACAGTATTTTTTTAAGTACATTTTAAGTGACTGCTTATATATTATCTACTGCCTCGATGACATGCAGATATATTTGAGTTCAGTAGAAAACTCGGCCCTCTTTCATGATATAAAGATCATGCCCAACATATGTGGTTACTTTCTATTCGTATTATCTCCTTTGAAATATGATATAAATCGCAAAATATGGACTTTCCTCTATGTCTCTCATTCAGTTTTTTTACTTCCTGCCCTCCATCTGAATTTTGCGCACTACCATAACCACATGATTGTAAACAACCTATTTAGAGGATGATAATGTGTAACATAAATGATGGCCATAAATGAGGTTGGTGTCGTGATCTCGTTCTTTTTGAGTGAGCATGCGCATTAGCTTGGACAACCTTAAAAAAATGAAGATTTTGTTTGATTAGAAAATTTAGAAGCGAAACTTACAAAACAATTGTTGTTTAATCTTGGTGATTCCAAATATGTAATGTAATCGTAAGCTTGGCTAACAGCTTTGGGGAATTTAACGTTTCCTCATTCAGACAGAATGTCCGAGAGGCGTTTCAAAGATGGCCACCGTGTGAAATGACTTGCCTTAAAGGCACTTTGATTTTTTTCACATTCCCTTGGGGCACCAGTCTAGTACGTTGTGTCTATTAGTACATCTTTGTTCCATCTTCCTTTAGTTAATGCTTCTTTTAACATGTTGTACTATAAAATCATTGTAGTATGCAGCAGTGTCTGCCCGAATTAAAATAAATATCCGGTTGTCAATTACTCATATGGAGCATAAACCAGATTCAGATTTCTGCCTGGCTGATCTACACGTTTCCTTTTTCTCTTCACAATGCTCACAATTTCATCACAATACCAGTATCCACCTCCTACAAGTCTTCCTTAATTGAATTAAACACCCCTATCCTTGTATTTCAATGCAAATACCAAATCGCCTGCGCTAAGTGACCACAGCAGCTGCAAGTCCGCTAATTAGAGAAGGCGCTAAGCAAATGTGCTAAGGCAAATATTTAGCTAATTATCCATTTTTAATGCCGTTTTCTAACATCGGGCCCTCTCCGAAGGTCCAGCAGATGCTATTAAATTTCACCCCATAGATACACAGTTATGACATGTAATAACTACATGAATATAAAAGAGATTAATAATTTAGAAGGAGCTAACAAATTAGGGCCATCATTAAAAAGGAGGAAAGAGACAGAAGGAAAAAAAAAACGGATCAGCCTCACACCATTTGCATTAAACTCCAAATCCAAGGTAATACCGGCCTCACTCTCTCTGTCTCTTCCCCACGATAAAGAATTACTGCATTAATTCTGCAAAGTGAACTTATTGCGCCTATTCGTTTCAGGGTTCCCTGGAGCATTCAAAGACTACACAATGATAACTGCATTTCAGGGAACAATAACTCTCAGATATCCATTCCCTCATCAGACTCATTCTTACACTTTGACCAGAAAGAGGATGATAGTGAATATTATTCTAGAGCAGGAGGTCTGTTGAGCTTAGAGACAGGCTCCAGCGTTTCCTCCTGGGGGAATAAAGGACACTTATCTTTCATTGTTCTGATGTTTAAACATACTGACCTCTCTCAGCTTGAATCACATAATGGAGACATTCATTCATGTCTGTTTTTGAATGAACATCTTAAAAGGGTTAGGTCATCACAAAACGATGAAATACTGTCTTCTTTTACTTACCTTCATGTCATTCCAGACCAATAAGAAATGTGTTCTTCGAAAAACACTCAACTTTGAAGCTTCAAACATTGACGAAGAGATCAAATAATGCATCTGTATGATTTATGCCTTTTAATAAGGCTTTATCATGATACTGAACTCACAATATTGTATATTTGTGATATTTTTACTCAAAACAAAGATGATTTATGAAAATGTATTCATTATAACTAAATAAGAAATTGTACTGTTAATCCAAATGATAAATTTGATATGAACTTAGTGTAGTGAACTTAAATAAACTTGAACTTGGATTTGGATTAGACTTTTGATTGATCAGTTTTACGATGCCTATGGGATTGGTGGATCTTTCAGCTGTACATGAATGAACTTTAAATGGAGGAACAGAAATCTGAAAAATCCCCATCTGTGTTTTGAATAGTTTTGAAATGACACGATGAGAACAGGGTTGCAGAATTCACATTTTTGAGGGAATTTTAGCTTAGAAATACAACAAGCTATAAAACTCAGTATCGTATACATCATAAAACTGAGTTTAATGATACATCATCATCATATTAAGATATGAAATGATATATATATATATATATATATATATATATATATATATATATATATATATATATATATATATATATATATATATATATATATATATATATATATTGCAATATGAATACAATTTCACCAGATGGTTTTAATAGCTCTATTTGGAAAGAGTTCATTCATTTAGATTGATTCAGATGATTCTGTAGGGGAGTGAATCATGCATAAAACTACAAAGGTTACACTTTATTTTAAGGTGACGTAGTTATAGTCTAACTATTCCTTTAACTACCGAGTAATATTAATTAATAGGGTATATGTGGAAGTATGCTAAAGGACTTTTAATTTGTCAGTAACCTGGGTTAAGTGCTTCCGGTAAACTGTATGCCATCACAAAATTGGTACGTTTAAGCTCTGTTTTCTTTAAAAAACAGTGATCTCCACTGGCTGAGTGATATCCGATATAAAGTGGGTTTCAGATTGTACAAGCACTGCATTAAATTACATTTTTCCGTGCCATGTTTTTAAAATATGAACTTTTTTACCCCAATATATTCAATGGAGCTTCTGCGCTAGCCTGCCGATTCTGACGGCCGCAAGCGAGTAAACGGCTTTTTGTCTCGTTTTACGCTTGAACAACTAAATGAATGCCAAACTCTTTTTAACTGATTGTATTTTTATTACATTACAACATCGATGCTGTAAAAGGAAACTGGAAAAAAAGGAAAATGGAAAAAAGTCACATTAACCATTCACTGGAAATTTATCAGTATGGGAAATAACACTAGCTCCGCATATACCCTATTACATGTGCTTACTATATGGTTGGGGTCAGAATGTGGGTTAGGTTTAAGGTTAGTACAGGCAACTGGAAAATTTATTGTAATTACTATAGTAAGTACATGGAGAATTAATGGAAGTGTTACCAAATGTAATAAATTTAAGCAAAGATGAATACAACATAGCAAAGATAAAAGTGAAATCAACAGTGCTTTGTTTTTTTTGGAAGTCTAACAGTATTCAAATATAATCATGTGCAAAGTAATGTTCATTGCAATTCAATACAATTATTATTTATTAAAGTTACAAACAGTACAATTTCTTATGCTTTAAGCTCTCTTGAAATGCTTTCACAGTCAAAGGCCTTAAAAACCCATATACACTCATCGGACACTTTATTAGGTACACTTGTCCAACTGCTCGTTAACGCAAATTTCTAATCAGCCAATCACATGGCAGCAACTCCAAAACAGCTCACTAAAATTGGACAATAAAAGATTAAAAAAACGTTGCCTGGTCTGATGAGTCTCGATTTCTGCTTCAGCAGATTTCAGCAGGATAACAAACCATGTCATAAAGCGCGAATCATCTCAGACTGGTTTCTTGAACATGACAATGAATTCATTGTAGTTAAATGGCCTCCACAGTTACCAGAACTCAATCCAATGGATGTGCAGCTAAAAAATCTGCAGAAACTGCTTGATGCTATCATGTCAATATGGACCAAAATCTCGTGGAATATTTCCAGTACCTTGTTGAATCTATGCCATGAAGGATTAGGGCAGTTCTGAAGTCAAAAGTGGGTCCAACCCTATACTAGTAATGTGTACCTAATAAAGTGGCCGGTAAGTGTAGTTTAAATTAAAAAAAATTATCTCTATTATAGATGTAATATGTAAACTCTGCAGTGACTACACAATTCTTGTGTGTTCTAATCTGTGGCTCCTGGTCAACTATAATCCCATGTATAAACTCCTGAGATATGCAACATGTCCTGGATGCACTCATTGCAATACTTTTTTTTTAGCCCATTACCCGCTGGCTGTTAATTTGTAAAGAGTTATGCTCTTAAGATAAGTATGGTGTGCCTGTTTTTTTTTTTTTTTTTTTTTTGTGAGCAGTGTGTTCCTACAGTGTCATTTACATAATGGCATATCTTGGTGTCAGTAAATGTACGTATTTGTCTTAATGTTCAGTCAAGAGAGCATAATCTGAAAAAAGCATCTTATACACCTTTAAATGCAGACATGAAGTTCAATTCCCCATGTGTAAACATCACCCACGATGATTTGAAAGAACAGAGGTGTCTTGTGAAAAACATTCTGTTAACAGCGCGCAACGCTGGAGGCACTGTCTGAATATTGTGATATTGTGCGATTTCTTCCCCCACATGGTTTTCGAATTTCAATTTGAATTATGATGAAAAGGATCAGTCAAGGTGTGCGTGTGCAGTCGTTGTTTAACCCCAGGTTTCCTCGACTAACACTCTCTTTTGAGAGCTGCCAGGTGACTTGACACAGTGCTTTATACTACACGAAAGCCTTTTGGGAGAAAACCTGTGCCAGCATATAAAAAAAGCGTTTTCCCCAAGGATATGCATGCAAGTGGGTGGAAAACATCAAGAGACCAACTTTGAACATTCAGATCCCAGGCCTTTGTGGATCTGATGTCAAATGGCATTGTGGATTTGATGTCAGAAGTCTAGGCTGGTGTAGGTGAATTTTACTGTACAATGGAACCTTTAAAATTGTGTGAAGGAGTTAACTTTAAGAACAAATATTCATTTAAATTGTAAGAAAACATCTAAAAGCATTCTGTGAAAGGCAGTGATTTTTAAAGGAATATTACATATTGTGTAGAATAGTTGGCAGTTCATTCTGCTGTGGCGACCTATGAAATAGAGACTAAGCCGAAGGAAAATGAATTAAAGAATATTGTGTGGAACTTTCATATCATGAAAAAGAAATATATGATTTTTCTTATGAATTTGACCAAAGATTTTTCAGAAATATAATAAAAGCATTTATGTCCACTCCAGCACTAAATTTAACTATCAATGAAGTGAAAGTAAATAAAGTTTTTCAGCCGTCAAGACATTTTCCCCTTGTACATTAGAAAATCTCCTGTTTAATTTGACTTTTTTTTTTGTCTTATCATGAAAAACATATCATACTTGGGCATATTTAGAATAAAAAAAAATTATTTAAAGGAATCACAATCACCAGCATTCTAATTCTTGTAGATCGCTACGCAAACCGCCATAGAACTACAAATCTGCCATTATATAGACTACAGATCCAGTCGTGCACCGCTCACTCACACCTGTTCCGGTTTTCCTGCTGATTGCTAAGACAAACAGCTGAAGTGGTTCAGAACTGATTACATGGACTTTAAAAGCAGCATAGACACACACACACTAGTTGCTGAGTCTTGTTTATCTGTCATTGTAAACATTACAACGCGTTTGCCTTGCCGTGTTAGACCCTTTGCTTTGTTTTGTTTGTTTATTTACGTTGTGTGCTGCCTGGCTTTTGACCCTCTGCCTGTTTATCGATCACGACCCTGGATTGCCCGTAACATCTGTTTGTTCCTGTATTGACCATTGCTTGCCTGACCATTCTCATAATAAATCCTTCATTTGGATCCGCACTCCATTATCAGCGTCCCATCACATTACAGGATCACAATGCAGTGTATTATTTAAACCACTAGGTTTTGTCTATTTTATTTTTTACCTATTTTGTCAGCAAGTAGTTTTTAATCATTTTAAATATAGTAAAATTTGATTTGATGATATTTATGCTATGTTCTAATAAAATAAATTTATATAAACATATCTGTTACTCTAATTATAAAATATTACTCGAACATGTTTTGACATTTGACATTTAAATATAAATTTTAAGTTATTTAAAACACTAAAGTATACAGTTTGCTTGCATGTTATATTCCTTGTATGTGTATAATTTTCATTATATATAATTAAATGCACACACCAATATTCTAAGTATTTTTAGCCTATTTGTCACCAACTGGTCAAAGTGGCTACAAACTGGAATAAAAATGAATTTCTCACAATTTAAAAAAAGAGTGATGTTGAGCGACAAAAAGGGACCTATCATACACCCAGCACAATAAGGTGCAATACGTGTTTGGCGCGATTTGTTGCTATTTTCAGACCAGCACAACAGCAATTTTCACGTTTTGCACCACATTGTTTAAATAGCAAATTCATTTGTGCCATTTTGTGGACTCATGGGTGTGCTGATCTGAAAAGGAGGTGTGTTAAGGCACATTGTTGGCGCGTTGCTATTCTGAGGAACAGAAATATGGCTGCACCATTGACCAACTAAAAGCTGGTCTAAAGTCCAGCGCAGACCGCATTAGTTATGCTTCTATGCAGATCCAAACGCTTACACATTGCTTAATATACACAGGATGTACACCAATAGACAAATATCTTTACATATGAAAATCCATATTAAAGGATTAAAATCTTACAAAAATTATTATTTTCTACAAAAAATATAAAAACCACTGCCTCCATGCCTCATCTCAGGGGGCTTTTTTCAGTTTATTCATGATAATTTGCATTTGTATAATGTTGTTATTATTAGTAGCAGTATTATTTATTATATGCATATTTATATTTGTTTTAATAAAAACAAGTTTAGATTTGTCCACCTGTCTGGCTTTGGAGACGTCTACATCACCATATAGTGCACATAAGAATAGGATGTGTGTTTGGATATAACTCAATTTTTTGACCACACTTATTATTATTGTTCATTTATTCGTTTGTTGGAAATTTTTGTTTTGAAGCAAATCTTTCCGCTTAACAAACAAAATTAAATATGTAGGCTAACAGATGTCTTCAGTGGAGTGCGTACAACACCGTTTTCTTATCCACGAAATTGAAGGAGTAAAGTAAAGAGTAAAAGTAAAGAGAAACTGAAGAGGCTGAATGGAGGAGGCTCGTTTTTTATCGTTTTCTCGCTAGTGAAGCATGCAGTTTATCCACTTACAAAGTCCTCCATGTAAATAGCAAATGCGCCATGACCCTTAAAGGCAATGGGAGATGACACTCTGATTGGTTTAAAGCATGCATTGCTGAAAACACACCCATAACTCATTAAGAGAATAAGCACAACCTTGTTAGACCATGCGCCAGGGCACAGATCGTATTTTGCGCCATGCGCTTTAGGCTTTGCACCTAGATTGTTAAAATAGGGCTCAAAATGTTTTTGGGGTCTTTTCCTTTAAAGCTAAAAATAATAATTATAACCAAAGCTAAGTCTATAACTTAAAATGCTAAATTCAAATAAGATTTAAAGGAGAGACTTTTATGCAAGAGCTGAAAAAGTTAAAGCAGTGCAGTTCTCATTTTATAAAGTCATTTGTAGATGTGTTGTTGTACTGACAACAAAATAAACAATTTTACACAAATGAATAGTAATTTTTTGGTCCTTAAAATATTACAGCACATTATTTTTATTCTGTTGAAACTGTTGTCCGTGTTCATACATTTCACTTACAGTGTCCCTTCTTTTAAAAAGAAATAATAAGTGAGCTTAACATGTGATATTTATGTAGTGTCTGAAAACTTGTGTACCTTCACTGCAAGGAATCTAGTTCTTGCCCTTTAGGCGATTTCCTAATGTCATGCCACAATTGTCCCAGTCGAAAGAAGTGTATCATGTGCATTGAATCTTGAACATTAAGGAAAGGAAGTTTGAATAGGCATTTCTTCTTTTTTTTCTTTCCATGAGCTCAGCTTACCAAGACAACCAAAGGACCCACAGGAGAAGCCTTGAGACATCTCTCTCATTTCAACATGCACATTACAAGTGCTTTTCTTCATCTGTATGTCTTGTAGCATACAGTAGCTCTCTCAGAAGACAGCAGATTGAAATCATAATTAAGAGCTTTGTATTTTCCTTTTTATTGTAACATTATTAAGATTTGAATGCCTTTTAAATGCCATCTCAGTGAGCACCAATAGGAAACAGCTTAACAATTAAGTGACTCCTAAGCCTTTTTTGTCAGTCATACACCTTGACACTTCATTGACATAAACATTCATTCATCCATCCATCCATCCATCCATCTATATTTGCAACAATATATATATATATATATATATAATTAAAAAAAACATTTTTAAATAAAATATGTATGAAAATTAACTCATAAGGCGGGTGCTAATGAAACCCCAAAAATAAATAATTTTACACACACACAATACACAAGGTCGTCTCGGCAAGAGTCAAAAATTTCATTGCTGTGGGGCACGAGAGACAGAACTTTTTGTTTTAGTAGACTGCCCATCAAATAAGCATAATTACCATCAGAATTCACATGGCGTTCATAGACTCCTAAAGGCAATCGGCTACACTCGAATTAGCAACTACGATAAATCACCATTAATTAGCTAATAAAAGCCAGCAGGTGGTTGGGAGCCCACAGCCATTCCCTGGTTGTTTGAATTATGTATATTACATTGTTGCGGCAGTGAAGTAAATGAGAGAGCGAGAATAACAGACAGGAGTCTTTGAGACCCTTGCGAAAGAAAGGGGGGATATTACCTGATTCGAATACGCCACAATTCTTAGAATTCCACCCAGAGGACTACAAGTCCCTTTGACCCCTGCTCAAATAATGGAGCCAGATGGGGTTTCAGGCACTAAGCGTATTTGAGCTGTCATTATGGGCACAGACTCTCAAGCCAAAAATCATTGCAAACCTTAGGCATACTAAACTACTTCTCTGCTTTCATAATCCTTCACCTGTGAAGTGGGATCCATTTAATGGTCTATTGGTAATTAGTAGTGATTCAATGTGGAGCCTATTGGTGGCCAGACTTGGCTAATTTGATTGTAGACCTAATAAGGCTGATGGATTTCACAGTTTTCTTAATCTTTGATTTATTAAATGATGAACTGAGATACTAGATGTCATGCCTGTGCTACTGTGTGTGATTCAACTTACTCATATTTGGATTTATCGCAGAGCAGCTGAATGAATCTGTGTTTTTGAATCAGTTGAGTAAAATATTAAATGACTCACCGTTCAATTTCTAAATTATACACTGGTGATAACAGTATGCAACAAAGATACTACATTCATTCTACTTATAAAAGATAAGTCAAAAACTATCCTAAAACAATATTCTGAAGTGTGCATATAATGGCCCTGTAAGATCATTCACACCATTTTCTATTGTTTTTACACCACTTTGAGCTTCTCTGTCAGACCATGTTTTACTGGACTTGTACCTGAGTGTTCTGCAGCACAAGTACAATCCCATGGCATTTGAGCTGTATGATTATTCAAAATGAAATCAAAATCACAATTTAGCAAAACAATTTTAGGCTATGAAAAAGAGACACGGGAAATCAAACAGAGAAGAGGATTTAAATGCTTTTATTGGTTTTATTTTATTGACTAATAAACACACAACAACGCTATATGGAGTTTGAAGTATTTTGACCTGCTTTCAAATGTTACAGCAACAAAGTGCAGTAGTTTATTCAGAAGCAAAGCAGTCCATTTTAGAATTGTGTCAATTAAATCCTCTGATTTTTGCATAGCTTTTCATAACTATGGCTGTAGCATTTGGTGTGGTAAATGCTGCTCCATGTGAAAGCAGGTGTTGGAGATTTACAGCTGATTACACAACCAGCTTTACTGACAAAATGCACATGAAAATCACATTCGATTTATTGTGCAGGCCTACATGTGTAGCCCAGTAAAGTGACCAACCAAGCAAACTATGGCACAACCAAGCAAACTATGACAACAACCCCTTAGCCCTTCCCCTTACCCCTCGTTTTGTGTGTTCACGTGAAGGGGTAGGGGTTTCCCACTTCTCTTTAGCTTGAAGGTGTAGGGCTTAGGGGAAAGGGTAGATACCTCTTTGAACTGAGATTTTTCAGAACCACACTCGAAACCAAGGGGTATGAAAATTTCCCAGAATACACCAGCCACAACGGCAGCATAGCTGCACCCGGAAGTTAGGAGACCCACAAATTACTATTTTTTGTCATTATTATACGAATTTTTACAAAAAACAAGCATATGTTTTAATCAGAGATGGGGGGGACTCGAGTCACATGACTTGACTCGAGTCAGACTTAAGTCACAAAATTTAGGACTTGAGACTTGCTTGACAAATATGCCAAAAAGACTCGACTTGACTGTCATGACTTGAGACTTGACTTGGACTTAAGTTAAATGACTCGAAATAACATGTTTTTTTTTTTTTTTGTTAAATACTCAACCGTTTGTTATATATTATGCTTTATGCATTTATAAACAAAACAAAACCAAAAGTTCTAAGTCACGCATGCGCAGTATTAACAGCTTGGAGTAAGACAACATGCATAAAGAGGATGATGTGGTCAAAATACTCATTTGCCTAATAATTCTGCACTGCCTGTATATATATATATATATATATATATATATATATATATATATATATATATATATATATATATATATATATATATATATATATATATATATATATATACATATATATAAATTGAAGCTATGACTTGACGTGACTTGAAATAAGCAGTGACTTGACTTGAGTCCGACAAAAATTGACTTGACTTGCTTGAGACTTGAAGGTTATGACTTGAGACTTGCTTGTGACTTGCACATGTGTGACTTACTCCCATCTCTGGTTTTAATACATTCATAACCGGGTTCGTGGTTTACCGTCATGCTTAAAAAAAAAAAAAACGCTAAAATAAAATCTGTTAAATTTTGCTATCTTTAATCCATTATAATAACTCCTGTATAGCAGTCCCACAACATTCTGACACTCGAATTCTGACTCGATTACTCTGTCAGAAAAGTCTAGTGGCGGGGAATGAGCTTTTTACAGTGTCTGCTATAATGTTAATGTTGTTTTTTTTGTGTGTTTACATAGATGAATATGGACACTGTGTAAATGCACAGTAGAGTTACGATCTTATTGACAGATTATATCGTTATGATAACATAATATATGCCTTCAGTGATTTCCTGAAGATAAATACCAAAAAATAACACAACTGGAATAACTACAGCAGTCGTGATCGTCTGAACTCATATGAAGCAAGAGATCGCGATGACATATGATGACGTGTGCAGGTGTTGTAGTGGTGTCCCATTTCTTGGGGGTTTCAAGGGCCAAGGGGTAGGGGTACAAAAATAGAATTGGGATTGGGCCTATGTCAGCAAATCAGTCTATATTCTGTGATTCACAGATGTTTTTCATTTATTACGGGACTGCAATTGTGGAAAATTCAACTGGCCGTTTTAGTCAATTTAATTTTGTCAATTCAATGACATTTTGTATAAGGCAGTTTATTACCAGCTTCTGTACCATAATTTACAACATCAATCCAGATGATATATCCCTTCAAACTATTAACAATTTACATGAAAGTCCCTTTTTAAAAACTTTCAACATCAAAAGGTATTGAAAGACAAATTAAGGTCCAATAATGAAATTCTAACCATAAATAAAACCATAAATAAATAAAAAAACATCACAAAATATTAGGGGTGTGACAAGATGCCTACTCGACGAGACGAGATACGAGATTGGGTTCACGAGAACGAGACAAGATTTTTACACTATTTTTAAGAAATCATCAATGATGAAATATATGAATGGAAAATAGTCTTTTATTCAGCTGGGAAAAAACCCAAATCGCAAAACTACTTAGGTGCTTTCTTTAAATCAACTTGTAATGAATGTTATTTTACTTCTATTTTAATGAATTATACGCAGTAATAGACATGCAAACACTGCTAAATATTTTGCTAATAGCTTATGTCAATGGAAAATAATCTTTTTATATATAATTTTAAATATTAGCAAAATATTTGCTGATATATGAATGGAAAATAGATTTTTATTCAACTAGAAAAAAAATCACAAAATACAAAACAATTTAGGTGCTTTTTAAAAACATTGTAATGAATAGTATTTTATTTCTATTTAAATGAATTTTATGTCATAAAGGACATGCAAACACTGCTAAATTTAGCTATAAACTCTACTGACTGGCTTCTCCCCTGTACAATTTCACATGATATATTCGAACTTCCACACACTGAAACAAATATATGTAATTTTTTGTATTTCATTTTTAATTTAATAACTGAGTTTCACTTTCATTCAGCAAGATTTCATTCACGCCCCGTGACTCACTCTGAGCTACTGGATGGGATCATGCAAATATGAAGGACTGATAGGAGAGTTGTTTTAATGGAGTTTGATACCGCACGCAGAATGGAAAAAAATTCAGCTTTTCCTGGACAGTATAAACGTGTGTTCCATGATGATGATGTGACGATGAGTCTCCAAGAGTTCATTCAGTGAGTGTGTGTGTTTGTTTGCGCGCGCTGTGCGTCTGGGGTGCTTTACTGACTCGCTAGGTGAGTAGGTCCTGTCGCAAAATGCGGCTAAAAGTCCTTTACGGTGTTAATAGTTTGATTACGGCGTTTACATATCTGCACTTCAATAATGCAAATAAAATAGAAATACTCCACGTCTTAATTCCATTTGTGTTTACGACGATTATGCCTTTCAGCATATCTGAAGTGCTATTCCATTGCATGGATACGAACCATAATGTGTGAGGCTGTTGTTGTAGCCTATGTTGGATGCGGCACCTGCTGAACTCCTATGAAAAAAGCAGTTACGTCACACCCGCCCACCCAACCGAGTGACAAGGGCAACTCTGAGGCCAGCCTGGGTTGCCAGGTGTGTGCAAAGCACTTTATTTGCAGATCAAATCCAATCCTGCCTCCAATCGTCAATGCTAATTTCACCCTCCCGCTCCATCATAACATCACAACTCAGAGAGATATTTTCACCTCGACGAGAAATCTCGCCGCGATTTAATCTCGCGTGATCTCGTCGTACGAGATCTTGTCACACCCTTACAAAATATAGATAACTGCTAATTTAAGTATGTAAAATGTTGTATGTTTGGATTAAATTCATACTGCACACGTTTTAAGTGGTCAAAAATTTTATTTTTTAATTCATTGGATGGAACAATTCTTTTTAATAGAATCAGTTGAGGGCATGATTCAGTGACTCAAAGTCTCAGACTTCTCAGAATGAATCACGGCTTTTGAAAGATTAGTTTTTTTATTAAATAATTTATAAAAATGCATAAAATGTTTAAGCTGTAGAAGTCAAGGTGAAATCCCCATTACTACTGCACAAACTGGTTGTTTTTAGGAAACACAAATGGTTTATTGGCCTCAAGGCACACTTGCATAGTGTTTTGACAAACTTGTAATGAATGTTTATCTATGTACATCTTTCACCTTCACAAAAAAAATTACCAGATGTATAGATTTCCCACTGAACAGGCTGGAATTTGATTGTAAATTGTAAAGTGCACTTCTTACACACATATACCAATTTACCTTGCCTTAAGTCTGCATTTAATGAAATTTTTACATTTCTTATTGCTTTTCTATAAACTTTTTTTGAGAAAAATTCACCCATTTTCTCCCCTTAGATTTAAAACATTATCTCTGGTCACATATTATTTTTATATTTAGGACTATCTCCAATCATTTAGTCTGCTTAAATTCAGCACCCGAAAGCTCAGGCTCACTTGCCTCTAATTTAGTGCAAAGAACAGGTTTAATGTCCAATCAGCTGACAGATATAACCAAATCTCCACCTTGCATCTTTTTCTTTATCAATCCACTTAGTCACACAGTACAAAATAACAGATATATATTTGTTTATAAACAGATATATGTTTATTTATAAAATATGTTTTGTTTATAAATATTAATTTTCTTTTCGGCTTAGTCTCTTTATTATTCCGGGGTCGCCACAGCGGAATGAACCGCCAACTTATCCAGCATATGTTTTACGCAGCAGATGCCCTTCCAGCTGCAAGCCATCTCTGGTAAAATTGTTTATAATTAATTTGTTCATAACTAATTAAAACTATAATCATGAACCAACATTAAAATGATTAGGCTTTTACTCCTTGTTCATGTCAATGTTTTCTGTTACTTTATTAAAATCTATATTGTGTCTCATTAATATTATTTAACAAAATTGAGATGACATAAACTTAAAATGAACAGTTGCATTTTTTTAATCAACTAATTTTAACTTAATAATAAGGACTGTAACAATTGCATTGCTCATTGTTAGTTGATGGTTTATTAACCAAAGTCAGTTTTGTTTTCATGTTTTTTTTTAAAGAAAATTATTCTGTTCATCAAGGCAGCATTTATTAAATGTAAAAACATTTTAAATAAATGATTTTTTTATTGTATTTAGTTTCAAATGAAATTATTACTCCGGTCATTATTGGTTTTATTACTATTAACATTAATAATAATAATAATATTAATAATAATAATAATAATTAATATTAAAGTTATTTCTGGAGTTACAATACAGTTCATGTGACTCTGAAGACTGAAGTAATGAAGCTGAAAACTCATCTTTAAAATTGCTGAAATAAATTATTAAATTAACTTATAAATTACTTTTCAACAGTTATTTTATAGTGCAATAAGATTTCACAATTTTACAATTTTACTGTATTTTTGATTAAATAAACGCAGCCTTGGTGAGCAGGATAACTTATTTTAAAAACATTTTAAAATCCTACTGACACTAAACTTTAGACCGGTAGTGTATATTGTAAAGTGATTAACACTGATTAACACTGACTTAATGATTAACACTGACAAACATACCTAATGCTGCTAATTTAATGCAAATACTAGTGTCTAAAAGAGATGAACTGATGCAGCAGTATATCTCTGCCCCATGGGCTACACTACATGTTTCACAGTGTTTAAGTAAAAGAGCAAAGCTTACCTCTCGTTCAGTGGCTCAGTGTATCATCCTGCCAATTCATAATTAATGATAGCTGTTTTTCAGCTCTGAAATTAAATACTGTGAGAAGCAATAACAAAGTGGTGCTTAGTTATGTTCATAAAAGCATAATTTATTGTGTTTTTGGATGATGGTTCGCTGAAGCATTTGTTACATACAGTGTCCTTTGGAAGGCACTATATTCAGTGGTGGAAAGAGTACTGAAAAATCATACTCAAGTAAAAGTACCATTACTTGCCTAAAAATGTAGTGCAAGTAGAGTAAAAGTATCTGTTGTAAAAATTACTCAAACTATGAGTAAAAAGTAGACCTTTCAAAAGTACTCAAGAGTAGTGAGTAGTGAGTATTACACTGTTAAAAGCGGATGCATTTACATGTAATTTGTGCGCGTGTGTGTGTAAATGTAACATTCTGTAGTGCATTTAGTTATTGCCCAGCAGGCACACAACATCATATGACGTTAATATTAGGTTAGATTTAGGTTGTGATGTCAGGTGACCAAAATTAAACGTCAAGCCAGCAGCTAAGGATAACGTTATTTTGATGTCCAATAATTACGTCAAATGACGTTGATATTTGGTTGATTTTAGGTTGTTAGAAAGTGACCAAAATCCAACGTTAAGCCAACATCTTAAACCAACGTCATATATGATGTCAAACACTGACATTTATTCATCAGGTACGGCAACCAAAATCCAATGTCTGATTGATGTCATAGTGGTAATGTCCACACAACGTCAAGCTGTAACATCATTAGACGTTGATATTTGGTTGGTTCTAGGTTGGACATTGACATTGGCCTGACGTTGAGTTCTGACGTCAACACGATTTTCATTTCCAAACAAAATGCAAAGTCCCCATGACGTTAGGGTTCAACGCAAGTGTGCCACAAGGCTGCTTTTGAGTGAAGGTCTCGGCCGTTAGATCGCCCCCTGGGGGCTGGCTGCAGCACAAGTCATAAAGCCCGCCTCCTCCGTGTTAATGAAGGAGACATGAGACCAAATAAAAAAATTAATTACACTTGCAATAAAATGTTCCGAAAGATGGTTCTGGTCAGTTAAGGCACTGGTTATCATGCTGATATAGGTGCAGATCTTCATTTTTGTAAAGAGTATGTTTTGAGCAGTAATTTAATGCTGGGCGTGTCATCGTGATTGACAGCTGTGATTGACAGTTTCTCAAGGCAGACGTCGGAGCTTCGGCAGGAGACTGAAGTGTTATTATTCGATTTCTGTGTTATTTTACCACGGTAAAATGAGTTGCTCAGCAGTAAACTATAGTTTTTGACATACAGTATCTGGTGGAACACTGTTTATTCGGTAAGGTGAAGGCTTTATCAGTTCTTTGATGCACTCCTAACCACCCAGATAGCAAAATACACTCGGGCCAGTTCCGGCTAGACTCTCGCCTGCCGGAGACTTACCCCTCGGCCCGATTCCGTCTGCTGTACCTACTGGCCCAATTGACTCGGGCAGTGAGTCCATAGGCATCCGGTCAGATGCGGCGGCCGTTAGCGAGCCGACGCTGCCGCATCCGAGCCGGATCGGCCCGCGAGTAATGTGCGCTGCGGCCCAGAGCTGGCGCCATTAAATCTTTATTATATAAACCTCACCTTTGTTAACATTATTACAACCATTTGTGTTGATAAAACAGCAAACCAGGCTCCTATGTAAACGCAAAGTGTACATTAGCGAGCCTTTTGTATAGTGCAGACACCGGCGGTCAAGTGAGAAGTTCGGGGGGCGTGGTTGATTTGATGTACAAGCGTTTGGTTGGAAGTTCGATTCCGCAGCTGCTCCTCTGGCTCCATTAGGCAGTCCTTCTGCGCATGCCCAGGCTCCAATTTCAGCAGTCTTTTGCGACAGTTTGTGCCCGTCATGAGGCGATTTTTCCTTCACAGCGTTTAATGGAAAATGGCGCTCTCGCGACATCCATATTTTATACAGTCATTATACAGTTCAACATCAATCAGACGTCATGTTGACATCCTGTGCCTGCTGGGTTTTTAAGGCCATTTCGATCATCATACAGTAAACATCCGTTATCTTCTTATCAGTGACATGCATCTAAACAGTCTCTGGGACAATGCGTGTAAAGATAAACAACTTCATGGACACTTTTAATACTTCCAACCAGTTTGCTGCAATTATAAACCACACATCTTGAGGTAGTTCATTATGATGCCATTTACCTTGTAATGTGTGTGCATTTTGATTGGACAGGAATCACAGGACTGATTTTTCTAATCCCCATAGACAAGAAAAATAAAGTAGTCACTGCAGGTTGAAAGAAAGTAGTGGAGTAAAAGTACAGATACTGCACTAAAAATGTACTCAAGGAAAAGTAAAAGTACACATTTTTAAAACTACTCAGTAAATTAAAATTTCTGAGAAAAACTACTCAAGTACAGAGTATTTGTAATTAGTTACTTTACATCACTGACTATATTCAAAATGACTATCAGGAGCATCTTGTTGTCTTTTTTTCAAAGGCATGGTGGTATTTTTTTTGTCGACATCTACCTGGAAACACATTTCAATCTTGCGATGTTTGTCTTGGACTTCAAAGCTACCAACAGTTCCTTTACAAACACTGACAAAGACAACAAAGTTTGTGTATCTTTATTGATATTAAAAATACAGATGTTCTCATTTTAGGTAACTTCTCATATGAATTAAATGTGAGGCAGAGAGACTGAATTATAAAGTAGCCTACCATGCCTTTTTTTTTTGCCGTAACAACTTTTTTCTCTCTTCATTTTTCTTCCTCAGAAAATGGGTCCTTATCTTGGGGACTCATGTCCTCAGGCACTTGCTTGGCACAGGGTAAAAGAAGTGGCGACATACGTTCATGTAAGTGGGCCATAGTAGCAGATGGGACACTGATTGCTCTGTTGTTTACAGCTGTTTGTGTCCCTTCATGTGACTCAAACTAGCAGGAAAACAAGGCAATGTTGCACCCAAGTGCAAAAATTATTTGTGGCCCCCATTACGAATTGGGCCAAGTGCTCCAAACTGTAATGGACCTTTGGCAAAACGATCTCTTTCAATTGAAGATTGTTAGTGTGGCACTGCAGTAGATAGAATGAGTGAAAATGGTTTAGAGTGACTTCTCAAAATCCATTTATGAACAAACCTTCTGCATCACTGAAAATAAATGTTTATTGTTAAATTCAATAGCTAACAATCATATTGACTGTGCATTGTTCCAAGAAAATGTTACCACATAATCTACAACAAGGTGCAGCAGGTGATTCTTTTTTTGTTTGTGCTGGTTAAAAGTCTCTTCACATTCCAATAGTAATGATTAAAGTAATTGATCTAAATGTATTTAAATGTATTTTTCATTGGATGAACATGTATTGTTGTAAATACTGTCGGGCCGATAATTCCTATAATTCTGATAAGTAGCCCAAACTTTCTGTCAGCAAATGAAGATTTGAACGACTGCGCACCAGTTCACACAGATCCATCGATGTGTGTTCACGCAGGCCGCAATCATGTGGACACCAGTGACATCGTTAAGAACAAATGCTCAATCAAAACTTTTTAAAATCCTACATAATACAATGAGATATAATACAGTTTTTCATTCAGAATTGTAGTATTATAAAGTACTTTAAAGTTTTCTAGCTGGCGAATGACATGATCTAGTGGGTCTCTTTAATGTCCACGTTTGCGATTTTAGGAGGCGTGGCTTTGGACGACAGGGGAGGGACTGTATTTGAAAGATATTATGCTTACCGGTTAGCATTTAAGCAGATCACCTACTGCACCTTTAAGGGACATTTACACAACAATAGTGTAGTGAAAAATCAGTTTTTGTTTTTATGTGCAGATGTTAAAGGCACAATATGTAGTTTTTTTCATTAAAATATAAAAAAAAGAAAGAAACTAGGACAGTGTTGGATTTTGGTGATTTATGTACTTAAATGTTGCCAATTTTTCGAAGAACGTTCAAGTCCAGAGAAATAAACGATTTTAATTTAAGACTGAATCAGAAATTTTCGTCTGAGATTTTCGCATGTTGAAAATTTTATTTGACCTCACGTTGTATCAACCACATTTACACACTGCTTTTGAAACTTTCAATCATCATTAAAAGAAAAAATAGATTGGCTTTGAATTTGTTTTATTTTTCACATTCGTAAAAAGTGTTTTGAGAGGTGTTTTGAGCGTTGAGAGCCACCATACAAGCGAAAGATTCCAGAATGCCGAAACTTGCAGAACATAGCCCACTTTTTGACAAACAAAGTGCATAATATAAAGACAGAATGTGAAGGATGGATATGAATCACTGCTGTAGACTTTTTGACTTTTTGTCTGTGTATTTATGTCCGTCCATCTGTCTTTGTGTGTCTGTCCACTGAGGTACTGCCAGTCTGTTCTGAATTTGTGTCATGTGACTGCAATATCACAAGCAAGTGTCAAAATGCCACTGATTTCCTGAAATAAACTTTGAAAAGTAGGATAATCTCAGACAGCTTTTTGATAAAGAGGTGAACTTTCATTTCTCTTCGTGCAATGGATTGCATGGTCACAATATTTTATTTTTTTATGAAGAGAGGAGAACAAAGTATCATTGCTTAAAATAACTACAAATTCACATCTGATTAATTAATATGCATCGCACAGTGTGCTCTGTTTCTGTACGTGACATTTTTCAGATTTTATTGTGCAACGACCTTTACTATGCTTAATACTACCATGATAATAAGTTTTGAAAGCTTTAGCTCATCCGTGAACAAGATTTCTGCAGGAGTCCTGCAATTGTTTGTTGTGAATATGCGCCCTCTAGTGGCAAAAATCTCATACTGTGGCTTTACCTGTGATCTTTGAAAACGATTACATTTTAACTTACTGCAGGCCAATCGATGGTGATGCTAACTTGCAAATAAACACTTACATGCTTATATATATGCATTTTTTTTACCAAACAGACAATACAAATGATCAAGATGACATCAGGTACTAGTGCTTGACTTTAGACTAGACACATCATACACATACACAATGCTGTTTTTTTTTATTAAAAGTGAGCTTTTTCAGGCCTCCAAAAAAACTGTTGTTTTGTAACTGAATGTGCATTGGGTTTACCACTTTTAGATGAAAATGGTGACTGTAACTCAGCAGCACTAGCACCTGTAGCCTGCAGGCTTCAGTTGATGTATTTCTAACAGTCATCAACTTTTTACAAAGACACTTTGGAGACTGTTACTGCTACATGGGTGTAATTCAGTACAAAGCACTTTGTTGGTACAACATTTAGTTCCATTCGACCATAGTATTTATTTTAATAAATTTAAAACAATGCTTTGTATAGATAATGTGCAATTTTTTTTTTTTTTATCTTCCGTCCAAAAGGTGTTAATTGCAAAATGTCTTATTGGTACACATTCTCTTTTAACTAAACAAATTTCAAACAATTTCACACATTCCTTAACATGCACAAGCTATAAATATAGATATTGACAAAACAAAAGAACAAAATTGAAGTAAATCTGTTGTATGCAAAATGCAGATAAATATTTGTTGTGTTTCCTGTAATAGTGCATTGTGATATAAGTAAACAAGCATTCCAGTGCAGTAATTGGCTGCCTCAAGTATAGCGATTAGTTTATTTTTAATTAAATTCCTTTTATATATGATCTTTTTCCCCCAGCACTTGTCAAAGGGCAAGAAGCAACATAGGATCACTTTACTGTATTAAAAGATGCTTTTTATTACACGTCACACGAGTTTCATTCAGAACCACATTTTCATTCTGAAATAGTGCTTTGTGTTAATGTTTAGAGTTTTTTTTTTTTTTTACTTCCTTTTTAATTTGTAGAACTGTCAAAAAAAAAAATCAGCAACACTTTTTTTATTGATTTTCTGGCACTCAACCATTAAATTTCAGAGACTTGCCACTCTAAAAAAAGTACTTATATGTTTCTTACATTTTCAAACTTTATCTGTTTTTTTTGTTTTGTTTTTTTCCCCATCATATATTTGTTCTCTTTTCAGTGCTTTTACTGAACAAGTACGATTGACTCTGTTTAGTTGAGGATACATGTCTTCTCTTGTCCACTAAGCATTTATGTGACTGGTATTTAATTTTTTATCCACTAAATTCCATTTTAAACATTCTCAAATGTTATTTACAAGGTGTCCGCTGGGTCTTAAGAAGTCTTAAACCTTAAAACCTAAATTTTAGGCCTCAAAAAGTCTTAAATTCACTGGCATATTGTCTTGTAGGTCTTAAATCATTTTAAACAGGTCTAAATTTTGCTTTGTCCAAATAAAGCTACTCAATTTGAGCCGACATCTATCCAATGACCAACAAAATACATCTCAATAAAACCTTATTTTTTATATTTAATTTTTTAATTGATTTTTTTTAATGGAGGTTCATTCCGCTGTGGTGACCCCAGATTAATAAAGGGACTAAGCCGAAAAGAAAATGAATGAATGAATGAATGAAGTTTTTTTTTTATTGCAAAGAGATACAATTCACAACAGCTGTTAGACATTTTTACAGCAAATTAAATTCCCTAATTGCGGGAAAAACCTAAAAACAAATACACGATTCCCCATGATAATACTGGGCTAATAGAAAAAAAAATCTTAATCCTTTATAAATCTAAAATTTCATTCTTAATGGTCTTAAAAGGGTCTAAAAAAGTCTTAAATTTGACTTTATTGAACCAGCAGAAACCCTGTGTTTAGAATTATGCTTAATCGTGCCCTGTCACAAAAATAACCCATGACTTTTATCGTTTTTTCTTTTTAAGATTGTGTAGGAATTACATATTTTTAATTGTTTTATCTGAACAAAAGGACTCTAAACTCTTATTTGTATAGCTTTTTAACAGATGCTCTCAAAACCCACTTTATTATCTTCAGATAGAAAGTGCCACTCGGTTAAACCAAAAGGCAGAAGTAGTGGAGAACACAGACACCGTAACTTCACAGATTGTTAAGATATTTCACTAGATTTGAGAAGATATTTCACTGGAACTTTATTACATTTATATGTTGTGTTTGTATTATTATTTTATTCATGGTTTTATGATTTTTGTGTTAAATGTCAAACAACATTATTACCAGTGTATTGAGATATAAAAACATTTTGTTGTAATTTCCCATGTTAAAAAAATAAAAGCACCTAATTCACAAAACTTTTGATTGATTGATTATTGATCTATTGAAAGATTGATTGATTGATTGATTGATTGATTGATTGATTGATTGATTCATTCATTCATTCATTCATTCATGCTTTAAAAGAAGTTATTAAAACTATGCAAATGGCTGGGTAAAACCATAACATTGATCAATATTATAATATGAAGAAATAAAGAATTAAATAAACAAACTATTTTTGTTCTTATGTTTTTATAACACCTTCAATGTGTTAAATTACTTTTTTAAAGCACCTTAAGGAAACTTAAAATTAATAAAATAGTTTCTATTTAGCCCAAAAAGGTTCTGTTGAAAACAGAAAAGCCCAAATATGTTAGTTTACTACCATTTTTTTCTTCATTTACCATTACTTCATTATTATTATTATTATTATTATTATTATTATTATTATTATACACCTCTCTTAAGTGAGATGCTTCCAGTTCCCACAAAGAGCTGCAGTATTGTACCTTAGGCTACAGTTAGTGAACAGTGGCATGTTTTCCTTCCGTACTCTGTAGTCAGCATTTCCAGCATCTGTGATTAGTGATGTGAGCAGTGAAAGAAAACAAGGGGAGAGGTGGCTGGGGTACAATAAAGCCCAGCTAATGGGTACCCAGGTAAACCTCTACTGAACATCTCATTAGTGAAGAAAGGATCAGACAGAAAAGTGAAAGCTCTTTAAACAGGGTCTCTCTCTCTCTCTCTCTCTCTCTCTCTCTCTCTCTCTCTCTCTCTCTCTCTCTCTCTCTCTCTCTCTCTCTCTCTCTCTCTCTCTCTCTCGCTCTCTCTCGCTCTTTTCTCTCTTTCTCTCTCTTAGGCACACACTGTGTCTTTTCATTGGCCCAGATCTCTGCACTCTGAGCTTGACTGAAACACACCCCCAGTCTTAAACAATTACATCACTTGACGATGTGACATACAACGAGCCTCTATGATAATGTGAATGAATTAAAGCTGGCTGAATAAAAGTGAGCTAAACTGAGGCTCTATTATTATTATTATTATTATTATTATCAATAATTATTATTAATAATAACAATAATAATAATCATCATACAGGCGTAATGTACTCACATGCAAATATTGATATACATCACTCAGGCTATAATCGACATGAATGCATTTAATACAATTGAAATCACATCAGAGAAAAGTGCGAAATGTATTTGATATAAAGAATACATATTTGTTTGTAAGTTAACAGCTTAAATGTTTTTTAAAAATCATATTTTGAACGATTTAATTGTCGATTTTGCATGACAATAAGATAAAGACAAAATAGTATGATGTATTAGAAAAATCTAGGCGTGATATTTCATAAATACTTAAGCTATATAACGTTTTCATTCTCGCTCTACACTGCATGCATGCATAATACAGTATAATGAGTAATGCTTTAAACACATTTCAGGTTTTATGCGCACTCTATCGAAGTCATTTAGTACATTCCGCCTGTGGTCTGCCTCTGTAGCCCCGGGCCTCTGTCGCTTGGCCGGGCGTCGTGTCATCACACCAACTGGGTTTTTGATGAGAAGCTGACCCCTGTGCCTCATCTCTCACCACTGTCTCATTGCTTTTATTTACATCTGTCTTTAGCATTCTAATTACGCGCTTTATTGCTTTAGCCTGGAGGAGTCCACAGAAGCAACGACGGCACGTTTGAGTTTTTAACTAATAATAAGGACCCGTTAAATCCCACCCACGGGCAGACAGCATCCGACACTTGCCTAATTATGGACGACAGATCATGCTACGAAACACGTTATCTAATGGTATTGACCGAACGCAGGGGTCAGCTATTTTTGAGTTAAATCTATAATGCTTTGGCGACTTTTTAAGGTGTTAGGTTTGTTAAATGTTTCTGAGACTTGTTGTGTGTGTGAATATCGCATAATTAAGTGACAAATAAAAGACAGTACCGTTAAAAAATAAAGGTTCTTTATTGCCATTAATAATTTTACGAAGAACTTTTCCATTCAACTAAAATATAAAAGTTATGTAGACCAATTTGAGGGATGTAAACAAAAACAATGGCCCCAACTTATTTGCTGTTTTACATTTTTAATCTCTATATCTTCCGAGAATCCAAAAATAGCCACATGTTGATAAATAATGTTATGATAGCTGTCTTAACATGAAAGTAAGATTGAATCGCCTCTTATTACAGTTAATAAATAGTTTGATAACAAGCAGGAAATGTTCATGGGCCAATGACATGACCACATTGAAATGGTCTGTAGCATAAGGAGCTGTTCGCCACACTCCAAAAAATATATATTTTTGATGCTTCTTCAAACTACTTGTTTAAAATGAGCTGAATCAACACAATTCTTGATTTTTTTGGGACAATTTAATTGTCTTATATTTAGTCAACTTAAATTTGTAAAAAAAATTAAGTTAACTTAAACGATTTGTGTTGAGATAACATGAAGGAATCATGTGGAACCCAGCATTTTTAAAGCATTTTTAAAAGCATTCCGGAGAAAAGAAAATGTGTCATCTCTGCATAAAAACCTCTTTTAGAACCTTTTAATTTTTAAAAGTATATGGCGTGGCATTAGCGTACTGTTTCTAAGGTTACCTTTGTAGATATTTGATTTTAAAAGTCGCGTTTGTCTGTTTGGTGGTGATTGAGAAGCGACATTTTTGGTTTGCAGTTTTTTGATGCATATTACATCTATTTGATGTAATTTGTAAGACAATACTGTTCTTTTTGTAAAAGGCCAAAAAGAAAACAGAAATTTTATTTAAAAATTTTAAATAAAAATAAAATAAAAAAATACAAATAAAGGCTCTGTAATATGTTTTCTGCAAAAAGAACCATTTTGGTAATTTGACAAAATAACAATATTTTAAAAGTGTAGAACATTTAAACAATCTTAATAAATAAATAAATTAAATTAATGCTGAATTTAGACGTTCTATAGTGTTGTGAAGTTCTTCATGAGCAACCAATACTAGCTAATTAAGAACTTTCATTTTTTTAAGAGTGTATAGCACAATGTTTTTAAAGTGTGGTTTACTTGTAAACGCAGTTCATGATGTAGATTCAATGTAATTTTGCAAACCTTCGGGTCGGTTTTATTTCATGTTAGAACAAGTCACCTGCCATAACCCAATTAGTCTTTTGTGATATCCTAATTTTGCTTCATGCGAATGAGATGTGCTTTTCCGCTAAATACCTGTCTTAACCTTACAACATACCTTTCGCATTGAAAACAAGAGTGCACCCTTCGTACTGCTCAGGAAACCATACATCATTCAGTCATTCTAGGAGGAAGAGAAAACTTTTAAACGGTTCTTTAGCTACGCTTTTCCGAATTTTATAAAATAGCATCAATACCAGGGCGCAGAGTCTTTTAATGAGCTCTCAACTTTAAAGACTTGAAGGATATTAACAAGCTGCTTGACAAATGGTGCTTAGAAGCACATTAAAGACGCGGCTAATGGGGCGCATAATGACGGCTAATTTTCGATCAGATATAAATTAGAGCCCCCAACAGTTATTTGCCTTAAGGACTTTATGTAAATGATTCTGTTCTGTATAAACTGAGGACAGAGGGGATAGAGTGAGTGAATGAGAGAGGGAGAGAGAGGGGAGAGGCAGTCCTTGCGGGTATGATGAATAGATCTGCAGCGGAGCACGGCTGTCAAACCTCAATGAACACACACATCCAGCAGACAGCTCTACCACCTTCTCATTATTGCCAAATGCGCGATCTAACTGCGACTTGCTCATTTGGAACGGCGCAACAGCGTCTGAGAATAGGAGAACGCAACGTGCTGTGCGTTAAACCCTAAATGAATTTCATGGCGAGCAGGAAGAAAACCAGAACTGGGCGAGAAACATACAGGCTCATCCTAGACTCTTTAATATTTAATCACCGTAGGCCTCTTTTGAAGACACAAAATTCAACACTATGCCACCATCTATGGTGTACTTATAGCATAAGGGTATTAAACTGGTTTGGCTTTAAATAAGAATCGTTGTTTAAAATATCGTATTTTTCACCTGACACGCTGCTTAATGGCTTCAGAAAACGATGAAAAGGATTAATCATTTTTAACATTTATATGTATTTAAGTATTAAGTATTTTAGTAAGTATTTATTTAAATTTGGTTGAAGTAATCCTAATCAAAATCTGTGGATCAGGTTACTTTAAACATCCAATCAACCCTCGAAATAAACCCTCAGGCTAAAGATGCGATAGACAAACAGTAAAGAAGTCGCATTGGGCTAACTGTTAAGTAACCTACTGGACTAGCTATATAGCTTTTACTGTGGCGGTGTTATGTTTTATTGTTACTAATGTTGTTGTTAATTTTTGTTATTACGTAAAATACATTCCTTTTTAAGCAAAAGAGTCTTTACTATGTGGTTTTATTATTCTAGATTTTGTATTTCTCTCATTATTATCACAAGTATTGGTTTTCCCATTTAATCAGATGTGCGTATAACTATATCGCCTTTGGCTAAAGTTATTCTGCACGTGTGTGCAGAGATTTTTTTTTATTCGTTCATATATTAGCGATTTGTTTCGCTGAATATGTTTTACAATTATTACACCTATGAAGAAATGTGGAGGCGTTTAGTTAAACTATTGAATTTCCTATGCAATTCCTGATTTTGTCTCTTTTGAACAGCATAATGAACGAGTCATACAATTAATTAAAAACTGCACGACATCAATGACAATACAATAAATGTTCAAGCACTAAATAAGGGGCTCTAACACGTCAGAGGCCCGTGGTTTGTCTTAACGTGCTTTGATGGCAGACACTTGGGGTAAATGTACAGTTAAAATATTCTATTCGTAGGTCCCCAGGCGGAGCACCGACAGTCCCTGGCTTCATTAAAATTTCATCACTATCCCTATGAAAGGGGGGAAATGTTCAGGGGGAAAGAGAAAGAAAACAGAAGACCTAATTATAACAAAGGAAAACAGTGCTGCCCTTTCGTTTTTGAATGTGACCACCACGTTTTTAAAGCATGAGAATCACATGTATGCTATTCCACTATCAGGTCACTGCCCTCTCTTGTTCAATCTATTAAAGAAGCGAATAATAAAATGACACGTTCACTCTGCCTAGAAATATGTAATCATACCCATCTATGTAATGAATGTTTTATATTTCTTAGTCTCCCTCTGACTGGTTTGTGTTAAAAATGCGATCGATATTTTTCGCACCTATCTGAAAGTTAAGTAGAGGGATAAGCCGTTTCATTCGTGTGTCAAGCAACGAGATTCATTTTCATTCCCGACAAGCCTCTCCAGATTCAGCCCTCCTCCACGACCGACTGTAATTAACAGCTCCAGTTAATGATTACTTACTTAGTAGTAATTATCTGATTTTCATAATTCCGTGTGTAATTTAATAATTCGCTCATATTATCGTGTTAAGCGATCAGCTCGTTTAGAACTGATTCCCTGCTTTTTAGCAGGTTATAATTGATGAGAACTTTCGGATCAATTTAGCTAGTGAGCTTCTTAAAATTATCCAAGGCGTAAGCTAATAAACTGGACACTTACAGAAACTATTATTAATTATTATTTCTATAAACATTGAAAGTTTTGGGCTCCAAAATAATTCTAAAAGTGTCTACATTTCATTATCAAGACACGATTTTTTAAAGTTAATTTCCAATAGTTTTTTCCTCATTAAATAACTGAATAATGTGATGTGTAATGTTCAGATGCGTTCAAAGCATTTAAAAGCTACAATATTACAATATTATTCGAAGATGTTCATTCATTTTGCATTGCATTTGTTTTTCAAAAGAACAAAACAAAATGCAAATTGCATTCATCATCTGTTAAATCGCTTTGAAAATCGGCAGGAAACATCAATCGCAAAACCTCCTCCATTGAGGCTGCTGTCCGTGGTGCTGAAAGCAATTGGTACTCCTAGAATGCCATGACATGAGCGGCGCTAGTGAGATGACACTCCCGTCTCTCTCTCTCTCTCTCTCTCTCTCTCTCTCTCTTTCTTTTTTTTCTTTTTTATACGGCCTAACAGTGAACCGAGTCAGTCTTCAAAGGGGTGCCTATGTCGGCAGAAGAACGAGAACCATCGACTGTGGATTTAAATGGAGCCCGGCACGTTGGCAGGCGAGGTGTTTTTCTGGCGGCCTGACATCTGGCAGCGCTGTGCTCGAGGGACCTCCCCAGATCTCTATAGACTTCATGATTAGACTCTAATAGAATATTAGCATTTGCTCTCAGGTAGGCTTCTAAGGCTCGCGAATGCTAGCAGCAGTAAGTCGTTCGTGAAAATACCAAGCGTAGCTCTTCAGCTAAAGGTGTCAAGACGTATTTTTTAGGCAAACAGCAAGATGCTAAACTAACCTGAATGCTCATTTGTGTCTTGCAACCGAAATAAGAAACACTGCAAATTGATGTAAAAAGAAAACACGTGTAATCCACACAATGAGCAAAATGAGATCAAAAGCAAACAAACATTTAATTATTATTTACACATGAAATGTGTGCATGAAATCGTTTGAAACCTTCATAGGCCTGTTTGTGTAAATAACCCCATTGAGAACGTTGAATAAAATGTTAAAATTTTCTTCTTTAATGAAACACATAGTTCAATTCAATTATCAAATAACTTAAATATACATCGATGTAATAAATTAATAAACCGATCCCGACAATTAAACCTAAAGCAACAGACATTACAGTTACCGCAGCTAAAACAGCAATACAGCAAATACCTGTACGGATATTTTATGTGTATGTCCAAATGAGATATTTACAGTTTACGTGAATGCTTCGATGGAATTCATCTTTTTCAATAAGAAAACATTACTAAACATGGTGAATTTAACAAGCAACGACTCCATAATTATACGCGTATATTTTTACAAATAAATAAGCAGATAACACACATGAAAATAATTTAAAAGAAAATGTTCTCATATATCTCTCGATTGTGCCGTCAGAAGAACAAAAAACATGAATAAATAAAAGTGGCCTGTTTCAAGCAGTTTCCCTGTTTGCAGAGGGCCACGTTTTCCTTGTTGTCTCAATATGATTTTCTCAAGCAAAAACGTGGAGGGAATCCCAATAAATATGTAATGAAGTAAACATTACCTCACATGATAAATAGTTCATAAGAAACACAGCCACGTTAGAGCGCAGGCGTATTGCAACAGATATTTGGCTGAACAAATCCCCTTGCCAAAACAATTGAGCCTCTCCTCGTGTTCAGTTTATCCAATATGTGCTATTTTCATAACTAAGAGGTCAGTTATAGCAAATTTACGTCCTAAATCCTTATGCCTTCACAAGAAAAATATGGATATTCTGGATATGGATATCGCCCATTGCCTAATTGTAGGCTATAGGTTTATCATTTATAAAATCACAGAAGTGTAATTAAGAAGACGACAGACAAAATTATGCATGTAACAGCTAAATCAATCATTTACAAGGAGCTGTTTGGTTATCTAATAGTGTTGCAGAATTGTTAATGGGTGATTTCCTCTGTTTTCAGTAATAAACCCTGATTTAACACCAGATTGAAGTGTGACATGCTGAGAGAGAATTATTTAAATGAAAAACACTGTCCTCGTTTTGACCTGAAGTTTTTTAGTTTTTTTTTTTCTCTCTCAGGTTGATCAGTTTGGAATTACTGGTGTTTTGTGTAGCTTGATACACAACACTTTCTGGTAAATGAATAAAATGTGTTAGTTTAGCTTCAGGTAGGCTGTCTGGTTGAGGCTTAAAAAGTCTTGCTCCACTCATATGGAAAGTGTGCTAGAATAAGTGAGGAAAAAACGAATGGTCTTACTTGATCAGTCAAACGATCCTGTAAATGATTCCACATCCCCTTTGCGTAATACGTGACAGTGATTTGGTATTTTCAAATGTCTCTTTTGAATGTCATGAAATGTTGCTTCAATGCACAAGTTATTGATGATTGAAAAAGGTGTGTGATAAGAAATATTTTACAAATCGTCTCTAAACAGTTTTAGGAGTCTCTCGACACGTTGTGTTGGTCTTCTGCTCGAGCTAGACGCAGGCCGAGTATTTCATGCGTTTTTGTTTCTGCCTCTGGTTGCAAAACCAGACCCGCACTACGTTCTTTTTGAGGTCCAGCTTCTCTGCGATTGCTGCGATTTTTTCTGAGGATGGACGCGGCTGAATAGCAAAGTACGCTTCGAGGGATCTTTTCTCGGGGGCCGCGATGGAGGTCCGCTTCCTCTTCTTCTCGGCCCCGTTGAAGAGCTCGGGTTTGTTGAGTTTCTCCCGGTGTGACTTTTCTGCCTCCTCTAGCCAGGCTTGCAGGATGGGCTTCAGGGCGATCATGTTGTTGTGGGACAACGTGAGCGATTCAAACCGGCAGATGGTACTCTGGCTTAAAGAGCCAACGCCAGGAATCTTCAGGCTGGCCAGCGCTGACCCTACATCCGCTTGGGTCACGCCGAGTTTGATCCGACGCTGTTTAAAGCGCTCAGCGAATGCCTCCAAGTCCCTGGGATCTGCGTCCACGTCGCTCATGCAGCCCATGTGGGATGGCAGCCCATGGGCGTGAGCCATGTTGATGGCAGCTTGGTGCATGTGGTTCATGCCTGCCATGTGGGCAGGGTGCGCAGGCGTGGAGACTACCGAGCCGTCTGGCCCGGCCATGGCTCCGGCGAGGGCCAGTCCCGGGGTGATGTGGTCCAGCAGGTCGCCCTCCAGTGCCTGGTGCGGCTGGTGATGGTGATGGTGGTGGTGGTGATGATGGCTCGCCAGAGCTGACGGGTGCGAGATGGGCACGGACGACGAGGAGGACGAGGAGGTGCACGGAAGCGTGTTCATGGTGTGGTAGGTTGCGTCCGGCTTGAAGGGGCTGTGATGAGGTGGGTGATGATGGCTTTTGGTCTGCGAGACTATATCCACCGCCGCCAGAGCTTCCGCGCGGGCCAACAAACTCTCATCCAATCCGCCGAATATATTGCTCTGCAATTGCAAATAGAATGCACACATAACTGTCAGCAGGGAATTCGCGCTCCACTCCGTGCTTTTAAAACATTTCCAGCATGTAAAAAAAAGAAATCCGAATAAAGAACACACAAAACAAGACACATGCAACATCCCAGGTCATAAAAATTAATACGAAAGGCAAACCCGGCTGAATACATAAGTTGGGAGGGAAAATGGAGGTGTTGGGTGATTTGCTGTGCAGACATGAAAAAAACATCAAGCAGAAAAGTGGGCTGTCAAAATGTGCCTTTAAGCGGTGATTATGCAGAATACGTACCGGTGGGGTTGGGAGACATGCTCGGCGCATCGCCTCCGAGCTGCCGCCGCCGCTGCTGATCGTGCTGCTGTGTCTGGACGAGGAGCAGGAGGACGAGGGCGCGTTGGAAGTCAGAGTAGAGGAGGAGGACGAAGAATGCAAGCTGGAGTACTTGGGTTCGGCCAAACTGGTGTGAGGCATGGCGAATGCCTGCTTGCTGTTCAGAGACATCATCATCATATTTGCGACCGAGCTTCGGCGAGTTCCTTTTAATAAGTTAAGACTCCGCCTTCTTCTTCGACTGGAGTTCAAGCCAGTCGCTGCGCGGAAGTCTCAAGTCTCTGGCGTTGCAACAAACGTGAAGAGGATGATGCACCAAGTCTCTAGATAGCTCATCTAGCGATGCTGCTGCCTAATGGTCTGAAAGAACGCGCTCTTGTTGGTCGTTCCTTCGCGTGCCGTGGCTTGAGACGTGTCGCGAGCGCCAGTAAGCCATGCAACCTGTCGGTAAACTCCTTCAAAGATCGCGTCAACTCTTATCAAAACGCTCCACAGAATTTTCCTCCGCCCTTACAAAATATCTGACATTTGTCACATCGGAAGCTGATGTCTTTGGTGAGTCTTTGCGCACGCTTTTAAAACGATCGCAAAAAAAGTTTCTCGATCCCCTCTTCTCTTCGCGCAGATCTCCACAAAAACGACGCTGCTAAAACAATACCGTTCGTTAACCTTTATCTCGATTCTTGTTGAATTTGATTATGAGATAAAGGTGACAGTCGACCACATTCAATGCTGCGGGGACTCGATCTGTCTGTGCTCCAAGGCGAAGGGCAGGCTGCGTCTCTCTCTCTCTCTCGCTCACCCATTCTCTCACTCCCTCTCCTCTTATACACTCTCTCGGCTGTACCTGAAAAACCTTTCATGATTTATTATTCTTCATTAGCCACAGCGCCGCTGGGGACTCTGCGCATGGGCAGTTGCAATGACTGCAGCTGGTATTGTATGATACTTCAATAAAGTTATTGAGGAAACCACAATGGTTAAAAGGAGGGAAAAACAACGTTGAATTGTATTCTAAAATCTAACATTTATAGCCAATGTCAGTGTCATTTTACGCAATGACGCTACAAATGTTTTCTAAAATGTTATTTACAAATTGTATTTGTTTATTGCTCTTTTGTACATTGGAAATACTTGATATACATTGCAGCATTTTGGTTAAAATACTGAATTATTACTTCGCTAAAAAATATTATAAAGACTCCGCCATTTAACTCTTGTATTCGCAAGCCCGGTCACAGAGAAAGGTGGATGAATATGAAGAAATCACGATGGACAGCTCCATCATCGCTGTCCCTGTTGGGTGAAATAAATCAAAGCGAAACGCAGGACGATCATTCCATTATAGCGCAGTAATTTGATATACCGACACGCATTAAGCAAATTATGTCCTCTGAAATTTAGAAATATTAAATTTAAATTTCATTTACATTTGTTCGAGCATCACTCGGTAATTAACCTGTTTTGATTTTATCTACAAGCAAACACCTCGTGCTGAATTTATTAGTTTTCTCTGTTATTGAAATAATAAATAGGAAAGTCATTTGAGATACCATTGAGCGTGTGTTATGAATTTGATGTCTCAACAGAACAGGCTATGTGAAGTATTTCATTAATGACACATAAAAGCGGATTTTTTTACAACTCTTTAGAATTTAATTGCAAACCCAATACAATTATATACTCGTCGCAGCGGGCTATTATCATATCTTCGCTCTAATTAGACTACTTCATCAGTGATTTAATTAAAAACCTTTAATCATGTTCTAATTAACAAGGCCAGTCTAATTTGTTTAATCTATTCGCGTCCATTGGATGGGGTAATTGATGCATCATAGCGACCGACTAGCCTCGCATGTTAAAAAAAAAAAAAAGTCCACAAATACAAATTTTAACTTGAACTAAAATATTTTTATGCATTTTCTTATTAAACGATAATGACGGGTTATACAACGACACGCCAAGTCCTCGATTTTATAATGACAGTAATTAATTAATATCTGTCAATTATCTGACACATGTAAAACTTTACAAATTGTTAATGCATTGAAAAACCTGTGGACGCATTACGTTTAAATGATTGATGTCACTATGAATGTTTATCAGTGATTTAAATGATTGCTGTCATCAAATTAATACTAAATAAAAAATATAAAACAGTAGTTGTTAGATAAAAATTGCCCTTAGCCTACACGTCGGCTAACCTATATAATATTAAAATAAACTGATAGATGTGTGTAGTTCTCTAAATGGTCTAGATTCAATATACCTGTACATTATCAACTGGCAATGTAAATGGCTAAATAATAAAATAAAAAAACTAACTAGCTAATTCTAATCTATCAATATCAGGTTTTTACAGTCACGTACTCTTAAAGTGTGTGAAGTGTGTGTGAAATTTGTCCCATGTCAATGGTCCAGAAGCCGCACGGTACAGTACCTCTCCAAAGGGAGGGCCACCCCTGGCGCGCTTGCTCAGGAGACTTCAAGGCCCAATCAATGTCTCCTTGTATATACCCAAAGACTGATTTATGATGAAACTTTAACGAAATCATTTATATTTCACCACCCCTAAATCGGCAAATGAAATTTTCATTCACAATGAAGCACACAAAAGTATATCTAACGTCAAATAAATCAACTGGGCTCCGTTCTGAGGCGATTGAGTTTGAGGAGTATTTTTTTTCTTTTTTTTCTACTCAGTGTAGCGTTAGGAAGTGTATTTATCGTTGCTCAGCTTTAATACACAAGCTTAAAATAAATCTGATCTCAGCTAAAACACTACGCGTCATTTGCGCAATGCGCCCTATGTGCACAATGTACAACTAATTAATTGATTTGAATATAATTTCATTTGTTTTGACGTTTAGCTTTTTAACACATACAAAACAAATAATTTATTTCTAAGAAACCTAGCTGTTTTTTTAAACCTCTTTTCATTTATTTTTGTACCTGGCTCTCATTTGATGATATTGTGCTTCAATTTGTATTACCAGAAAGGTGCTTTTTTTGCAGCCAGATTTGCAAAGATTTTTCTCCACCTTCAAAAGCTATGTCCGCATACTCATAAATACACTTTTATTTTCCGCACTAAGAAAGGATGCTCTCATAGGAATTCTGACTAAAATTGAGCTTCACAGACATTTTCTTTTACATATAAATAACAGTGCACCAGAAGCAACAACCCAAAACAGGAGGATAAAAAAGGAGGAGGGGGGGAAATAACAGCCAGACTTGATGTACAGTAGCTCAGGTGACTTGTTTGCTTTTTTTGACGTACATCAAAATCAAGGTATGCCGCTGTGGAGCTTGTGTGCTTTACACAAAGACATTCTCACGAGCATCCCTCAGGAGCCGAGCACGTTAACAATCCCAATTACATCCGGACCACCAGAGACAGCTGTTTTAATACCCAGCGCTCCTTTGTGCCACCAACACAGTCACTGCGAGCTTGCTCTAAGAACACAGGGACAAAGGATGCATCACCAGAATGTGACGGGGAAAGAGGAAAAGCTCGAGATAAAGAGTAAAAAGAAAGATTGCGAATGCGACGTGCATGTGGGAGTGTGCAGGATATTTAGAGAGAGAGAGAGAGAGAGAGAGAGAGAGAGAGAGAGAGAGAGAGAGAGAGAAATCAGGAATGTGTGTGAGAGAAGACATGGATTGTGTTTTTGTGTGTGAGAGAGAGTAAGAAAATCCTTGCTTTCTTCTCAGTAGCAGGAGTTTAATTCACAGCAACCTCCCTCTCAATATGCAGTTGACACTCACTATAGGAGCCAGCTAGCAGATGAACAAAGTACATGGCTTTAGCAATTAGTCTCAGATAAGCAATATAAGTCCTTTTTTTGACCTTTAAAGGATTCACACCAATATGAAAATTCAGTTATCATTTACTTGTGTAGTCTAAAAATGTTTCAATCAGTCAGTCAATCAATCAATCAATCAATCAATCAATCAATCAATATGAATGATCATTCAATGAGAAGTTTTCAAGCAAGAAGTTTAAGCAAACATAAAAAGAAGCTTAACTGCTTGGCTTGTGAGGACAAACCTCATTGGTTCTTGCAGATGCTGAATGAATATGATTGGTTGCATCAGTATAGATTGAGCTTCAGTGACCAAATCGGAATACGGTAAACACTGTTAATTGATTAATGTTAAAAATGTTCAAATATGTGAAAGCATAAAATAATTATGCTCATCTATAATTTGTTCATTTGTCACGTACATACAGTATGTATAAACACTCACCGGCCACTTTATTAGGTACACTTTACTAGATGCGGATTGGAGCCCATTTTGCCTTCAGAACTGCCTTAATCCTTCGTGGGATGGATTCGACAAGGTACTGGAAATTTTTCTCAGAGATTTTGATCCATATTGACATGATAGCATCACACAGTTGCTGCAAATTTGTCAGCTGCACATCCATGATGTGAATCTCCCGTTCCACCACATCCCAAAGGTGCTCTATTGGATTAAGATCTGGTGAGTGTGGAGGCCATTTGAGTACAGTGAACTCATTGTCATGTTCAAGAAACCAGTCTGAGATGATTCGCACTTTATGACATGGCGCGTTATCCTGCTGGAAGTAGCCATCAGAAAATGGGTATACTGTGGTCATAAAGGGATGGACGTGTTCAGCAACAATACACAATGCTCAATTGGTACTAATGGGCCCAAAGTGTACCAAGAAAATATTTCTTGGCACACTATTACACCACCACCACCATCATCAACCTGAACTATTGATACAAAGCAGGATGTGGATCCATGCTTTCATGTTGTTGACATGAAATTCTGACCCTACCATCCGAATGTCACAGCAGAAATCGAGACTCATCAGACCAGGCAACGTTTTTCCAATCTTCTATTGTCCAAATTTGGTGACCCTGTGTGAATTGTAGCCTCAGTTTCCTGTTCTTAGCTGACAGGAGTGGCACCCGGTGTGGTCTTCTGCTGCTGTAGCCCATCTGCCTCAAGGTTGAATGTGTTGTGCTTTCAGAGATGCCCTTCTGCATACATCGGTAGCAACAAGTAATTATTTAAGTTAAGAAAATCACAGTAGATCAGCAGTTTCTGAAATACTCGGACTAGCCCATCTGACACCAACAACCATGCCACGTTCAAAGTCACTTAAATCACTTTTCTTCCCCATTCTGATTCTCGGTTTGAACTACAGCAGACCACCTTGACCATGTGCAAATGCCTAAATCTGTAAATGAATTGAGTTTCTCCGATGTGATTGACTGATTAGCAATTTGCGTTAACAAGCAGTCAAACAGATGTACCTAATAAAGTGACCGGTGAGTGTATGTGTATAAACAAATGTAACCATAATGCTTTAAATTCACAACACCTTTAAAAACCCAGAGCTTATTATAATAAAGCTCAGTGTATCTGTATAATTATGTTAATCATCAATCCACTTCATTTTGTTTAGTTATATGAGATTTAACTTTGTTTTTAAGTTCAGTGTTCAATGTAACGCAAGTTGAAATGACTTAAGATAATTTGATTCAAATTTAGCGTTGAGTTTAAACATTTTAATAATATATACAGTTTTTATCCCAGTGCCTAAACAGACCCCAGTTTTAGTGTGTGTATTTATTTATTTTGAATATTTTGAAGCGACATATAGCACTGGATGCATGAGCTGAAGTTGCTGACATTTGATACAAATATCTTTAATTGTGTTCCAGAGATGAATGAACATCTCATGTTTGGAATGACATGATGAGGGTGAGCAAATGATGACAGAATTTTCACAATGGAAATAAACTAAACCTTTAATGTTTGCAATCAAACCAGCAGTTCTTTTTACAGCACAATATCATAAGACATATTACTTTCTCAAATATTAGTAAACCAACTAGACGCTTTGATTTGAGTGATTCTGAACGGACTACATGCCAAAAATGCTTCCACGACAGCAGTAAATACCAGCCAAGTAGCAAAAAGCCAGAGTCTCGATCTCAGTAATGTTCATCTAGTCTACGACTCCAGGGCAGAGCAGGAGAAGGTCAATCCTCATAATGATGTCACATACCTCTAGGTCCTCCAAATCAATATACTGTAGAGGGTTCACTGCACCTGTCATAGCATCAAATAAGGCACTGTTAAAGTATCACACCTTTGTATTGGTCTCACTGGATGATATGAAAAATATCAACTTCCCTTTTGGCATTATTCATTATTTAATTGTAAATCTGAGTTCAAGCCACCATATATCATAGTAAATAAATAAATGGAACAATCACATTTTTTTGTGTTCTTTTTTAAAACATAGCATGAATAATCTGTGTATATGTATGCATGCGTGTTTGTACAGTGGTGTGAAAAAGTGTTTGCCCCCTTACTAATTGGAAAATTAGTAAAAAATTAAAATTATTAAGGTTTTATTTTTGTTTCAGAGTTTCTTATTCAACCAAGTTTGCATGAATTACAGCAAAAGTTCAAACTATTTTTACAGTGTAAAACAAATGTTATCTGTTTTAAATATATTATTTTATGTAATTTATTAGCGTGATGTGATAGGATAATTTTCAGCAGACATTAATTTAGTTTTCAGTGTTTCTTCAATGTTATTACACAAAAAAGATGAGAAATTACCCACAAAAGAAAATGTTAAGTTATTGTTTTCTTAAACGCAAATAAAAAAGAAATAAAAGAAATAAATACAAATCGTCATTAAAAAAGTAGCTTTATAAAATCAATATTCATGATCCAACTCACGCTATATAAAGATTACACATTTTTAGGCTACATTGGCTCTTATTTATTTTGCTCGTTCTTATTCTAGAAGTTGCATCTGAATTGATATTTAGATAAATACTCTATACTGCATATTTATGGACCGTACTGCTTCATATATCAATCCAATACTGAAATCCTCATCTTCCTCTCTCATTTCTCTGACTGTAGATGATAATATATAACATGTCATGGGTTGTCTAATGGTTGATGCTAATTGACCCCCTTTCCGCCGCTCTTTGGCACAAATGAAAAGGTATTCCCCATCCTCTGATGCAGCGTGTCACTATCTGATCCAACAAATTAAAGAGCTCTCGCTTGTCACACTGTCACCGCATGCAGCCATAATTATCATTTCTCCCCTTCATGCCATTGCCTGCCAAACACCAGATTTAAAGTTACACCCAAGTGCAACATGCCTGTGTTTGTGTGACATGATTTGGAGAAGTATTTACGTTATGGTATCTGAGATGCTGGCTGTTTCTAGCACAGGATGTGAGGTAAAGTGCTTACACATCATTGAATGCGTAAATGAAAACTTGCTACTATAACTGTTCACTGTCCTGACATTTTTAGGTTATGTTTTATTTTTGATGGTCTCTATTCTGACATACTTAACTAGCAGTCATTAGACTAAGGCTTTATTTTGATGGTCCACCATCAGAAATTCACTATGACTAAAATGACTATATGGTGGAACCTTGCAGTGTCTTTAAATAGAGTTTAAATGATGACATTTAGTTGCATTTATACTTATTCCTTACATTATGTTGTAGGTCATCACAAAATTGTGGTGAAGTACTGGATAAATTCGATGGAAAAATGTTTCATTCATGACCCTGGAACACAAAACCACGTATAACGGTCAGTTAATGAATAAGACTTCTATTCATTTGTTAGGAAAGAACAATATTTGGTTCAAATATATGACAATCTGAAATCAGAGGTTTCCAAAAAGAAAGATAATAGAGAATAGAAAAAGGGAGAAAATTGCCTTTAAAGATTTCCAAATTAAGTTCTTAGCAATGCATATTACTAATAAAAATGTGTGTTTTAATATTAATGATAGGAAATTTACAACCTGTCTTCTTGAATTTAAAAAAAAAATCACAATTTCAATTCATACAGTCTATTTTTGGCAATTCCCTCAAATAAACTCATGCAGCATAATACTAGTTTTGTGGTCAAGGGTTACATATTAGGTCTTGAACATGCCTGTAATTTTTGTTTCACACATTTTGGTAAAGTATATATATATTTACTATTATGGTGTTTGCAGATAGGGGCGCTATACAGTGGGAGAAATAATATAACTATTCCAAGGGCTCTAATTAGAGAGGGGGCCCAGACACAATTAGGCCCGTCATGATATCTATATTTTTTTTGTACAATATATTGCACCAAAATATACTGCGATAAACAATATTATTGTCATTTTAAGACCATTTAATGCCACTCATTATATAATGGCAGAATGACAACATAATATCATCACAATGCAAGTACATTCTTCTAAATAACTCCATATTTTATTCTTGAGAATATTTAATTAAAAAATAGTCATTTTAACAATTTAATATTTAGGCACTGAAATCACTATGTGAAAACGCATTTCCTAAATAAACAATAATAAATGTTAACAAAAAGAGTGCAAGATAAAAAGTAACAGGCTGCGATATCTGCTACCAGATCTATTTTTAGTTGTCACGCACCCACTATATACTATACTATATATTATAGTAATTTGTAGTAAATACTATACACCTCCAATAGAGATAGAGATGTTGCACAATCAGCTACAATGTTGCTAGAATTGGTTTATGTATGGGCGATATATATTGCATCACCAGAAATGATTGAGGTCATGTCCATGTGTTGTGCGATAAGTCCATATATTGATCATTGTGACAGGCCTAGACACAATCACTGTTAGGTACTGAAGGAGGTTTTTGCCATCACGTGATTGCATTTTATAGTATGGGAACCCATGTCAATATACTTTCCTGGGGGCTCAGGAACCATTGGACCCCTGTTTGGAGGTCAGTTTGACCCGTAACTTCATGGTTAACAGCAGCTGCAAATAAATGATTATTAACTATTAATAATTTTTTGATTTTTTTAATTAAATTATACATAAGTAGTTATAAAAAATTAAAAAAATTAACTTTTACCAGCCAAAAGACTTTTAAAAATCATATCTTGTTTATGTTATAATGTGTTAGAAATAGGTCTGCACGATATTGGAAAAATTACACATTGTGATATTCTTTTATTCTGCAATATATATTGCGATATGAATACAATTTCACTAGATGAGCTGAATAAATGTTTGGAAAGTATCATTTTAGATTGATTGGGATGATTCTGTAGGGGAGTGCATATGCATACAATATAACAAATAATCTACAAGCATAGTGTCATAGTCACCAGCGATCTAGCCCATGCAGATCGCTGGAGAACTACAAATCTGCCAGCTAAAGAATTAAATATCCAGTCATGCACCACTCACACACCTAGCCTAGATCCCCATGATTGCAACAGAAACAGCTGAAGCTGATCAGGACTACTTACGCAGACTATGTATACACCTCTCAAACACACACACATGGCTGAGTCTTGTCATACTGTCACTGTAAACAGTACAACGCGGTTCCCTTGCCTTGCTTGTCTGTGTTTTTGACCCTCGCCTTGTTTGTTTGTTTTGTTGTCTGCTGCCTGCCTATACTGACCGAACGCCTGTGTATTTTACTACGACTCTGGATTTGCCTGCATACATCTGTTTTGCTCCTGATTGTGACCGTTGCATGCCTGACCATTCTCAATAAACCTGCATTTGGATCCGCACCTCCCTTGTCAGCGTCCACTTCACATAACACATAGATAAATTAAATATAGAAAAGTATGCAAATTAAATAAACAGCATTTTATTGATTTCCTAAGAGTCGAAATGTATTCAGGTATACAGTAATTGAATAATCAAATACAGAATAATACTGCATTTGTTTTATAAACAATTGAAAAAAATTAATCATTATTAAGCTGTTAAAAGTTACAAACAGTACATTTTCTTATGCCTGAATGCTTTTAAAACCCTCAGTCACAGGCCTCAAAAAACATTTGAGAAGTAATAAATTATATTACTCACAATGTGACTATTGCGAACAATCACATTGCGATATCAATGCTTAAACAATATATTATACAGCCCTAGTTAGAAATATTGTTAAAGATTTTAAGTAGGGTTTGGCGATGTCGACCAATTTGGTATTGTACGATGTCTAATGTGAAACATTGCGATGGAAAATGGCATCGTTGTCATAGGCGGAGGTTAATTAATTATTTATGAATACTTAATTCATTCATAACGAATTAATTATTTATAGCCTAACTACCTGACCCGCCTGGTCTTTGTTTTAACCATAACCAAATCATAAATAAATAAAGATAAGTTGCACACAAATTACCACCTGTCAATCACTTTTTCCGCAGGACTCTGGCATGAATAGGCAGACTGATCTGTGTCACTATAATGGCGTCCACAAACTTGGTCGGTAAAAAAGGTGCCCAACTAACAGTATCTGAGGTTTTCACTAAAATTACTAAGTACTGAAAGCGAAAGATTGAAGCAGTGTACTGACGCTGTGACACGTTATCTGACAGATTCAAAAGACCGAAGAGTCGTCAGATAGAGACAAGATGAATTAAATATCACATTTAACAACTATAGTGAGACGCCATCCAGCGGTACATCCTTGATAAACTGTCCGACGTGCACTGCTCTCTGGAGCTCAGACGAGTGCATGTCTGGTCACGTGATGTGCGTTTTCAGCGGACGGAGGACTGTTCAGAAATGCTAGGTAAAAACACAGTGTAAAGGCTCGTACACACTGGGACACTTTTCGTTTGCGTTTATCGTCAGCGTTTTTCCATGATTTTTTTTCGAGATTCAAGCCCAAGCGATTTTCACAGGGGTCAAGCAAAAGAGTATGCAAAATCACTCCTTGATGTTAGATGGCGCTACACAACTTTAAGCTTCTGACACCCGCTTGTAACACAGAAGAAGAAGACAAAGTTGACACGCTGCTTGTTATGGATGGTTCAAGTAACAGCTCCAGCTCTAGTGATGAAAAAATTATTATTGCTTACCAGTGCAATAGGCAGCTCCACGTTCATATCGCCTCTGGGCATCATCTTCAATGTGCGCTCGCATTGACAGTTTTGCACTTGAGAACCTCTAAGTGCTGTTTACTGTAACTTCAGCAGCTCCGTGCACGTGAACAAAAGTGCCAATCTGATTGGTGGAGAAGGTATTGACGCAGCGCGTCAAAACAAAAAAACGAGCATGAGGCGTTTTTTTTAAAATAATGCTTTTGCGCCTGCCGTTTTGCATGTTGGTGTGCACGATCACATTTTTTTAGTCATGAGGCGTTAAACGTCGACAGAAAATGTGAGCAAAAAACGCCTCGGTGTGCACGGGCCTTAATTGTTTTTTGTTGGCTTGCCTTTATGTATATTCTAATAATGAATCACAACATTAATAATACTAAATAAATACCCAGATTTTGAAGAAAATATGTGTTAAAGAGAATGCCTACAGTCATCAAGATAAAGTACTACTTATTTCCATTACCCAATATTTTGTTGGAGACAAATATTTTCAGAAATATTTAATTGACTGTGATAGCTTCATTAGAAAGATGCAAGCATTAGTATATTGTTAAGCTCAAAAAAGCTCAATTTAGCTAATAAAAATTTCATATTAGTTTTAACAGTACATTGCTCCTTTTTTATAACCTAAAGCATCGAGTCAGTTATACGAATCCCTAATATTTTCCCCCACTCAATATTTGTGATGAATCTCATCTTTGTAGCAAAGGTTTCTTAGTCATTGAAACATCACAGATCAGTGTGTATTCTGACAGTTTCCCTCCCATCCCACTTCTCAGAAAATGAAACATTTATTAACATGTCAGTTTGGTGAGCAGATCTACACAAAATTGCTCTGAGCTTGTTTCATTGTACGTTGTTCATTGTAGTAGACTTGCATAAGACATAAACTTCTCAGAACTTCACCTGTGTGGTTTATTAATTGGCCGGCAGGGTCAAGTCCAATAAATGTGAGGCCATATTACTGATGTCACGTCAAAACGTAATGAGAACTCAAAATTCCCTTTACAATAAAAATCATTCGGTATATTTCAGAACTCTGAAATTTCTAATTAGTCTAAAAACAGCTTATATTAAAGCCTTTCTCACAAAATGACAGCTTCAGGATTAAGAGATACTTCATTACATAATAGTGTGTCAAAACTCTGACTACAGAAGAAGATAAATGCCCACTTCTACATTCCTGCCTGTTTAGCCCCGCCCATCAACTTGCACTATGTTGACCAATAGAAGAGAAGCAAATGCAGGTTTATGCAAAATAACTATAAAGATATTCAGAGAAAACCAGAAGTTTTGTGTTGCCAAGTTTTAGCATTTCCCTCCTTCTGATCCCAACGTTAGGAATCAGGAGTGTATTAACTTTGTTTTTAAAACAATTTCTAAACTGTTAGCAAGAACTTGGTCATTATTTCAATCAGTTTACTGCGAAATTGTTTACAATCAAGACACAATTTGACAAATTTCAAAAAGATTGAAAGTCTAATCATGTTACACTTTGACGTTGTGTGGACGTTACCGCTATGACATCTGTCAGATGTTGGATTTTGGTCACTTTCTAGCACAACTATATCGATTGGAAAAGAACATGGCTTCTCCCATATAAATATGTAATCCCAAACAAAGCAAAAGAAATTCATTTTAAAATTCTACATAAAATATACCCAGTCAATACATTTGTGTCAAAATTTATTGATATTGCTGATACTTGTTTTTTGTCAGGAAAGTGAGGAAACTTTAACCCACATGTTTTTTACATGCAAAATCTCACAAAAGTTTTGGTCAGATTTATATAATTATTTGAATAAATCACAATCAACAGAACAAATCTTTAAATTGAAAGATATTATTTGTTATTATTCCAGTCCAAAAAATAAAAATGAAGAATATATATATATAACTTTTTTATATTATATGCGAAATTCTTTATCCACAAACAAACATTTTTTAAATCCTCTCCCACATTTGCTCATTTTTTAATTGAAATTGATTCCTTGCTTAAAGCTATACGTTTATCTAACAACCAAAAATTCTGCAAGTTCATAGAAACTTATGAAAATATCATGCTTCCAGTAAGTTAGTTGCTAGATGCTTTCTGTGTTTATTTAATTTTGTACTTCCCCTTTTTATTTATTTTTATTTTTTATTTTTATTTTTATTTTTTTTACCTGTTGTTCTTTAAATTTGTGCTTGTATTCCAGTCTCTTACAGATGACTTCCTGATTTATATTGTACATTTCTTCTTTTCTAAATAAAAGTTTATTAAAAAAAAAAAAAAAAAAAAACTTTCTAGCACAACCTAAAATCAACCAAATATCAACGTAATTTGACGTTGTTATTGGACGTCAAAATAACGTCCTTAGACGCTGGCTAGACATTGAATTTTGGTCACCTGACGTCATGATCTAACCTAATATTAACATCTTATGATGTTGTTTGCCTGCTGGGATTGTACAGATTCATACAAGTTATGAATTGCTCTGAGATTGCATTGGTGAGGCACAGCTGTCTGCACAAAATATTCAAAACTGCCAACCAATCAAACCAGTGGGCATTTAATTATGAGTCAACAATCCACCACGCTTGTAGTTTTATTATTTAAAATATCCTATTCTAAATTATTTCAAATGTAAAACTTTGAGAACAACCATTATATCTTACAGAACTCTACAAAAATAAGCAAAAAAGCAGTTCAAGACTCCTTTTATCATCCCTTCATTGTGAGTGTAGTGCTTCATTCATAAAATAGCCATATAATAGTCATTAATTTGAGAATTTGTAAGTTTTCTTCTTGTGCCTTTGACGGGTTTAGGCATTAATTCTGATGACATGCAAGTTTAAGTTGAGTTTTATAATTTTTTAATCGATTTAGCCAATCTTCGGCTCTGGCAGAAGCACTTTAGCTCTAGCTTAGCATATAGATCTTTGAATCTGATTAGACTATTACCATCTCATTCAAAATTGACCAAAGAGTTTCAATCATTTTCCTATTTAAAGCTTGACTCTTTTGTAGTTACATTGTGTACTAAGACTAACGGAAAATGAAAAGCTCTTTTCTAGGCGCCTGTGGCTGCATGGCATGATACCAAGGCTGCAGAGGGTGCAATGATACTGTGCAGCGCCTGAAATCGACCAACTTTATTCAATACCACTAGTGTTGCACAGGAAGCATAAGTGCAACCATGAAGACATTTGTGAGGGACTATTCAGTACATATTCACTGCAGTCTGCAGATCCTGAACACGTATCTATTTGAACTGAAATACATGGAGGTTGGTCGATTTGGCTGTATGTAATAATTCCAACCATATCAGCCTAGAAAATAACAACTTTTTTTGAGCAAGATGCTAGTGGTCTAATCTGATTCAATGATTTATGCTAAGCTAAGCTAAAAGGGTTCTTGCTAGACCCGGAAATCTACTGAATGGTTTAAAAATTATGACAAAACTCAACAGGAGTTGTAAAATGAGCCTATTTTCAAAAATAGTGGAGTGTTTCTTTAAAACGGCCTATTACTTCTAAATTTTATTATAAATACAGTTGAAGTCAGAATTATTAGTTCCCTTGAATTATTAGCCCACCTGTTTATTTTTTTCCCCAATTTCTGTTTAACAGAGAGAAGATTATTTCAACACATTTCTAAACATAATAGTTTTAATAACTCATCTCTAATAACTGATTTATTTTATCTTTGCCATGATGACAGTACATAATATTTTACTAGATATTTTTCAAGACACTTCTATACAGCTTAAAGTGACATTTAAAGGCTTAACTAGGTTAATTAGGTTAACTAGGCAGGTTAGGGTAATTAGGCAAGTTGTTGTTTAATGATGGTTTGTTCTGTAGACTATCGAAAAAATATATAGCTTAAAGGGGCTAATAAAATGTCCCTAAAATGGTTTAAAAAAAATAAAAACTGGTTTTTGTTCTAGCCGAAAAAACACACATAAGATTTCTCCAGAAGAAAAAAATATTATCAGATATACTGTGAAAATTTCCTTGCTCTGTTAAACATCATTTGGCAAATATTTTAAAAGAAAAAAAAATCAAAAAGGGGCTAATAATTCTGACTTCAACTGTATATCTTGATATATAAACCTTACATTAAAAATAGAAATCAGATAACAGTACAAAATAAGTACTTTAAATGTAAATTATTTACCATAACTCTTTATTTCAGATGCAGTGCTTCACTTTTATAAAAAAAAATCATATAATAGTCACTAATTTGAGAATTTTCTTCAAGCTAATTTCCTGCGTCATGCATTGATTCTGATGACATGCAAGTTTGTTAAGCTCAGTTTTATCATTTTTTAAATCCATTTAGCCAATCTCTGTGTTGGCAGAAGCACTCATAGCTTAGCAAATAGATCATTGAATCTGTTTAGACCATTAGCCTCTCATTCGAAAATGACCAAAGAGTTTCGATCCTTTTCCTATTTAAAGTTTGACTCTTTTGTAGCTACATTGTGTACTTTTCTAGACCTCTATGGCTGCATGCGATGGTACCAAGGCTGCAGAAAGTGCAATGATATTATGCAGCGCCTGAAATCGACTAACTTTCATCAATACCACCCGGTTGTACAGGAAGCATAATTACAACCATGAAGACATTTGTGAGAGACGATTCAGAACATGTTTACTTATAGGTGCAGATCCTGAACTGTGTGTATTTGAACTGGAATTACACATGGGTTAATTTTCAGGCTCTATGTAATAATCCTAGCCATATCAGCCTAGAAAACTTATCAGTTTCTCTTTGGTCATTTTTGAGCAAGATGCTTATGGTCTAATCTGATACAATGATTTATGCTAAGCTAAGCTAAAAGTGCTCCTGCCAGACTCAGAAATCTACTGAATGGTTTAAAAATTGTGAAAAAAACTCAAGAGGAGTTTAAAATGAGCCTATTTTCAAAAAAATGGAGTGTTTCTTTAAAATGACTTATTGCTTCTAAATTTTATTATAAATATATCTTGATATATAAACCTGCACGGTGGCGCAGTGGGTAGCACGATCTCCTCACAGTAAGAAAGTTGCTGGTTTGAGCCCCAGGCTGGGTCAGTTGGCGTTTCTGTTTGCATGTTCTCCCCGTGTTGGTGTGGGTTTCCTCCGGGTGCACCGGTTTCCCCCATAGTCCAAAGACATGCGCTGTAGGTGAATTGAATAAGATAAATTGGCCATGTATGTGTGTGAATGCAAGAGTGTATGGGTGTTTCCCAGTGTTGGGTTGCGGCTGGAAAGGCATCCACTGTGTAAAACATATGCTGAATAAGTTAGCGGTTCATTCCGCTGTGGTGACCCCTGATTAATAAAGGGACTAAGCCAAAAAGAAAATTAATGAATAAACCTTACACTAAAAATAGACATCAGAGAACATTACAAAATAAACCATTTAATAGTAAATGATTTGCCATAATGCTTTATCTCAGATTCAGTGCTTCACTTTCATTAAAAATAATCATATAATAGTCACTAATTTAAGAATTTTCTTCGAGTTCATTTCTTGCGTCAGTGATGAGTTCATGCATTGATTCCTGACGACATGCGAGTTTGTTCACTGCCCCGAATGTCCAAACAGAAATGATGCTAATTAGGTCCAATCAGTACAACGCACGGACTCTTATTAAACGTGACACTTTACCTGCTGACTTTGTGCGAGTAACTTTCTAATGTATGCACTGTACCCTTGCTATTGACAAAAATGCCTGGGCCTGATCAAAGCGCAGTATTCAGTGGGTTTGTCAGGGCCATGAAGACAGGGTCTGTAACACTAATGATCTTCAAACGCTTCCCCATTGCACCAGGAGCCGCATGACTTCCAGGCAAGTCCCCCCCCCACCCCCCACCCCCAGGAGAAGCTGTAATTGTGCTTGGCTTGTGGGGTGACAGGTGTCAGAGGCCCCTCCACATCCAGCTCATCCCACTGAACAGAGGGCCCAGTCTACGGCAGGCCTCCTTAAGCTCATTATTAGCATGATAATGTAGCAACATGATGTTGTTCGAACATGCTGATGACAGTCTGCAGAAAGTCTGGTGCAAATGTGCTGTTTTGGTTTAGTACCGATTCATATACAAAAAAAAAAAAAAAACGTGTAGTTTAGTATACAAGAAAAGAGGGTAATTATTTTAATGTTATGCGTGATAACAGATACATAAATATTCTATACTTTTTTGTTATTTTATTTTTGTAAATGTGTGTTATTTTAATATAAATAATACAGACATTGTATAATTTTGATGACAGATAAATGGCTTAAAATTGTGTAGTCACAAAATCACAAAAATAAAATATGTAAATTATACAAATGACTTTATTATCAATATTATTAAGTGTATAAATGAATATTATATTATGCCTAAAAAGGCATTATTAAAATAGTACTATACTGTTATGTAAGGCTTTTATCATTAATATGCAATATTTAATATTGCTAATATATAATGAAACATACATAAGTATATATTTTTCTGAGCTGTTCTTTGTTCTTTTATTACTGCTTTGGTGTTCTAGTGTTTTAATTTTACTTTTAGTTGTGCACTAACTAATAATAATAGAAATATTAAATTATTATTATTCACACACACACAATATATATAATTCAAAACAAAATTTATAATATATAATTATGTTGTATGAATTTACAAAAATATAATAATATAATACTACTACTACTACTACTAATAATAATAATAATGATAATAATAAGCTGGACGACGCAGTGGCGCAGTAGGTAGTGCTGTCGCCTCACAGCAAGAACGTTGCTGGGTCGCAGGTTCGAACCTCGGCTGGGTCAGGTTTGAACCTCGGCTGGGTCAGTTGGCGTTTCTGTATGGAGTTTGCATGTTCTCCCTGCGTTCGCGTGGGTGCTCCGGTTTCCCCCACAGTCCAAAGACTTGCGGTACAGGTGAATTGGGTAAGCTAAAATTGTCCGTAGTGTATGAGTGTGAATGAGTGTGTGGATGTTTCCCAGAGATGGGTTGCGGCTGGAAGGGCATCCGCTGCGTAAAAATGTGCTGGATAAGTTGGCGGTTTATTCCGCTGTGGCGACCCCAGATTAATAAAGGGACTAAGCCGACAAGAAAATGAATGAATAATAAGCTGTTTGTTCAGTATGTCATAAAGCCCTTTGCGTCCTAATACACATAAAATAAATTAAATAATAAATGTCATGGATTTAAAAATGTATATTGATAAAATGTCTAAAATTCACACAAAAGTAGTTAAAAAAAATTAAACAAAATATGTATGATTTAATATTGTTAAACATAGTATTTTTTTACATATTAATTCTTAGTTCTTAGAATTGTATCATTATTATTATTATTATTATTATTATTATTATTATTATTATTATATTAGCTAAAATATAAGCTATTGCAAAAATCCTAATTTATAGTAATAGCTTAACTACTACTACTACAACTAATAATAATAATAATAATACATTTCGAAGAAGTGTGCAGTAATTAAATATATCAAATTAACAAGGCACAGTTGACATGCTGGAAAGACCAGCACTGTCTGCTGCACATCTTCAAAGCCTCACCACAGCTGCTCTGAATCTCATGGGCTGCATTCAGAGTAGTGCTGAACAGGAGATTAACGATAACGAGCATCTGATCACTAACATCACTTTAAACCTGGAGATGGTGCCCTCACCCTCGCTTCAGATGGAAATAAAGACAGACAGAGAGAGAGCGAGTGAGAGAAAGAGAGAGAGTGAGAGTAACCTTTCCTGGCCAAGGGTCCACATGGACAGCGTGTGTACAGTGAGGAGAGGAGTTTGTCTTACATATCGAGGCTGTCATCAGCTACACAATCCGTGGAGGCCTGCCATCACTACCACATACTGAATAAACATGAATATATCATGAGCTGCTGCTTATGTAACATTTAGGGGTCACAGTGTGTCTGTCTTGATAAAGAGATAGACTGAGAAACAACACAGGTGGATTGACACAGAATTCTCACAACAAATGCTTTAAATATATTTTTTAAATAGTTTGTGAAGGATTATACATCAAAATCAGGTTTGATGGAGGAACTGAGGTTGCATACAAACAAATAAAATGAGATAAACACTTTGAAAAAAGTGGTTCTATGTTTGTTTTGTAAGCGGTTATAGTAGTATGTTTTACAAAGTGCTATTTACATTTTTGTTTGGTTCAGCCTGTTATACTTGCACATTTAAAAATGGGTTTCTGACAATTATTATCAACTTTTTGGTGAAAATAATTTATATCCCATTTTCCCAAGTGAAATTTATAAAGAAGAGGGATTAATTAATTAATTAATTAATTTATTTATTTATTTATTTGTTCGTCTGTTTGTTTGTTTGTTTGTTTGTTTATTGTTTTTGTTTGTTAGAATTTTTATCTATATATTTGTAAGAGACACTAATAATAGATTTATAATAACAATAACTTTTTTGTGAATTTGTGCTCATTTTAGTATTTCGGTGCATTGTCTTTTACAAAATACACACTTTCCTGTATCTTTCACATTTTAAGACAGTGTATTTGCATTCAGACGGTCCATTTCCTAATAAATCAGGGAATAAGCATTCATTCGTTCAATAAAATTCATTAAAACTCACGTTCCACAGAAAAAAGAAAGTTCGAGAACATTCGAAATGGCATGACAGGAGAAAAAATACATGAACTCATGCATATTAATGCTCTTTTGTATATAAAATGGAACAATTCACCTGTTTTTCCCCCCATATAAACAATATAAATCATCATCAGTTCTACTTCGCGCAACATAAACCTCAAAAAAACATCAATGAGGCTTCCAAGTGTACCTGCGCCTGCGCGTAATAATGAACCTGTGCAAAAGGTTCCGTCAAGTCCCAGATCTGGTCGTCTCCCAATCTGGCAACAGAATTGACGAGATGAGATAATTAGCGGCTTTCCCTCTCCACGACTCTTTTTTTTTTCTTCCTGTCGGGGCTCCTCGAGTCTATTTGGCATTGCGCGTCTCCATAACGGGCTTGTTTAAGTCTGTTCTGCGCGCCCCTTCGCCAAGCCCCAGCGGAGGCCAGCTCGCGAGACCCCCGTCGCGCTTTGAGGACCACTTTGGAGCTTTAATCCACTCCAAATGTGCTGATAATTCTCGTTGCCAGGCCACTCTTCTCTCTCGCCTGGTGTCACAAGAGTGGTCTCACGAGATCCGATCAGCCAATGATAACAAAGTAGCCAGATGTCTGGAACTGGCAGAGTCCCAGAAGCCAGGCAGCGGCACGCGGCAGCATCCGCCACGGGCCCGAGATCAAAGCTACCTGAGATTACTTATGGGCACAAAATATGTGGTGCTTATTCTACAGTTCCCATTAATAACAATCTGGGCGAATTTGTATTTCTAATTAACTCTTTCTTGTGGGTGCAGAAGTGCTGTAGGTTTATCAGGGCCCCGTTTTTTTCCACAATGTGAGCAAAAAGCAGGAAGACCCAGAAGTAAGATTGTTGCACTTTCTGTAGAAGCAATAACATTAGCCGTTGGTGCATTTTTTCCTACTCTATTTTTAAACAACAAACAAACCTTAGTTGCATATGACAGAGTGTTTCATTTTTATTTGCCTTGCTGATGTATTCAGCTTAAAATATTAGTGTTGTTAGCAGATACATATGGACATAGGCTTTAGTGTGTATGTCATTACAAGGAAACATATAAATATGGGGAAGAAATTAAAAGTGACTGCAGACAAAAATGCTATACCAAAATTAACAAAACTGCTCCAATTCAAGATAAGGGGACAAAATAATTGTCCGAACACAAATAAACAAAACTTATGACAGCTGTCATGATCAAAGTAAATGTTAAAAAGACCGAAAAGCATACTGGATGGCCTCCAAACAAATTTTAATCCATAAAAATTGATAATGTCCTGGCAGAAAATTATTTATCTGTTAAATTTACTGACACATCTTCCAACTATAACACAGCACAATGCAGTGCATTATTCATTATAGGGATACATCTAAATAAAAAATAATAATAATACACATAGATTCTTTATATGAATTTAGTATATTAGATTGTATTATTTACAGACTTTCATTACTGTCCATATTTCTTCTTCATCTTTTGCATAAATTTAAAAAATGCACCTTAACTGTAAAAGTGTAAATGTGTTTGAAATTGATATTTATATTGATTTGTGTTGACATCAAGCTGCAATTTATGTTAAAATCTGTGATTCTTTTATTTATTTATAATCCTTTGACTGGCGCTCTACCAAACGGTTGACCATGTTTTTACTGTTTTAAATAATGGTTTACACACACAGCATTGTTGGTTTACAAAAAAAAAATCAAACAAACATAATCCTGTTGCACTACTACACTTATTTTTGGTTTTATTGTAAAAAAACAAAAAAAACAAGAAAAAACAAAAAGGAAAACATGTTAAATGAGAATTTTATGGCATACTTCAAAAAATAAAGAGTATTCAAAAAGGTTTTATTTTGAATATTTTTTTTAAATAAATTGGCCTCACACTTTATATTTTCTGATTTTTCATAATATATGTATTAATTCCGGTACTTTTGCCATAAACCGACATATCAACCATTTGGTAGAGGTTGATATTTTAAATACATTGCATGTGGTAACTAGTGACATTAGGAGTTAAGAAATGCAATCCAAACATTTTCTTTTCTTGGTGAGGTAGTTAAAGGGATAAAAAAGAATTTGTACACTATACAAAATCCTGGTTGCCTTACATTTTTAAGCTGAATTAACTTAACCATATGAGTCCATTGGACTTATGATAAACTGACTTAAAACAGCTTGCACAACTTATAAAATTAAGTTAGAACATGATTAACTCAGTTAAATAAGTTACAATGACCTAAAAGCACATGCTGTCAGAACTAATTGATCATATAATGTTTACAGTGTTACTTATTAAAATTAATTTATTTAACTTTGTATGAATCATATTAGATTCCAATTCAACAAACCAGACAATATTTTAACTAAATAAAATAAAAAATGGGGTATAATACAAAGATAAAATGTATATTTAAGTTGTTTGGGCATTTGAAAAGTGTTTAAAGTTGATTGTAAGGGAGACAAGGCAAGCTTATTTATATAGCACATTTCATAAACAGTGGCAATTCAAAGTGCTTTACATAAACAGGAATAAAAGAGGCAAGTATAAGAAAATAAAAACAAATAATAAAAGGGGTTATAAAAGAATGAAAAAGAAAAGAGAGACATAATAGTGCGATCTGTTGAACATAGCACAGTGCTCATTCAGTAAAGGCAATTTGAATGTGCCTAATGTTGGAGCACATCTGATCATTTCTGCAAGCTGATTCCAGCAACGGGGGGTGTAATAGCTGAAGGCAGATTCACCCTGCTTTGACTGAACTCTTGGAATTTTTAGTTTATATGATCCTAAAGATCTGACTGATCTATTAGGTTTGTATTCAGTGAGCATATCTGTAATCATGACCTTTAAGGAGGTCCTCAGCCATTTAGTGATTTATAGACACGTAATAATACTTTAAAAATTATTCTGAATGTAACTGGGAGCCAGTGTAAAGAGCTGAGGACAGGTGTGATGTGCTCTTATTTTCTGAATCAGTCAGAATCCTGGCCGCAGCGTTCTGGATGAGCTGCAACTGTCTGACTGTCTTTTTGGGAAGGCCAGTGAGGAGTTCATTACAGTAATCCACCCTAATCAGCAATCAAATATATCATCCATATATCATATAATCCAACTTTTAATCCAAAAACTTTAATCCAACTTTTTAAAGGTTTGTATAAAATGACCCCTGCTCTCTCCTGTACGCTCTATGCAAATAAACACACTTCTCTTACACTGCTGTGTGTGCATCTATTGCGGATTCCTCAGTTCTCCAGTTGCATCGGAATTATTTTGAAGTCAAAAAATGTGTTTTTTCTTCAATTGCCAGTGTTTCTTTCAACCAGCTCTGAGAAGTTGTTGTTTTCTCCTTCAGGCCCTGGACTACTTTTATTGAGTTCCTCCACTTATTCCATCTCATGTGCACTATTCAGTTTGTAAATATTTAGAATAGAGCGCTGCCTTAAAGGAAGAGAAAACAAGAGCGGCTCCGCATCATGCTTTGGGAAGGCAATTGTTGCTTCCTTTTTCGCTCTTACAGAAGTACGCAGCCTATTTCATCTCCAAGAAACTCATGCATATTTCTGTGTTTCTGTGTCTGCTTTCAAGTCCATTGTTTAATGTACAGATGGTATGCATTTGGAGGTGAGCTACCACATGCACTCAGTCATTTATTAATTATTAAGCCTCGAAAGTATTGCTTCATGTCCGTGGCTGATGGGAGGGAGTCCCTCCTCCCTCCTAGTTATGAATAAGAAAAAGAATAACTAAGTGGCTGTGTTGATGTGCGAATCGTGCAGGTTCCTATCTAGATGAGCAAGGCATCACTTGACATGCTGTCTTTGCTCAGTGAGGATGTAGTGAGGGTTGGCTCTCGTGATTAGATCTAGTTAGCAGGCTTTAAATATTAACACCGTTCATTTCTATAGGTGAGATCAAAACCGATGGAGATCGCGGATGGCAAACAGATTGATGAATTGATTGATTGGACATGAAATGCATATCAAGGAGTGCATTAAGCCTTGAACCTAACAGTCGTCTTCTATCTGAAGACATAAACCCCTGGTGATTGACAGCAAACATGAGCAGGAATTCTGGGAACATTTACTCGGAATCTGTTGTTGCTTATTAGGACATGTTCCTATTGTGTGTACATTATGTGACATTCTTACTGCAAATTGAATTCTTATTGTTTTGAAATTGCGCAGAAGGTAACTAAAATTCAACTACATTAATGTACAATGTTTCTACATGTACAATGTTTATTTTGTTAGCACACATTGTTATCCTTTTGTCAAACAATTAGTCTGTGCAAGTTAATCCACTGAGAAAAAAAAAAAAGTTTGTTTTGTAATCTTTAACTAAAGTGTGACCATTTGCTTCCACGTTTGAAGTGGCGGTCCTATTCTGTTGATGCCAGTTTGACTGCTTCATTCGCAATATTTTTAACAACGCACCTCTTACCGTTAGTTTGCTACTAGGGAATAATGCGCAAACAGAAAGTCGTTTCAGTTGGATATACATATTGAAATAAAATCTCAGCTACTTCTGGAGAACGTTCAAAATGCGCTCTAACAAAAATATTTGATTATAAAAGTTCAGTATGTATTTTTAAATTTGTCTTTATTTTTCAAAATATCCATCAATTTATGTTATTTATATAATTAAATGCACAAATATTTGTCATAATTATTGTTATAGTTATAGCGGGTGCATAAATACACAGTCTTTATTTTTGTTTACTTGTAGTTCTGAGAACTGAGGTGCATATTTAGATTTTCTCAGACACATCAAGGCATCTTAAGTCTACAAAGGTCACTCTCACACACTCACAGACACACATACAGACACTTTAATGTGCTGTTGTACTCCATATAGAATCCACAAACTAAACTTTTTTTTTTTGCACAGGCCTATCTAAAAGGTTAATGCTGCCAACTGATGATCAACAGTAAAAATGACAAATTTACCTCTTCCCAACAGGGAAAACCAGCAACAATCAGAAATATATAATTATATGGTGTCATGGTTTTGCAATCCAAAAATGTAGTTATGATGGAAGTAAATGGAGTAAAAACAGCCACTAACAGTAAATTAGGGAGAAAAAATGAAAATCTTATTCTGCACACAAACTAACAATGCATCAAAGGCAATGTTGTTACTAATATTTCACATGTTCAAGACTGTGATAAAAGGTTAAAAACAATCCAGTCCACAATTACTTTTTATATTGAAAATATGTCATTTTGTGTGTTTTTTCTCACCAAATCAGTGACTTAATTTATGAATTTGGCAATTAAAGAGTTAAAATCCTGTAATTTTCTAAACAATTTAGAAGTTTTGAACAGGACTGAGGTTGATTAACAGATTTATGCAAAAAAAAATGTGTATATATATATATATATATATATATATATATATATATATATATATATATATATATATATATATATATATATATATATATATATATATGATGCATATATATATATATATATATATATATATATATATATATATATATATATATATATATATATGATGCATATTTACAGCAGTTTAATTGAGTGGATGTTTTCATCCCTAACATGACAAAAGGGTAATAAATTTGCCCGGAGTGTATTGTTGAGTTTTGAATTTTTTTCAAAGCATTTTCCCAAAATATATGTCAAGATAAGATTTGTCACCAAAAATCATTCTGCTAGCTGAAACACAGAAAAAGTTATGGCTAAATGAAGACTCAAAATCATTCCAGAGTGGATGAAAACACCAACAACAGTACATAAGGGTTAAATAAGGAATAATATTATTTGTTATTGGTGATTCATATCAAAATTGTCTTTGTTCAGTATACTGTAATGGAAACAATCCCCTTATCAAAACAAATATGCGAACATAACAAAATTACTCATGTCTTTTGATGAACATTATAAATTGAAATAGTCATTCTATGCAAAAAACTTAATATTATTTACAACACACTTACAATCCACATTCTCTCCAAATGTTCTGCGATATCTGTTTGGCCAACAGATCATTCTTTTGAAGTCAAATTTAGGTTGTTGCAAATAATACACACACACAATACAGTATGGGGACTTACCATAGACTTAATGATTTTTATACAGTTCAGACATTTTATTCTATCTCCTACTACAACCCTACTCCTTAACCTTAACCCCCTCAGGAAGCAATCTGCATTTTTACAATTTCAAAATTCTGTGTAATTTATGAGCTCTTTTCCCTATCAAAAATATCTCCTCAAGGTCAAAATGTACTTGTATTGTTGTACTTTTGGGGGCATTTTGTCCCTAGAGTGTCAGGAATACAAGGTACACACATCCAGCACTGCTTTGTTGATGCACCAAATGTATTAACATACTTTACTGTGGCACCATAGGACCATTCAAGTGCATTGAAAACATCATTTAAACTTGTTAATATATGCTTTTACTCTCATGTCATTTTCTTAACACTTAAAACCAAAAGAATTACTGCCATACGGAAACATTGGAAACACCAGCCGTTCATCACTTTTAAAACAGCTTCCTCTTATGCTGCTTGGACTTGGACTGTTATTAATGTGTGCTGAATAATTTATCAGTATAAAATTACCATGGTCCCTTTTTCCGCCAAGATATTTTTTGCCAACAATTAAATGGCATTATACAGATTTTAGCTGTGTAAAAATATATATTTTTTATTTTTTCTATTCCTTTTTTACAGCTTTTTTTCTGTCTTCTCTACAGTGTACACACCCCAGAGAGTAGAGTCCCTCTTACCCGGTACGCTCTTTGCCTGCTGGGAAAGGTTGTGGTCTTCCCCTGACCCTAACCATGATGAACAGCTTATGGATAATGGATGAACCACTATGTGTGCTGAACTCCCTCCAAGCAGCCCCATAATGGGTTATTCCCTCTTTAAACATAGCCTGAACCTGAGGGTTTGAAAAGTACAGGGTTTGTCAGTTAGAATCACTTCACATTAACTCATCCCATCTATATGAATCTGTCCTTTTAGCGGAGCATAAAACAGCATCAGAACAGAATCTAAAAGTATTTTGAAAGAATCCTACTGCATCCTACTGCAAATTATCATTGTGTGGCTCAAAGGATATAACATGAATGAGGTATTGAATTGGGTGAGTTACTTCAGTACTACTGGAGACGTTCAAAATGTGCTCTAACTAAAAGTACAATATGGATTTTTTAAATTCTCTTTATTTTTCAAAATATCCATCAAATTATATTACTTATATAATTAAATACACAAATATTTTTTAATAGTTGTTGTTATTGTCCATAAATACACAGTCTTTGTTTTTGTTTACTCCATGTAGTTCTGAGAACTGAAGTTCATATTTTGATTTTCTTAGACACATCAAGGAAAGTGTACAAAGGTCACTCTCACACACTCACAGACACACATACACACTGTAATTTGCTGTTGTACTCCATATAAATTCCAGAAACGAAGCTTTTTTTTGCACAGGCCTATCTAAAGGGTTAATGCTGCTAACTGATGATCAACAGTAAAAATGACAAGTTTTACCTCTTCCCAACAGGGAAAACCAGCAACAATCAAAAATGCATGATTACAGTATATGGTGTCATGGTTTTGCAATCAAAAAAATGTGATTATAATGGAAGTCAATGGGGCAAAAACAGCCACTAATAGTAAATTAGGGAGAAAAAAATGAAAATCTTATGCTGCACAAAGTTACTTTATTAAAGTTTTATTTGAATTGAAATATTTGAAAATGAATGAATAAATAAATCAACAAGTCAATCAATCAATTCTGGTGTAAATGGGATAGCACTAACTATACTGATATTGATAACAAAACTCAAGTTATTGTTACTTTAATTTTAGTCAACAGAATACATTATAAATTGTAAAATCCTGTCTGAAAGTAACTCAATTACGCAAATAATGATATTATAAAAACATATGATATGTATAAAAACAAAAACAACAACCACAAAAAAGTAATGTAATGACACCATAAACTTGTCAGGTTTGGGGGTTGAAGGAGATGAGGTGAGGACCCAATTGCAGGAAATTATGGCTTTATTTAACAAAAAACAACAAAAACCACCCAGAGGGGGATAAACATAACTAAACACAAAAAGGCACACAAACTTGACTGGGCTGGTAAGACAGGACTGGAGCAGGAACACAGGGCAGTATTGACAACGAACTGGCAGAGGACAGCAGACATGAGGAGAATATAAGCAGAAATATTTAACAAACAAGCAAACAAACAAACAGGTGAACATACTAAACTAATAATGGGTTGTGGGTTGACAAGGAGGGTGAGACTAGACCAAGCGGCAACCTCCCGCTCTCCCTCGGGAAGCCAATACGGAAGTAACTGAAACTGCAATTCATCGAAATTCCGCTAGTCCTGGCCCCATAATAGAGCAAATTTCTATTGAGCCCACTGTTAGAATGGCCGAATTTACAGCAGAAAATAAGGTGTTTACAGCCTGGTACAAAGAACGATTTTGGTTCATATAGCTACTATTACCCTTCGTGACAACTGTGAGGGGGGTGAATTTTTTTATAACTCATCCGTTTCCTTTATATTAGGTTATATTAAGTTTGCATAATTAAGGGCGTGGCCACTTGAGTGACAGCTAGGTCTCGCTGGTCGCTGTCACTTCACCTCAGCTGATTACGGCTGATTAGCCGCTGATCTCGGCATATTCGTCGTATTGTTGTGTTGTTTTATGTGACTATACACAGTCTGCTGCCTTTTGGAATAATTTCCTACAATTATCAGATGATATAGCATGCTGTGTGCACTTAATTGTGCTCACAAGCCATTCACGTGGCCTGCATTTCCAGGTGAGTGAAATATATAATTATATTCCATCTCTATGAATGTATTTGTTTTATTTAAGATCATTTATCATTTATAATGTTCTTTAGAGCTGTAATGCACTCCAGAATCTGACAGATTATTAGCTGTAGGCTCTAGAACAGTCATCTGAAGCGTTGTCATACAGTGTTCTGCCTGGACTTCATAATTAGCCTTGCATTTACTAACACAGACTATATCTGAAGTTTTTGGAATTCGCACTTTCCTACTGTTGAAAAACGTCATAAGCACAATGCTTAGTGGCTCTATGTGTAATGCATTGAGCCACTAAGCATTGCGCTTATGATGTTGGTTATGAAACAGTGTTTTTAAAAGTCTAAACACTTTATTGATAAAGTGTACAACCAAGCACATGTGGTCAGAACACAAACGAGTCGCAGGTGATGAAGTATTTAGCGTTTCTCCCTTAGGAAAGCCCGTCTAAGCAGGGCGTCTGTAGATCCGCTCACGCTCCGCCTCTTTGCACTTGTATGGTATGCCCGGGGTTGGTGCGATGACGCGCGAACAAAATGGCGACGGTCGGCCACGCCTTCTAGTAGCTTCTTTTGGGTTCTTCATAAACCTATGGGTGACGTCACGGATACTACGTCCATATCTTTTACAGTCTATTGACTAGACGATAGACGGGAGAGCACATAACACAAAAAACAAGTCATGTGCTCACACAAAACAAGACTAGAACAAGCAGCCAATGAGTGAACTCATTAACCACGTGTTCACATGACAACACTAAAGCACGCCGCACATGTAAACATGTACTAAGTGGTAAACACAACACCAACAGAAAACTGAATGCAAGACATGAGTACACGATAAATGAAAACACTCACCGTGCACTCACACATGCAACTTGCATGTTTCATCCCAGCACCAACCGAAACCAACTAGACTGAGATGCTGGAAATGAAGCATCACGCTGCAGACAAACACCAGGACAAGAGTGCGCGGCCCGAGCGCAGTCGAGATGGCGCTCATACAAATGACTCAATGACAGAAAATTAGTGCACGACCCAAGAAAACTCGAGCCGAGGACAACATACAAGACAAGACAGAACTAGTGCCACTAAAACTAACAAGACCGGCGTGGCAAAATCCTGACAATACTGTCATCAATTCATTGTTCATAAGTTAAATAGTCTTTATACTTTCATTAGTTGAGTTTAAAGTTTATCTGCATAATGCATTTTTATTTTGTTACTTTGCTTCTCTGAATTGGACGGCACAGTGGCTCAGTGGTTAGGAATGTAAAGAAGGTCGCTGGTTCGAATTGAATAATCCAGAACTGTTGAATTTATTTAGAGTATTTAACTTAAAAGTAATCCCTTACTTTACTTTTTTTGTGGAAAAGTAATCTGATTACAGTAACTAGTTACTTTGTAACTAATTACACTTAAGACTGAGCAGGGGTCATAAGGCAGAGTTTATTTTTCAGCAAACGTGAATCTGTAAGCCACCACCCCCCTTCTCTTAGAAAAAAAAATGGATATTCTCCGGCCCCAGTCATATTCCATGCGGACAACTGTCCACATCTCAATGACGAGGCCAACAATTGGCAGTAATTGGCACGTTGCCTCGGATGTCCTCGGAGAGATCTGAGTGTGAGAGCGGACGGGCTGCCCTTTCCACCAATTAGAGCGCTGCCCCCAAGAGGGCACTGACTGGTGGGGGCCGATGGTCTGGCTTGATCCAGTTGTTTGTGGAGTTGCTGCCTCCTCATCTTCGTCCTCTGACATCTCAGAGTTGGAAGACTTCAGTGTGAGACCTCTACGCCACCTCCTCTGCTCTTGAGCTGTCAACGCACACCATCACATCCACTGTCTGTGGTCCTTTAAAACTAAATGGCCTGACAGACTCCCCGCTGCTCTTCCTCCAGCAGCCGCACATGGATGATTCTTCATCGACTGCTGGACTTAAAGCCCACGATGCGCATCGAAATTCAGCACTTCTGATGAATCTTGAATTATGGAGTCTTTATAGTGGGAAGTACAATGGGACTGTTTGTTCTTATGTACTTTGTTTTATATTGCATTATTGTGCATGGTGCTTGTGGTTTGAAGAGCTTGTTCCTCATTCAAGCTCTCACTTCAAGAAGCTCGTGTGAAGAGCCACTTGATTTGACATTCAAGAGCCTCTCGAGAAAGAGGGTGGTTGGTCACAATATGTGTGAATAAGATCACTTGTCTAGTGCATATTGCAGTCGGTGTAAGCATTCGGGAAGAAATCTGCTTTGAAAAGGATATTATTACTCCAGTTACTTTCTCACTCAAGTTGCAAGGATATATTTGTAGAAATTGGCAAAAAATTGTATGGGTTTTATACTAAAATAATTAGAGTATTAAGTAAATATCATGTTTCATGAAGATATTTATGTAGATTTTACACTGTAAATACATTAAAACTCAATTTATGATTAGTAATGTGCATTGTTAAACACAATTTCAAGTCATTTAGATCAGTGTTTCTCAATCACGTTCCTGGCGGACCACCAGCTCTGCACATTTTCCATGTCTCCTTAACCAAACACACCTGATTCAGTTCATCAGCTCATTAGCAGAGACTGAAAGACCTGTAATGGGTGTGGCAGACAAAGGAGACATCCAAAACATGTAGTGTTGGTGATCCTCCAGGAACGTGGATGAGAAACACTGATTTAGATAATTTTAAGGCGATTTTATTCTATATATTTAGATTTTGTAGAACCATCAGATTTTCAATAGAAACAATATATCAATATATATATATATATATATATATATATATATATATATATATATATATATATATATATATATATATATATATATATATATATATATATATATATACATACATACATACATATATACATACATACACAGTTGAAGTCAGAATTATTAGCCCTCTTGATTTATTAGCCCCCCTGTTTATTTTTTCCCCAATTTCTGTTTAATGGAGAGAAGATTTTTTCAACACGTCTAAACATAATAGTTTTAATAACTTATTTCTAATAACTGATTTATTTAATCTTTGTCATGATGACAGTAAATAATATTTTACTAGATATTTTTCAAGACTCTTCTATACAGCTTAAAGTGACATTTAAAGGCTTAACTAGGTTAATTAGGTTAACTAGGCAGGTTAGGGTAATTAGGCAAGTTTTTGTATAACAATGGTTTGTTCTGTAGACTAGCGAAAACAAATATAGCTTAAAAGGGCTAATAATTTTGACCTTAAAATGATTTTAAAAAAAATAAAAAACTGCTTTAATTCTAGGCAAAATAAAACAAAAAAGACTTTCTCCAAACAAAAAAAAAATATTATCAGACATACTGTGAAAATTTCCTTGCTCTGTTAAAAATTATATGCAAAATATTTAAAAAAGAAAAACAAAATTCAAAGGGGGCAAATAATTCTGACTTCAACTGTACTTCTCTGGTCAGGTATGCATCTCTAACTGTTTGACTTATCTTTGAGTAATGGATGTTGTATATGTACAGTATCGTCTCTGAATTGGCTTTCTGATTGTTTTATTATGTAATTGGCATAATACAATTTAACCTTACAAATAAAATGTTGTATTTGATAAATTTTGAATTCGACTGAAATCATTATTACCAGTAAATTGTGTGGACGCTTTTGTTGACCTTTGGTGTTTTACGGCCAGCGTGGATCAAACTAGAGCATCACAAATAAAGAAGCAGATGCCACTTATTCGTAGGCCTTTAGCTTTCTGACCACTTTTGATCTGGCAAGTTGCATGTTAAAAGACTGGGTAGACCACCTTTTCTGTCACAGAGCAAGCAGTAGGCTGCCTTAAAGGCATGCGAAATTGGCCACGCATGGACTCAGAACGACAATTGGTCCTCAATGAAAGAATAACTGAAAGTATAGTGTATCTGAAATAATCAAATATCCAAATGTATTCACTTTTGATGAATGTAATGCATTACTAATTAGAAACACAGTCTAAATTTAATGATCACTTAAAATTGGAGTCAGATTCAATTCGGAGCTGACAATAAATAAATAAATTAATTATAATAAATAACAGAATTCTTTTAAGAAGCAGTAGAAAAGGCTTACACGCATTTAACTTTCGATCATGCTGTTAGTATGCGCATCGGAAAGTAAAAAAAAAAAAATCCACCTGCTTGTCCTTACAACCAACAACAGTGACTCAGAGAGGCGAAAATAAAGGTTCCACAGGTTGACAGGCAAGTAATAAGACGGCTCTTTCTCCTTTGCAAGGACCCTCACAAAGGGGACCCAGCTAATATGCTGTCTGGCCCCGGGGCCTGTGGGAGCATGGCTGGATTATTATGTTAATGCGAAGGCCTCCTGCCCTCGCCCTCTTTCCCAGCTGCCTCTGCTGTCGTTAGGAAGTGCTTTGCTCTGACAGAGGAGTAATATGCTTCCTGATTGAAAGGGCAAAAGATCGAGCATTAAAAAGAGAGAAAGAGGTCATGCTGATAAGCATATGATAAAAGCGCCATTGTGTGCCGATACCTCTGAGAGATTCTGTAATTCCTGTAGATTTGGGCTAAGTGAATATGTATTAGGGCGTAAGGTGAGGTAGGGTAGGTTTTAATTACCCAAGCCATTGAAATGGCTGGCAGTCTGTGACTGGTTTGTGTCTGATTTTTAAAGGGAGAGTGCAACCAAAAATGAAAATGTACTCACTATGTGTTTACCCTCAAATGGTTGCAACCCATTATGACTTTCTTTTTTTCTGTTGAACTTATAAGATATTTTGCTGAAACCCTATAACCTTTGACTTCTACAAGAGGAAAAACAAATACTACACTGAAAAAATTAATAATTATTATTATTTTGAAATTGTAATATTAAATGTCAAGCATAGTTAAAATTTCCTAAGTAAAATTATAAATGTTTACACATTTATTTCATGTAATAAATGAACCAAGTAAAGAGTTCAATTTTAATATTTATTTACTTGCTATATTACAATCATTTCAAATCATTTTAAATAAGCCTAAAAGTAAATTTTAATCAAAAAGTATTGACTTGGTTGGCAAAGCTTGGAATGCCTACAAAAATGTCACATTCGTTTATACCAAGGGTGAAATTCATTATAGAAATACTGCACAGATACCTTATTAGGATGTTTTCTTTACTTTTTTTAAAATAAAATGGCTTGATTTAATAGTGCAAAGTTGCTGCTTAATATTTATTTATTTATTTATTTATTTATTTATTTATTTATTTATTTATTTATTACCTGTGATATATTTAAAAATCACAATTTAACATTTTATATACTGCCAAATAAACATATTGAAGCAGGTACACTCCAAAAAAAAAAAAAAAGATGTTTGCTGTTTGTTCAAACTACCTACAGTATATACAGTTGAAGTCAGAATTATTAAACCCCCTGAATTATTAGCTCCCCTGTTTACTTTTTCCTCAATTTTTGTTTACCGGAGAGGAGATTTTTTTCAACATATTTCTAAGCATGATAGTTTTAATAACTTATTTCTAATAATTCTTTTTTATAATTTTATTTATTTGATCTTTGCCATGATGACAGTAAATAATATTCTGCTAGATATTTTTCAAGACATTTCTATACAGCTTAAAGTGACATTTAAAGGCTTAACTAGATTAATTAGGTTAACTAGGCAGGTTAGGGTAATTAGGCAAGTTATTGTATATTGGTGGTTTGTTCTGTAGACTATCAAAAATATATAGCTTAAAGGGGCTAATAATTTTGACCTTAAAATGGTTTTTAAAAAATTAAAAACTGCTTTTATTCTAGGTGAAATAAAACAAATAAGGCTTTATCCAGAAGAAATAATATAATAGAAATAATAGTTTTGACTTCAACTGTAAAATAAGATAAAACAACACAATTCTTTTTGGCAGGGTCAACTTAATTGTATTACGTTTTGTCCCTTTAATTTTGCAAATGTTATAAGTAAACTTCTTTCATGTTGTCAAATTGGTTGTGTGGGACACAGCATTTTTTAACACCCACTTTGCTTTGCATTATAAAGCACTTTTTTTTTTGTTCAGCATATCACAGAGTATTGTCAAAATATTCCACATTTTCATCAGTCTGTTGGTTTAATTTTAGTATTAAGAAAATGTGCATGTGCTCTGTTGCCTTTTATGTGAGTCCTTCTTTTATGGTGTAGTTTGTTTCTACAAAAAAGGAAGTAAAATATTACATAAGAAATCCTAAAATCTACTAATTTGTAACTAATACACTCTCAGAAATAAAGGTACGTGAGCTGTCACTGGGGCGGTACCTTTTTGAAAGGTACACATTTGTACTGGAAGGGTCCATATTGGTACCTCAAAGGTACATATTAGTACCTACAGATTTTAAGAGGAACACTTTTGTGCTTTTTAGGTACTAATATGTACCCTTGAGGTATTAATATGGACCTTTTAGGTACAAATTTGTATCTTTTGAAAAGGTACCACCCCAGTGACAACTCGCGTACCTTTATTTCTGAGAGTATAGGGTTTACTTTTCTGATAAAAAAGAACTTAACTTTACTTGATTAAATAAATCTAGATTCACAATCAAAAATAAACAATTAACTTTTACCTACTGTAATTTATTTAGGACCTTTATTTAGTAATGTTTGAGTTTTAGCTAATAATGTCAAACATTTGACATGATATTGAAAAGTTCATTTTACTTGATTTACTCTTGCAAAGAATTACTTACAGGAATTTTATCAAGTAAATTTAAAGAGTATTTTGTTCTCAGTGTTTAGAAGTCAATGGTTTCTGATTTCTAGAATTCTTCAAAATATCTTCTTTTGTGTTCAACAGAATAAATAAATCAATAAATATAGATTTTGGGGTGAACTATACAGTAGCTTCAAACTATAAAAGAACTATAAAACTTCCAACAAAATTCATTATTATAATTATTATTATTGGGCAACATGGTGACTCAGTGGTCATCTCACAGCAAGAAGGTCGCTGGTTTGAGTTCCAGCTGGGTCAGTTGGCGTTTCTGTGTGGAGTTTGCATGTTCTCCCCGTGTTCGCGTGGACTTCCTCCGGGTGCTCCGGTTTCCCCCACAGTCCAAAGACATCTGGTATAGGTGAATTGAATAAACTAAATTGGCTGTAGTGTATGTGTGTGAATGCGAAAGTGTTTCCCAGTACTGGGTTGCAGCTGGAAGGGCATCCGCTGTGTAAAATATATGCTGGATAAGTTGGCGGTTCATTCCGCTGTGGCAACCCCTGATTAATAAAGGGACTAAGCCAAAGGAAAATGAATGAATGAATGAATGATTATTATTATTATTATTATTATTATTATTATTATTATTATTATTATTATTATCAAAACGTACCATACCCACACAGAGCAATATTGCTGACACCAAAGAAAAAATAAAGATAAATCTTTAAAACTTCAAACCTTAAAGAGATCCAGGATGCTCAGCCTTATAGTGCGGTAATTGTGTAAATATGTCAGACAAACAGAAGACGACATCACCTTGTCTCCTTTTAAAAAGCGTGTCTTTTCATCTCCCTTCATCAGAAGCAAACACACCAGCATTACATACAGTATATACACAGTTTATTCTCCGTTAATGCTGCTGGTGTCCTTTTTTGCTTTGTTTACTCTTTTTTTAATTGATTTTCTCGGCTTTTGTGATAAACGTATACTTCCCTTTTCATGTTTGAATCACGGTAAGCTTTTTTATTTTGCGAGAATGCAAGCATGTTTATGGGATCTCACTGTTTTTCAGGGTGACTGCATACAGCACCGCTAAAGAGATGAAGGATGTCAGTGGGTAATTGCTGAGGTAAATACTTAGCTCTGACTGTCAGGGAGGGAAGAAAATAAAAACAAAAGGATGCAAGTAGGTTGTGGTGCTCAAAAGGCACAGTTGCATTTAATGTTTTTTTTTTTTTTCTTTTTCTTCTTTTTTCCTGTGGCAAAGTAGGTCTTGTGATGCACCATCTGAAAGCTACTAGCAAGATAATGCAGAAACCACAGGCACTTAGGTAATTGTCCTGCAGGCAAATAATTGCTGTGCATTTAAATGTGTGCTAACTGCTGATTTGTTACTTTGTCTTTATAGTTCAACAGTTCAAAATGTGCACACAACCTATGGTAAAGGCTGCGATAAGACTGTTTTAATCTGCTCATATCTGTCATATATTTTACTGCACTGAAACTAGGGGTGTGAACCTACACTGGTCTCACGGTTCGGTTCGGTTACGATTATCATGCCATCGATTCGGTTCAATTCGATATCTCGGTGCATCACGGTGCATTGACGATGCTTTCCATACATAATTAGATTTTTTTTCTTTACAACACAAGAAAAAAATTGTATTAAAATCTATAAATATGTTTATATTTATTAGTGGTGGGCCGTTATCGGCGTTAACGTGCTGCGTTAATGCGAGACTCTTATCGCGCGATAAAAAAAATATCGCCGTTAATCTATTCTCAAAGTTGGGTTGGGAGCTGGGTCTATTCTACGCAAGCTATGGGGACTTTTACCTTGAAAGTTTAGCGCGGATGTATACCTGACCGGTGAGCCGTCTGAGAATGTAGTGCCCTTCTGAATCAAATCAGGAGGATGCCTGACTTTAACGGCAGTTCGCCAGTTTCACTTTAACTCATGAACATTTAAGTCATGCCTTCGTGACAAACTGGGGTATTAGACGCAAATAAATGAGTAAGGACTGGTGAGAGTGTTATGGAATTTAATAACGAACGCCAAATGAGAAGAAAAAAAACTTCCGCATTTCGCGATGTGTTTGTGTGTGTGCGTCTGTGCGGTCCTTTACTGACAGCCGCCTGTGTGGATCTTGTCGAAAAATATGGCGAAAAGTCCTACATGATGGTGCTAGTTTGTCAGTATTGCCACTAATATCTATATACTCCACGTATTAATTCCATTTCTGTTTAGGTCAGTTATGACTTTAGTTATTTAGTCATCAAAAATTGCTGTTTACATGGTGACTCTTAATCAGAGTATTGTTTTAATCATATTAAAACCGTATTAAAGTATTGTTGCCCATGTAAACATACTCAATGCTTGACACCGTCAGGGCTCTGTGAACTTGCCTTTGCAAAGCAGCATTTTCTGTATGTACGTACATCAAAAGCAAGTATGAAATTTGGAGCTTATGTAGGCCTACAGTTTAACATTGATGTTTAACTGAATAAACAGTTAGTAAACACAAGTACAGCTTATTGAACATCATTTATTTTCATCACCAATTATCATAGTAGAACAGTTTCCCTGGTCTAATGCGTCACCTGGCTTGAGAAACCCGTTCTCAAAGACTTATTATTTGGGTAGCACACATATTCTGAATGCCTTCGGCAGAATTCAAATGAGCCATTTTAATCTAGATTAATCTAGATTAATTTTGAAATTAATCTAGATTAATCTAGATTAAAAAAATTAATCTATGCCCACCTATAATATTTATATATTGTGATACAATTTTGTCCTTTAATACAAGTAGTCAGATACATGAACTGTACCTTTAATTTTACCTGCTCAAAAAAAAAAAATGTTTTTGAATGTTTTAGACAAAACTCCAATACATGCACAGAAGACAAGCATGAGTATTCATAACAAATAAACTAAGGTAAATATTATCCCGCTTGCTTTTTGAGCGCTGGCAAGTTCTTACACCCCTATGACTGGTCATTGTCTTCACCCGCTAAACAGAAAGGGCTGCGATTGGCTTTAGAAACGGAAGCGCCGTTCACCCATGATGAGTGACGCGGGAAAAACAGCCGCGGGTCAGTCTATATGCGCATAATACGCGGTTATCAGGTAATCTGTAATAGAATAAATACAATACAATACAATACAATAAACTCGAACCACAGGCCGCTTGTGTCTGGATCCACAAGTATCACTTTAACAGAGCCGAGCGGAGAGGAAAATTTACCTCACGAACATGCCAACGGGACAAAAGCCCTAGGTATGTGTGTGTGTGGGGGGGGGCCACAAGATGCGACTCGTGCTTTACCATTCCTCAGTGTCAGTGAAAGATCTGCTTTTTAAGTAGTGGGAGTGTTTTATTTACTCACCCTCGCCTCCTTCGCCATAGTATTCTACCACGACATTGCGCATAGGGGATAAGTGATGTCAGTGCGTAATAACCGGTTATGATTATTACTGAACCGATATCGAATTGTCCCCCATCTGCATCGCGGTGCACCGAAGAAACGATTAATTTTGACACCCCTAACTGAAACCTTATTCTTTGAACCAACTTAAAATAAATTACAGTCATTCGTTACAGATGTACTCAGTATTTAGTACAGTACTTAGTACTCAGTATAGCTGTATTTGTTTGAGTCTCTCAAAGTATACTATAACTTTGGTTCAAACTTTACAATATTGAATCTACTGTAAATCAAACATATTTATTGTAGTCAAGAAAAAAATACATTCACACAAGGTAAAAATTTTGTTTAGTATAAAGACTTTTTTTTTTTTTTTACTTTGGTACAACATAGATGTTCCATATTCCATATAGGTTTATATTTAGGTTTTACCCTTATATCAATGTCTAATTTAACTTAGGACCAACCTAAAGTACTGTAAATTGGTACAGCTAAATTCAATTCAATTCATCTTTTTTTCTATAGTGCTTTTAGAATGTAGATTGTCAAAGCAGCTTAACATAGAAATTCTAGTAAATTGAAACAGTGTCAGTCCAGTTTTCAGAAATAAAGTTCATGTCATTGTGGTTTAATTTTCACTACTGAAAGTCCAATCACTGAACATTAACTTAATCGATGCGCAGCTCCACAAGTCCCAAACCAAGAAAGCCAGTGGCGACAGTGGTGAAACTTCACAACGAGAGAAACCAGGCTCAGTTGGGCATGACCATTTCTCCTCTGGCCAAACTTCTTGTGCAGAGCTGCAGTCTAGGCATCGGAGGGTGGAGAACATTGGATGTCCATTGTAGAGAACTGCAGGTGTGAGTAGGTCACCGGAGGATGATCAGGTTGGCCCACGGGATCAATGCGAAGACTCATCTGCCACTGTGGTCTTTGAGCAATCAGTCTCATGCTCTCTGCTCCTCCATGACCGCCACAGCATCAGCTCAGGATACAGCCTGGTCCAGGATTAGGGATACCTTGGGATCATCTCTTCACAGGTCTTGGCAATGGCACTGCATAATCTCTAGGGTCTTCGGGATAAGCACCCCTGGTGGAAATAGACAATTAAGAAAATAATTATCGTAGCTGCTTTATTAAAATATAGTGGTTGTATGAGCAAACATAGAAACAAATATGTAAAGCATATGATTATTGTTAACAAAATGTCTGGTGCAATAAGACAGGAGGAGTGTGTCCTACAGGTGGCTGTCAAGCCCACTCACCTGCATGGAGCACACACATGCATCATACCGTTATGTGATGCATTGTGTGTGTTTTATTTAAAAAATAGGTCTTTAATCTAGTTTTGAACTGAGAGAGTGTGTCTGAGCCTCGGACATTGTCAGGAAGACTATTCCAGAGTTTAGGAGCCATAAATGAGAAGGTTCGACCTCCTTTTCTAGACTTTGCTATTCTGGGTACTACCAGAAGCCTTGAGTTTTGAGATCTTAGAGAGCAGGTTGGATTTTAGCGAGACAGAAGGTTGGTTAGATAAACAGAAGCTAGATTATTTAAAGCTTTATAGATAAGAAGCAATATTTTATAATAAACACGGAACTTAACAGTAAGCCAGTGTAAGGAGGATAAAATTAGGTAATATGGTCATATTTTCTAGACTGGGTAAGAACTCTGGCAGCTGCATTTTGCAGTAACTGAAGTTTATTAATAGAGGATGCTGGGCAACCAGCAAACAGAGCATTACAGTAATCCAGCCTAGATGTCATGAAAGCATGAACTAGCTTTTCTGCATCAAAAATGGACCTCGTTACTTAGCGATATTCCTCAAATGAAAGAAGACGATTTTTGTGATATAATTTTTAAGTTGCTGTCTAATATAACACCCAAATCTTTTACAGTAGCGCTAATACTAACTTTGTAACCCTCTAATTGCAGGTCGAGTTGTGAGATCTGCTGTGGATTTAGGCCCAATAAGTAATACTTCTGTTTTGTCTGAATTTAAGAGAAGTAAATTGTTGGTCATCCAGTCTTTAACATCTTTAATACACTCAGTTAGTCGAGTGTACTAAATAGTACTACATTAATAAATTGACCTTAAATTGACTTGGCTGAAAAACTACTTTGATAAAAAGTAATGATGTAAATTTCCCTATAGGGATTTTGTTTTGTGCTTTAAGGCAAACTGAATAAAACAGGTTAAAATCAGAATCCATTTTTTTACACTTAATCCAAAATAAAAATTGACTTTGAATGATAGAAACAGTAGTTTCTTCACAAATGTAAAGTTGTAATGTAATGTGATGATTTTGTTCATAGCACACAAAAAATGGAGGACTGAAGAAAAAAAAATGAAGAAATTTTAAATACAGTTTTTCATCTCAAATTGGAATCCGCCAGGAGGTCCATAAAAAATTCAAGAGAAAAGAAAAATATGTTTTCTGAAAAGTATTTTGAGCTGTCAGAGTTAATGTGATAACTTGATTTATTTGTTTTTTAAGCCTTGAACAATTTTTTTTAACACGCTTCTTTGGAATAAATTTTATTGTGAAAAAATTAAATCAAATGCACAAACATGTTTCTTTTGAAATATGAACTTTGTGTACTTTATTACTGAATTATTGACTAATTGAATCAGTTTGCTTTGGCTCTGACAATATAACAAATCAAGTATTTAGTTTATTTAGAATCCTGCACTTAATAGTATTTTCTCAGATCATATTTCTAGATCTTTTAAAAGTTTATTTTTTGCATCTAGATTGTTCAAAACATTACTTCTTTTAAGAACATGGCAGTACTGATCCTCTTAAAGCACTGGTCCTTAAGACTCGAGGATGGACCAATTTACAGACTCTAAGCAGTGCTTAACATGATACCTTGACTAATGTGTGTTCAGTGACCTCAAACTCATAAAAATGTTGCTGTCACCAAAACATGAATAGACTGGCTGATTCTTGACATTGTTCCCTGCCGAGAAAAATACTTAGATATTGGCACTCTTTCTCCCCCCACAATTTGCTTTCAATTCAAGCTCGTCTCAGAGTTGTGGAGGTCTGACAGCTCAGCTCAGCATTATTCCTGACAAACCACCAGCAGAGCTCAGGAATGTGCAGGGAACACAAAATAGTTTTTTTTTTGTTCTTGGCAGAATTCTCTTCTTATTCTATGAACGTCCATTTGAGGGTATGTTGAGGTTTCCATATCATGACTATAGTGAACAAAATCATCACGACTATTAATATTATCATGATTTTTGTTAAAATCACCTGAAAATGTTGAAAAACCTATGTCTCGCATACTTATTTCACCAAGTTTTGCATCTCAAAATGAACAAACACAGCACAAATTTGCAGCATTATGTAATTTTGTGACAAACAACTTAAACATGGATCCCTGAACTTTGGATTTGTAAAATGTATATACTATATTTTTTAAATAAAATGTATATACAGTTGAAGTCAGAATTATTAGCCCCCCTTAAATTTTTTTTCTTTTTTTAAATATTTCCCAAATGATGTTTAACAGAGCAAGGAAATTTTCACAGTATGTCTGATAATATGTTTTCTTCTGGAGAAAATCTTATTTGTTTTATTTCGGCTAGAAAAAAAGCAGTTTTTAATTTTTTAAAAACCATTTTAAGGTCAAAATTATTAGCCCCTTTTAGCTATATTTTTTTCCCGATAGTCTACAGAACAAACCATCGTTATACAATAACTTGCCTAATTACCCTAACCTGCCTAGTTAACCTAATTAATCTAGTTAAGCCTTTAAATGTCACTTTAGGCTGTATAGAAGTTTTTAAAAGTATATCTAGTAAAATATTATTTACTGTCATCATGGCAAATATCAGGTAAATCAGTTATTAGAAATGAGTTATTAAAACTATTATGTTTAGAAATCTGTTGAGAAAACCTTCTCTTCGTTAAACAGAAATTGGGGGAAAAAATAAACAGGGGGCTAATAATTCTGACTTCAACTGTATATATATATATATATATATATATATATATATATATATATATATATATATATATATATATATTGTAAGGGTCTAAATTATCCTATGCATTTGTTTAAATGGCAAAACATGTCTTTTTCACCAAAAAAGGTCAATGCTGACTCCAAAGGCAGATACTGATAAGATCAGGGCCTGGTGTGTGGACTTTGGGGGTTTTACGATGTGGTCACATGTTGATTCGTCAGTTTGAATGTCTCAGCATTTGGGCTTTGGTCACATGGTCAAGAAAGGTACAAAATAGCTGGTAAACTTGGCTCTGGCTCTCTTTTTTCTTCTCTGTGCTTTCCTGAGCTCTGCTCCTCTCCTTCTCTGGAGGTTACCTTCTCTGGCTCTCTCCCTCTTTGTCTCCCTCCCCCTGTCTCTCCCTCTCTCTCTGGTAACTTTAAATTTACATTTACAGTAAGCTGGGTACAATTTATATCATATGTTTTTATCATTTCATGTTATACAGTTATTTGTAATTAATTCAGTTGTAACCATAGAGAATTATTGTCATTAAATCATTTCATTTTCAAGTATTTGTGAATTACTTTTTATTTAACATCAACACTTAATTGCTCCATATTGCAATACAATATAATCACATAATATCAACGCTCTCCCACATTTATAGCTATTAATACTGCCCTTATTTCCGTTTTTGGTATAAGATTGCAGAAGAATGGTTTGACTAGAAATGTACAGTTTTTTACCATCATGCTGATAACTTTTTAGTCGCTCGGCAGAACTACAGTTTGAACCACTGTGGTCAAAATACCATTCTTACAATATATATATATATATATATATATATATATATATATATATATATATATATATATATATATATATATATATATATATATATATATATATATATATATATATATATATTTTTTTTTTTTTTAGATTTTACAAATACTTTATTACAATTATGCAATTACATATCATAGTACAAAAAAAATCCACAAAATAATGTCATCCTAAAACAACAAACTGTTGAAATTTTATTTAATTTCTACAACAAAACAAAGCACATCTTTATAGCACCATATATTGGAAAAATTCTCAAGATCACTCACTAAACTTTAATAGTTAAAATCTATTTTTAAACAAGCTTTCAACATTTTTATAAAGACACAAACAACATCAACATCTGAGGAACTTTCTATCTTGTTTAATCAACTCATATAAAGCCATATTTGCTCTTCCCCAAAAAAAATTGAACAATTGACATTGTTCTCTCATCATTTGACATCTCACAGATGGCAATTAATTTTGCTTAGCAAGATTAGCGCAGTGCTACCTTATGTAAAACATATAAATAAACTTTCAAGTACAGCACAAACTGAATGGGGAAACCTGTTAAATAAGGCTATTTCTGAGATGACATTAGCTGTACAGTACAACATTTAATGTTCTTTTTGTTTTTGGCAGCTGAATTCAATAGCATTTTTAATTTTTTTGTTTGTTTCATCCATAATTGGCACAATAACATAATGTTATGAAATATTCAAACCTCACATGGTTAAAATACATCTGTCATGCATGATTGACTGGAACACATTAAGGTCGGAAGTGGGACATTTCACTGTTGAAATTCCCATCTCCAACTGTGGAATGCAGCCTAAATTCTGCGTTCAAAGTTACACATATGGGTCCGTCAAACAGCAATCACATTATAAAAGAGTTTAAAAACTTGTAGAAGCAAATAAATATGGTATTGCATATTCATCTCACGTTTGTTTTAGTAAAGACTGTATGAGTTCGGTTTTCGTATAGGTGGTTATTTTAAGATGCAGAGCATGTCTGTAATGCCACATTAAAGACAACAGTCAACTAAACAAACAATGCCAGATTAACATGATTTTGGTGATGATACTCGACCCAGCCATGTTTTTATGTAAGCTTGTTTTTTATTAAGAATCGTAGAGTTCACCAAAAAGTTAAAAATTTACTCAACTTCTGGCCATCCAGATTACCTTTTCTTCTTTATTCTACATATTAAAGGCAGTTTTTTAGTTAAAACCGTGGTGCTTTATGATGCATAAGATTAAGTGAAAATCAAAAGTAATATTGAGGCTGTGGATTAAAGCTATAGTTCACCCCACAATAAAAAATGCCTCAAATGATCACTCAAGTGGTTCTAAACTTTCTTCTGCTGAAAACAAAACAAGATATTCTGAGGAATGTTGGGAAAATAGAGCAACTGACATTCATAAAGGAAAAAAAAACACTATGGAAGTCAAGGACTGCTTTGCAACATTTTTCAGTATATTTTCCTTTGTGTTCAACAGCAGAAAAAAACTTGACATAAAAAAACTACACATAGAGGGTGAGTAAATTATGACAGAATTTATTTTTTGGGGAGAAATATCCTTAAAAGAGTAATAATGTTATTATTAATATCCACTTATTAATAACATCCAGTTATTATATAGTTTTGACCAAAAATCTGTTTTAATTCTGAACATGCTGTTAGCCATTATACACTCACCGGCCACATTAGTAGGTACAGTACACCTCACTAGTACCAGGTTGGACCCCCTTTTGCCTTCAGAACTGCCTTAATCCTTCATGGCATAGATTCAATAAGGTACTGGAAATATTCCTCAGAAATTCTGGTCCATATAAACATTATAGCATCACAAAGTTGATGCAGATTTGTCGGCTGCACATCCATGATGCGAATCTCCCCTTCCACCACATCCCAAATGTGCTCTATTGGATTGAGATCTGGTGACTGTGGTGGCCATTTGAGTACAAGGAACATATTGTCTTGTTCAAGAAAACAGTCTGAGATGATTCTCACTTTATGACATGGCGCGTTATCCTGTTGGAAGTAGCCATCAGAAGATGGATACCTCGGTTAAAACAAGTGGTTATTTGAGTTATTGTTGCCTTTCTATCAGCTGGAACCAGTCTGGCCATTCTCCTCTGACCTCTGGCATCAACAAGGCATTTGTGCCCACAGAACTGCCGCTCATTGGATTTTTTCTCTTTTTCGGACCATTCTCTGTAAACCCTAAAGATTGTTGTGCCTGAAAATCCCAGTAGATCAGCAAATATTGAGAACAGCTCGTCTGGCTCAAACAACCATGCCATGTTCAAAGTCACTTAAATCACCTTTCTTCCCCATTCTGATGCTCGGTTTGAACTGCAGCAGATCGTCTTGATCATGCCTAAATGCATTGAGTTGCTGCCATGTGATTGGCAGATTAGAAATTTGCGTTAACAAAAAGTTGGACAGGTGTCCCTAATAAAGTGGCCAGTGAGTGTATAACTGAAGTACCGATGTTTCAGCTAAAAATCAGATTAAAAAGATAATTCAACTAAAAACAAAATTTGCTCATCATTTACTCACCCTGAAGTGGTTCCAAAACTTTTCAAATAAGAATTTCCTTTTTCTGTTGAACACAAAAGAAGATATTTTGAAGAATGTTAAAAACAAATACTATGGAAGTCAATGCTTACATGTTTCCAGCATTTTTTTAAATATCGTTTGTTCAACAGAAGAACGAAACTCACATTAGTTTGTGATGAATGTTAAGGATGAGTAATTGATGACAGAATATTTAGCTTTAACGATCTTATTGCGGAAAAGTTCATCTGTACTGCATATCTGGGACGGTATGAGGGTTTTTGATTGGGATATTTTCGATTTTAAGATTTTAAGTGAGCTGTCTCTTTCAAACTTTTTTTTTTTTCACTATCCACTCAAAACAAGGTCAAGCCACGTTTTCCAATGAGCCTAGATGCTAGCAAAAGTTTTGGTGAACTTTACATCTATCTCCTCTCCTGCAGGCACTTCCACAGCTGAACTTTTAGACTACACGCTGAGACACAGCCAGCTCCCGTGTGGTGCTTTCCAAGCTTTCCAGACTCCGACTTCTTGGACGTGAACATGCTTCCTGACGGCTAGCCTGATGAAACGCGAAGACCGCCCGGTTTGCTCAGGGCATTAAAGATAGAGAGCGTGTGGACATGGTCAGCCAACTCAACCCAACACTCTCTCTCCGTATCTGCAAAGCAAGCCTGACAGTCTCCCCCAGTAATGAAGAGGGTCCGGACTACGGGGTCAATAATTCATACTGAGTGCAATTCAATCGGGATGGGGGAAAGAGGTAAGAGAGGGTCCTCGGTTCCACACACACAGTCATCTTTGTTACAGAGCTTGACCACTGCAGAGCCGAGTTCCATGCAGCTCCATATGTCTTACTGCTTTATTAAAGGGCATACATGTAGCAGCTTCCACTCAGCCCAGGCCAGCCCTGCTTGTTCATTCTGGGATGCTCCTCTGATCATCTTGAGATGTTCCTCTCATTGATCCCCGTCATGGTTATTAATAGCTGTTGCCAGTGCCAGTTCCTCACTAAGATGGTAGTCACATCAAACCACAGCTTGTTCTGCTCTGAATTCTCAAGGGTCGGCCCATGTTCTTTTTAGTGGTTATGATACTCCAGCTTCTGAGGGAATTGATGTAAATTATGGAGTTGTATAGGAGTAGTAAGATATTGCAGTCGTCAGAAATGATTGTTAGAAAGTGGTGTAGGAGTGGTACAGTATATAAAATTTAATATATGTCATAGAACATTCCAGTTGGAATGACTGACTGCTCTCTGCACCGACAAATCCTTCTGCGTGTTCAGACTTTCGTAGTTAGAAAAGTAACTCTTTCACATCAAACGGTGCTCTTTAAAGAAGTTAATCACGTCATATTTTGACACGGCCAATATATCAAATTGATTTAAAAGTCCATATTGTGAGTGAATTATAGAGACGAACAGACAAAGAAAGTAAAAGTGTGGTTTGGGGTGTTAGACATGCCAGCATTGAAGATTCTATTTAGGTGCGAGATGCATTGCATTATCAAATTATGAAACTATGCCACTTTTCTTGTAAATATAAAATGTACTTTTGATTTTACAGCTCACCAATGCAATTTGTAATGTAGAAATCTATCTATTAGCCCAATGACGAAATTAGTAGCATGGTCGAAGGTTAAATGCATGTAAGCCTTTTCTAGTCCTTCTGAAAAGAATTCAGTTTTTTTTATTTTAATTTGTTTTTGAGCTCCAAATTTAATCTGACTCCAATTTTAAGTGACCGTCAAATTTAGACTGTGTTTCTAATTGTAAGAACAGATCTCATTCATCATTTATGACTCAATTTAGAGTTTTGATTTATATCTGATCTCATACACTTCAGTTTTAGGTTCATTAGGGACCAAACGCTGCTTAGAGTTCCACACCCCTGGATTGCGTTTCTTCTCACGGACATTATCTCGACACTCTGAAGTTAGCCAGAGGATGTAGGGTTAACTAAGGATGTACTCACACTATGCTATCCAAACTGTGCTCAGGCCCGTTTCCCGGATCGTTTGAGAAGTGTGAGTGCTCTGAATCGGTCTCAAGCACGGTTCACTTGGCCATCCCTGGCCCGGTTGGAAGAGGTGGGCCTGAGCGCGGTTTACTTGGGCTCAGGCACTGTACGCTTGCAGTATGAGTGCAAACAAGCCTAAGCCCGAAACTGAAAGCGAGACGTGACTTTGAAGGGACTATATCATATGGATTAATTAATCATTCGTGCTGTTCAATGAACGCAAACTGTTGTAGTTTATTAAAGACGCAAACCCCTCACTGCACGACAGCTGCACCTTCAGCAAACCTCCTAATTCCTGCAGCACGAGGACTTTATGAGTGTCAAAAGTGGCTGATCTGTTCGGCGAAAAATTTGACTGCGTGTCACCGCATATCAAACGACTTAAACGATATAACTAAAGAAATCTCCACTGTGCTGAGCGAGAGCGCTTCTCTTCCTAAACTGAACAGCGCGTCATCGATGACGTAAGCGAGCCCAGGCCCGAATGTAATGTGAGTGTGGGCTGTCGGGGGAGGGGGGACAAGCGCGCTTTGGCCCGGTTCAACGCAACTGTACATAGTGTGAGTATGCCCTAATATTAAAATAGTCTGGTAGCCTCCTGCTCACTCATCCTAAAAGAGTAGTTAATTTAGTCAATTCCATACAACTTGCTAATATCAGTGATTTAATGATTAAGAGATCTTCATGCTGTCGTGCCACACTGCTCCGTACAGTCAAATGCGTCTCAAAAATCAATCTAATCATGTCACATCATAATGGTAGCGCAGACTCCACTTAATACTGGATATAAAAGATTTCAGGAGAATTCAGAATGAATCAAATTTTAACACTTTATTTTCCAGATGAAAGTGTATCATGCCAATTACAGAATTAAAGAATAAAAAGCCAATTCAGAAATGTACAACATCAATTACTCAAAGATAAATCCAAGAGTTATAAATGTATAAAGTATGTTGCAGCATGTAAGGACGTACTCACATTATGCTATCCGAACCGTGCCCAGGCCCGTTTCCCGGATCGTTTGAGAAGTGTGAGTGCTCTGAATTGGGCTCAGGCATGGTTCACTTGGCTGGCCCTGGCCCGGTTGGAAGAGGTGTGCCAGAGTGCGGTTCGCTTGGGCTTTGGCGCGGTACGCTTGTGTGTGAGTGCAAAACGCACCTGAGCCTGAAACTGAAAGCGAGACGTGACTTTTAAGGGACTGTTTGATATGGATTAATTAATAATTCGTACTGTTCAATGAACGCAAACTGTCGTAGTTTATTAAAGACGCTAATCCCTCACTGCACAACAGCTGCACCTTCAACAAACCTCCTAATCCCTGCAGCACGAGGACTTTATGATTGTTTATGAGCGTCAAAAGTGGCTGATCTGTTCTGCGAAATACTTGACTGCATGTCACCGCATATCAAACGACTAAAACGATATAACTAAAGAAATCTCCACTGTGCTGAGCGAAAGTGCTTACTGAACAGCGCATCATTGATGACGTACAGACGGGAGGGGGGACAATCGTGCTTTGGCCCGGTTCAAGGCAACTGTACATAGTCTGAGTACGCCCCAAGTCTCTGCTCATACACTACAACGGGGCATCCTGGCTACAAGATCCCAATGTCCTATCTCGCACCTTTCCCTTTAAATACTGAACTACAGAACAAACAGCCATAAATACAGAACAAACAGCCATAAATTCAAGACAATAAAAGTTTTACACAGACCCTTGCTTGGTAGTGGGTTTGGGGTGGGAAGCATTTGCTCTGGGTGGAGCATCTGGCAAAAACTTTATCAAAGCCGAAAACCAGATCAACATATACAAGTGAAATTGAGAAATTTTACAGTGAAATTAAGACCATTTTACCAATCGCACAGAGACATTTAAAATAAAACAATGAATGTAGAGCTGCAAGATACACCATATTAAAAACTTGGACATTTTGTGTGATCTGCTCTGATGCAGAAGGTAAGGTAAAGGTCAGGAAGGGGGGCTCAGGGTGATTTAAATAAGCTGGTTTCCTGATCTTCTTCTCGTGGTCTCGCCTCTTGAAGACAGTTCTCAGAGTTGCATATTATGGAGAGACATCCTAACAGTACATTGTGGCAACATCTTGCAGCTTCATATCTCACAAATGTATCATTACTCTTACGAACACAATAATTATCAAATTAATATTATCGTGATTTTTGTTAAAATTACCTGAAAATGTTCAAAAGCTATGTCTCGCATACTTATTTTACCAAGTTTTGCATCTCAAAATAAACAAACACCAGACAAATTTGCAGCTTTATGCAGTTTTGTGACAAACAACGTAAATATGGATCCCTTCATTTTGGATTTGTGCTTATGTTTGTATTATTTCATGTAGATTATTAAAAATAAATAATAATAAAATATATATTTTCAGAAATAATTTATTGCAGCAGAAGTTAACTTTAGTGTTGCTTAATAATAATAACTAACAAAATACTAAGGCAGATGTTACTTGGCATGATTTGTTATCTGGTTTCCATGACATAGCCAGCTCTATAGGTGGTTTTTGCGAGAGTAATTTTGAGTTCCAAACAAATCAGACTTGAGAGTTTTCCTACTTCTATGTGGAAATAACATCTAGAACGGCACTAGAAGTCAGACATTCAACCTGTGAATGGCAGTTAGCTCTCTGCAACTCACATGGTCGCCCACTGAAGCTAAGCAGGGCTGCGCCCGGTCACCTGGATGGGAGACCACATGGGAAAGCTAGGTTAGTGAGACCAGCAGGTGGTGCTCAACCTGTGGTCTGTGTGGGTCCTAATGCCCCAGGATAGTGACGGGGACTCTATACTGCTCAGTGAGTGCCGTCTTTTGGATGAGACGTTAAACAGAGGTCCCGACTCTGTGGTCGTTAAAAATCTCAGGATGTCCTTCGAAAAAGAGTAGGGGTTTAACCCTGTCATCCTGGCCAAATCTGCCCACTGGCCTCTGTCTATCATGGCCTCCTAACCCTCACCATACCATAATTGGCTTTACACTGCTTCACAAATTCTGCACACTGGTGGCGGTTGGGGAGATTCTCCCAATGTGTAAATCGCTTTGAGTGTCTAGAAAAGTGCTATATAAATGTAAGGAATTATTATTATTATTATCAACCTGTGAACTCAACTTCAGTGAGATGCATCATTTGACATCTAGACATTATTCTTACAAACACAATTATTATAAAATTGTGTTTATCAATATTATCGTGATTTTTGTTAAAAATTACCTGAACCTATGTGTCACATACTTATTTCATCAAGTTTTTCATTGTAATTCTTTACAGTTTATTCTCCTTTCAAAACTCTTACAGAAATTGCAGTTGATACAGAACTCTGCAGCACAAATTATTTCTAGAACCCCCCTTGTAGAGCACATCTCCCCAGTTCTTTCAAATCTGCACTGGCTCCCAGTCATATATCATATCAACACCAAAATATTCCTTCTCGCTTACAAAGTGCTCAATATTCTCACTCCTTCCTATCTGTCTGATCTTCTTCAAATTTATACCCCAGCCCGCGTGCACACTGAGATCCTCTTCTTCTACTTCTCTGATTCAACCACATATTAATTTGAGCAGTATGGGGCAGAGGGTCTTTAGCTTATTTTGAACACACTTCCCCAGGGCATCCGCAGCAGGTTTTGCAGTTTTTCTTCTCAAAACCCATTGAAATTTGCTTACTCTTGATTGCAATTACATGAGTCAATGTTTAGGAATGATTTAATTGCTTTATTGTGTTGTGTGTGGATACTTAGTCGAATAGTTTTAAGGGTTACTTGTATGGTGACCTTGAGTGTCATGAAAGGTACAGTAACTATAAATGAATGAATTACTCACTGACTTTCCTTCGGCAATTCTTGAAATTGTGATTTTGTTTCCGGTTGTGCTCCGGTTTCCCCCACAAGTCCAAAGACCTGCGCTATAGCGTCACCTTGGAATTATAAGGTTCTATCTGTGTTCTGAATGATTTTGAGATATTGAGCTTCAAAGTTTTTGCATTTCATAGAAAACAGAATGTTTGTAACATTTGTTTTTTAAATAAAAAGTCTTAAAATGTAAACAAGATAAATGTCCCATAATGTAAATAAGCTGTCATTTAATAAGAATATGTTAATAACTCAATTTTGACGAAAATGTCAGATAGAACCTTATAATTCTAAGGTGATGATAGGTCAGTTGGGTAAGCTAAAATTGTCCGTAGTGTATGAGTGTGAACCGGGGCGCCACCCCTGAGTGTGAATGAGAGTGTATGGGTGTTTCTTAGTGATGGGTTGCAGCTGAAAGGGCATCCGCTGCGTAGAACATGTGCTAGATAAGTTGGCGGTTCATTCCACTGTGGCGACCCATAAATAATAAAGGAACTAAGCCGAAAATAAAATGAATGAATGAATGAATGAATGAATGTTTCACAACTGCAACTTTATATCTAACAAAAAAAAATGATTATTTCTTAACATTATGGCTTATAGCTCAAAAATCTCACACTTACATCTGCAAAATTTTATCTCAAAATTATTTGACTATCTCAAAGTTGACTTTATTTCCAATAACTGCTTTTATGTCTTTATCTTTAACTTTAGGCTAGGCAAGTTAAAGGCACAGTTAAACAAATGTGTTTTAAGTCTTGATTTGAATGTGCCTAATGTTGGAGCACATCTGATCATTCCTGGAAGCTGATTCCAGCAGCGTGGGGCATAATAGCTGAAGACTAGAATTTCTAGTTTATATGATCCTAATGATCTGAGTAATCTGTTAGGTTTGTATTCAGTGAGCATATCTGTAATGTATTGAGGTCCCAGGCCATTTAATGATTTATAGACCAGTAATAATACTTTAAAATCTATTCCGAATGTAACTGGGAGCCAGTGTAAAGACCTGAGGACAGATGTGATGTGCTCTGACTTTCTGGTTCTGGTCAGAATCCTGGCAGCAGCATTCTGGATGAGTTGCAACTGTTTGACTGTCTTTTTGGAAAGGCCAGTGAGGAGTCTATTGCAGTAATCCACCCTGCTGCTGCTAAAAGCATGAACAAGTTTCTCTAAGTCTTTACTGGAGACAAAGCGTCTAATTCTTGCAATGTTTTTGAGATGATAGTATGCGGATTTACTTACTGCTTTGACATGAGGTCATTTCTTGTACTTTAGTTAATATTTTATTTCTCACAACTTTACAGTTTTGACTTTGTAAGTGTAAATATATTTTCCCTACACTGTAGAAAAAAAATTGCTCCCTTAAGTTTGTTAGTTGAATCAAATTAGCTTTCTAGTCACCTCAACTTACATCAACCAAATATTAAGTTAAACTTTGTATAACTTACATTTTTTTGTTAAAACCTGATTAACTTTTTAAAATAAGTTAAAGCAACATAACAATATTTGAAGAGTTCAGTTGCAAAACCATCGAAATCCATCAGACCTCTTTTTTTTGTAATTGAGCATTTTCTATCAGGCTCTTATAATTAGGCTCAGAAGTTTCATTTTATATGTAATAAAAAGGTTATTATCTAGTAAATAAAATTACTTTTTTTCATAAATGTCACTTTAGACAATTATTCGGTTTTTAACAAATGAGATTTTCTTTTGTGTCAAAATCAGCTAAATCCACCTCTACTTTTTTGACAAAAACCTCTAAATCCACTTATCGGGTCAAGACAGTGTTGAAAAATTACTAAAGATGCAATTAGAAATTATTTTTCCAAACATAAAACACATTACACAAACCACTTAAAATTAAAAATATATAAATCTGTCAAGTAAGTGGTGGTTCATTCCGCTGTGGTAAACCAGGGAAAAGCAGAAGGAAAATGAATGAATTAAATCTGTCAAGTAAATGCATTAATCAATAACATTTAAACTGACATGAATTAAATCTTAACAATCTGTTGTCAGTTTTGATATTTGGGATGTAGATTTAATGTATGTAGAACAATGTAAACATTGCAAACATTGTAAATTACGCTTGGTAGATTCAAATATTGTAGTTTAAAACATTGTGAAACATCTGTGCATTGTCCATTAATATAAAAGCTTATCAGACGTATAGGTAATATGAAGTAGGCCAATATAAATGTATAGTTTTATGCATGATATTTTTCTTTTAAAAAATAGCTTACATTAGCAGATAAATCACAAGGTAGGCCTACTAGGCAAAACGGGGATGTCTCTCAGACAATTTTAGAAGCTGTCATTCATTCATTCTCACCATACTCAAGGTCTTGGTCTCTTTTTTGTCTCTTGTTTATCCTCATAGCATCCATGTGGGATAAAAGAAAAGGATCTTAACTGTCTTTCGTGAAACGATGTTGCCGTTTAATGTATAGTAGATCGGACTCATTCAAAGTAGCGTCGCTCCATAACAAATGTTATGAATGCATGCTGCACTTCCGACTGTACATTGTGTTTTCTTTTTCTTATAATGCACAGAGTTTTGAGGTAAGCGACGTTTTCATTTGCCATCCACTGACAGTCGGACAGGCTCATCCAGTTCATAAAACTCCGTCTTTTAGGTCGTACTCACACTATGTACAGTTGCCTTGAACCGGGCCAAAGCACGCTTGTCCCCCCTCCCGTCTCCTCCGACGGCCCACACTCACATTACATTCGGGCCTGGGCACGCTTTTGTCATTGATGACGCGCTGTTCAGAAGCGCTCTCGCTCAGCACAGTGGAGATTTCTTTAATTATGTCGTTTAAGTCGTTTGATATGCGGCGACACGCAGTCTAATATTTCACCGAACAGATCAGCCACTTCTGACGCTCATAAACAATCATAAAGTCCTCGTGCTGCAGGAATTAGGAGGTTTGCTGAAGGCGCAGCTGTCGTGCAGTGAGGGGTTTGCGTCTTTAATAAACCATGACAGTTTGCGTTTATTGAACAGTACGAATGATTAAATAATCCATATCTAACAGTCGCTTAAAAGTCACGTCTCGCTTTCAGTTTCGGGCTCCGGCGCGTTTTGCACTCACACTGTAAGCATACCACGCCAAAGCCCAAGTGAACCGCGCTCTGGCACACCTCTTCCATCCGGGCCAGGGCCGGCCAAGTGTACCGTGCCTGAGCCCGATTCAGAGCAATCACACTTCTCAAACGATCCGGGAAACGGGCCTGGGCACGGTTCGGATAGCATAGTGTGAGTACGCCCTTAGTGTCCTCATAAAAGCCGGCGTATCAGCGCGCTGTTACATTGAAAACATATGATGCGATTCGTGCCTTCTGATTGGTTCTTGGGATATAGCGGCTTTTGCTGTCAAAGGGCAAGTGGCGTTTAGCAGCTTTTGCCAACAAACTTATTTCTGAATGCGCTGATTTGGATGATTTAAAGCAAATCTATTTGTTGATGGTGTACTACATGCCTAAAGCATTCACTCAATGTCATTAGCTCATTTTTGAAGTGGCGTTTAGAGGCATCTTTTGCATCTGAACTCTTCATTTGTTGTCTTGACTTTTTGTCATTACATTTTTAACAGTGTAATTGTCTGATAATTATAACTTAATATCTGATAAAAATTAATTCTTGAAATTACTATTTCATATCTTATAATGTGACTTCAGTGTGACTAACATATTTGACAAATGCTACATTCTCACAAAATTTATATTTGACAGTTGTGACTTTATTTCAAGAATGTTTTTTTTTTTTATCACACTGTAAAAAATTTGTCATTTTACTTTTTTTTTTCTGGCAGCTAAAGTGCCAGAAATAAAACATAGAATAACGACTGTTAAATTACAGAAATTTACAGAAAATTCAAATTTATGTAAATATATGTAATTTAACGTCCATTACTTTCTGGTAAATTTCTGTAATTTAACGGCCGTATATTGTGTCTGATAATATTTTTTTCTTCTGGAGAAAGTCTTATTTGTTTTATTTTGGCTAGAATAAAAGCAGTTTTTTAAGGTCAAAATTATTTGCCCCTTTAAGCTATATATTTTTTTTCGATAGTCTACAGAACAAACCATCATTATACAATAACTTGTCTAATTACCCTAACCTGTCTAGTTAACCTAATTAACCTAGTTAAGCCTTTAAATGTCACTTTAGGCTGTATAGAAGTGTCTTGAAAAATATCTAGTAAAATATTATTTACTGTCATCATGGCAAAGATCAAATAAATCAGTTATTAGAGATGAGTTATTAAAACTATTATGTTTAGAAATGTGTTGAAAAAAATCTTCTCTCCATTAAGCAGAAATTGAGGAAAAAATAAACGGTAATTCTGGACTTCAACTGTATGTAGGCCTATATTTTTCTCAGGCTGCTTAAGTCTTCAATATACTGTTCCTCGATTAAATAAACATTTCAATCCCAGATACATTATGAAAGAGATCTTTCAAAAGTCGCTCAAAATGTGGGCCACACACTTGACTTTCCCACCATCCTAAATTATTAACAATTTCCGTACATCATAAGCGCCACCATTAACTAGTCATAGGCACCTGCAGTGCTGGGCGAACCTCTCCGTAGCTCCTAATGTCCATCATAATCAAAAGACTATGTAAAAATACGGCTCATGAACGACAATCCTGTTATTAGCTGTCATCGCGGAAGGGAATCTATGTTCAAATAAGAGCTTTCTAATAAGCACGCAGGTGACTGATATCCCTCGCTCTCAAGGGAAGAGGGGGGGAAGGCAGCAGGGAGGCGCAAGGGTGAAAAATCGACACGGCGCCGGAATGCAGATATTGCTCTACCCCAGCGTCGGCCCCCCATTCGTCACTGTCTCGCGGCCCGGCCCTCATTAAGTAGCCGCAGCGTAAGCCATGACTTAATTTCCTTAAGAGGACCAGACACCTGATTCAATTGTACACCCATTATGGGAGGGCAGTGCGTCGAATTGGGCCAACAGCCACGGCTGCGAGGAGTTGTGATGAATGAGCACGTGCCGTCTGTAACGCAAGTAGCAATTCGCTATATTAAATGTTGTGGACATAATTTCCCGACGAGTGATTCATGCCGAGTGCCATTCGTGAGGCCGACCCCCCTAGAGGCTACGGTGAAGTTTAGCGAGGTTAGTTCCAGTTGCCCCGCTGTTCGCCCTCATCTCTGGTCCCCTTCTGCACATTTCGGTCTCAGTGGGGATGGATGAGAGATGTCTGTGGAAAACTGGGGTGATCCATTCAGTCAGAGGCAGCGTGGAGAGATTACTGACTATCCCGTGTTAGATGACTCGCTCTGACCTTGTCTCTATGATTCGGGCCTGCTCATATTAGGAATGGTTTGAGAATGTGGTTTGTAGTTATTTGGAAAGTATATTGTAATTGGCGGTTCATTCCACTGTGGTGACCCCTGATAAATCAGGGACTACGCCAAAGGATAGCATAGTGAGTGAGTGAATTGCTCTATTACTAATATTCATTTACTTGAGTGTGTAGGTAATCATCTGAGCCAATTTTGATCCCCTTAAGTTTTATTGCAAAATTGCACATATGAAGAAAAGTACATGCTGTCATACATGTAGCTATATTACACAAAAATATAGTCTTTATTAAACTTAAAGGGGTCCTATTATGCTTTTTCACTTTTTTAGTATTTAGTTTTTATGTTTGGGTATAAAAACACACTAATTTAAAACATTTTAGTGTCCATTTTAAAGGGATTATTATTATTATTATTATTATTAAAGGGTCACGAACACCAAAACGCATTTTCTGAGATGTTGACAGTTTTATATATATATATATATATATATATATATATATATATATATATATATATATATATATATATATATATATATATATATATATATATATATATATATATATATATATATATATATACAGTATATACAGGGAGTGCAGAATTATTAGGCAAGTTGTATTTTTGAGGATTAATTTTATTATTGAACAACAACCATGTTCTCAATGAACCCAAAAAACTCATTAATATCAAAGCTGAATATTTTTGGAAGTAGTTTTTAGTTTGTTTTTAGTTTTAGCTATTTTAGGAGGATATCTGTGTGTGCAGGTGACTATTACTGTGCATAATTATTAGACAACTTAACAAAAAACAAATATATACCCATTTCAATTATTTATTTTCACCAGTGAAACCATTATAACATTTCAACATTCACAAATATACATTTCTGACATTCAAAAACAAAACAAAAACAAATCAGTGACCAATATAGCCACCTTTCTTTACAAGGACACTCAAAAGCCTGCCATCCATGGTGAACAGATCAAAACACTAACAGAATTTATCAACATTGCGTGCAGCAGCAACCACAGCCTCCCAGACACTGTTCAGAGAGATGTACTGTTTTCCCTCCTTGTAAATCTCACATTTGATGATGGACCACAGGTTCTCTATGGGGTTCAGATTAGGTGAACAAGGATGCCATGTCATTAGTTTTTCTTCTTTTAGACCCTTTTCTTTTCTCTCACTGTGGAGTACTTGGACACGTGTGATGGAGCATTGTCCTGCATGAAAATCATGTTTTTCTTGAAGGATGCAGACTTCTTCCTGTACCACTGCTTGAAGAAGGTGTCTTCCAGAAACTGGCAGTAGGACTGGGAGTTGAGCTTGACTCCATCCTCAACCCGAAAAGGCCCAACAAGCTCATCTTTGATGATACCAGCCCAAACCAGTACTCCACCTCCACCTTGCTGCCGTCTGAGTTGGACTGGAGCTCTCTACCCTTTACCGATCCAGCCACGGGCCCATCAAGACTCACTCTCATTTCATCAGTCCATAAAACCTTAGAAAAATCAGTCTTGAGATATTTCTTGGCCCAGTCTTGATGTTTCAGCTTGTGTGTCTTGTTCAGTGGTGGTCGTTTTTCAGCCTTTCTTACCTTGGCCATGTCTCTGAGTATTGCACACCTTGTGCTTTTGGGCACTCCAGTGATGTTGCAGCTCTGAAATATAGCAAAACTGGTGGCAAGTGGCTTCTTGGCAGCTGCACGCTTGACTTTTCTCAGTTCATGGGCAGTTATTTTGCGCCTTGGTTTTTCCACACGCTTACTTGCGACCCTGTTGACTATTTTGAATTAAACGCTTGATTGTTCGATGATCACGCTTCAGAAGCTTGGCAATTTTAAGAGTGCTGCATCCCTCTGCAAGATATCTCACTATTTTTGACGTTTCAGAGCCTGTCAAGTCCTTCTTTTGACCCATTTTGCCAAAGGAAAGGAAGTTCCCTAATAATTATGCACACCTGATATAGGGTGTTGATGTCATTAGACCACACCCCTTCTCATTACAGAGATGCACATCACCTAATATGCTTAATTGGCAGTAGGCTTTCGAGCCTATAAAGCTTGGAGTAAGACAACATGCATAAAGAGGATGATGTGGTCAAAATACTCATTTGCCTAATAATTCTGAACTTCCTGTGTGTATACATATATATATATATATATATATATATATATATATATATATATATATATATATATATATATATATATATACAGAGTAGCAGTGCGATATGGCTGTATATCAGCACTGGTGGGAGGCGTGCGTTCTTAGCGTCCCACCAGTGCTGATATACAGCCATATCGCACTGCTACTCGTGTGATATTAAGTTTATACAACAGTTCGACGGCACAATTGTGTGTATAAAAATAGAAAATGTCTAAAAACCCTTTTGTATTAGGAACTACTTTCTTCCGCCATTCATTCAAATCTGCAGCTGACGTCAAAACAGCACAAGCCGTTTCTAATTCACCAACGTCACTTTAGAGCTAACGTTAGTGTTTGAATGACTCTCAAGCATAATGTATAAAGTGATGACAAAACAGGTGAATTTGCTGACATTTTAAGATTATAAGGCTAAACTTGACATGAAATGCCCTTCGTCTGAAGAGATATCTTCTTACAGTGTTACAGTGTACAGTATTTCTCTATTGCAATTGGGATATCACAATAATTAACCCCGAAAAAAGCAGCGCAATCACTACCAGACTGTTGTTATGTTTGTGATAAGGAGGGGTGTTGGGGGTGAGGTCTCTGAATAACACTGTTGAGAACTGGGATAGGAAAGTAACTGTATTAAAATAGGCACTGTCCTTATTAATAAACTGCATGGTTGCAGTCTATACAAAAGAGAGAGATTGACGTAGAATATAACTTACCAGTTTAATAATGATTAGATCAGCTGTAGTTAGAAAACATGCAGTTTTAATCTTCTAAGCAAGAGCTTATTATGCGTTCCTGGCGCCATCTTGTGGATAGACAACATCAACCGTCTTTGGCTAATGGACGCTGACGCGCTGTCTCCAGAAATTATAAATATTTCGAAATAGGCACTATCCTTATAAATAAACTGCATAGTTGCAATCTAAACAACTACATTCTTGACTAAAAAAGCCTCAAAAGTACATTATGTTGCCCAACAGCTGCAATATTTGTCAAACTGTAAAGTGTCCACTTGTTGCTGTATGTGGACGGAGTAATACAGAATAGTGAGTGATGACCCACTTTGCTAAAAACAATATTAGGACACATATATTTAGCTAATAAGTGAAAATAGGTTGTTTTTGCGTTGTTTAGAGCAAATTCGTTCTTCCAGTTTAAAAGAAATTTTGAAGCTACGTCACGGCGATGAGATCATTGTGGAAATTCCAGCATGGAAATTCGCTGTCTGTACCGGCCAGTACAAAGTGACATCATTGAGTTTTCAGCACATCTGTTCATTAATTCATGAGAAAGACCTTGTTCGAACCAATCAGCACGTTCTATTGTAAACGAGATGGAACTTCATTAATATGCATGATATAGCTTCGAAGACTCCTTTTACCTGCTACAGTGTCCAGAGAGATGCCACCGTAAATAAAACAAGTAGTAGAAAAATTGTTTGGAGTCATGGATCGTCAGTGTTGTGTTTATAAATGTGCCAATGTGGATTACAGTGGTCTGCTAACACGTGACAAAAATATGTATGTAAAGGACATTTTTTACCTTATAGCTTTTCAAATCTGGAAATGGTGAAATCCGGATTTGCCACTCGTCTTCTTTTTAAAAAGATGCGGCTTCCGTTCGTGTTGATTGTCCTGTCTCTACGGACTTGGTAAGTGTGTGATCAATGCTCTTTGTTTATGTTTCTCCAGATGGCAAAGTTAGTTAGTATCATCAGCAGTACTCTTTCAGTTTTTAAAGACATACCTTAGTCAAAATGATTTAGTTACTAAGTTTAGTAACATCTCTAACATTAGTAACATAATATTGTAGTAATATCACTGCAATATTATGGACTGAAAATCCTCCACTTCCAGCTCTCAGATCAGCTGTAAATGCTGCTCTCCGAATCACTGTCTATCTCCCGTTTGTCTCACATTTCTTAAATAGTCTACTATAAATTAAAACCTTATATACGTACCTTATATATTTTTAGTTTACACAAACTAAGGAGATATAATGTAGATTCTGCTTTTAAATTATAGGTCAACAATAGCTTTCATCATGTGCCATGGCTACATTTAAAATAGCATAAATGACTTCAAAGTGCACTACGAAGGGATCGCAATTGACAATTCGAAGATCGCTAAATCTGAACTGTAAAAAAAAAGCTAATTGTTGGAACGTTCGAAAAGAATAGGGCATAGGGGAATAGCTGGGAATAGCACACAGCCAGGAACTATGCTACAGCTCTAGAGATGTAGCTGCAACCATGAAAGTTTGCAACACGAAATCGTATTGTTCCACGAGGCAAATTGCATTGGGCTGCAATAATTATTAACATACATTGGAGAAAGGCTTGGTTGTTGCCTCATAAATACTTCCTTCCTAATAAAACGAAAGAAATCCACTTTAAAACGTTGCATAAAATATATCCGGCTAACTCATTTGTTTCCAAATATGTTGATATTCCGAGTAGTTGTACATTTTGTGGTGAGGAGGATGAAACTTTAATACATTTATTTTGTATGTGTGAATTTGTTCAGAAATTTTGGTTTGACCTGTATTATTATTTAAACACTCCTCCTACCTTTGCACAATCTTTTAGTTTAAAAGAAATTATTTGTTATTACTCAGAATCTTCACATAAATCTAAAGAATTTATCTTCAATTTTTTTATTTTGTTTGGAAATTTTTTTATACATAAGCAAAAATGCATGGCTTCAGTCCCTACTTTTCGACATTTTCTGATTGAAGTTGATTCACTGCTCAAATCTTTTCGTATGTGTAACAACAAAAAATGTGTCAGATTCTTGGTTCTATATGAAGAATTGTTGTCTATTGACTCTAACTTGAGTTAGATATCTTTCCTGTAATGCACTTAATTTAGTTATTTTCATACACTTTTATACAATTTTAATTTACTTACCCCTTTCTTTGTTTTGTTAGTCTTTTTTCTTTCTGCAGCTAATGTAGTTTGTAATTTTTCTCTTTTTTATCTCTTTATATTGATCTCCTGATTGTGGTTGTATATTTTCATTCTTGAATAAAAAACAATTAATAAAAAAGAAAGTTTGCAACACAGTTGTTTGCAACAAAGTTTGCGAATGTACATTTTATTTTGTTTCATGATGTAAATTTAATAAGAAAACTAACAAGCATCATGCCCTAATTCATATAAGCCTGCATTTTCCAACAAAAACTAAAATTGGAACTTTACATTTGAGCAGATCTAGAACGCACGAGGAAAGAATCCAAACATCAACCCGACAGAGAATGTTGTTAATGAAGTCGAAAAGAAAAAAAACAAACAGTCAAAACAGAACACTTGTCTGTGTTGTGCGACTGATCTGCATGTAATTGTTCTATCATGGCTTTCATCTGTACGGCTGGAGCCTGTTTGATACCAGATGTTGATGAAAAACAATACACAAAAGGGGTTATTTATCCATTTATTTATATATTTATCTATTTTACCAGGAGCATCATAGCAATTACCCAAACTTATCCTTTGTGAAGTTTGGTTTTCATCTCCCCATAGTCTAATTTGATCAAAAAATAGACCGCCAACAGTGTGAGCACCAGGCCTTGGCAGCCTGAAAGGTGCTGGTTGGATTTTCAGAGTAAAATACAACAGACCTCATCAATTGGCCCCGAACGCATGTACACAAACAATCTATGTATTTTTCACTCATTCTGATTCACACTTTGTCTCTTTTGTCCTCGTGATTTCATATCTCCGTCATAGCAGTTCTGTGCAACACTGTGGCGAACATTATTTTTAGCATCAATTGTTTGCGCCAGCCACCCACCCACCACCAGACAGATTCACACACAAACCGATCCATAGACCAATCCCCGGTGTCCTGACCCTCTGCAGAGGGATCAAACAGAGGAGGACACACACATACACACACTGGCTTTTTGAAGAACTCCATGAGACCCCCCTATGGGTGGGCTACTGGCACTCTCTCAAACAGTCTGACTACAGTAAGGGCGGAGTGTGTCTCATCTGCTTTGGCACAGAGCCGTCAATCATCCGACAATCACCAATGGGTTTAATCTTCTACCTCAAAAACAAAACCATCTCGCCGTATGTGTGGCAGTGACAGTTTGCGACACTTTTGGGATTGCGCAGTGTTGCAGAATATGGGTCAGTTCTGTTGTTGTGTTTCACACATATGGAAGCCCAAAAGGTTTATTTTTCTCAGTTGCTACTTTTTATCTCCCAATTCCAATTGGGACTTTGTTTTGCAAAAGCAATGTTATATCTAGCAACTGACACTTTATTTCTTATTGCAACAGTATCTCTTTGACTTTTTATTGTGCAAACTGTTTATTTGACTTAATATTTCATATATCATTTTTTATTTATGTTTTTTGTGACTTAAATGCAACTTTTTTTCCTAGCAGGTACACATTTTTATTTTACAATCAGTGTGACTATATCTCACAGATACATATATTTCTTATAGACCTACTTAAAATTTTTGTTGGATTTTTATAAATACTTTCCAATGTGACTTCAAGCATTTAATACTTTATTACAATTGTGCTTTTTTTTATCTCACAACTACCGTTTTTCCAATAGGGTATATTAGGCTTGGGTGGTATCCAAATTTTGATACCGTCAAATCTCCTCCCTATTTTATCTCGGTATACGGTATTACTGTGCATAATAAAAATTAGGATGTACACTATAAAAAATAAATCCGTACAATTTACGGTAAAAAAACAGCAGCTGTGGTTGCCAGTATTTAATCGTAAAAAATACGGTACAAACCGTAAAAGTAATTTCTCATTTTTACAGTAAACTACCGTATTTTATTAATTTATAGAGGTAATATGTCTATATTTTAAATTAGCAACATCTACACATCTTTTGTTACACAGATAGACACGTTAACACAGCCATATGCAGGTGGTGATGAGAAAGTTCATACATAATGAACCAATGCTCATCACAAACAATTTTTTCCCACAAGCAGAAAAGTGTATCAGTGTAAAGAAGGTGCTCAGTGTCATTCACACAGCTACTATACACCAGTATGGTAACACGGATAAAATTAAAGTCATGAAATAAACATTGTTTATCAACATTAAATGTAACATAAATCACTAATATACATAACTGATGGGGAAACAACTAAAAAGATCAATAGTAATGTCAACAAAAAGCATAAAAAGTGATGTGCCAAGCAGGGAATTCTGGGAAAGTCAATTTACGGTTATTCTCCGTATATATTAAGGAAACGTACTGTTAACCAGGTTACAGATTTTTACTGTAGCATTTTTACAGTTTTTTACCGTTGAAATCACGGCCATTTTTTACAGTGTAAGGCTCAGACAGCGTCACCAAACTGTTGGCTTGTGCCTAAACTATTCAGAAACTAAATACCGTATATGTGACCTTAGGTTCGCAATCACCTGTTTGTTGCACAATTTGCAAATTGTCTTGTTCGTATTTACCATGTCTCCCTTCTCGTTCGGTCGAAACCCGAAATACTGCCAAACTGCAGAGGTTGTGTTCTTTTTCGAGACCAGGGGTCTGTTCTTCGTACCTCGCTTAAATGATCTAAGATGATTTGGAAAATCTGACACCTTTAAATCTTGATAACTGATTTCTGGCTAATTTGGTTCTTCAAATAAGTTCAGATTAAAATGTCAGATGAACTGATCTGAGATCACTGTGTGTGTTGTGAAGGACAGATCAATCAATTCTCAAAATCATGATCAGCAATGCAACAACTGGCTGACGGCACAGCAGCGTAATGACATCATCTGATTAATATACAATTATCCATGTGAGCATAAAATTTTAGTAAACTCTTTGTTAAATATGATACAATAACTTTCCACATTTGTTGTGGGCTGCAGGCTTTACACTTTCATGTGTCAAGAGTATTTAGCAATTTATTTAGTTTTACATTTTAGATCGGATTTTCTTTATTACAGTAGCCCAGGCCTATTTTAGTTTCTTAATCAGCGTATGGAATTTAAACTAATTTTGCATCAAAAAAGCATTTTGAAATAGGTAAAGGCGTCTGCAACTTTTGCAAAGCTTCAAATTTCTGGCATATTAGCTGTCAAAACATGTGCATGACTGCATAAATTATTATTCTTTTATAAAAAACAAACAATCAAACAAACAAACAAAAAAAAACTGTCGAATAATGTTTATGTCTATAATCTTTCAGAAATTGTACTAAAGCTAGATCTGTACCTTTAAATAGTACGCATTTGTATCTAAAAAATCCATATCAATGAATGTTCTCTTTGATCCCCTTGGGGGGAAACCACCTTATTTTTGTACTATTATTTACTAAGTTTTATTTATATATATTTTTTAACTTATATGTATATAAACATAAATATTATTAATTATTTAATATTAAATATTATTAATTATTATAAATTATAAATGTGTATAAACTTTTTTTTACTATTTTACTTTTTTCCCAAGTGCATATAATCTATAGATTACTACTGTAAGAAAATATCAGCATTCAGTACATACTTTCAGTATATCCTTTGCTAGTATTACCTCCCGAGCAGGTTTGAGCTACTAGAACTGTTGCTATGACAACAACTCTCGGATCAGTTTTGAAGTATAAAAAAATCCTGGATCATGTCAAATCATCAATAACCAAATCCAGCTTATTGAGTAATCCAAGTACAAAGAACAGACCCCAGGTCACTTGGTCACTCGCCATCTTTCCTCACCTCTGTCTTTCTCCTCCACACTGTCCTGTGATGACAATCACGCATATGCATTTTTAGGCATGAAATAAATTATACTTAACATTTAATCCTTGTCTCCTATACTGTATAAGTCTTTTATGACAATATAATGGTAGTGAAACTGATACCGTTTTTTTTTTTTTACATCCCGACGTCGTATACAATATTACCGTAATACCACCCAAGCTTAGGGTATATGCACACGGACTTTTAATTTCAATCAGCCAGCCCCAGGGCTTCTGGTTAATTGTCACACCCATACAAAATTGTCGCGTTTAAGATCTGATTTCTTTAAAAACACGCAATCTTCACTGCCTGGCTGACATACGATATTAAGTGGGTATCAGACCAAACAAGAAGCACTGCATTAAATTATATTTTTCCACAGCATGTCTTTAAAATATGGAAATAAATTTTACTTCATTTTCAGTGGAATTTCTGCGCTGCCCTGTGGCTAATGACAGCGCCTGTGTTTAAATGATCTTTCGTCTCTTTTTACGCTTGAACATCTAAATGAATGCTTAAGTCTATTTAACCGATTATATTGTAATTGCATTACAACATTGATGCTGTAAAAAGAACCATATGAAAGTGAAAATAGTCAAATAAAGCTCTCACTCGAAGTTCATCATTGGCTGAAAAACACTAGCTGTGCATATAGTCCATTGCACAAGTATGTCTGTCTGTTGGAGTTACAAATTTGTACCACGTGGCAAATTATATCTCTATTTTCTTTAACCCAGGCTCATTATTGAAACGTACCCTATATACATTTCTGGAGATCATGAAATACGTCCCAGAAGGTATGTTTTTTTAGCAGTTTTTGTTTTCATAAATCTTTTTCAGATCTCAAATTTCTTTCGCGGGTGCCATTCGCACCTGCTGTTCTTACGTAAATCCACCAGAGGCCGCTGTCGATTGACCGACCAATGTTTTTCTCATCTGATTTTTACCATGTTTTCAGGTTATACCACATTCTCACCATATTATTTAATTGTTTATTTTATTTTTTGCCTTTTTTGTTTTACCTGCTTTCTGGAACTGTTCTTCACCAGACTCAAACCCCGCCATCGCGGTCAACTCTTCTCTGCGTCTCAAGTCCGCCAACATACATGGCCAGCTACTGGGCAAACTGGTAACAGCAGAAAAGCCATCCACATGAAGGTCGCCTCACAGCAAGAAGGTCGCTGGTTCGAGCCTCAGCTGGGTCAGTTGGCATTTCTGTGTGGAGTTTGCATGTTCTCCCCGTGTCCGTGTGGGTTTCCTCCGGGTGTTCCGGTTTCCCCCACAGTCCAAAGACATGTGGTTCAGGTGAATTGGGTGAGCTAAAATTGTCCGTAGTGTATGTGTGTGAATGAGTGTGTATAAGTTTTTCCCAGTGATGGGTTGCAGCTTAAAGGGCATCTGCTGCGGAAAACATGTGCTGTATAAGTTGGCAGTTCATTCTGCTGTGGCGACCCCAGATTAATAAAGTGACTAAGCCGAAAAGAAAATAAATGAATGAAAGGTGTGCCAAGCTTGTGACATCATATTCAAAGAGACTTGAGGCTGTAATTGCTGCCAAAGGTGCATCAACAAAGTATTGAGCAAAAGCTGTGAATACTTATGTACATGTGATTTTCAGGTAATTTATTTTTTTAAAAATTGCAACAATTTAAAAAAATCTTTTTCACATTTTCATTATGGGGTGTTGTGTGTAGAATTTTGAGGAAATAAATGAATTTAATCCGTTTTGGAATAAGTCGGTAACATAAAAAATGTGAAAAAAGTGAAGCGCTATACTTTCCGGATGCCCTGTAGCTCTGGCTACATAAATCGCGCTCTCCAGAAATGTATACAGGGTACGTTTCCACAATGAGCCTGTGTTTTCTTTTAAATAAACCTTTATTACCCATTTGTTTATTATATTTCTGTCAAAGCAGCTTTGTATTTAGCAGTTTAGACTTAGTTACTTACAATTGTGACTCTTTTAAAATTTGCAGTTTTATATATAAGAATATGAAGCTATGTACACACTGCAGCTATATTAATTTGTCCATTGATGTTTTAGGGCTTAGTCCTGATCTGTACACAGAATTCGTTAATTTACTGACAACCTCATTCAAAAGTCACATTAACTTCTGAAAAATCAGGTAGAGACGAAAATTTTACAAGAATTTAGTAACATTTTACAACAAAGTTCCATTAGTTAAGTATGGGATAATGCTCAGTATCGCTAACCGGTTGTTCTTGCAGAATAAAGCTGGACAGGTTTATTAGCAGCCAGATGCGAAGTGGACCTGCTTATTACACAGCTACTTGCCACAAAAGTAACAATTAGACAAAATAATTAGCTTTTTTTAATTAAATATAAAGCTGGCAGAAAGAAAAAATAAATTAAACTACTAATATTATTATTTCGCAAGATGGTGGCAAACTGTCAAGAACAGTGCTTTGACAGCATATAGTTGAAAATATTCACTAACAGGTCAGTTATTACTGTGTTATTAGTTTTACTTCATTCATTGGTCTGCAGTCCACACTATCTTCTTTAACACGCTGTGGTGAGAAAACCAATTTATGGCATACTAATTATCTGCAAATTGTTTATTTAGCAGACTACTGTCACTTTACATAAGAATGGTTACTTGTGTTTTACCTGTGTTTGTGCATTGCTGTTTAACTTCTATTGTAAAGCCCAAATAGTATAACCTAGCATTTTTGACATTGAAGCATAAACAATTAAAACTACTAAATGAAAAATACAAAAGGGTGTCTGAAATGGTTTCATCACCTTTCAGTCCACACTGCTCCAGTATCTTCAGCCAGCAAAAAAAGTGTTTTGAAAATGCTAAAAACCCCATTGTAGTTTGGAAATGCTAGTGTTCCATTTAATCATAGACAGAATGAAATGCAGACTTTGGAAAACAGGTGTGACTATCCACAATCACTCTCTGTGACTGCTCTTCTGGAATATTACGTATTTTGCCTTGATTCATTACACCTCTCTTATTTGACCATTACACAACCAGAAGATAGCAAGCATGAATGTTGGTGAAATATATGCATGCCCAGTGAGCTTGAATGGTCACATATCATACGTATATTGTGGACGGAGTTAGTATTTCTGAAACACAGTAAAATGGCAATACGAATGAAGAGAATTTACATTCTTAAAAGCTGCTTTAAAATAAAATTGCAATAGTGTAAAAGCAGCCTTATAGTCAATATACATCAGAATAGTATAAGGAAAGTATAAGGAGGTTTAACCAGATATTGTACTAATAGTTAATGACATAGATGACATCTCGTTGCAAATTTACAAATATATATATGAATATCTGATGGTGGCTCAGTGGTTAGCACTGTTGCCTCACAGCACTGGTCACTGGTTCAAGCCCCGGCTGGGTCAGTTGGCATTTCTATGTGGAGTTTGCATGTTCTCCCTGGGTCGGTTTTTCCTCCACAGTTCAATGATTGTGCTATAGGTGAATTTAATAAACTAAATTGTGCATTGTGTATGAGAGTGTGTGTGAATGAGTGTGTTGGGTGTTTCCCAATACTAGGTTGTGGCTGGAAGGGCATCTGCTATGTAAAACATATGCTGGAATATTTGGTGGTTATATTTAGTGGTGACCTTTAAAAAAGAGACTAAGCCATATAAAAAAAGATGAATGAATGAATACCAGAAAGCAACCATTCATTCATTCATTTATTCATTTTCTTTTCGGCTCAGTTAGTCCCTATTATTCTGGGGTCGCCACAGCGGAATGAACCGCCAACTTATCCAGCATATGTTTTACGCAGCGGATGCCCTTCCAGTTGCAACCCATCTATGGGAAACATCCATACACACTCATTCACACTCATACACTACGGACAATTAATCTTACCCAATTCACCTGTACCGCATGTCTATGGACTTGTGGGGGAAAACCGGAGCACCCGGAGGAAACACAAGCGAACAAGGGGAGAACATGCAAACTCCACATAGAAATGCCAACTGACCCAGCCGAGGCTCGAACCAGCTACCATCTTGCTGTGAGGCGATAGCACTACCTACTGCGCCACCGTGCTAAAGGCAACCATTAAAAGAAAATGTTTTGAATATTGCTTGTGCTAAACACACAAAAAAAATGTCAAAACCTAAGAATAATTATGGATATTATGGTTCACTCTCATGTCCTTCCACATCTTTATGATTTGATCGATTGATTGATGGTATAGGTGAATGTGGTATAGATAAATCGGATGGACTAAATTGGCTGTAGTGTATGATTGTGTGTAAATGAGTTTTACTATTAACTTTGAGTTAGATACTGTACCACCTTTATATGTATATAGAAATATATGTATATAAATATATACAGTTAAAGTCAGAATTATTAGCCCCCCCTTTGATTTTTTTCTTCTCTTCTATTTCCCAAATGACGTTTAACAGAGCAAGGAATTTTTCACAGTATGTCTGATAATATTTTTTTCTTCTGGAGAAAGTCTTATTTGATTTATTTCGGCTTGAATAAAAGCAGTTTTTAATTTTTTTAAAACCATTTTAGGGTCAAAATTATTAGCCCCTTTAAGCTATATATTTTTTTAAGCTATATACTGTAATCTACAGAACAAACCATCGTTATACAATGACTTGCCTAATTACCCTAACCTGCCTAGTTAACCTAATTAACCTAGTTAAGCCTTTAAATGTCACTTTAAGCTGTATAGAAGTGTCTTGAAAAATATCTAGTCAAATATTATTTACTGTCATCATGGCAAAGATTAAATAAATCAGTTATTAGAAATTAGTTATTAAAACTATTATGTTTAGAAATGTGTTGAAAAAATCTTCTCTTCGTTAAACAGAAATTGGGGAAAAAAATAAACAGGGGGGCTAATATTTCAAGGGGGCTAATAATTCTGACTTCAACTGTATATACCCTTATAAGAGTGTTTGCTACACAATGTGTACACCGACGGCTGTGCAGTGTGTGCCTGCTCTCTTCTTTAATCTCTTTATCAAGTAATCAAACTGGGGGAGGAGGCTTTGTGTTAAGGGGCAGGCTTGGTGAAACAGAGACGGTCTCTACACATGTAATCCCTGTCATTAAATTTAAGCAATCTTTTTTTATTATTAATGAATATTTCAAGAGTTTTTGCAAGGCGGCTTCTCATTTGATTTCCCTTTCTTTCTTTCTTTTTTTTTTTTTTTAAATCCCCCCTCTCACAAGTGAATAATTCTTTTAATGATTTAATTAATAGCATTGTATCTACAGATGAAAGGCTTCTACTTAATCAGCCAAAACGGTTTGAACTAAGAATAAGCCCTGCCTGTCAATTATGTGCATTGTAGGTCCCAGTGTTCTCCCTAAACTAACATGAGCCGTAAGACTTCCGTTCTTAATTGAGGGTTAATAAATAAATGTGATTAGAGTAATCCCACAGCTTGGCTGTTGAAAGCTTGCAGGGAGATCGGCTGGCTGCTTGACTGGCTCTGTGTGTTTGTTTTACTGCCCTGGCGGTTTTCTCTGTGCTTTTGCCACAGTGCCAGATGAGAGCTCTCCAGTATTTGCCAGGTACTGTTTTATTTACCTGAAGCGCTGCTTCAATTTGACGACTGCCATATGTTTTATCCCACTGCGCTGCCTTTGCAGAGCCCGGCCATGTGTATGTGTGTGTGTTTGGAGTGTTTGCATGGAAAAGGCACTGTGTTTAGGTGTGTCCACATCACAGTTACCACACACACACACTCGTGAAAGCATGTGTTCATGCACAGGGACTGCCCCGGTCCAGGAGCCGCGCGCATCAATTATTAATATGCGAAGAAAAAAAATGGTGGCAATCTAATGAAATTATCAACGTTGCTGAATAAATGATGAACGAGAATAAGAAAAGCCGGGGTTCTCTGGAGCCGGCGAGCTCATTAGCTATGCAGTCTCATCACATCCTCTTTTGGAGCAGGCAGGCACTGGGGCTCTTTCCTTCTCTTCCATAGGACCTCGCTTTGGACTCCACTCAAACTTTCTCCAAAACTTCATGTTGCCCTCACCTTCTGCAAAGATGTTTGGATGCTTTTCGTTAAAACTGTTGAGGAATACTAATCTGATTCTGGAGGCTTCGTGGTCCAAGACCACCACCTTTTTCCTCTTTTCTTCCCATGTCTTTCCTTTTGGTCGGTGGCCCCTATAGAGAGTGTACAAGTTCTGTGTATGCAAATGAAGTGGTCTGCTCCGTTCATCGAGTTGGGATTGGACTGAGAGAAGAAAATATGCAAGACATCAAGGGGTCTCATTAGTTAAATTCAGTCTGAGGCCAAGGACCGTAGAGCCAGGTAGCGTATGAGGTTATTATAATAGCAGCTTGTGGATCACGACTGAGTTTTAAACCTCTGTTCATTATGTCGTGTTCTGTTATGTTGCATGGTGTCATATCGTGAAATCATCCAAAGTTATTTCAGCCAAACTTTGAGCTGTCCTCTTGAATTCTGTAAATTTGAGCTGGATTTCATTCTGCCCTTTTCTTGGCTTCTTCGCCGTCTTTGTAATCGCTCCTAGCAGCGGCCTCATTTAAAGTTCCTAATAAAGGTAGAAATGATTTCTGCCCTCGTTTTAAAGTGATGCAACTGAGTCGTTGTTCTCCGTTGCACTTTGGTGGAGAGCAGACTGAAACGTCTCTTCAAGACTTCTGCAGTATTGATACTTCCCTTTAGAGCTTGTCTGGAGGGTCTTTCCTTCACAGGCCGGATTTATTTATTTATAGAAAGTATTACATCAGTTGGTTATTGAAATGATGTTTTGCATGGAAAAGGGTCTTTTAAATTAATGTATTAAGGTAAAAATGGAAATAGAAAGAGCGCGTCTCTTCTTCGGTTTAAAGTATTGCTCCTTTTATTTAGTTTATTTATTTATTTTTTTTCCAAATGTTTTGAATTTAGAATTGCCATCAATCCACTCAAGATGCAAATGTGTCAGCAAAAACGCATTCATAGGTTGCACGGACAAATTGTAGACAATACAATTTAATCTGGAAGATGGTAATCTGATTGTGAGGGATTCGTTGATTTAATAAAAATGCAACACGCTATCGTGAAAACAGACTGTCTCTGTCATCACAATTCGAAAGGAAAGCTGTGAGGTCACAGGTGTAATGTCATCATTGAAGTGCGCTTATGGTTCCCTTCTATGAATTGACTGGATTGATCCACATACAAATAAGGTTTGTCCTCAAAGGGCTGCCATCAATACATTGACTTCTTTTATGGGGGCCATCAAACAACCATTATGGGTGTCATGGGGGCGTCCCCTCAGGGAGATGCCGCCAGTGACGGATGGGAGGGGCGGAGTCGCTGTCTTCTGCCGGAGGCCCTGCAAGATGGGGGATTTGTTCTAATATGTCACCAAACTTAATGACAATAACTGTCTTATTTAGTTTAATGTAAATAAGAATATTTTATTTCAAAGATCAATGCAGTTTGTAAAAGCCATGAATATTATTTAAGCTACGAATAAATACATTTTCAATGTTTTTAGGGTTTGAAAACAGTTGTACACTCTAAAAATGCTGAATTGTTTCTGTACTAGGTTTGGGTCAAAATGGACAAACCATTCATTGTTTAACAGAAATTAAAGTTTAAGAGTTTTTTTTGTTGTTGTCTATAATAATATTGTGATTGATTACTGTTACTCAAGTTCATTCATTCATTCATTTTCTTTTCGACTTAGCCCCTTTATTAATCTGGGGTTGCCACAGCGGAATGAACTGCCAACTTATCTAGCATATGTTTTACGCAGCGGATGCCCTTCCAGATACAACCCATCACTGGGAAACATACATACACACTCATTCACACACATATACTATGGGACATTTATCTTACCTATAATTCACCTATATTACATGTCTTTGGACTGTGAGGGAAACTGGAGCACCCGGAGGAAACCCACGCGATCACGGGGAGAACATGCAAACTCTACATCAGTGACCTTCTTCTCACTGCGCCACCACGACGCTGTTATTTACTCAAGTTAGGAAAGCAAAACCTTTCTCTAATTTTATTTTTATTTAGTTTCTGACAAAAAGTCATTCAAGAAGAGGACAATTGCATACATGTTCTGCTCTGGTTTTGTCTAAAACATTTGTTTGTCTGATAATAATGTGCTTAAAATGCAACATTGGAACATTGAAAACTAATTTTCCACAGTGTTGTATACAGTATGCACATAGACTTTTAATTTCAGTCAGCCAGCCCCAGGGCTTCCGGTGAATTGTTATCCCATACAAAATTTAAGATCTGATTCCTTTAAAAAAACAGCAATCTTTACTGCCTGTCTGAGATATGATATAAAGTGGGTATCAGATCAAACAAGGAGAACTGCATTAAATTCAATTTTTCCATGCCATGTACTTGAAATTCATTCATTCAATCATTTTCTTTTCGGCTTAGTCCCTTTATTAATCCGGGGTCGCCACAGCGGAATGAACCACCAACTTATCCAGCATATGTGTTATACGCAGCGGATGCCCTTCCAGCTGCAACCCATCTCTGGGTGCACTTGAAATATGGAAATTAATTTTACTCCAGTATTTTCAATGGAATTTCTGCGTTAGCCTGCTGCTAATGATGGCGCCTGTGTTTAAATGGTCTTTTGTCTCTTTTTACGCTTTTACAACCAAATGGATGCTTTTTAAGTCTATTAACTGAATATATTTGTATTGCATTACAACATCGATGCTATTAAAGGAACTTTTTTTTTTGCTGTGTGTGTAAACCATTATTTAAAACAGTCATTCTTTAAATAACTTTGACAGTCATTATTTAAATGTCAAAATATGGTCAACCATTTGGTAGAGCAGGCAGTTGTGCATATTAATACCTAAAAAGTACAAATGTGTACTTCATAGTACCTTAAGTATACAAAAGTGAACCTTGAAATTACAAAAGTGTACCGAAAAAAAGTTTACTTAAGGTACTAATTTTCAACTGTATGGTACAAAGGTGTACCTTTGGAAAAGGTACTTCAGTGACAGATTTTGTACCTTTATTTCAGCTCTGTTTGGTTCACATCAGGATTTTTTATTTTAATGTGCAATATGTTTTCAACAAAGAAATGTGAAGGACAAGCATTTTGAGCAAATCTGAAATGGAAATCAATCTAGTGATTTAAAAATCCCCTCATATCGCTTTGTTTCCAAATGAATCAGCTGTTTTGAAAGATTCAATGAATCACTCCTTAAGACAGGAACTCAGTTTAAACCATTTTTTTTAATCCAAAAACCAAAACCATCCAAGACCAACACAAAAACTCTTATCAAAAGGTTATTTCGTTAAAGTAAAATTAAATAAAAAAATATTTAATTATTATTTTGTTGTTGATATTAGGGATGCTAACCAATTAACCGTTAACCAAAAGGGTGCGTTTTTAACCAGTTAATGGTATCAGTTAAATTATTAAAATATTATTATATACATTTTTAAAGTTTGGCTGCATAAGTGACCAATCACAGCGAACACGCTATTTACGTTGAGAGGGGCATCTTTTGAATGGTTTACTATAGTCTGCCAGCATTTTGTGGCACCCTGCGTACCTTGCGTTTTTGTCATTGTGTGTTGTGTGCTCGCAGTTTTAAAAAACTCTGAGCAGAAAAAGTGTGTTACGTCAGTTGCGACTTTTTCATTCTTCAATCAAATGAAAGCAGAGGCGGGGTTTCTGTGGATTAAATGCATACTTTTCTGCGGAGTGATCGATTTGAGAGAGCCTGCTATTTTTATTTGATGGAAGAAAAAAAAACATGACAAACAGCATATCGGTTCTTAAAAGGATTCAGTCTTCAAACTTGTTATTTAAGTAAGTAAAAAAATATCTAGGGCAGGACTATTTATTTTATTATTTATTTACATAGACTATTTATTTGTTTTATTCTGTTAGTTTTTATTAGTTTATTCTGTTTTTCTATGTTGTTGGAAACACTGCAGGTGCTTGAAGATGTGCTGTTGTTAATATGTCCTGAATACTGTTGTTCGCATGTTAAAATAAATCAATATTTTAAAATGCAATATTTAATGTATCTGACACAAAATAGGCACGTCAATAATTTTTTAATTTAAAAATAATTTTATATTAATCTGACTAGTTAACTGTTAATATTCGGTTAACCAGCGGGGGTTGTCAGTTGATAAAATTAACCGAAATGAGCACCCCTTGTTGATATTGCACACTCCTATTTAACTGCTAGTTTAAAAAACTTCTTTAAAGGAAGACTATTTTGCACTTGGCACACTCCTCATGATGGAATTTAGCTTGAGGAACAAAAAAACACAAAGCAAGTCAAGAAGTGGAGACATAAACGAGCGGCTTAAATGTAATCATCTAGGTGCAATTATCTTTCCTTGGCAGACAAGAGCTATAACCTATTATGAATACTGTTTAGCTCGTAGTTCTTTTCATGTACACGAAACGCCTTTGAGATCTCGCGGCCCTTGAATACAAACAAATACATGATTCTGTCACTCCCACATCACTGTTCTAATGTCAGTCGTACAGGGTTTTCTATTACACACTTTTAATATTCATGCCCGCTCTCCCCTGGCTAATTAATATGCACTATTTTAAGTCTAATTGTTCAAGAAAACTCTGTTTTATGTTGCTGCAATGGTAATAACAAATGATCGACGCATAAAATTTGCATACATTTTTCCAGGCTGAGAGAATATCTGATCATTGTGCCACAGAGAATTGCTTTAAGTTCGGAAGTTAATTTCATTATCTCCGCCTCCCTATTTAAGCTTGCACTCTACAATAATTGAAAAACAGAATAAAAGATTAGCTTTTACCCGGTGACGGGTGTTAATGGCAAGTGATGGAATGTTAGCGTTACATGAGAGGGGAACAATTACGGAGAAAGTGTTTAAGTGTTGCCATTCAGGATCATACATGCGCTTCAAGAAACACATCCAGCGAGGGTCATAGCAATTACATTAATACTGAATGGGTTTAATGTATTCATTAATGAGAGCTTTCTAGGAACAGACAGACAGACAGACAGACAGACAGACAGACAGACAGACAGACAGACAGACAGGCAGAGATATCTATATCTTGATAGATAGATAGATAGATAGATAGATAGATAGATAGATAGATAGATAGATAGATAGATAGATAGATAGATAGATAGATAGATAGATAGATAGATAGATAGATAGATAGATAGATAGATAGATAGATAGATAGATTTATTAATTATTTCATTATTATATATTGTAAAATACATAATATTTACAATTTTTTATTAATGAGTATACTGTACATTAAAAAAAACTTTTCACAATTAATAAATTAATTCTACTAACTAAGTCAATGACTTTGAGTTTTTTAGTCAGTAAAGATAATACATAAATAAATACTGGCGTAATGGCAAAAATGACTTTAATGTTTTGTTTTTTACTCTTTAAAGTCAGTTTTATCTCAGCTTATAGCCATCATAATTAAATATTGTTTAAACATTATATTCATAAGCTGTAGTTTTGTATAGTTTATGGAATGTGATATGTAATTGTAAGGTTGTTTTAACATGTATTTTATTGTAATTTACTACCTTTTTGTTATGTTCGGGATGAAAACATCCATGAATTAAACTGCTGTAAAAATGCATCAGATATATATATTTTTACATTTTTGCAGATACTACAGTCCTGATCAATACTACAAAATTTCTTAGAAAATTACAAAACTCTTTAAAAATTCACAAATTATGTCACTAATTTGGTGAAAAAACACACAAAATGACGTATTTTCAATAAAAAAAGTAATTGTGGACTCAATTTTTTTTTTTTAACCTTTTATCACAGTCTTGGACATGTGAAGCAGCATTGCCTTTGATGCATAAAACCTGATAAGTGGGCAAATCTAAGCTTGATTTTAATAGAACAAATATAAATTTGCATATAATAAATAATACTGCTAATAATAATAACAATATACAAAAGCAATTTGTCATGAATAAACAGAAAAAGCCCCCCAAGATGAAAAAGGCATGGAGGCAGTGTTTTTTATATTTATGTAGGCTAGAAAATAATAATTTTTGTAATATTTTAATCCTTTAATTATTTTTTATTTGTAAAGATATTTGCGTATTGCTGTATATCCTGTGTCTATTAAGAAATTTTTAAGCGAGGCGCACAACTAAGGTGCTCTGCGCTGGACTTTAGACCTCCTCTTATCTGGTCTATTAAACAGTCTATTCTAGTTTCTCAAAATAGCAACGCGCCAGCAATGCGCCTCAACACACCTCCTTTTTTAGACCAGAACGCCTATAGGCGCACATATGAGTGCAAACGCATTTGCTATTTAAAAAGCGTGGTGCAAAACGTCAAAAGGACTCTTGCATCAAACTGAAACTAGCAAACAACAATTGCGGCGCGCCTTGCGCCACATTGCGTCGTGTGTATGATAAGGCCCAATGACTGAGTATTTATGCACCATCAAATGTGGTTTAATGGAAGTCAATGGGGCAAAAACAGCTACCAACAGTAAACTAGGGAGAAAAATGTAAATCTAACAATGCATCAAAGCCAATGTTACTAATCACGTCCAAGAATGTCATAAAAGGTTAAAAAAAATACTTTTTATATTGCTTTTTATATTTAAAATACTTCATTTTGTGTTTTTTCACCAAATCAGTGACATCATTTGTGAACTTAGCAATTAAAGAGTTAAAATCCTGTAATTTTCTAAGCTATTTAGTAGATTTGATCAGGGCTGAGGTTGATTAACAGATTTATGCAAAAAAAAAAACTGAAAAAAATATATATCTGATGCATTTTTACAGCAGTTTAATTTAGTGGATGTTTTCATCACTAACATAACAAAAGGGTAGTAAATTTGAACAGTGCACAAGGGTTAACATTCTGTACAGGGACTACACATGAAAATTAGCCTTTGGTTAATTTTGTTACATAAATGTTACTGTAATTAAACAAATAAAATAATAAAATAAATAAATAAATCAATTTAAAAAAGTAAAAAAAAAAAATAAAATATATATATATATATATATATATATATATATATATATATATATATATATATATATATATATATATATATATATTAAAAATATTCAAATATAATCAACATGTATTTAAAATAAAATTAATTCAATAAATAAATTAAATTTATAAAAATGGTACAATATAATACATTACATTGTGATTAATTCTTTTAAAATGTATATAGTAAATGAAGCATTGTTTGCAATATTGGGTGTAATATGAATATACGTACCTTTAATTTAAAAATATATACAAATTTACAAAAAAATATGATTAAATGGATAAATTAATTTATGAAGATTTTTTAAGGAACATATTTTTAATGGACAAACTAAGCACAAACAAAAAGTCAACTAGAGTCCATGAATGAGAGTTTTTCTCTCCTTTTAATGCACTAAACATAAGGAAGCAAATACAACTTCCCACAAACAATGAGAAAAGCGTCTTTGTTTTCTTTGTGAGTTCATTGAGTCCTATAATAGATGTGTTAAGTATGCCATGGGTGTCATACCTTCAGCGCACATTTATTTGGGAAAATCACATTCTGGGAGCCACTTATCCTGGTGCACCTTGTTGTTTGGGCTCCATCGCTGCTGTGTTTCCTCATCAAAAAAAAAAAAGAAGAAGAAAAAAAAAAACTGTGTTGCTTTGTTGTCAGGCTCTTCACACGCATAACACATATTCATGCGGACGTGTTTAAGCGTTTTTCTGCTAGCATAAGCATGCAGTGTTGTCGCTCCAAACTGACTTTTTCAGTTTTTAACAGTTAGCATCTTGCCTACTCTGCTATCTTATGTTTCTGGGTGTCGTGCTGAAATGATTTTTTTTTTTCTTCAAATAACCTTTTTATACTGCGTGAAGGGGGAAAATGGGGTATATTAAGAGGTTAAGGTTTTATCTGCCTTTATTTGTGCTGCTGATTCAGGTTGTATCAGGTTTGTAAGTGTATGACTCTAGGCATAGACATTTTTATTTATTTGCTTATAAATTAAAGTGGTAACACTTTAAAGTAATGGCCAATTAGTTAATGTTGTAAACTATGTTAAGAAGAACAACTTTAGATTTCAATAATGCTTCAATATAACATAATGTGGATCATAAACATGTCGATGCAGTAATTATATATGCAGATCTGAGATAATAAAATGGATGCATAGATGGATAGAAATGACATTTGCTGTAATAATATGATTGACATCCATCATGTATACATCATTTTAAAAATAATTATGATGAAGACAATAATAATAATAATTATTATTATAAATAAAGTGCTACTACTACAAATAATAATAATTATTATTGTTATTGTTGTTGTTGTTGTTGTTAAAATAATAATAATAATAATAATAATAATAATAATAATAATAATACTAATTATAATTATATTACTAAATAAAGTATAATAATAATAATAATAATAATAATACAAAATATAGTACTACAACAAATAATAATAATAATAATAATAATAAATACAACAAATAATAATAATAATAATAATAATAATAAATATAGCATTATAATAATAATAATGATAATAAATATAGTACTACTACAAATATTAATAATAATTATAATTGTAGTACTACTACAAAAAATAATAAATATAGTATAATAATAATAATAATAATAATAAATATAGTACTACTACATATATTATTATTATTAATAATAACAATAATAATAATAATAATAATAACAATAATAAAATAATAATAATAACAATAATAATATGTATAATAATATGTATAATAATAATATGTATAATGATAATTTAATTAGTTGTTGAACAGTAGCCAGGATATAGTAATAAACATCACAAGACTTGTGTATTCAAAAACGAAAAAAAACATTAATTACAAATTATATTAATTATTTATAAAACTTGCCTCACAGCAAGAAGGTTGCTGGTTCGAGCCTCGGCTGGGTCAGTTGCCGTTTCTGTGTGGAGTTTGCATGTTCTCCCTGCATTCGCGTGGGTTTCCTCCGGGTGCTCCGGTTTCCCCCACAGTCCAAAGACATGCGGTACAGGTGAATCGGGTAGGCTAAAATTGTCCGTAGTGTATGAGTGTGAATGGGTGTGTGTGGATGTTTCCCAAAGATGGGTTGCGGCTGGAAGGGCATCCGCTGCTTAAAAATGTGCTGGATAAGTTGGCGGTTCATTCTGCTGTGGCGACCCCGGATTAATAAAGGGACTAAGCCGAAAAGAAAATGAATGAATTTATAAAACTTTTTTTTTAAATCAAACACTTTTATTTATTAAAAACCCATTAAATTCATTAAAAATGACAGTAAATGTTTCATTAATAAATGTTGAACTATGATTAATAAATGCTGTATGCGAAATAAATGTTATTAAATGCATTAACTAGCATTAATTAATGGACCGTTATTCTAAAGGGTTACCATTAAATTCTAAAAAGGTATGTAAAATGTTAATTATGAAAGGACTACAATAAATTGATCAAAAATAACATATTAAAAAAAATATATATATATTTCTCAAGCACCAGATCAGCCTATTAAAATTCTTTCCTGAAGATCAGACACTGAACACTGATGTAAAGATTATATATATATAATATCTGCTGTAGCATATTATAAATGACATTCATTATTTAAAATATAATAATGTCTATAATAAAAAAGAAAAAAAGTATCTTTTTTAATTTCTAAACTTTATATTTTATTATTATTATTAAGGCTTAAACAGAACTTATTTTAAAGTAATTAATAATTTTGAATTATTTTTTAAAGTAATTAATAATTTAAAAATTTAGCTGACACACATGAAACTCATTAAAAGTAATGATTGTGTTGTGTGTTTAATGCGTGTCAACTAAATAAAACTATTTATTTATTTATTTATAAGATAAATAAAGATAATATTAAATCATCATTTCAATTTAAACAATAAATAAATAAAAGTAAATAAATAAATAAATAAACTTTAGATTTAGAAATTGCATTTATAATCAGTTCAATATGACTTCATTATTATGTATTAGTTATATACAGTTTTTACATGATATTTAAAAAAATGCACAACCTTATATAATTAACATAATTTACTCATGTAATTAGCATATTTGTTATTCTTTTTTATGAATTATATAATATATTCAGTTGTTTGTATAATACATGAATATGCTTTGACAATACATTTGAGAATGATCATAATTGTCTAATTTTATAACTGACTGTCAGTATTTAACAAAACAATTGGTAACACTTTATTTTGATGGACTATTTGAGTATTAGTAGACTGTCTGCTTAATATCTGTTGATACTGCTCCTTCAACAGACATTTACTGACTATAAGAAACTTATAACCCTAACCCCAACCTAACAGTCTACTTATAATCTAATGAGAATTAGTTGGCATGTAGATGTGATGTAAGTTAAATTCAACAAACGGACCATCAAAATAAAGTGTGACCAAACAATTGTTTTAAGTTTTAAGTAAAATAACTTATATTGTTATTTTTATTACTATTTAATAACCAGGCACAAACAAAAAGCCAACTACTGTATACACCCCACATAGAGTACTTCTTAAAGAACATTCATAACCAAATAGCACTGAAGCACTGAAGACTATATAGACAAGTTTCCACAAGGGATATTGATCTCTCGTCGACCACAGGGCCGTGAAACTTCCCTAGCTAATTGTGTCTTTGTCAGAAGTGCCAATAGAGCTCGAGGAGTGAAGAGTGATGTCACTGAACCCAGGAGAGCAGGACTCTATCCCCTCTGCTGATCTACAGGTGAAACACTCAATTTCACAACACAATGCAGATCATTAACACGTCGATGCAGTAATTACATATGCACATTTGAGCTAAAATTACATCTGGAAAAATAAAATAAAATATAATAAAATAAAATGGATGCATAAATGGATAGAAATAACATTTGCAGTAATAATATGATAGATATAAAGACAATAATAATAATTATAATAATTATAATAATAATATTAATAATAATTGTAATAATATTGATAATATGTATAATGCTAATTTATAAAGCTGTTTTAATAAATCAATTTTATTAAATAAATATGCTCTAAACTATTTTAATTGTTCAAAGGTTATAATTATTTGTTATAAAATATAAACAAATGCTTTTTTTTTCTTTTTTTTATAAAATCATCATAAAATCTGTTTATTATTATTATTATTATTATTTGTAGTAGTACTATATTTATTGTTATTATTATTATTATTATTATTATTATTATTATTATTATTATTATTATTATTATTATTATTATTATTATTATTATTATAAGTGGTTGACCAGTAGCCAGGATATAATAATAAACATCACATGCTAAAAACTTGTGTATTCATAAACAAAAAAAAAACATTCATTACAAATGATATTAATTATTTATAAAACTAATAATAATAAAATTGATAATATGTGTAATGATAATTTACAAAGCTTTTTTAATAAATCAGTTTTATTAAATAAATATGCATTAAATTTATTTAATTGTTCAAGGTTACAATTATTTGTTATAAAAATATAAACAAATGCTTTTCTTTTTTTTTATAAAATCATCATAAAATCTGTTTTTTGTTGTTATTATTATTATTATTATTATTATTATTATTATTATTATTTGTAGTAGTACTATATTTCTTCTTATTATTATTATTAATAATATTATTATTATTATTTGTATTAGTACTATTCACTCATTCATTTTCTTTTCGGCTTAGTCCCTTTATTAATCTGAGGTCGCCACAGCGGAATGAACCGCCAACTTATCCAGCACACGCAGCGGATGCCTTTCCAGCCGCAACCCATCTCTGGGAAACATCCATACACACACATTCACACTCATACACTACGGACAATTTAGCCTACCCAATTCACCTGTACCACATGTCTTTGGTCTGTGGGGGAAACCGGAGCACCCGGAACATGCAAACTCCACATAGAAACACCAGCTGACCCAAAAAAAAAACAACAAAAAATCCATTACAAATTATATAAATTATTTATAAACTTCTTTTTAAAAGAAATAAACACTTTTTTTTAAAAAAACCCATCAAATTCATTAAAAGTGACAGTAAATATTTTAACATTTGTAATCACATGCATATCTGAAAAATAATTGCATCTGAAAATTGGAACTGGTTTACATTCCACTGTGCAAACTGCATCACGTCAAAGTGTAAAAAACTGAAGCCGGTTGACTGTAGTATATAAAGCAGCGGTGTGGAGGGGCCATTTGTAATGCATCCCTATTGTAACAGCTTCATAAATTATCTTAATTAAGAAAAGCACCTGGAGCTCTATCCTATTGATCAGCCAGACGGCACTTCATCAAATCTAAGGTTGCCTAGTCAAAAAAGCAACATGCCACTTAATTCAATGGCATCATCTTCTCTTCCTTCTTTTTTTTTTTAATTACTCCGACAAGAGAATTTCCGCATTTCATGAAGTTTCTTGTTTTTTTCCAACATCGCCGTGTTTTGTATTTTTAATTATCTGGGCTTTTTGATGGCTTGTTGCTCTTCATGTGGTGCCAATAGGCTGTGGTTTTTAAAAAGGAGATATCCTTTCAGGGAATGGCGTGTATAAATATTTTGCCATTGATGAATACGTTAGGCCCCAGACGATCCCACTCTTCTTCTTTGATAGTTGACTAGCAGGCCCCATGTGATGTCATAGTGGCAGGACTCGGGGCCCTAGGCGAAATGTCTTCACACTTGTGCAGGATGAATCTTACTCCCAACGATGGCCTCTCTGTTCAATTTTGCATCGCTGTTTACACTTTATACCACACTTCCAGTCCGTGGAGTGTGCGCGGCAGTTTGTTTGAGGTCATGCCACAATGCGAGGCAAGTTTTAAGCATTTGAATTTAGTTTTACCGTAACTATGTTTAACAAACTCTGTAAAGAGTTCTAAGGAGGGGTTTTTAGGTTTGATGTCTCCATTCCATTGCTTTATTGTTCATTGTTAGTTTTTGTTTGCTCATGCTTCATTCATTCATTTTCCTTCGGCTTAGTCTCTTTATTCATCAGGGGTCGCCACATCGGAATGAACCGCCAACTTATCCAGCATATGTTTTATGCAGCCGATGCCCTACCAGCTGCAACCCATCACTAAACATCTATACACACTCATTCACACACACTATGGCCATTTAGTTTATTCAATTCACCTATAGCGCATGTCTTTGGACTGTGGGGGAAACCTGAGCACCACGCAAAAACTGGTTGCTCGTGTTTCTTTAAATATTATTTGCCAATAAATTATTCCAATCAGAAGTGTTTTATGGTAATGTTTAAATCAATTTTCGCTAAAACTCACAGTAATTTTCATGTATGTTAATGTAGTTAACAAATGAACCCGTGCCTTATTTATACACAAAAAATGTCTATATAGGTTTTTTAAGCTGAATCAAGTTATACACTCAAAAAAATTGTTCAAACTACTTATTTAAAGTGAGTTGAATCAACACAATTCTTAAGGCTCTTTTGGTACAACCTATTTGTTTTATGTTCAATCCACTTAAAATATGTAAATATGATTAAGTTAACGTAATCAATTTGTGTTGTGACAACATGAAGGAATTGTGTGGAACCCAGCATTTTTACAGTTTATTTATGAGTTGTTTTAACCCTAAATACCGTATCTTAAACTGACTTAAAACAATTTGTATAACTTAACAGGGTGGTTTACTACGATATCATATGTTAAACTTTAATTGATGTGTAATGTAGCTGTGGGAACATAAACAACATCTCTGAATGAAAGACGCTCAAAAGTCAATGCAAAGGGAGACATTGGCTTTTACAGAAGTTTGGGGACTACAAAAAATACATCCGGGCTAGTGAGATCACAAAGGCTTCCGGTTATGTGCATATATGATGTGCACACAGCCTGCGCAGCGAAGGGGCATGGCCAGAGGCACTGTAATGTTATAGCAGAGAAAGCTAAAATGCTGCTATTTCCACAGAGCTTGATCTGTTTCTGTATTTGGGCTTCCAAAGGACATGACACAAAGAGAGAAGTGCTTACAATTAAATTTTTATTATGTTCCGGTGAATTATAAAAAAGATATAGCTAGCATTTGACTAAGGACAGCTTCCAGAATCTCTTCCAGTTCAGTGCTGAATTCGGCTAAAAACTCCTCCAACCAATGAAGCTCTGGATTGTGTGTAACAACCTGTAAGTATTTTTATTTGTTAAAATTGATCTATGACATGCACAGTTTGTAGCGTTAACGGTATGTTGTAGCAAGGATGGAAACTAGGATGTAAACAATGAGAAACAATTTAATAATTTAGCTATAAATTCATATTTATCAGTCAAACACTGTAAACACCCACAATCTTCAGCAGCACGTGCAGTGTCTCTATGCGGCTGCTTTCCCTGCATTCTACATCTCAAATAACAAACTCGCAAAAGATATGTGAACGTTTTATATTATTTACACATGCTTATTCTGAATATATGTGAAAGACATTTATTTTATTTTAGAGAGCAGGAAAGAGATTCAGCTTTGTGCTCTTCATTTTCTGTCTGATTTAGGCTCAAACTGATACTGCTAACAGCTACTCTGACTGACAGTGTTTACACAGGGTAAAAGGGCATGCTTGAAGAGGCGTGATGTGGAGCCAATATGCGAATCACTGTACATTATGTTAGCTGACCAATCAGAGCCTTTTGAGGGTGGGCCTTTCAGAGGAACTAGGGAATTTGACAGTCATTTTCATGTTAGCTGTGTAGCTGTATATAATCAAAGTAGGATTTATGAAAAAATTATGTGATTTTTTACAAATGAAGCATGAACACATGTTGCTTTGCATCTTATAAACACAACCAAGCCTTAAAAATACACTCTGGACCACCCTTTTTAAAAATGTACATTAGATTAACTTAGTTTAGCAAGTTACATTCTGTCATGAATTAATGGTCATGTTATTTTTTTTACAGTGTACTTCACATTTGGATCACATTTGATCTCTAAATATTTCATTAAACCATTTGTTCGTTTAATATAAAATATTTTTATACAACTTTTTTCACACCTTCAAAAGTACACTTCTTCACAACAAATATTAAAATGGTTTCTTATTTTTGTGTTATTTATGCTTCAGTTTTAAAGTAATAATTCATATTTTATGAGGGATTCCCATAGTTTTAAAGTAAAAGTCTAAAATAAATTTACAGCTATGGAAAAAAATAATTGATCTTTCTCTGCATTTACAATTTATAGTTGTGTTGGAGTATGGAAATTCACATTTTAAATAATATTTAAAAAAAAGTTGTTATTTAAAACATTTTTAGATTAAAATAATAAGCAGGGGGCCTTAGTGGTTAGCATTGTCGCCTCAGAGCAAGAAAAGCCAGCTGGGATTTATGTCTGGAGATTGCATGTTCTCCCCATGTTGGTGTGGGTTTCCTCCAGGTGCTCCGGTTTTCCCCACAGTCCAAAGACAAGCTCTATAGGTGAATTGAATAAGTTAAATTGGCCGTATGTGTGTGAATGCATAAGTGTATGAATGTTTCCCAGTGCTGTGTTGTGGCTGGAATGGCATCCATATGCTGGATAAGTTTGCGGATCATTCCGCTGTGGTGACCCCTCATAAATAAAGGGCCAAAGGAAAACAAATGAATAAGCAGGGGTTGTGTTCAAACATTATATTTAGTTTTATACAACACAATATACAGTTGAAGTCAGAATTATTAGCCCCCCTTTGATTTGTTTTCCCTTTTTTTAATATTTCCCAAATGATGTTTAACAGAGCAAGGAAATTTTCACAGTATGTCTGATAATATTTTTTTATTCTGGAGAAAGTTTTATTTGTTTTATTTCGGTTAGAATAAAAGCAGTTTTTAATTTTTTAAACACCATTTTAGGGTCAAAATTATTAGCCCCTTTAAGCTATATTTCTTTTTAATAGTCTACAGAAAGACTAATAACCTGCTTAGTTAACCTAATTAACCTAGTTAAGCCTTTAAATGTCACTTTAAGCTGTATAGAAGAGTCTTGAAAAATATCTAGTAAAATATTATGTACTGACATCATGACAAAGATAAAATAAATATCATTGTTATTAGAAATGAGTTATTAAAACTATAATGTTTAGAAATGTGTTGAAAAAATAATTCTCATGAAAAAAATTCTCTCTGTTACACAGAAATAGGGAGAAAAAATAATAAACGGGGACTAATAATTCTGATTTCAACTGTATATATATATATATATATATATATATATATATATATATATATATATATATATATATATATATATATATATATATATATTACTTCAGATGAGTTAAAAAATATTCGATGGACTAACTAAATGAAATATTTGTTATGCTGGCCAAATGTCTGACAAATAAATTTGACTAAATTACACTAAGCCATACCTAATCCAGTAAATCTAGAAAAAAACTGAGAATGTTCAAGTGAGTTTTGTGCATACAGTATTTTTAAAAACAAATATGGGACATAGAATTGCCTGAAGACAAAGAAACAATTAGGTGCTGTTAAAGTCTATGTGGCTTTCATTAGTAATTAAAGATATGAATATGTATTGATTTTATACTGAACCTTCATGATACTTATTCTAAGTTATTTAAATTAAGAGTTTGTGAAATAAATCTAGTAATAATTAAATAAATAAATAAAAAACTTTATTTAGAATATTTTGACATTGTTGATCACCGTAGGCAACTGCCTTCCCGCACAAATAAGAGGCTGTTTATCCTGTTAAACAGGAAAGGAAGTTGGGGCAGTTCCTTAAAAAAAAAAAAAAAAGCTGAGACCCGCAGTCAGCCTTTCTCATAGCCTGAAACTTACACTTTTTAATTGCTAATGTTTAATGCATACAGACAAGGATGATCCCTTATTTTTTTCAACTGTTACTATCCCTGATGTGCATAAAAACTACATGGCTTTCCTTTCATTCACTGACTCACCTTTTTCACAATACCTGTCAAGGACCTTTTCTCTGTTTTTCAAAAACATTTCAGACGTTAACACGATCAAACAAAGGTTAGCCCACATACATATTATACAGAGAGAAAGATGGTGTTAGCTGAGCTATCGAACTTGTGGCCTGGTTTCCTTGATAGATAATGATCTCTTGAAACAGTGTGGTGGTATGATTTTTTTTTCCACGCATACTTTTTTGTGTTTCAGTAACAGTACAGAGATGAAAGCGGGTTCCAGGCTTAGGCACCACTAGACATCTGACTGAGGCAGGTGTTAGATATGCTGATGACTGGCGGAGACTAAAGACAATACAAATTTGAAGTGAAAACGCTACTGGCACGCCTCCTCTGTTCTTAACACATGAAGCCCCCATGACAATCAATTATTCATCCTATTGTACATGCCTGTATGTGTGAGCGTGCTGAAACGTACACATAGAGTACACTGAGTCAGGAGTACGCTTGTCTCATGGAGGGCACAAATGTGTTAGAAAGCTTGCATTTCAAAGTATATATGTACGTGCGCGCACACACACACACACACACACACACACACTTACACATTAAGGCTGTTACCCGTATTTCACAGAAAGAAGGTGGCTGTTTAGCACTGAGCTGCTCCGTGCTGGCTCGCCAACTTGTGTGCAAAGCCCCACACTAGTGTTCTTTTAATGATAGGATCAGGGGGGAGATTTGGTGGCTAAAGTGCAGCTTCAGTTATTTGAGAGAAAGAGAAAGGAAGACGGCGGGGTGGGTCGTGCGTGTGTTGTGGAGTTGGAGTGGGGGGGGGGGTTGAGATTCTGTGCACTGGGGGTGCTTTTCAAAGAAACGCAGGCTCGAAGCCATTGGGAGACTCCTTTGACTTTAATCTTTTCGCGCGCCTTTGAAAATTATAGCCGAGGACTGTGCCTTGCTTCATTAAGAGACATGTTTCGCTCCTTCTTGTGTAGTTTCAGCCAGGATTTTTGCACTTGGTGCTTATTTCGCTCCCCAACACGCACACACACACCCTTGTTAGAGTGCACCTCATGTTAAGGGCCACTTGCTCTTGATGGGCCGTATGCAAATATACACCTGCTTTCTAATTGGCTGGATTTTCCATTTCCTTCACAGCTGAACTCTGGCCTTAACATGTGAAAGCTGTGTTTTTTGCTCACCTGGCATTTCATGATCAGGTCATTTGAATCTTAGGAATCTGCAATGACTGACATAATAACATACTCGTTGTTAGATTGGAGTGTACTAGTTATCAAGTAGTAAATGGGTGACTAGAGCAGGTCTTGAGTTAATCTTAATCCTGAAAGTAAATACAAACTTCAGATTTTAAACGAAACTGTGTGCTATGAGAAGTGTTGTAAGAATCTGCCGATTTGGAATCAGCAGAGAACATTGTTTAGGAAAAGGTTCATATAAAAATAATGTGATTATGAAACCATTCTTGTGTTTATGTCAAGTCACGTCAAGTCAATTTTTTCTATAGCACTTTATATAATGTATATTGTGTCAAAGCCACTTTACATAGATGAACAGTGGGAGGGGAAATAAAATAAAGGCCATATATTTCACTTTCTGGGACATATTCATGTCAGGCAGGTTGAATACCTGTGTAATTTTAGTTGGATTTGAACTGATTCAGTTCAGTTTAATACGAATGTAACTGTTGAAGGACGATCTACTGAAGAGCAGCTCCTTCAACCCTAAACAAGTAAGCCAGAGGTGACAGTGGCGAGGAACTAAAACTCTACCAGTTGACAAAAATGAAGAATAAACCTTGGGAGAAGCCAGGCTCAACCAAGGAATCAGTTCTCCTCTGGCCACACAAAAGAGTCAGAGCTGTAGTCTAAGAGATGTCGTTGGCCTTGAGAATGATATCTCTCCGTCATGGTGAAGTGCAGGTCCTGGGCTGGTGTTTAGATTAGCCAAAGGGATCTGTGTAGATGTAGTTACTTCCTAAATCATAAAATACCAGTAAAATTTATTATATGGCCCAATCCCAATTCTATTTTTCTACCCCTACCCCTGTCCCTTGGCCCTTAAAACCAAGGGTCAAGGTGAAGGGCTTCAAAATTTACCTCTAAGAATTAGGACAGCACTACAGCACCTGCACACGTCATCATATGTCATCGCGATCTCTTGCTTCATATGAGATCAGACGATTGCGACTGCTGTAGTTATTCCAGTTGTGTTATTTTTTGGTATTTATCTTCAGGAAATCACTGAAGGCATATATCATGTTATCATAATGATCTAATGTGGCAATAAGATCGTAACTATACTGTGCATTTACACCGTGGCCATATTCATTGATGTAAACACACCAAAACAACATTAACATTATAGCAGACACTGTAAAAAGCTCATTCTCAGCCACTAGACTTTTCTGACAGGGTATTCGAGTGTCATCGAGTGTCAGAATGTCGTGGGACTGCTATACAGGAGTTATTTTTTATGGATTATAGATAGCAACTCTTTTATGAGTTTAGTCGAATTAACTGTTTTACCTGGAGAACGTAAACTGATGTAAATCATTTGTTGATTAGCTGGTGAGGCGGTGCGGATGTAGTGCTTTACATCCAGTTTTGTTTTTTTGTTTTTTTCAATGTTGTGTTTCTTGCAGTTGTCAAGAGTTTTACTTACACATAATATACACCATGGGTAGGGCCAGACGGAATCTGCGGACGTTTTTTGCAATTTCTGCGGAGAATTTTGGTAAAAATCTGCAGATTTCTTTTGGGAGTCTCATAACTAAAACCTTAATATGTGAAATATGTGTAATTTAAAAACTGAATAAATTCAGATTTACACACATTTACTCAAGTAAATAAACAGAATTAATGATGGGCTAAAAATCTGCGGAAATCTGCGGAATTCTGCGGAAAATCTGCGGAATTCTGCGCGCGCAGATTCCATGTGGGCCTAACCATGGGTGACCAACCCTGTTCCTGGCGATCGACCTTCCTGCAGATTTCAGCCTCCAACCCTGATCAAACACACCTGAACCAATTAATTAGAACCTGAGGAGCACTTGATAATTACAGGCAGGTGTGTTTGATATGGGCTGCAACTGAAAACTGCAGGAAGGTCGATCTCCAGGAATAGGGTTGAGCACCCCTGATATTCACTTAACAACAATCCACTTCTTTTCTTCGATGAGTTTAAAATAACAAGAATCCATTGCAAAAACGTAAGTCTCTGGTCTGCCATTGTTTTTGTTTCTGATTGTCTGTAGTAATGATGGACGATTCGCAAATGAATCGTTTGTTTTAACCGGATCTTCTAAGTGAACCGGTCGAACCAATTTATTAAATTGAACTGAGTTGTTATGAAACAGTTTGCGTCTTCAGTAAGTACTAACACACCATATACCCCCTCTGACTCAAAATAAACCAATATCCTGAGTTATTCAGCTACTAGAACTGCTGTGAAAAAAATAGACCTGATGATGATGATGATGAGTGTGAGCCGAGTGTCTGTTTTCTTGCAGCATGCTCTCACATTGAGTGTGTGATTCAACCTGACTAAGGTCATTTTTATTCCGCAATATGTTTTGTAAAAGCCAATTAAGCAAGGTAAAAGTAACTCGCATTACATTTTTTTAAAAAGTAACTCCAATAATATGAATTATTTTTAAAAGTAATGCGTTACTTGTTACTATGGAAAAGAAATATTATTACGTAGCGTGTGTTACTTATAACACATTACCCCCAACACTGAATGTTATACTACTGTAATGACCAATGCACAGCATTGTTATCATGAATACTTCAGAAATATTAAGTATACTTCTAGTATTGACCACTTGTTAAAGAGAAAAATATATGTATTTAAAATAACATGCTTTGCATGAATCACATGAATAATTCAAAAGAATCAATCTTTTTAAATAGGTAATCTACTAAATGGAAGTTGATATATGTGGGCAAGCTGAAAATGTTATATACGCCTTTACACATATTTAATATTGTCCACTTGGGATTACATTGACAAGAATGCACATAGTTTACCAGGTATAAATGCAGCGAGAGTACCATACAGTTTGTCAGCAAATGTAGATCCAAAAGAACTGTATTACTCTCAGAATAGCACGACTAACGCATGGCAGGATGTTTCCCATGTTTGTTTTAAAGGCCAGAATAGACAGCCTCCACTAAGATACTGATTAGTGTCTCCCAAAGAGACGACAATGCTAACAGGGTGCTTTTTAGAGCTGTGTTTTAAGAGGACACACTTCAAGGACACAACACTGTCTGCTGAGAAACAATATATGTGTAGCAAGAGAAATGTCTCACCTTGCTACAATTTGAGCCCAAGAGCTCCAAATGAGTGCTGACAGAAGCAAGGCGGGCAGAAGCGGGATCTCTCACAGGGGATTTTTCTCTTCACCGTCACTATCTGAGACACTTGTCGCAGGTTTGCCAGCCAGGCTCCCCCTTAAAATGTGAAAGACAAAAGGGAGAAAATGCTCTGCTGACAGGCAGGGAGGGTGAGGAAGCAACACTGTAGCGGTGCTCATAAAACAGGCATTTATGTCTATAGAATTTGGAGTCATTTAACATTTCTCAAAATTTTACAGATTTGATATGTAAATATTCAAGCAAGTGGCAAAATAATTTGTTGTTCTTTTGTAAAATTATATATAATAATAAATATTAACATGGATTGTTAATGAAGCGATGTAAGGTATGTCTCTTTTTTTTTTAATTCAAATGTAAACTTGCTTTATTGGCATGACAGGTTACATATGTATTGCCAAATCATTTGTGGTTTACATTAAACAAATCATATGAAATATAATGACATAGTAGTAGTGAAGGAAAAAAAAAACAATGATTAACAGTATTTATAACAATCAACATTTAAGGATTAATCAATAATAATAAATAATAACAAGCAGTATTTTTATCAATCCAATTTTTAGGAAAAAATAATAATAATAAATAAAACATTTAAATTATCATCTAGTGAGACAGAGTTCAGGAATAAACCAATAAAAATAGACTGAACTGATATACTGTACTGATTAAATTGATGCGGAAACTGTCAGAATGATAAAGCAGCAACACAAAAGGCACATCAATGCAATCATTTCTAATTCAAAACCTCATCTCTGAGTTTAAAGAGTGGACTTACAAAACTCGAACCAACCCTACAAATATAAACAGAGAGTCTCTAGTATGTGTACATTCAACAAACAAAGCAGTGGGATGTCTCTTTGATCCATCAATCCCTAAGCAAAACTCGGCTTGGGAGTTTGGATACAGTGACAAATTCACAGAGAAATAAGGCTTTATCAACTCTGGCAAATGCAGAACTCATCATAAGTAAACAGACTTTCTTTTTGTGGTTGGAGTGATGCCTCCAATTACAGCTGAGTGAAGGTTGGGAACACGTATGTTTGTGTTTTGACTTACTAAAAGTTTTTTTTTCCTTTTTTTTTTGTTTTTTTGCTTTTTTGTGTTTTAGCTGAGTTAATGATATAAGATGGATCTTCATATTGCAAATGAGGTCCTGCAAAAATACACTTAACCTGAGGGGAATCGTTGTGTCACAATCACCAACGATCTTATCTTTACAGATTGCTGGTAAGCACACAGATCACATAGGACTACAAATCTGCTGGTATATGGACTACAAGATCCAGTCATGCAACACACACACACACCTGCTAAAAGTCTCCATTGATTACACTCCCACAGCTGATGCTGCTCATGGACTGATTACACATACATATATACAGCTCATTTTGACACTGTCATTGCTGAGTCTTGTTATACTAAACTTTGAACATTACGACGCGTTTTCCATGCCTTGCCTTCTGTGTTTGAACCTTGCTTTGTTTTGTTTGTTTTACATTGTCTGCTGCCTGCCTTTTGACCATCTGCCTGTTTATTCTACGCCTCTGGATTGCCTGTATACATCTGTTTGCTCCTGTGTTGACTGTTGCTTGCCTGACCATCCTGCTGATAAACCCTGCGTTTGGATCCACACTCCCTGTTGTCAGCGTCTACTTCACATTACAGAAGGTCTGTGTGTTTATCAGCGATCTGTAAGGATTAGATCGCTGGTAATTGTGACACATTGTTTATTCAATTCAATTCACCTTTATTTCTATAGCGCTTTTACAATGTAGATTGTGTCAAAGCAGCTTAACATAGAAATTCTAGCAAATTGAAACTGTCATTCCAGTTTTCAGAGTTGAAGTTCAGTTTAGTTCAGTTCAGTGTGGATTAAATTTCACTGCTGAAAGTCCAAACACTGAAGAGCAAATCGGCCGATGCGCAGCTCCACAAGTCAAACCAAGCAAGCCAGTGGCGACAGTGGCGATGAACAAACTTCACCAATTGACAAAAGTGAAGGAAAAAAAAAGCCTTAAGAGAAACCAGGCTCAGTTGGGCACAACCATTTCACGTCCATCGTGGAGAAGCTGCAGGTGTGAGTAGGTCACCGGCAGGTGTTCAGGCTGGCCCACGGGATCAATGTGGAGACTCATCTGCACAGTGGAGTCTTTCAGGAATCAGTCTCATTCTCTCCACGCCTCCATGACCACCACAGCATCAAGATACGGACTGGTCTAGGATTTTGTTTAAAGGATTAGTTCACAAAAAATATATAATTAATTACCCTCATGTTGTTTCGATCTCCTAAAACCTTTGTTCATCTTTAGAACATGAGTTAAAACGTTTTAGATTAAATCTAAGAGCTCTATCGTCATCTATAGACAACAATGGTCCAGAGACGTTCAAAGTACAGAAAAGGAGCTAAAATCATTGTCAAAACATTCCATGTGACTTCAGTGGTTCAACTGTAATCAGTGTTGCCAGATTGGGCGGTTTTGAATTTGATTGTGCGAGCAAAAAATGGCATAGGCAGGTTGACAAAGTTTGGGCAGTTTTGAAGCTTAACTTTTATATGCAACTTATTCAACAAAACATAACTGTGTGCCCCTACTCCATTCAGTTAGTAGTGACCAGTGCAAAGCGCAAACCGTGTGGGCCCACCCGCAAGAGCAGGTGAATAAATGTTGTATCAAAATCTGATTACTCAGAAAAATTATGTTCAAAAGAATGTAATACGTGCCAAATAGGAATTTATACCCCATCTTAAAAATGAAACATACTCTAACAAACTCGGTCCTGGAGGGCCGGTGTCCTGCAAAGTTTAGCTCCAACCCCAATCAGACACACCTGGGCTATAATCAAGGTCTTACTAGGCTTTCTAGAAACATCCTTGCAGGTGTGTTGAGGCAAGTTGGAGCTGAAATATGCAGGACACTAGCCCTCCAGGACTGAGTTTGGACATCCCTGCTCTAACATTAAGTGCAGTGTGTGTGAGAGGGGGCAGCGTTTCAATGAGACCTGGTTATGTTGTGGTTCTGTGACTGCTGGTGTTGGTTGCTGTTTGGTTAAAAATTATGACAGTTAAAGTAACTAGTTTAATTCAGATTTAAATAAATTAAAATTAAATAAAATATTAAATCTAATATTTTGGGCATTGTTTTCTGCATTTTGGCAGGTTTTGGACAGCTTTTGGGCTGGACAAATTAAGCTATATCTGGCAACACTGACTGTAATCATACAAAGCTTCATGAACAATTTTGTGGGTCAAATCAACTGTAAACATTTCTTAAAATAAATTTTGTAAAATTTGAATGTTTAAGGACTGTTGCTGTCAATGGAGGATGAGGGAGCTCTCGGTTTTCATCTAAAATACCTTCATTTGTGTTCTAAAGATGAACGAAGGCCTCAGGGGTTTGGAACAACATGAGGATGAGTAATTAACAACAACATTTAATTTTTGGGGTGAACTAACCCTTTAACATTAATATCTTAACATAAAAATAATTTAGTAAAAAAAATTTATAATTTAGTATACAGTATTTTAGTAGAAATTATATTGGTTTGTTTGTTTGTTTACGTAGCCTCAATCAAAGGAGCTTTTCCTTTCATTTCGAAATCTTTGACATTGTAAACACTGTTGTCATTGAACAATGTGTGATCCTAAATGCCTCATGCAAGAATGTAATGAACTGCATACAATTATCATGCTATCATCTTGCCAGAAAAATTAGAGTAAGTAATTGTGCTGTCAAGTCCCCTGCCAAAATATGCACTGTGCCATAGAATTTCATTTTAGGGTCATAACTCGGGTGGTGAGCTGACTAAAATAGATTGTATTAAACATTTTGCTGGGCTTCCTGACATTCCATCTTACAATGCTGAGGTCCCACTAAGGCTGTGAATAATTTGTGTCATAGATTTCAGAAGGCATTGTCCTCCGTTGAAGGTTAGCAGATATTAAGAAGACTACTGTATTGCTCTAATGACTGTAATGTTGTAGTTGACATGCTTGTAGTCACACAATATGAGACCATCAAAATGCAACATAATGTTCGGTCACACTTTATTTTGACGGTCCGTTTGTTGAATTTAAGTTACATTGCAACTAATTATCATTAGATTATAAGTAGACTGTTAGGTTGGGGTTAGGGTTGGGGTTGGGTTTAGGGTTAGTGTAAGTTGACATGTAATTGCAAAGTTTCTTATAGTCAGTTAAATGTCTGTTGAAGGACTGTTAAATGTCAGTGTCAACAGATATTAAGTAGACAGTCTACTAATACTCAAATGGACCATCAAAATAAAGTGTTACCTAATGTTCTGTTTTGTTTTGTTTTTTTAATGCATTTTTTAGTCAGCAAAGATGAATCAGTCTCAAACTCTGAAAGTGAACGTGACCTTGGACCACAAATACAATCATAACAGGTCAGTTCTGTAAATCTGAATTTATGAGCTTTCAATTGATGTATGGTTTATTAGGATAGGATATGATTTGGTTGACACGCATCTTTTTGAAAATCTGCAATCTGAGGGTTCAAAACAATCTACACATTTTCCAAATTAAGAGCTAAGCAATGCATATTACTAACAAAAAACTTGTTTTTTTAAAATATATTTACTGTAAATTTACATTATGTCTTCATGGAACAAGATCTTTATTTAATAATCAACTGATTTTTGACACAAAAGAAAATTATATAATTTTCACTCATACCATGTATTTTTGGCCGTGTCTGTACAACTTAAGATTTGGTTTTGTGGTCCAGGGTGACATAAAATAAGGCCCATTCACACCAAAGATGATAACTGATTGTCACAATCACCAGCGATTCAGGCTTGTACTGTAGATTGCTGGGAATCATTTACTTTCACTCAGGACTACAAATCTATCAACATTTGGACTACAAATTCTGTCATGCATCATACATTCACACCTGTTCCGGTTTTCCTGCTGATTGCTAACACACAGCTGAAGCTGTTTAGAATTGATTACATGGACTTTAAAAGCAGCACAGACACACAGATCAGTTGCTGAGTCTTGTTATACTGTTAGTGAACATTACGACACATTTTCCTTGCCTTGTCTTACCCTTGTTTTGTTGTATTGTTTATTCCTGTCTGCTGCCTGCCTTTTGACAATCCGCCTGTTTACTGTTTGCCCCTGTTTTGACCGTTGCTTGCCTGACCATTCTGTTGAATAAACCTGCATTTGGATCCACACTTCCTTGTCAGCGTCCCATCACATGACAGAGATATATGATATATTTTTAGTTAAAAGGGTTCTCAATTTCGAGTTCAGACCACATATAATAAGAAAACTGTGTTTTTTTTTTCCTAAAATGATTTTTCCAAGTGATGCATAATAAAATATTGACAGGCAATTACAATTCATTCAAATATAACAGATATGTATTTGGTGGCCAATGGTATTGCAGAGAAGTTAATTACCACCCCTGCTTGATAAATTACCCAGATTATATACCAATGCAATCTCACAGCAATTCATAACTTTTTTATTTAGTGGCCGGTTGGTATCAGTTTGTACGAACTCATCTCCCAATGAGGGGAACGGTTAGGGGTGGGGGTTTGAGGGCATGACTCCTTTTATAAATGGTACATTTTTATACGATTGAAATTACAAAATATGCAAAAATAGTAAGTGCGTAAAATAGTTTTTCATGAGATTGGGCTGGTTATGCCATCTTAATGAATGGTAATACGTATTAATGGAGATAAGATCATTATGTCAGGCTTTACAATAACAGTGTAACATTAAAACATAAAAGTATCCCAGATATATAGAAACAGAATCAACATCTGTCTTGCCACCTTTGAAGTAGCCTTAAGACTTGATAGTTATCAACTGAATTCTTGAAATTTGAACATTTGTGACCCTGGACTTCAAAACCAACTAGTTTCAATTAGTTTACTTGAAAAAATATCTAAATATTGTCTTTAAAATTGTCCAAATTAAGTTTTCAGCAATTGATATTAGTAATAAAAAGTCTTGGTGTATTTATGGTAGGAAATTTGCCAAATGTCTTCATGGAACATGATCCTTAATTAATATTCTAATAGATTTTTGAGAATGAAAACAAAATCGATAATTTTGGATCGTTCAGTGTATTGTTGGCTATTCCTACAAATACACCTGCAGCAACTTAAAACTGCATTTCTGCTCCAGGGTCAGTTTTCTTGAGAGGACTTCTAATGTGGATGTAATAAGATTTCCCAAGCATTTTACTGACTTTTGCAACATCTGTACATGGCGACACATTTTAGCGAGTGTGTGTGTATGTGTGTGTTCAGTAGGGGGTTGCTGGGGACAGAAGAGCTGTTCCAGTAATGAGGCCTTTTATAAGCTTTAATTTGTGGGTCTCCCCTGGGGCAGACTTTATAGTCGCTCTTTCTCTCCCTCTTTCTCTTTTGCTTCCTGATATTTGTAGTCTGTTTTTACCTTTCTGCATTTGCCACCAGGCATTAGTAGTATTTTTAAGTTTCTTATCAATGCAAAGATTATGTGCTCAGCCCTACATCCCTTCAGAGACACTTGGGCATTGATCACAACATTGTGTGTGTATAAAATAATGGATTTGTGCTGTATTTTGTGTGTAAGTTCACATTGAATTTTTTTTAGAGGGAGGAAAGAAGTAAAAAAATTATACCCACCGGCAGTGTATTGTGAATTCTGGCCTAGTTACATTTAAAAGAAGAGTTTACTACAGCATTTGACTGTTTTGGCACCTGATAAAAGTGATCCACACACGAGCATAATGGTGACTGACAGCTCGTCACGTACTGAAGTCGCACCAGGTCACATTTTGTTACCTACACCAGTTCAAAGAACAAATATTTCACAACCTGGTGTGTCACTGGCGTTTGATGCTCAGTTTCCAGTTTGATCCTGTTGGAATTGAGGAAATGCGTTTAGCTGTTTGGCTTTTCTTCTAAAGTTGTCCAGAGATAAGACTCGAGGGCTCATTGTTGACAGTGAGATTAGAGAGCTTGGCCAGGGTTTCAAGTCTAAGAAAGCCAGCCAGTTACTGGCTGACATTAAAGCTTGGCCCAAAGACGTATTTCTGTCTAAACAAGCTGAAAGAAAATTCTATTCAGAGTTTCGCAGTATTGATTCTTTGTAGCACAGTACTGTCAGAGTGAAATATAAAGCAAGAACCGCAGCTCCTACAAGGCAAATCGCTAAACCATTTTAGCCTCATTTCATGTTTAAGTACATGAGATTGAGGACCTGCTGTCACAAAATTCCCTCTTTTGTAAATATTTAAAAAATCTGTAGGGCATGTAAACAACACACCTTAATTAAGACTCTGAGCAAATTTGAACAAGCTTACCTTCTGTCTGTCCTCTCTTTCTCTCTCACTTATTTTAGGTGAATCGCTCCTGGGATGATATGAAAAGCTGCTTTATTCTGTTCATCACCCGTTTCCCACAACTCACTTTTTTTTTTCTCCGATCTCCTCATGCTGTCTTTCTGCAATACGTTTACGGGGATGGATCCGCAAGGGGGGTAAGAGAGCACAATTTGTAAGCAGAAAATATTGGTTTGCCTCATCGCCTGTGGTTATGTATTGCCCATTCTTGGTTCTTTTTTTTATGTTCGATTTTTCTCTTTTTTTCCCTACTTTTCCTTTTTTGCCCACATCTTTTTATGTTTGCACGTCACTTGTACATCACAGGTTTGAGAAATTCCAGCGTGCTTAGCTCCAGGCACCCTGAGTGCACACACTTACATAACTTTCTGATGTGTTTTGCAGAGGCAGGCTGATGGGGCAACATTTGAGAAATGTGCCAAGAACCTCGCAGACAACTTTCACCTCCTCAGAGTAGATGAAAGGTGAGAAAAAGAGGATCAATTCTGTTTATCCACCTCACAGGTTTTAACGTGTGTTTATCTTAAAGGTCTGTCAAGCATTTAAAAATATGATTATTCTAATTAATTAATGTCATCAATTGCAATGTAGTCAACACTTCAATTTAGGAAACACTTATAATACAGTTGCAATCAGAATTATTGAACCCCTTTGATTTTTTTTTTCTTTTTTAAATATTTCCCAAATTATGTTTAACAGAACAAGGAAATTTTCACAGTATGTCTGATAATATTTTTTCTTCTGGAGAAAGTCTTATTTGTTTTATTTCGGCTAAAATAAAAGCAGTTTTTAATTTTTTAAAACCCATTTTAAGGTCAAAATTATAAGGCCCTTTAAGCTATATATTTTTTCGATCGTATACAGAACAAACCATCATTATACAATAACTTGCCTATTTACCCTAACCTGCCTAGTTAACCTAATTAACCTAGTTAAGCCTTTAAATGTCACTTTAAGCTGTATAGAAGTATCTTGAAAAATATCTAGTAAAATATTATTTACTGTCATCATGGCAAAGATAAAATAAATCAGTTATTAGAGATGAGTTGTTAAAACTATTATGTTTAGAAATGTGTTGAAAAATTTTTCTCTCCGTCAAACAGAAATTGGGGAAAAAAATAAACAGGGGGGCTAATAAATCAGGGGGTTGAATAATTCTGATTGCAACTGTATGTTGGAACAGTAAACATGTCAGGCTATATAATTAAAAGAAATCATTGACTTCTGCTCTCTTCATTTATTTCAAAAACACAGATTTCTTTACAACACATTTTTAAAAAAACATAAAAAACCCTTACAAATACCTTAGGAATGAGATAACAGAAATTGGAGTGGTTTTAAAACCTTGACTTTTCCAAATCGCGGTAAACCTTGAAACCGGTTATCATCACATGCCTAACCATAACTATCAAAAAAAGTAACAAAAAAAAAACACATTTATGAAGTGTGCTTCACACAGGTGAGTGGGCTTAACAAACCACCTGTAGAAACACTCTTCTCTCTCCCCCTCCTTACCCTAGCACTTAATTCTCTGAGCACTAACAGTTCCTTTGTAAAATTAGCACTTCTTGTGTATTTCCCCTTCTTGTTGAATCGCTAAATGCCTCCTCAATTGTTAGTTGCTTTGGACAAACATAAATGTAAAATTTCTCCCAGCAGAAAAAATAAAAAAATGCAATTCTTTAGAAAGTCAGTGAGATATTTATTCATTCAGTTTATTCATTTATGCACAATTACAAAGACATAATGTGTTAGAATATAACATAATATTAATATAACATAACTTATTAATATGAAATAATTGAATGAAATATTATATAAAATAAGTGCACATTTGTATTGTCTGAGACAAAAACAGTTTGTTAATGCCATAATATAAAAATGAGACAAAAAGAGAAATTTTATGAATAATATCTTCATTTGGGGTGGGGGGTATATAACTGCATTCTGTATGCTCTATCATACACTGCATTGATCTGCATCCTCACCAAAAAACTGTGTGAAATATAATGTACACTTGAGGGTGGTGCATTAAAAAATAAAATAAAATGTGTGGCATCACTTCATTTTGATGGTCCCTTTAATGCATTTTGTTGATATTAAGTTACATTGCAGCTACATGCCAACTAATTATCATTAGTTAATATAAGTAGAATGTAAGTATATAGAATATAAGTAGACTATTAGGTTATGGTTAGGGTAAGTTGACATGTAAAAAGTTTTTTTATATTCAGTGAAATGTGTTGAAGGAGCAGTATCAACAGATACTAAGCAGACAGTCTGCTTATACTCAAATGAGAAGTAATTGACATGTAGTTGCATTGCAGCATTTAGTCAACAAAATGTGCAATAGGGACCATCAAAATAAAGTGTTACCAAATTTGTAATTCATTTATAAATAAAAATTTATACTTTATGCTGTTTACTAACAAAAAGAGTAGAACATATCAGAATTATCTAAACGTTAAGATGATTTAACTGGATTTATTTTTTGCCTCCTGTCTTTGCCATAAAGCAAACATGTCGTTCCTGCCCCACTGAATGTCCCTTTGGCAGTTTTGAAGCGTCCTGCGGTGTGTTTGGAATTAGTTCAGACGCCCATATGCCCACTGTGATCTCTTTCTTAACTGTCTTAATTATGCTCCAAAACTCATGTGTCATGTTTGCAATTTACTCGGATGAATTTGTTCTGTTTGACTTCTAACATTAGATGAAAACTCTAATAGAAAAAAAAAGACCATGACAAACATTTTGATGTCAAAAATGCTCACCAAAACAGTGTTTCTGCAAAAAAAATGCTGAAAAAAACTGTCAAATCAGTATAATTATGAAATTTTAATATTATACAATTATCATTTAAAACAATATTCTAAAATGTAATGTATTCTTCCAAATTTGCTGATTTGGTGCTCAAGAAACAATTCTTTTTTTTATATTAAGTTCATTAATATTGTTTTCTATCTGCATTTTGGATTTCGGTTGTGTTTCCTAACTTTTTGTGAAAACATTTTTGAAGGATGCTTTAATAGATTGGAAATTCAAAATATCAACCTTAATTTAAAAAAAAATAATTTGACATTTTAAATATCAGTAACACTAAAATAAGGCCCCATTATTTAACATTAGTTAATGCATTATTCAGATCCCTTTTTTGTGCTTTTTATTTATTTATTTATTTTTTTTTATAAAAATGACTGATTTTGTGGCGGTAATTCCCTGAAATTTGCGGAAAATTTTGCGATTAAAAAATATATACAGTATAGAAATATAAAAAATGATATATATATATATATCTTATTTACCATATTACTATGTTAGGTGTGCAAAATGGTAGGGATTAAGCTAAAGGAAGTTTGTATAACTCTTTATTTTTATCCACAATCTTATTTTCTCTCAGATTTCACTCCCCGGAGCATTTGACATAATGTAGGTCACACATAGGACATGCACTAGGGCCTCGTAAAACTCATCGTAAAACTCATCAGTGGCAGGGAAGCATTTTCTCTTGTTAACTACAGGGAAAGAGTTAAACGAAGTAATTTATAATCATAATACCAGCCATATATGTAAAACACAAATAATGTCCTGCAATTCAGTCACGTCCCGCGGCCGTCATCCATGAACCAATCTCCATCTGTTTGTTTCATTTCTCCATTTCTTAGATGTTTGCTTTTGCAGTCTGAATCGCGTCAAACTCACAAAACGCCCAATTCATGCCACAGGATGTCTAATCCCATCTTTGCATTGACTTCACATGCAAATCACTTCATTCACGTCTGCTTACTGCACCGGCTGAAAAGTTTGCTTTGTTTTGTTTGTTACAACATTTGTTAAAGAATTTCATCTATGCTAAAGTTAGCTCAGGTAGTATTTACCAATGCAAAGAGGTCTTTAAAATATATTTTAATAAATCTTGAAATCAACAGTAGCATTGGAAGTGGAATGATCTACCATTTAATCTGGTGTATGTTTTGAGAGCACTACTCGTGCAACCCCCAGTGCTGGGAAACACCCACACGCACACTCTCCCATATACACATACTCACACACACAGCCGATTTACTTCCAGTTCACCTGTACTGCATGTCTTTTTTTGACTGTGGGGAAGAAACCATGCAAAAACAGGGAGAACATTCAAATTAAACACAGAAAGGCATCCTGGCTCAATCCTGACTTGAACCAGGGATCTTCTTGCTTTGAGGTAACCAACATAGAGCCACCTCTAAAAAAAATAATAATATATATATATATATATATATATATATATATATATATATATATATATATATATATATATATATATATATATATATATATATATATATATATATATATATATATATATATATATATATATATATATTGTCTCAGAAATCTAATGTACAACCCCTGGCAAAAAGTATGGAATCACCACTCTTTGAAGATGTTCATTTAAATGCTTATTTGTGTAGAAAAAAACAAACAAACAAACACATACATGCCACAAAACTATTTTCATTTAACAATCCAACCTTCTGGCTGTATGAAACACTTAAAGAAACTGTTTTTATAGCTCAACCAGAGGAATAAAACATGGATTCACACAAATCTGAGGAAAATGATATTAAATCACCACATACTTTGCAGTTTTAAAACAAACCACTGTATCTGATTACAACTGCTAATTAGTCTGCAGTTAAAAAAAAGAGTGCTTGCACACATTACTGAGGTGTTGAACATACTAATATAACTCATGACTCCAACACGAGAGATGTCAGTTGAAACAAAGGAGAGGATTATCAAACTTCTCAACGGTAGATCTTCATGGAATGTTGCAAAAGATGTTGGTTGTTCCCAGTCAGCTGTGTCTAAAATCTGGACCAAGTACAAATCAAATGGGAAGATTGTAGAAATGAAGCATACTGGAAGACCAAGGAAAACGTCAAAGCTTCAAGACAAAAAAGCTTAAAGCAATATGCCTTCAAAACAGAAAATGCACAACAAAGCAAATGAGGAACAAATGGGCAGAAAGTGGAGTCAATGTCTGTGACTGGACTGTAAGAAACCACCTAAAAGAAATGGGATTTACTACCATCATTAATATGTAAACAAATAAAGAACAAGGTTTCAGTGGGCTAAAGAAAGACAATCTTGGACTGTGGATCACTGGATTTGAGTGATATTCAGTGATAAATCACAAAACTGCATTGGACAGGGTGATTCAATGAAATTTATGAAGACAAATGCCTGAAGAAAACATGGAAATTTCCACAATCATTAAAGATAAGGGGTTGTATTTCAGGTAAAGTTATGGGAGAGATGACAGTCATTACATCCTCTATAAATCTCAAGTTTTTCTTGAGATTTTGGACACTTTTCTTATTGCATTAATTGAAAGAATGTTTGGTGATGATGACAATTTTTCAGGATAATAATTCATCGTGCCATAGGGCAAACTCTGTGAAAACTTTCCTACAGGAAAGACGTATAATGTCAATGGGATAGCCTGCAAATAGTCCAGACCTTAATCCAATTGAAAATCTGTGGTGGAAATTAAAGAAAGTGGTCCATGACAAGGCTCCAACTTGCAAAGCTGATCTGGCAACTTCAAAAAAACAAAGCTTGAGACAGATTGATAAAGAATTCTTTTAATCTATGCTTCAGTTAATTCAAGCCGTTCTTAAAAGCCTGAGGTGGGGCAACAAAGTAGTAGTGGTGTTTTTATTTGGTGATTCCATATAATTTTCCTATATTTTTCATATAATTTTGTGTGATTTCATATTGTTTTTCTCTGGTTGATCTGTAAAAACAGTTGTAATTGACTACAGTGTTCATACAGTGTTTCATACAGCCGGAAGGTTGGGTTGTTGAATGAAAATAGTTTTGTGGCATGTATGTGTTTGGTTTCTTTTCTACACATTTGAACATTTGAATGAACATCTTTCAAGAGTGGTGATTCCATACTGTTTGCCAGTGCCAATACTATCCAAATAGTCCTCTAACAAACCCTTAATTTTATCAGTCCCATGATTGGTCAGTTTCATCTTTAAATAAGACATATACACCAACACCATTGCTGTATTCTTGAGCTCTCCTCCAAGTCCCACTTTCCCCCTCCATCAATCAAAACAGAGGCAGCCTGCAGACTGGGAACCCAGCGAACAATATGTTTTGACCTTAAGTACCGCCTCCCAGCTTGCCTTTTGGCACTCGCCCCGCCCACCTGCCTCTCTCACGCAATCAATAGCAGAGTGACACAAAACAAACGACCGCACACACACAAACACAGCACACACACATAGAGAGCAGAAAGGGATGTTATGCCTCCTTGAAACTGAGAGTGTCACACAATCCAGCTATAAGACTACCGGCATTAGCTTCGACAAGGCGGCTAAGCTTTAATTATTTTCACCCCGTGTGGTTCTCCATGGCTCTGCGGTCAGATCTGACTATTGTTTACTCGAAAGCGCTTATTAGTCCGGCCTTGGGGGACCTCAGATACTTCCCCCCACACGCTTGGTGCACTCCATCTACCGTGGCAAAATTGCGTTAATTTACCCAGCGAGAATATTAACTATATTATATCAAATAACTGCCACCGACAATTCGCTAGCCAGAGCCGTGACTTCATTTTAATTGATTTCCTTTCATTCTTTGTGCCCACGTTGATTTGGTTTCCTCTGATAGAATGTTTATTAAAAGCATTACGTAAAGAAATATGTAACTGTGTTACTGCACGTCGGTGGCAAATGTGTAGTGTTATTAGGGGAATGAAGGCAGTATATGCATGCACGTTAAAAAAAACCTTACAATTTTTTCTGAGATCTTGATTTATATGTTTGAATGATTCCTGTACATACCCAGCTTGGCTATTATGCTAAAATTATGGAAACGTTCAATTCTTTATATAATAAATTGGCAAAATGCATTTTTTGTACACACATGTATACATATAAACACATATGTAAAAATAATTAAATAGTTTTAATGCCACCTTGAAAGCTTATGAATGGACAGATGGATGCACGAAAGGATGGATGCACGGATGGATGGATGGATGGATGGATGGATGGATGGATGGATGGATGGATGGATGGATGGATGGATGGACAGACGAATGGACGGAGGGACAGAAAGACGGACGGACAGATGGATGGATGGATGGATGGATGGATGGATGGATGGATGGATGGATGAATGGATGGATGCACAAATGGATGAATGCTCGGATGGATGGATAGACAGCTGGATGGATGGACGGATGGATGGATAGATGCACAGATGGACGGACAGACGGATGGATGGATTGATGAATGGATGGATGGATGGATGGATGGATGGATGGATAGATGGAGGCATGGATAGATGGATGAATGGATGAACAGATATATGAATGGGTGGAAGCATGGATGCACAGACGGACGGATGGATGGATGGATGGATGGATGGATGGATGGATGCAAGGATGGATGGATGGACAGACGGACGGATGGACGAACAGATGGATGGATGGATGGATGGATGAGTGGATGAATGGATAGATGGATGGATGGATGGATGGATGGATGGATGGATGGATGGATGGATGGATGGATGGATGGATGAATGGATGGACAGATATATGAATGGGTGGATGCATGGATGCACAGATGGATGGACGGACGGATGGATGGATAGATGGATGAATGGATGGACAGATGGATGGATGGATGGATGGATGGATGGATGGATGGATGGATGGATGGATGGTTGGATGAATGGATGGATGGATGGATGCACAGATGCATGGATGCAAGGATGGATGGATGGACGGACGGATGGACGAACAGATGGATGGATGGATGGATGGATGGATGGATGGATGGATGAGTGGATGAATGGATTGATGGATGAATGCACGGATGGATGGATGGATGGATGGATGGATGCACGGATGCATGGATGCAAGGATGGATGGATGGACGAACGGACGGATGGACGAACAGATGGATGGATGGATGGATGGATGGATGGATGGATGGATGGATGGATGAGTGGATGAATGGATTGATGGATGAATGCACGGATGGATGGTTGGATTGATGGATGCACGGATGGATGGATGCACGGATGGTTGGCTGGACATGAAGGATGAATGGACATGAATGGATGGATGGACGGACGGACGGACGGACGGACGGACAGACAGACAGATAGATACTGTAGATAAATAGATAGATAGACTGGTTGCTCATACAAACTAGACACATACAAAATGTGCAGTAAGTGCGAGAAGAAATAAAGAATAATAAATCAATAATCAATAACAAATGCATCACGTCCTCAGACTCAGCCAAACACACTCTCGCGACCTCCACTCACATGTTCCTTCATGGCCTCAGGGGGAGAAGAGGAGGGGTGTGGGGGGTTTTGTGTAATCACTCATTCGGGGGGTCTGTGGTTCTATAGCATATACAGTAGATTGGCTGCACTCTCCTTCCCCAGCCTGCCTCTCTCTTTCCCCACTGGTGGGACGCCTCCCAACATTCCCCATCAAAGTCATCCTTTACTCCAGCTGCCAGTGGATGACAGGGGACAAGCTCTTTGTTTCTCTCTTCTTTAAGCACGAGTCTGGGCCAGGCACAGTAGCCTGCAGATAGGGCAAATGGGGATCATCATGAGCCGCCCAGCACATTTTATTTGATTCAGGCAGAATGAAGGCCCATTATGTGAAAGGGTTATGTGCACTCAGTAATATGTGTAATACCATTCATCACCAAGTTATGGGTTAGTACAGCGTTTTCAGAGCAGGGATCTATTGGACTGCGGATTTTGTATGTCTGTAATATCTGTGACACTCAGTTGAGTTCACAGAGCTTTTTTTCTGAGGAGTGGGTTATCTGAATCAGGTGGTTTAAAGAAGGAAAACATACAAAATATATGCAGTTCTATTGATCACCAGCAGGGCCAAAATTGAAAACTAATGGTTTAAAATGGTATGATTTAATAATAATAACAATTTTGTGAAGGGCCTCTTGCAGTGCATTGGTAAAAAGCCCCAAAATGACCAACAACTCATTAGTATGTTCATTCAGAACAGTTTCACTGTCAACAGACAACAGTGATTTTTAAATTTAAGTCATTCATTCATTCATTCATTTTCCTTCAGCTTAGTCTCTGATTTATCAGCGGTTGCCACAGCAGAATGAACCGCCAACTATTCCAACGTATGTTTTACGCAGTGGTTGCCCTTCCAGCTGCAACCCATACACACACACACACACACACACACACACACACACACTCATACACTACGGCCAATTTAGTTCATCCAAATCACTTACAATACATGTCTTTGGACTGTGGGGAAAACCAGAACACCTGGAGGAAACCCACGCAATCACGGGGAGAACATGCAAACTCCACACAGAAATGCCAACTGGCCCAGACGGGACTCGAACCAGTGACCTTCTTGCTGTGAGGCAACAGTGCTAACCACTGAGCCACCGTGCCGCCCAAAATAATAGTTTACTATACATAAATTAAATAAAGTATTCAAACCTCATCACACATTTTCTAAACAACATTAAATAATATATGATTCTTAAAAAAGTAGGTTTTGCAGCGAACTGTAGTTTTTGTAATTCTCTGATTTGTTGTTTGATTAAAGGAAAAAAATGACAGTGTCACTTTAAAGGGCACCTATGGTGAAAGATCTACTTTTCAAGCTGTTTGGACAGACATATGTGTAGGTATAGTGTATAGACCGTCATATTGGGGTGATATAAACACACTCAGTCCTTTTTTTTTCAATTTAACAACATAAAAACGGTGGACCAATTGGATCGGTTTTGAGATCGACCGCAACTTGACATAGGAGTGCGGTCCCCCCGCCCACCAATATTGATTGACAGGTGCGCATTACCATATCCTCAGTACGTTGTTTTACGTCCGCCATTTTCAGCGTGTGAGTCAAAGCGATGTCACCAAAGAAACACCCTTGCTCTGTTTTTAGATGTAAGGCTCATTGGGCTCTCATTCACCACGTTATCGCCAGGGCCAGACGGATTCTGCGGATTTTTTTTGCAAAATCTACAGAGAATTTTGGTAAAAATCTGCGGATTTCTGCAGAATTATTTTGGGAGTCTCATAACTAAAACCTTAATATGTGAAATATGTGTAATTTAAAAACTGAATAAATTCAGATTTACACACATTTACTCAAGTAAATAAACAGAATTAATGATGGGCTAAAAATCTGCGGAATTCTGCGGAAAATCTGTGGAATTCTGCGCGCTCAGATTCCGTGTGGGCCTAGTTATCGCTCTCCTCCGCTCCAGTCTTTGCATACATATGTACTCTTCATTGCGTCTTCCTTAAACTTCCTTAAAGTGGTTTGCATTTCCCTCCCTGTCATCTTAACTAGGTGCTGATGAAAAGTGCGAGCGCGTTGCCTCACGTGCGCGTCCCTTCATTGGAAATAACGAACTAACGACGCGCAGCGCCATGCATTTTGCGGTGTCGCGGATGAAAGTGAGGACCGGGAGGGAGGGGGTGGGTGTCGCGGATGAAAGTGAGGACCGGGGGGTTCACTCACTATTCTGCTGCCTAGGTCGCCTCAGGACACTGTTTATATTTCTGCCGCGCCACAGAGCGTTATCTGAATGCATTTCTGGGACACACCGGTGCCGCAAGTGTGCGATACTTTCAACTGTCATGTGCGTGCCGTGACGCGGCGCATCCGGTGTGTGATGCCCTTCAGTCAAAGTTAATTCAGTGTGCTTGGTTATTAGTCTCGGTGTAGGCTACAAGCTCAGAGCTTTAAACTAGCACACAGCTGGCTGTAAAACTATACAAAGACACAAATGATTTGTAGTCTCTGCTTGGTCTGTGTTCGAGTGGTACATGTACAGCTGAATGTCTGTTGCCATACACAAAGAGAAGAGCTCTTGGCTCCGCCCCCTTGTTAAGTTGGGCGGGAAGTCGAAACTAATTTTCATGTGAAGCAACATGCCCCTAAAACAGCTAACTGTGTACACGCCCCCAAAATGGCACTTTTTAACACATCATAATAAAAAAATCTAAATTGTGTTTTGAACTGACCCTAAACTGGCACACTCAGAAGAACCATAATATTAATATTACATCTTAAAAAAGGGGTAAAATAGGTGCCCTTTAAGACTCGATCTATAATGATAGGCATTCAGTGATTTTTCTGACAGTTTAAGTTTAAGATGTAAAATTGTATCATGGTGAATCAAACTAAATGAACCAGAATATATATATATATATATATATATATATATATATATATATATATATATATATATATATATATATATATATTGCACCTAAGAGGCCATGTAGAGATGCTGTATTTCTCTAACCTAAAGGTATAGTTCAGAAATGAAAAGTCTGCCATCATTTATTTGTTTCAAACCTGTTTGAGTTTCTTTCTTCTGTTGAACACAAAGGAGGATCTACTGAAGAATATTGAGAAAAAAAAACAGCTTCCAACTTCCACAGTATTGTTATTTATTTTTTTTGTTCTATTGACGTCAATGGATGCTTTTTTAGCATTCTTCAGAATATCTTTTTTTGTGTTCAAAGGAAAAAATACATTCATAAAAGTTTACAACCACTTAAGTGTGAATAAATGATAAGGAAATTTTCATTTTTGGGTGATTTAACCCTTTAACTCTAATTAGCAACTACACTGTAAAAATATCCGTAAATTAGCTTTTTTCTATGTTTTGTGATTCATGTTTTTATTTTTAAAATTTCCCCATTTATTTATGCTTTTGAATTGCATTATGGGACTTTAATCTTTCTTCCAACAACTTTTAACCTTCAAAGGTTAAAAAGTAACTTTTATTAACATTTTTAATAGTTTTAAGTGATATATTGTTTGGGTTGGTGTAGTATATTACGGTACAAAAACCTTGTAATAAGCTGCCAGTACATGTTCTGTTATTTTACAGACCTTTTTCTTGATGTCTTATTTATACATTATATTATTTCAAATGACTGAAAGGATGTCAATAAAAATCACTTCGTTAAACTGTAGAGTTGAATTTCTACGTCAAAAATCAACAGAGAAGAGATCAAGGTCCCATAATGCAGTTCACAACTGTAAATAAACGAAAAATACTTGTGAATGACAAAATACAGAAACTGTTAATTAACAGATCTTGTTTTTACAATGTACCTAACTACCTCAATGCCCTCAATTAACAGTTACCTAAACCTAACCCTAAAGCAAACAAAATATCATCTCCAAAAACACGCAAATCATCATATAAGCTAATATGCCAGCCAATTTTGTCAATTTTATCATTTTGGATATTTTTTTAATCCACAAATGAGGACTTTCAAAATTTCTATCCTTACAAGGTTTTTGTTAACAAACGTATCTTTCAAGGAAGTCTCTTAAAACTGTGAAAAATGTCAAAGCCACATATTTTGTAAGCAATTAAGAATCTATATTTGACATCTTATGGATGTATTCCATTTTATTTTGTTTTGTTTGGTTTGTTTGGGTTTTTTTTTTTTTTCAATCATCATGGGTATTCCTGTTTAGGCACCTGTTAGTTTTGTAATTGTTATTTACAAATGCTAAACAAAATGATAATAAATGTCACAAGGAAACATACAGTAACTACTGTACTTTTATTTTACATATTGTCAGAAAAGTGACTAATTCCTATGAAAATGTATGATATTTAAAACGAGACAACCCTAATCCTCATTGGAGGATAAGCAAGTTGTACTAAAATATACAACTGAAATCGTACAAATTAATAATAGTAATAATTCCTTACGTTCATATAGCTCTTTTCTGCTCGACATGACCATAATGCGCCAGACCGCACACCTTAATTGTGAAGAGGACACAGAGTGATGAAGCCAATTATGATATGGGGATGGTTAGGAGGCCATGATGGACAGAGACCACTGGGCAAATTTGGCCAGGATGCCGAGGTTAAACCCCTTCTATTTTTCGAAGGACATCCTGGGATTTTTAACGACCACAGAGACCTCGGTTTAAAGTCTCATGCGAAAGACGGCGCTCACTGAGCAGTATAGAGTTGCCATCAATATACTGGATGTTAGGACCCACACTGCTGCTCTCACTAACACCACTTCCAACAGCAACTTAGCTTTCCCATGTGGTCTCTTATCCAGGTACTGACCAGGCGTAGCCCTGCTTAGCTTCAGTGGGCAACCATGTGAGAGTTGCAGAGAGCTAGCTTCCGGCTAATTCGAATTTAGCCACTAACTTTAAAAGTTACGAATTGCCATGACATTGTGTTCACTGTAAAACATGTGTCCCAACATAAATCGATTAAGTTCAATTTTGATTAACTTCATTGTTTTTTTTTTTTACAAATTTAAGTACAAAATATGAAAATATACAAAAACAAACAAAAAAAAACAACAACTCATTTTAAATAAGTAGGTTGAACAAGCAGCAAAATTCCCATCTTGATTTTGCAAAAGAGGAAGTCTATATGCAGGGAAGTGAGCAGTTGTGGAGCCCATCTCTTGCCATTAGGTTTAGCTGTTCTGTGAGAGCTGTCAACAGAAGGCGCGTTGAGCTGCCAAGCCTCTCTCTCTGTCTGCTCAGTCGCCTGCAGCTCGCCCCAAGCTCCTCTTTTGACTCAAAGTGCTCATTTCTCTTCTGTTCCCTTCGTTCTTGTGTTCCACTAACACAGAGTGGGGCCTGCGTCTCATTCTGTGTCACCGAGAGTGTGACACTGAGGCTGTGCGCGCATGTGTGTGTGTGCGTGCATGTGTTTATGGCATCAATAAGAAGACGAGCGTGTGATGCATTTGTGTATCATGTGATGTAAATCACTGAACACTTTTGGCATTCCTGTGGGGTTTGGAGCGATGCGAGTGTTCTCTGCGTGAGTAGGATGATGTTCTGCATGATAAGTGCTCAGGGTTCAGAAAGTGCCATCAAAGTACATCCACAGTATACCCTGAGTTCTGTGCATTAGGAAGGATTATGGAGGTTAACATTTGACATGTCGTTCAACGGCAGACCCTTTCTTTTTATAATGGTGTGGATTTATTATAAGAAATACTTATAATCAAACTGATTTAAACAAATCTGTGTTAACCAATTTTGTGATATGGTCCTGTTTTATTTGTGTAAATAAAAGAAAATGAGATAAAATATTAACACACCATTTTAAGTTATATTTTAAGGCTTTTTAAAACTATATAATATTATGTAATTAAAACTTTAAAATTTAAAACTGTATATATTATGTAATATATATTACAAAATATAAAAAACTATAAAAATTTCAGAATATTTTTCATTAAAAAAATTGTATGTATATATATATATATATATATATATATATATATATATATACAGCTGAAGTCAGAATTATTAGGCCCCGTTTGAATTTCCTTTTTCTTTAAATATTTACCAAATGAATTTTAACAGAGCAAGGACATTTTCACAGTATGTCTGATAATATTTTTGCTTCTGGAGAAAGTCTTATTTGTTTTACTTCGCAAGAATAAAAGCAGTTTTAAATTTTTTTTAAGTCAAAATGATTAGCCTCTTTAAGCAATTTTTTTTTTTGATAGTCTACAGAACAAACCATTGTTAAACAATAACTTGCCTAATTACCCTAACCTGCCTAGTTAACATAATTAACCTAGTTAAGCCTTTAAATGTCACTTTAAGCTGTATAGAAGTGTCTTGAAAAATATCTAGTAAAATATTATTTACTGTCATCATGGCAAGGATAAAATAAATCAGTTATTAGAAATTAGTTATTAAAACTATTATATTATTATATACGTTTGAAGTACCAATATGGACCCTTTAAGTACAAATGTGTACCTTTTGAAAAGGTACCACCCCAGTGACAGCTAGCGTACCTTTATTTCTGAGAGTATATGAGCAATATCACACTTGTAGGAGTCCAATATGGCTGTATATTGGCACTGGTGGGAGGATTGTGTTGACTCAAGGCTGCAGGCCGAGTGCCTTAGTGCCCCCCACCAGTGCCGATATACAGCCATATGGTACTGCTAAAGCCTGGTTTATACTACTGCCTCAAGTGATCGGCGTGATCCACGGCGCAAGCCTTGTGCGTAGCCGTGCATTTATACTTCTGCGCGCTGTTTCTGTTTCTCTGCAATAACACTTCCGAAACGCTAGCTGGCAGTAGGTGTTTATGTTTCTCTGTGTTGAGTTTCTTCGCTGGTGTTTTGTTTTTTCTGAACACTTCCTTAATGTACAAGTGGCTCAAATTCGCTAATTTTGAGGCAAGAACCAGCGGACGTGCAACAACTTTTTTCATAAGGTAAACACAAAACAACAGTCTCCATCCGGAGCTCCTTCACGGGACTCCACACTTGTAAACACTCGCTGCATCGGGCGCGCGGCTCTCACACTCATCAGCGCTACCAAGCCGACCAATCACAGAGCTTGCGCTACGCGTACGCGTTACATTTTTTGAGAGGTGCACGTCAATGTCGGCGACGGGCCATGGCGAGGGGCTATGCGTCCACGCGTAGGCTGCACCGTAGCATACGTGTGCACTTGACACATAAGTATAAATCAGCCTTAAGTGTGATATTGTGTTTATACAACAGTTTGCCGGCATAATCATGTGAATTAAAAAGAAAATCAAACATGGAGAGTCTCAAAAACCCTTTATTAGGAACTACTTTCTTCTGCCATTCATTCACATCTGCAGCTTACTGTCAGAACAGCAGAAGCCGTTACTAATTCACAAACGTCACCTTAGAACTAGTATTTGAATGATTCTCTAGTATAATGTCTAAAGTAATGACAAAACAGGTGATTTTTACTTACATTTTAAGATTATAAGGCAGAGCGGCATGAAATGCTATCAATCTACAGAGATCTCGCAGTATTTCTCTGTTGCAATTGGGATTTCACAATAATTAACACAAATTCTGGAAAAATCCAGAGCAAAACAAACACTACCGGTTTCTGTGGTATCAATACAGCACTACAACATACAAAATAGAGAGATAGACTCAGAATGTCACTTACCTGATTTATAATGATTTGTTCAGCTGTAGTCAGTGCGCTGAGAAAATGCTGTTTTTGTCCCCTAAGGACTTATTATGCGGTCTCTGTCGCCATCTTGTGGTGGAACGTCAACCGTCTCTTTTTTTGGTCTGTTCAGACAGGCTGATGGCGGCCGATGCACTGAATCCGATGCTCTGAAATTAAAAATTTTAAAATAGGCACTATCCTTATAAATAAATTGCATAGTTGCAATCTAAGCAACTACATTCTTGACTAAAAAAACCTCAAAAGTACATTATGTTGTCCAACAGCACCAATATTTGTGGTAGAGTGTCATCTGCTTGTCGCTCAATGTCGGCGGAGTAATACACAAGGGTGAGGAGGCTGTAGGAGTGCTGTTATTTGTAGAATATCGCACAGCTATCAGCCAGACAGAACTGTTTTGTATACAGTATATATGTATATATATATATATATATATATATATATATATATATATATATATATATATATATATATATATATATATATATATATATATATATATATATATATATATATATATATATATATATATATATATACAGGGCTTAATTTGTGCCAGAACACGCCGGATCCGGCACCTCTGAAATTTGATTCGGCACCTCATTTTACCGATCCCCTACCTCAACCTGCCTTCTTTTCCGTTCGCTGTTCGCTTTCGCTTTCGCTTTCTTCCGCGACTCCCCAACCCTCTTCACTGTCGTCCGCGACACCCCTGCCCCGCTCACTTGTGCCGTAACACCCCTCCGCCATCCACCACATCAACACCCCGTCTTTAAGTCTTTAAATGTCCTTTAAGCTGTAAAGAAGTGTCTTGAAAAATATCTAGTCAAATATTAATTACTGTCATCATGGCAAAGATATAATAAAACAGTTATTAGAGATAAGTTATTAAATCTATTATGTTTAGAAATGTATTGAAAAAATCTCTCTGTTAAAAAGAAAACGGGGAAAAAAAATAAATCAGGGGGGCTAATAATTCTGACTTCAACTGTATATATAATTATAGATGTATTTATTCATTATTTTCCTTGGACTTAGTCCCTTTATTCATCAGGGGTCGCCACAGCAGAATGAACCGCCAACTTATTCTGCATATGTTTTACACGGCGGATGCCCTTCCAGCTGCAACCCAGTACTGGGAAACATCCATACACACTCATTCACACACTTTCATTCACCTATACTGCATGTCTTGGACTCAGGGGGAAACCAGAGCACCCGGAGGAATATATATTTTAATAAAAAATATTCTGAAGTTTTAATAAGTTTTTAAATATTTCCCAGGTGCTGTTTATTCAATCTTTAATAAATTAATAAATGATTAATTGAATGCATATATATATATATATATATATATATATATATATATACTTTCATATATTTTATTTATTTTGTAATTGTTTGTTTAAATATCCATTAATTATTATTTTTTTATTATTATTAAAGATTGAGTTGATTATGTTGTCTTGTACATTTTCATTAAATAATATTAACAAATGTTTGTATTATCCTTTATGCATAACATCATTTATCCTTCACTATTAAACCATTCTGAGCAGACTTTATGTTCAATTTTTTTTTCATATTAAAATAAACCCTCTGTATAATATTAAGCTTGGTCATCTGGTAAATGGTCATAATCTTTGTGTTTATTCATTGCACTGGCCACTCTCCTTTGAGCCCTGCCATGTCTGTCTGCCCGCCACAGGGTCAAGCTCACTCAAGTGGAATTTAAAGGGGACCCTTTGAACTTAATAGGTTTTGACTGGCATGTGTTACACACTTCAGTGCACCATTGATTGATCGCTTGTTTGCTAAATCACTGCTGGTTTCCTCTGTTTGGCAGACTGGTGACACAAATATGGTCACTTCGGCTCTGAAAACTATAGGAAAGATAAAAAGTTGTCTTGGGCTTCAATTTAAAAAAAAATGGTGCAGAAAATGTACAAAATAAAAAGCAAATGTAAGAATGGTGTGCAAAAAAAAATTTACTTTGTCTTTCTTGGTCTTAGCAACTTTAATATACCAAGGAAAAAAAAAAAATAAATACTAGTAACAAATATGTATATAAATATGCACACACACCATACAGTATATATATATATATATATATATATATATATATATATATATATATATATATATATATATATATATATATATATATATATATATATATATATATATATATATATATATATATATATATATATATATATATATATTCGTATATCTCGCAATAATGGCACATTAACTTCAGGTAATACATGATATATCAAGTTATGCAGAAAATAAGCTGATTTTAAACAAACAAATTAGGTTTAACATTACTAAATTTAATTTGTTTGTTTAAATTTAGCCCATATAAATTGTTTCCAACCACTCAACTTATATTAAATATATAAAATACATTCAATCCAATGAATCATTTTTTCAGTGTACATAATTAATTGATTTAACATTCCAGTTTTTCTTGATTGCTTTGGTGCAGCCAGAAACTCCACACCAATTAACACACAGGCCTAAACAGTGGCATTCATGATCAACCGTGCCAAAACGTTTAAAATATACAACAAAAGCAAATTTGGCCTTCAAACAACACAACTTTCAAACAAGTATATGAGCTCTTTCAATCAATTATTACACAATGGGCAACAAAAAACAAAACAGTGTGAATCGGTGCACCATTGCTTGTTATTGTAGCCTATTGCCACTACCATTTGTTGTCTTTCAATACGCTGTAGGCTGTCAAATTTGCCTTATTACAAAGAATTGAATCCAGAATAAAAAATGCTTTGATGCATTTTTTATTGAATCCACGGCATTCATTTTTTTCCAACTGTGGCTGAAAACTCAGTAAATACTGAAGTAAATACTGTAAATATTACAGAAAATACATCCAAACCAAAATACAGTAAACTCTATTGGAGTGTAAGATATAGCCACTATTGACCTCCTCCATTCATGCTGGCAAAGAACAACACAGATCTGCCACCTTTTTTATAAGGTTTGCAGACTCATTACTGAAGATTTGTGTGAAGGAGTGTTAAACTGGTGCTTCAGTGATTTCCTTCTGATCTTGGTGGTTTCTGATAGTTAGCAATAGATGGTTTCTGTTTGGTTTCTATAGCTAAAACAATGGAGTTTATACTACTTGAATAATATCAGTGTTAGCTGTTTTGTAAAAGGGTGGGTGATTGGCTAGTGATTGTGACAGGAATGTGTAAACCCTTTCTCATTGGATTTACCCATTACTGTCACAATCACCAGCGATTTAATCCTTACAGATTGCTGGTAAACTCACAGATTGCATAGAACTACAAATTCGCCAGTATATGGACTACAAGATCCAGTCATGCACCACACGCTCACACCTGTTCCGGTTTCTAACACACAGCTGAAGCTGTTCAGAACTGATTACATGGACTTTAAAAGCAGCACAGACACACACACACCAATTGCTGAGTCTTGTTATACTGTTACTGTGAATATTACGACACGTTTGCCTTGCCTTGCCCTGCCTTGAGTTGCCTTGCCTTGCTGTGTACTGATTTTTGCTTTGTTTTGTTTTACGTTGTCTGCTGCCTGCCTTTGACCATGTGCCTGTTTATGACCACGTCTCTGGATTTGCCTGTATACATCTATTTGCTCCTGTGTTGACTGTTGCTTGCCTGACCATTCTCTGCATAATAAACCCTGCATTTGCATACGCACTTTCTTGTCAGCATCCCACTTCACATTACAATTCCCAAGACGTGTCTTCTGCTCTGCTGTGATAGTCTAGATGAAAACGGAGTAGTTTCTTTAACCAGGTCAAAGCAATCAAGAATAACTGTAAGATCAGTTGAATTAAATGATAGTCAAATGTATTCAACTGAATGGTCAGAGATGCAAATAAAAAGTTTGAAAGTAATTGATTTATGAATGGCAACGGTGAATGAAACATTTTCATAGATGAAACTTGATTTGTGAAGTGAAAAGTATAATTGAAAATATTAATTGCAATTTAAAAAAAAAGACACAATTAAAAATATGCTGAAATGTGCACCTTTGATGATCTGTTTTAAAAAAAGAGTTTTGAAACGTAACAACTGCTTGTGAAAATTGCATCAAACCATTTACTAAAAACTCATAACAGTTCCAAGATACAATGGATTTATTTGCTTCTTTAAGTAACAAAAAGGTGGACATTAGATCTAGGACAAAAATAGCATTCAACAAATGCTTTATATACTCATGCATATTACATAAACAATGAATAAAATCATAAAGTGATTATAATATATAGGCAAAGCAAGGTAAGTTTATTTATATAGCACATTTCATACACAATGGTAATTCAAAGTGCTTTAAATAAACATGCATAAAAGAAAAAAGAAAATAAAAATGGTAAACAAATTAAAAATGATTAAAACAGACAAAAACAGATTAAAATGTGTTAAAATAGGTTATAAAATAATGAAAAATAAAAGAGAGACATAATAGTGCGATCTGTTGGACGTACGTCTAGCACAGTGCTCATTTAGTAAGGCACAGCTAAAAAGATGTGTTTTCAGTCTTGATTTGAATGTGCCTAATGTTGGAGCACATCTGATCACCTCTACAAGCTGATTCCAGCAGTGAGGGGCGTAGTAGACTGAACTCTGACTGAACTCTTGGAATTTCTAATTTGATCATTTCTAATTTGAATGATCTGAGTGATCTGTTAGGTTTGTATTTAGTGAGCATATCTGTAATGTATTGAGATCCTAGGCCATTGAGTGATTTATAGACAAGTAGTAATACCTTAAAATCTATGTAACTGGGAGCCAGTGCAAAGAGCCAAGGATAGGTGTGATGTGTTCTGATTTTCTGGTTCTGGTCAGAATCCTGGCAGCAGCGTTCTGAATGAGCTGCAACAGTTTGACTGTCTTTTTGAGAAGGCCAGTGAGGAGTCCATTACAGTAATCCGCCCTGCTGGTGATGAAAGCATGAACAAGTTTCTCTACACGCACACAAATGATGATAAATACATAAATAAGAAAAAGACTAATATGATTATTAAAAAGATAATAATAGAGAATAATAATAGGGAAAATGATAATGAAAGAGAGTATACAGTTATTGTGTACAATTATTAGCCCCCCTTATTTATTAACCCCCTGTTTTTTTTTCCCCCAATTTCTGTTTAATGGAGAGAAGATGTTTTCAACACATTTCTAAACATAATAGTTTTAATAACTCATTTCTAATAACTGATTTATTTAATCTTTGCCATGATGACAGTAAATAATATTTGACTAGATATATTTCAAGACACTTCTATATAGCTTAAAGTGACATTTAAAGGCTTAACTAGGTTAATTAGGTTAACTAGGCAGGTTAGAGTAATTAGGCAAGTCATTGTATAACGATCAGAAAAAAAATATAGCTCAAAGGGGCTAACAATTTTGTCCTTAAAATGGTGTTTAAAAAATTTAAAACTGCTTTTATTCTAGTCGAAACGAATAAGACTTTCTCCAGAAGAAAAAATATTATCAGACATACTGTGAAAATTTCCTTGCTCTGTTAAACATCATTTGGGAAATATTTAAAAAAGAAAAAAAATTCAAAGGGGGGCTAATAATTCTGACTTCAACAGTATATAATAAAATAATTCCCAGCACGGTGCTAAGTTGTGGCTGGAAGGGCATCCGCTGCCAGAGTAATTGGCGGTTCATTCTGCTGTGGCAACCCCTGATAAATCAAGTAAAAATCCAAAGAAAAATTAATTAATGAATAAAACAAAATACGATACACAACTGTTCATTCATTCAGATGGTTTGTAATTCATTCACATAATTTCTCTCTCTCTCTCTCTCTCTCTCTCTCTCTCTCTCTCTCTCTCTCTCTCTCTCTCTCTCTCTCTCTCTCTCAGATGGCTTTTTACAGCTCTGAGATCCTGAGAAGTCACCTCTAAAAACGAATGCCATACAGTTAACCAGGGAGGCTTCAGTGTATGACACTTTCCTCCTTATCCTGAATTGAGTGAGATGTACACCTCTTCAAGAGCAGGCCTTTTATCTGGATTAGCTGACTGAGAGGAGCTGATCAAATACAAGGATTTCTGTGCTTTTAAAACACAGAAACAGGATAGAAATAGGACATATATTACAAATAAATCAGTGCAGTTATTGGGTTTCTTTTACTTGTTAACTTGCTGGACATTGAGCAAAAGCTTTTAAATTGTTGAGGTCAGTGGATTTTTTTGTTGTTGTTCAGCAAGGGTAAAATCACACTAAGGACTGTAATTTTACAAAAGCACTTCAAATGAATTATGATCTTTCAGGTTGTTCCAGTTGTAGCGCAGATGATGTCATAAATTGTAATGGGAATTATACTGTATAGTTATACACTAGTATACTGTAATGATTTTTAAAGGATTGTGTGATTTTTTTGAAAGATTACACTACCGATCAAAAGTTTGAGGTCATTTTTTATTTTAAGAAAATGATTCTGTTCATCAAGGTGGGATTTATTAAGTGTAAAAAAATGTGAAATTGTTAAATATGTATTTATAATATATAATATAATATTTAATATTTAATAATATAGTATTTAAATATTAATTAATTACTTATTGTATGTAATTTCATTATTGCTTTTATTACTATTACCATTAATAATAATAATAATAATAATAATAATAATAATAATAATAATAATAATAATAATAATAACAACAACAATAACAATAATAATTAATATTAGAGTGATTTCTGAAGGATGATGTGACTCTGAAGACTGGAGTAATGAAGCTGAAAATTCATCATTAAAATCACTGGAATAAATTATTAAATTAAACTAAAATAAACTACTTTTGAACATTTTTTTTATTTATAATGCAATAACATTTCACAATTTATACTTTATTTTTGATTAAATAAATGCCTTGTTGAACAGGATAAGTTTATTTTAAAACATTTAAAAATCATACTGACCCCAAACTGACCGATAGTGCATATGTCAGCAGTAATGGCTCCATAAATTGGCAACTGAAAATAGTTTTCTTGTAATGATATGTCATATAATTTTGCTCTTTTACTGCATTTATGTATTTATCAAATAAATGGCGCAACTTTGGTTGATTTTTTGAACAGTAGTTGGGCTGGGTAACAATATTCCAGGTAAATTTTAATCTGATTCACAACCTATTTACCTAACAAAACCTATTTATTTCAAATGCATACAATGAGTATGAATGTGGAGTAAACAATAAGAAAAAATGATTTATTCACAACTACTTCAGAGAAATGATATTGAAAAATAATTAATGCAAAAATAAAACTATAAAAATAGTGATTTTCAGTTTTCCACTAAAGTTAAACAAATACTGAAAAAAAGATAATGTATATATTATATATATATATATATATAGATAGATAGATAGATAGATAGATAGATAGATAGATAGATAGATAGATAGATAGATAGATAGATAGATAGATAGATAGATAGATAGATAGATAATACAATGAGAAGTGATGCTGACAACGGAAGTGGAGATCCAAATGCAGATTTATTAGAGAGGTCAGGTAAGCAATGGTCAACACAGGTGGAATCAGATATATACGAGCAATTCAGAGTCGTAGTCGAATACACAGGCAAAATGTTCAAAAGGCAGGCAGCAGACAGGAATTAACAGATAAACAAGGCAATGGTCAGAACATGGCAAAACATGACAAAGGAAACGCGTTGTAATGTCACAAATACAGTAAAGAAGACTCAGCAACACTGTGTGTGTCTGTGCTGCCTAAATAGTCTATGTAACCAGTCCTTGACAATCTGCCGGCTGTGTGTATGCAATCAGTCAAGATTAGGAACTGCTGTGAGTGTATGTGGTGCATGACTGGAGCTTGTAGTCCATGAAATGGTGGATTTGTAGTTCTATGCAATGCTGTGTGATTACCTGCACAGGCTGGATTGCTGGTGATTGTGACAGATAATATATAATATATATTAAAAAAAAAAAAATATATATATATATATATATATATATATATATATATATATATATATATACATTACATTAAAAAAAAAATATATATATATATTAATTGTAATCACAATCCACTTTAATAATATAATATAATATAATATAATATAATATAATATAATATAATATAATATAATATAATATAATATAATATAAGATAAGATAAGATAAGATAATATAAGATAAGTTCTTCCTATTACTAATCATAGTTTTGATACAAAATCACTTGAAATACAGATAACAAAACGTTAACGTGTTAGTTTATCATTCTGTAATCACGCTCATAAAAATTCAGTTGCAAAGCATGTTAAATTTCCTCAAATTCCCTCAAATCAATGCTTTTGCTCAAAGCTCTGGGTATTTCTTTTTGCCGTGGGTAACTATCTAAAGTAAACAGTGTCTAAGTTGATTTGAGAGATTCATATATATTCATATGAACATTAGTTGAAACATGTTGATCTTGTATTGATTCATGTTCCCCTGGACAGTTGCATAGCCGGTAGTCTAAAAGGCAGAGAAGCTTGACTCAGCGGTGAGAGCAACATACAGGCACTACTGCTGGGGTTAATTGTCTAATTAAATTGACTAAACAAGCATAGAATTGAAACTCAGCATCTGACCAACACCCAACTGGCTAAGAGAAAAAACTGCATTGAACTGGAGAGACTGTGACTGAAGGGTTAACATAGTGTATGAATCACATGTGACTAAAGGACTTTTCACATCAAAGATTATTAAGGCCCATTTACACTGAGATGATTTTTTTTATGATGCCTCGTGAGTCGTGACTAAACAAAGGGTGCCAATGTGAGTGTGCACATTGATGATTAAAATGCCTGGATGGTCACCAGGTAACAGCATCATTTAAAAAAATAAATGCCTTGGATTTATAATTTTTTTTTTATTAAGGCACAGCATTAAAAATTAGTTGACCAATGAGTCTTGAACTACTGAATTTACATGTAAACTTGACTTAGTGGCGCTCAAGTACAAAACAGTCTGGCCCAGCACAGGAATAACAAATCTAATACAGTAAGATTCAATAGTGAATTTAAGTTAATTTCACTTAATTTTCTTTCATGGCTTGTAATTTTTTTCCACAAACTTTTGACTAGGTGTTTGTCCGCTGTAGTGGAAATTAAACAGAAGTGAAAAAACGTGTGTGATAAATACACATGGAAAATTGTGTGGGGGTGTTCAAATCCACTTTTGCTATTTTAAGGATGTGAAAAATGGTCTGTGCACCCAGCACATAGTCTAAAAATGTTGTTCTTGTTTTCTTAATGAGTTATAGGGGTGTTTTGCGCATAAAGTCGGCATTAAACAAACTAGAGTGGCATCTTCCATTTCCCTTTAAGAGTGAGTCAGCACAACAAATGTGTCAAAAGCATAAAATTGTACAGTGCCACCTTGTGTACTGGTGTATTTTAGAGTCAGTTGCATCGCACCATGGCACATTTGCTATTTACATGGCAGACTTTGTAAGTGGAAAAACTAAATGCTTTACTGGGAGAAAACAATTAAACATACCATCTGCAGCGCAAGGATAAAGAACGAGCCTCCTCCATTTGGCCTCTTTACTTTCTCTTTCTCTTTACTTTTACTTCTTTACTCCACTGAAGACATCTATTAGCCTACATATTTCATTTTGTTTAAGCGCAAAGATTTGTTTCAAAACTTTTCCTAAATTCAGTTCTAATTTCCAGCAAACAAATAAATGAACAACAATAACGAAGTGTTATATGCAGACGCACGTCCTATTTTTGTGCCCCATATGGTGATCCATACATTTCAAAACCCGACAGGTGGACAAATCTAAACTTGTTTTTATTAAAACAAATATAAATGTGCATTTAATAAATAATACTGCTTATAAAACTATACAAATGCAAATTGTCATGAATAAACTGAAAAAGCCCCTGAGATGAGGCATGGGGGTAGTGGTTTTTATATTTATGTAGAAAATAATGATTTTTGCAACATTTAATTTTTTTTTTTTTCATTTGTAGAGTTATTTGTGTATTGCTGTACATCCTGTGTGTATTAGGCAATATGTAAGCGTTTGAACCCGCATGGGTGCACAACTAACTTGCTCTGCGCTGGACCTTAGACTTGCTTTTAGTTGGTCAATGGCGTAGTCTAATTCAGTTTCTCAAAAACGTGCCAACAATGCACCTTAACACACCTCTATTTTACACCAGCACACCCATGAGTCCACAGAGTGGAACAAATGGATTTGCTATTTAAACAACGTAGTGCAAATTGTGAAAATTAGGGTTGCGCTGGTCTGAAAATAGCAACAAATTGCGCCAAACACGTCTTGTGCGGACAGACTCTTATTTTGTGACAGACTCGATCATCATTTAAAATCAGCGTCTATCAGCTGATCTGTCAGAAATCTTTCATATATCTGCATATCAGATAATAGACACAGCTTTCAAACACTCCAGTGACCGTGTACCGTATATTTGCACTTGGTAAACATCATGGAAAAATTGTAAAGCAATGGTCTTGGCCATCACAATGGCCATCATGGTCGTATCTTTTGAGCACATGAACACAATTTCAGTAGCGATTGTATACAGGCTTAATTTGTGCCGGAACACGCCGGATCCGGATCCGGCACCTCTGAAATCTGGCACCTCATTTTACAGATCCCCGTCCTCATAGCTCTCCTTGCCCTTTCGCTGTTCACTTTCACTTTCTTCCGCGACTCCAAAGACCACCTTCCGAGACCAAAAGTCCACATGAAGGGTGCCATTTGGGATAGGGTCCATGTAAAGGATTGCATATGTATGCAGACACCTAGTGTTCCATTGCAAATTTACATCACCAACCACTGACCTGGCATGCATATTACAGCATTTTGTATATTTTGCAGATCCATGTAAACAGGGAATGATTTCATCTGTGTATGTAATTTTTGTTTGTTTTTTAAACTAAAATTGTGCAAACATAACTTCGATATTTTTAATTTCAACAGGTTTGCAATGTCTGCTTTCTTATTCCTTTTATCACATCAAACTATTTTCCCCTCTTCTCTTGTCTTGAGTGTTGGGAAGCTGTAATGAACTCTGGAGCGCTGCTGGATGGTCGATCCATTAGAGACTGGGAGGTTGAGATGAATCACCTTCTCCAACCTGCCTTCCCCTACAGAGCAGCCTGGGAGATCCATCATACTCAACACACAGGGAGAGACACGGATCAGAACCATGAGCCCTTACTTCAGAGAACAACACAAAACACTTCTAAGGATTCCTAGCATTTGAAGCATGCAATAGATCTGGTAATGCACTAAAGAAAATTGAGTGTTGATTCACTTTTCTCCCTTTAAGAATTATTTGTAAATTTGACCAACAATTACAAAGATATATCAAATAATTCATTTGTGTTGAATTCAACACAAACATGCTAAAGTAGAATATTTAAATGAGTCATATTTTAAATAATCTTTTTATTTACAACTTTGAAAAACCTCTGAGTGGACACCTTGGTGTCAAAACGACATCAAAAAGCATGTCAAAAACAAGTAAAATTCATTAAGTTTTATAAAAAAAAATGATTGTCAAGATCTGAAAGAATTGATTCCAAATTTACACTGGGCATGTTTTTTGACACAAATGTTAGATGTCAATGTCAACATCAATTGACATTAAATAAATTTTTGCAGTTTTGTTTTTGAATGTTTTGATGTGTTTTTTTCAATGTGTTTTCATGTTGTTTTCACATCAAGGTGCCTACTTGGCTTACGTGTTCTAAATGTAGGCTATTGTAAGTTGAGAATGACAGTACACAAACAGCTCAATACCACTGGTCACATTTTTCATATTCCTGAAAGCTCTAAAAGTGTTGCTGTTTGCTTTGGGCAAGAACATTTTAAATGGAAAAAGTTGTTGGTTCTAATTGAAATGTATCACTGTCACATGACCAGATCAGTTTATGTACTTCTTGCTTGCACTTAGAATGTATAAACTGGTCATTCATCACAATTCAGACTTTGCTGTTTCCCATTGCTTGCTTATAGTATAACACGTAATCTGACCCACATATTATCAAAGGTGTTTTTTGTTTTAAGGATTACTAAGGAGTACATGCATGTAGCCTACTCAAATTGCAACAATTTATTTTATTTTTTTACATTTTTTTTTATTGAATTGGTTTGTTGGTATGCTGTACATACAATGTGTGTGCTGTCACATTTTAAACATTTACTGTGGTTTAAGCACTTTCATCAAGCATCCTCTGAGCCATTGATGTGTATATCTACAGTTTGTGCTCCAGGTTGCTAAGCAACAATAATGATAGTGACCTTTGGAAATATCACTGGGATTTGCTCCCCCTGGTTTCAAGACCATGAGCACCCGGTTCTCAGGTAGATGAACTTATGTATCAGACTTTTAGATAATGAATTGCTAAATACAGAATGTTTAGCAATTTAGCCAACTGCAGGAACGTGCAATAAATTTTAATTTGCACACATGTAAAATATTGAATTTGAATTTTTACAAATACTTTTCTTTTGTAATATTTTTATGGTATATGTACTGATAAATGTGCAACATGATTATAAAACATTTCTGGGAATAATAATTCTTAACGAACTGTTTAGATGCCTCTCATGTGAAGTCACATGCTCAGGTGTGAGTTTTTCACAGACCTCAACAGAGTGTAAAAATCTTGATGGTTCTGTGGGTCTCGTTTATCAAATCTGATTTTTATTTTATTTTTTTATTTTTTTTTTGTATTTCTATTGGATTCAAGTCAGGTGATTGGCTGGGCCATTCTACAGCTTGATTTTCTTTCTCTGAAAGCATTTGTGAGTTTCCTTGGCTGTGTTTTGGATCATTGTCTTGCTGAAATGTCCACCCTGGTTTCATCTTTATCATCCTGATAATGTAGATGTTGGACTGAAGCAGCTAATATTAATTTATACTGACGAAGTGCAGAGGGTTGCTGAATAACTACTGAGTAATTTCAGCTGCTGTCTGGGCATTCACTGCCTTTCTACATCTCCCTTTCTTCATGTGTTCAATACTTTTTTTCCTGTGTCATTTCATTTCATTACACATAACTTAATTTGTAAACTAATTAGATTTGTTTTCTTTTCATATATGTTTTTCTTTGGTTGTTATCAACATCCGAGAAAAATTCAAGTCAACAGCACCTTTAGAATTTTTTTTTCTAGGAAATAAATGGTGACATGTTGAATACTTATACTGTATATATATATATATATATATATATATATATATATATATATATATATATATATATATATATATATATATATATATATATATATATAAATTATTTTATTCTGTAAATAAAAAGAATATGAAATATTGTTTAAATGCTTATATGCTTATGTTAAGTGAATGCATTTGATTATTTTGTTCTTTCTATTCATTTCTGAAAATTATTGTGTTTTTTATGACATCTGGAGAAAAGTTTGAATTTGGATTTAACTATATTAAAAAACATTAGAACTGTTATTAACAGCTATGTTTGTTATTCGCCTAAAGATTACAAGATTTATTTTAAGAGTTTTAGTTAAGAGTTTTCTCTTATGACACGTGATGCAATAAATTTAAATAACCACTATATAAAAATCTATTGTTATTCAACATTGAAGATATTATATATAAACAATAAAAGTACAACATTTCTGTGTCACCAAATGTACATTTTAGAATGATTTCAGCTGGACCATGTTACACTAAAAAAAATAAGGTAACGACTACTGAATGCAACATCAAAAACACATTTTCAATAATTAAATAGATGATCACAGAGCATAGAAAAGCACTTTTGAAGACCAAGACCACAATTGAAGCCATAAATAGATATGCGTTATAAGTTTTACTGTTTTTACTGTATTTTTATTTTTTTTTATAATAGCAACCTTGATTAACATACACTGAAAAATTGCAATTTTCATTTCTCAATTATTAAGTAACCACAAGTAAATCATTCAATTAAATATGAAAATTTGAAAGTAGAAATGCATGTTTTTGTATCATTTTTGCTTTATTTACTACTTAAAAAAATTAATTTACAGTGTAAAAGACGTCTTAAAAAAAACAGCAAAACATTTTACCAACCCCACAGTAACATTCACACTTCCATCTATTTATTTCCAGCGATACTGAATCTTTTTTCCCCTTACAAATGAATAGTGCATCAAAATCAAAGTGAAGCATACCCATGATGTGTATATTCCCCTGGGTAAACTTCAAGAGCAGGTTAACCTTCTTTATGTTCCACGACCCACTGTGATGCTGTCCCTACAGTAGCTCTTATTGTTATTCCCCAGCATAGGTATATGTAATACAGTAGGAATGACGATAAACATTTCCATGACTGTTTGCTTTATGGTCTCTGGAGTGCAATACGCTAGAGTTTTGAATTTTAAAAAAAATCCTATTACTGCATTGTCGTTCTGAGGACGTCTGCTTGTGAAAAATAGACAAATATATGAGTAAACAATGGAACAAATTAGATCACAGGAACACATTGTTTTTTTCATTGTTTCCTCTTTCCTTGATACAGGATTGTAACTGCTTGTTGAGAGCAGGGATCGTCTATGAAGAAGATATCGATATCAGATAATGTAAGTGGAACCACCAGTCAGTATTTCAAGCATAAATAGACTGCCAATGGCACCAAGATAGCATTTAGCTCAAAAGCAGAGCCTAGTCGGTTGTGTTCCTAACCATGTATGCGAATGGCAAACTTGTGTTTTCTGTTTTCCTCTTGGAGAAATCCAGTGACATGCAGCCTCGGTTGTATATCTCTATTCATAATTGATGGCCTGAGCCCTGACTAACACTTCAGCCCACTACACATGTAATACAGATTCAATCCATGTCTCAGATCCTACAGCATGTCTAAACGGAAACACCGAAAGCGAGATCTGCCTGTCTCCGGACTACAGCAGGTGATTTATATGAAGAGTTCAAATGCAAAAGTCTCAAAGTGCCGTCTGAAATTTTCTTCTAAAATGATTGTGTTTGTGTTGATTCAGTAATTTCACTTTTATACTTATGAATAGGCTGCTTTCATCTCCTTTAAAGTGATATAAGTGAACGTAAACATAGGAGTTTAAACAAGTTTAAGTTGGTACTTTGTGGCTTTTGCATCTGAACTCTAATTCCTATATATGTATGCTTGGTGCATTCTTATAGAGTTTCTCCAGAATTCCCAACTATTCCAGCGAAACTAAGGGCGTACTCACACTATGCTATCCGAACAGTGCCCAGGCCCTTTTCCTGGATCGTTTGAGAAGTATGAGTGCTCCAAATTAGGCTCAGGCACGGTTCACTTGGCCGGCCCTGGCCCGGTTGGAAGAGTTGGGCCTGAGCGCGGTTCACTTGGGCTCAGGCACGGTACACTTGCAGTGTGAGTGCAAGCATGCCTGAGCCCGAAACTGAAAGCGAGACGTGACTTTTAAGGGACTGTTACTTCTAGATTTATTAATCATTCATACTGTTCAATAAACGCAAACTGTCTTAGTTTATTAAAGACGCAAACCCCTCACTGCACGACAGCTGCACCTTCAACAAACCTCCTAATTCCTGCAGCACGAGGACTTTATGATTGTTTATGAGCGTCAAAGGTGGCTGATCTGTTCGGCGAAATATTTGACTGTGTGTCACCGCATATCAAATGATTTAAACGCTATAACTAAAGAAATCTCCACTGTGCTGAGCGAGAGCGCTTACTGAACAGCGCATCATCAATGGCGTAAGCATGCCCAGGCCCGAATCTAATGTGAGTGTGGGCCATCGGGGGAGACGGGAGGGGGGACAAGCGTGCTTTGGCCCGGTTCAAGGCAACTGTACATAGTGTGAGTACGCCCTAAGGTAATACAGTGTTCAGGCCGACAAAGCTAACCCTCAAAGCTTCATTCAAAACTTATTTTTAGACACATAAAAACGCCTCAAAAATAAAATTCTTTATTTTTTGTTACATCCTTTTGTAGTTAAAACTTTAGTTTTCCACATTTAGTAGAACAAATATGTTAAATATTACTATTTAATACTTATATTATTAACTATTTTTACTAACCACACTTAAATATGGTTATTACCTGTGATTTGTATTAGACATGTTATTAATACATGTCTCAGATCCTACACCATATTCAAACAGAAACTCAGAAAACAAAATCCCAATGTAGAATTCAACCAAAATATACACCTATTCTGGATGAGAATGAGTCTATTACAGTGTATTAACTCTATGTTTTGGGCTTTTTTAAATACAACACTTACATGATGTTTTCATATAATTATTACATGTGCATTACACTATGGTCAGCCCAATCTGAATTCTATTTTTTTTTTTACCCCTACCCCTTCCCCTTGGCCCTTGAAACAGAGTGTGGAGGGGAAGAGCTTTAAAATGTACCCCTAAAAAACAGGTCACTACTACAACACCCGCACACGCCATCATGTCTTCGTAATCTCTTACTTCATATGAGATCGAAAATGGCGACTGCTGTTGTTATACCAGTTGCGTTATTTTTTGGTATTAATCTTCAGGAAATCACAGATAACATGTTATCATAAGGATATAATGTGGCAATAAACTCTTAACTGCACTGTGCATTTACACTGTGGCCATCTAAACACATGAAAACAACATTAACATTATACCAGACACAGTAAAAAGGTAATTCCCAGCGCCTAACCCTTTTCTGACAGGGTATTCAAGTGTCATTGAGTGACGAAAGTGAAAGTAGGCCTATGTTGTGGCACTGCTACACATGAGTTAATATTGTGAATTATAGATGGTGAAATTTAGTGGGGGGTTTTTGTTAGTTTTTTAAAAAAAGCATTATGGTAAAAACACGAACGGGGTTATGCATGTATTAAAACATATTCTTGTTTGTTGTAAAAATTCGTAATAATGACAAAACAAATACTTATGTGTGCATCTCCTGACTCACGTGTGTAGCTATGTTGCTGTTGTAGCTGGTGCATTTTGGGAGATTTTTGTACCCCTTGGTTTTGAGTGTGGTTCTGAAAAATCTCTATTTCAAGGGCTAGCCCTTCCCCTTAGCCCTATGCCTTTAAGCTAAAGAGAATTGGTTCCCCCTGCCCCTTCAGAGAATTTGGATTGGGTCAATGTCTCACATCACCATTAAATGAAAACACCAAAAACATCTGTGAAAACATCCCTTATGTAGAATTCATTCAAAATCTCTGTTCATTTAGCGAGACTAGTACAGTGTTTAGGCTGACAAAGCCAACCTCCAAACCTACACAAACATTCAAAACGTCAGTCAGAGTACAGGAGAGCTTGACATGGATGCTTGAAAAGGGTCTCAATCTATATATTGTAGTATATGAATGTGATTTATACATCTTTTTGTAGTAAATACTCGAGCCATCAGTAGACAGAAGCTTTGTAAAAATCTTATTATTTTCTGTTTTGTTTAGTTTTAACCCCCCCCCCCCCCCCACACACACACACACACACACACACACTTGCAGTCATGTAATTTGTTTTCTTCAAGTATACAAAATTGTACATAAATACTGACTGTTTTCAATCAATGTCTTACATTTTACACCATGTCTAAACGGAAACACCGGAAACATCCCTATGCAGAATTCAACTGAAATCTCCATCCATTCCAGCGAGACTAAGCTAGTACAGTGTTCAGGCTGACAGAGCCAACCTCCAAACCTTTGCTGACATTCAAAACGTCCATCAGAGTACAAGACAGCTTGATTCTGAAAGGACAGAGGATGTGGTCCACTACATGTTTGTAGGTCCCCAGGCTCTGGAAACAGTTCAGCAAGGACAGACCTCTTACCCTCTGTTCCCATAGCAACAAAGGCCTTGTCATCCCTAGTCGAGTGGATGTCACTGTCCTCCTCTAACTCCATAATGGGTTTGACCCCTGATCTCTGTCTTTCACTGTTCAGAGGACGTGACACACTCCTTAAGTGTGAAAACACAGACTTAGCCAACTGCGCGGTCCACCAAATCAGCCACGACACCTTCTAAGGGTTAAAGCGCACTCAGCAGTGACAAATAGTAAGCTTTTAAAAGTGGTTGGTTTGAGAGATTTGGTTAAAATGTGCATGTGGTAAATCCATTCAAGCTTACCTCATAAAGAGCTCTTTTAATAGGGTAATTGGAAATAACAACAAAATTATCTTACAATTATCATGTTTAATTGGAATAATTGTAAATAAAGAGTAATCAGTTTTTCATCCTCATGTCTCTACACACTCAAATCAAAAATGAGGATATTTTAAGATATATTTCATGGCCTTCAATGACAGTTTATTCCACCAAAAGCTTTTCAAAATGTAAAAAATCTTATTTACCTGCCTCAATGTGATGAGAAGACTCAACAAATGGTAATAATAAACGTTTACAAAGCAATGTAATACTTATGTAAATCACGATTGCAATATATATAAATGTTCCTGAATAAAAGTGCCATACTGCAGTTAAAGTCCACCATTTAATAATTTGGCAAATAATTCGATTACTGATGTCCATGTAAACACAGTCACTGTCTTTCTCCCCTGCGTTTGTTTTGACTGTGAAAAACAGCACGTGCCCAAACGGACACTGCCATTTTTATGCAAATTTTTATGCACCTTCCCTCTTTCCCTCCCCCAACACTCCCACCTAAACAGAGCAGGACACACTCACTTTCCTGACATTTTCCAAACTAGAGGTGGGAAAACACCCTGCTGAAACAGGGGGGTTTCGTGGCCCTTTAACTTTTTTGATCACCAGCCACTGTGGCTAGTAGATTTCCAACATTACTAGCCACTCGCCATTTTCGCTAGCCACACTTTTCTTGCTGGGAAAATATATTTTATATGCATAAATTTGACTTTGACATGCTAAAATTACTTGATTTAGATGTTGTGTTACTGTATGTCTACATGCCTTCTCATTCATTTCACTTCTTGTGTGTAGTGTGTACTTGCTTGCTCAGTGTGCATGAGCAAATGGGTTGTGTCGCAATGCAATCAGTTTTTATTTCATGACTTTTCAGGGCTCAAAATTAAGGATTTACCAAATGTATCAGACCACACCAAATAAGTATTTCTTAGCCACAATTTTTTTTATGTCAAAACAAGGAAAATATAGCTGCATAGGTGCACTTTTTAATTCAACAAAACTTTTCTTTAAAAAAAAACATTTTTTGTAAGCTCCTGCTTACAAAAGAATATGTGTATTTTTTTTAAAATCTTGAGCTCTATTTCAAAGGGAACCGATCGCACCAGTTGCGCTTCCTCTAGGGACGGTTGCTTCGCGCAATTAAACGGGAGTGCGCACGCTTTTTAACAGTTGCACATATCACATCACCTGTGCGCGCGAGTGATCATCCTCTCGCTCTGTATTTAACTGCTTTCTTTTGCTCGCGCGAAGACAATTATTTTTGTCAGTCGTGCTGCTTATCGATTCTAAGATCACATTTGCACAAATATTGGACCATGCTTATTGTCGAACCCTGCTTTTAAGAAAACTACAATTTAAAAATGATTTCCAACCAGCCAAAGTGGCTAGTGGGAGAGTCTGACTAACACGCCAGAGCTGAAATCTACCGGCGGGTGTTAATGTACAGCCCTGTATATATATATATATATATATATATATATATATATATATATATATATATATATATATATATATATATATATATATATATATATATATATATATATATATATATATATATATATATATATATATATATATATATATATATATATATATATATATATATCAATGCCTAATATCGATGACCAGAAAGTGATTTAATTTTTTATAAACTGTCAAAATATTGGTGTCTGTGTGGCAGCAAGTCCAGAGACAGATGTGTACATCATGATTTTATATAAAATTACTTTATAAAGACTTTAATAAAATTAACAAAATGTAAAAAATATATAATATAATTTAATTTATAAATTACACAGCGGATTAAACCATTAACTTACCCAGCATATGTTTTACGCAGCGGATGCCCTTCCAGCTGCAACCCATGACTGGGAAAAAAATAATTAATTAATTAAAAAAATATATATATACAGTTGAAGTCAGAATTATTAGACCGCTTGTTTATTTTTTCCCCAATTTCTGTTTAACGGAGAGAATATTTTTTTCAACACATTAACAAACATAATAGTTTTAATAAGTTATCTCTAATAACGGATTTATTTTTATCTTTGCCATGATGACAGTAAATAATATTTGACTAGATATTTTTCAAGACACTTCTATACAGCTTAAAGGCTTAACTAGGTTAATTAGGTTAACTAGGCTGGTTAGAGTAATTAGGCAAGTTGTTGTATAACAGTTGTTTGTTCTGTAGACTATCGAGAAAAAAAATATAGCTTAAAGGGGCTAATAATTTTGTCCTTAAAATGGTGTTTAAAAAATTAAAAACTGCTTTTATTCTAGCTGCAATTAAACAAATAAGACTTTTTACAGAAGAAAAAATATTTTCAGACATACTGTGAAAATTTCCTTGCTAAAATAAATAAAATTTATTATATATATATATATATATATATATATATATATATATATATATATATATATATATATATATATATATATATATATATATAATTTAATTTTCCCAGTGATGGGTTGCAGCCGGAATGGCATCCGTTTTGTAAAACATATGCTGGATAAGTTGGTGGTTCATTCCGCTGTGGCGACCCCAGATTAATAAAGGGACTTGGCCAAAAAGAAAATGAATAAATGAATATATAATTTGATGAAATATAAAAAAAAACTTTCATGTGTGATATGACAAAAAAGTAATCATAAACGAGTATTTTCTCAATTCAAATGAGTAGTGACTTGGACCTAGAAACAATAATTAGGGGTAGGGTCTTTCTTCTCTCATCAATATTCATGACATTGACACCCCTTCACATATGGAAGTGTCTTACAAAAGTGAAATCAATATATTGTTCTATGCAAAAGAGTGCCAAGGTGGTTTCTCGTATGTTGTTAATTCTTTTTATATACATAAAAATTCTAGTCTTCCACTTTCAGTAGACAAAAGTTTAAAACATTTTTACTCTGTTTTCTAGACACCTTTTATTGGTCTATTTCTTAAACTATTCACTTTTTTTTTCTTAAAGATACAAAGCAGTAGATTTATGCTGCATACATATCATCCTAATACAGCTTGTGCTGCATACAGTGCCATCAGACTTTAACTATTACTATATTTCTAAGAAAAAAAAAGAAAAGAAAAGAAAAGAAGCAAGACATAAAAACTGTTAACGTTAAAACTTCTCTAGGTCACCAAACCATCCCTTAGACCATAAAATATTAAACCTAATTCCAACTAAATTGTTAATTGTCTAATTGTCTAATTCTTGTGCAGATAAATAGTTTTTATTTATGGTACATGTGCACAAACAATGTAAATTGTGTAAAAATGTTTTGAAATGCTTTGCATACAGAGGACTCGCTTATTAAAAATGATATCAGTTCAATAATGATACATACACAACACAGAACAATTATTTTTGAAAAATGTTGAAAACGCTGTTATGTGAATAAATAGCCAAAGCAGCTTGCATTTTTTGGCTGAAAACTGTATTAAATGGCCTTTTAATAACAAAACTTAAGTTACATAACTAATTAATAACAAAACCTAAGTACAACCCCAAATCAGAAAAAGTTGGAAAAACGCAAATAAAAAAAGAAAGTAGTGATTTCTAAATTTACTTTGTATTTCATTGCAGACAGTACAACAAACATTGTTTAATGTGTTCCTAATGATTTTTTATTATATTTAATATAATTATTAAATATATATTAAATATATTTTTATTTTTATTATTGTTTGTTTTTTTGTTTTTTTTTAAACATATTTCAATGTTGGTTCTTGCAACACATTTCAAAAAAGTTGGAACAGTGAAGCATTTTCACTTTGTAATGCTGCCATTCCTTTTCACAACACTTTGAGTGACTGAAGGCACCAAGTGATTAAGATTTTTAAGTGTACTTTTGTGTCATTCTTCCTGCAATCAAGTCTTAACAGTACAGGGGTCTTTGTTGTCGTATTTTGCACTTTAAAATGCACCTCACATTCTCTATTGAAGACTGGTCGGGACCGCAGGTAGGCCAGTCAAGTACCTGTATCGTCTTCTTCCACAGCTGCAGCCATATGCATGGGCGTCCCTGGAAAAGAGGGCAGCATATTCTGCTCTAAAATCTCTATGTACTTTTCAGCATTAATGTTGCCATCACAGAAGTGCAAGTTACCTTTGCCAAGGACACTAGCACAATCCCATACCATGACAGACCCTGGCTTTTGGACTTGTTGCTGGTAACAGTCTGAATTATCTTTTTCTTCTTTGGATGGGAGCACATGGCGTCCATTTCTCCCAAAAAATACCTGAAATACTGATTCATCTGACCACAGTACCTTTTCACTATGTGATGATTCATCCCTGATGCCTCGGAGCCGAGAGGAGTTGACGGCACCTCTGGACACTGTTAACATAGGGCTTAATTTTTAATTTACAGTTTTAACTGACATTTGTGTATGTAACTACTGTATGTATTGTTGTACTTGACAAAGGTTTGTAGTCCTGAGCCCATGTGGTGATATTGCTTATAGATGAATGACGATTCTTGATGCAGTGCCGCCTGGGATTGGAGGGATTGGAGATCAAATTTGTTCAGCTTAGGCTTGCGCCTTTGTCCTTTAAGCACTAAAATTCCTCCAGATTCAACAGATGCACTGTTGAAGGTGAAATATCCTATATTCCTATCTTTCTTTGAGGAGCATTGTTTTTAAACTTTTCAATAATTTTCTCATGTGTTTGTTGGCGAACTGGCGGTCCTCTGGCCATCTTTGCTCCTAAAGGACTAGACCTTTCTTGGATGCTGCTTTTGTATTGTAATTAAAATCACCTCTTGACATTGCCTGTTTTAAATCACATCATTATTTAGCCAATTTATCTAATTACTAGCCCTAAATTTCTTCTGTTCCAACTTGTTTTGGAATGTGTTGCAGGTCTGAATGGCAGGAAAGGATGTATATTTACAAATTAATAAAACATGAAATATGGTGGGTTCATGTTGTCTGTAATGAAATACAAGTCAAAGTAAGTTGTTGTTTTTTTTTTTTTTGTATCTTCCATACTGCCCCAATTTTCTGATTTGGGGTTCTATTTAAATCAATTAGTTCTTTAATACCTCAGAAAATATATCACTGCAAACATTCTCTAAAGGTTTCCTCAAAGTTTTATTTTAAACATTCTTGCAAAAACATTCCTAGAACTATAATATTAAATAATGTAGGAAAAATATTGTTGCAAAATACAGCTGTCAGCTGCGCAGTGCTACTTTGTTCAGGGAGTATTTACACTAGATATTTGATTAACCACGGACCAAGTGTAAGCTAGTAAGTCAGTAGATTGTCATTGATAAAATAAATAGCTGAAAATGTCATAGTCACAGAGGAGTCTGTTAAGGACACCAGCGCTATAAAGATATATTAATGTTTCTATTGACAGAGAAGGAACAGATTTCTGAACCGCACAATTGAGCGTAAGGAGCTTAGGGAGATTAGTGCCTGTTGAGGGCACTCAGTCTACTAGTTATGTAACACATCTGTCTGCGCTAGCTTTGGATATGTTCATGCCTCCTCAGGTGGGCAGCTCGGCTCTGCTTGTAGCTGTCTTTCAAAATCAGCTGACCTTCGATCCAGATTGGATTGACTTTTCAAGTTGTATGTACTGTAGCTGGTAAGAACGAGAATTTAGTGTGCTTGTCTATTAAATGCCCTTAAGATTAAGAAAGATGACCAAATCAAGACCCCATTAATTTTCTATTGTCTAGCCAAGTGAACTCGGAAAGAATAACAGAAGGATGTTTTGAGTCTATAGGTCAAGGTCTCAAGGACATCATTTCTAAAAGGTGGATCTATCTATCTATCTGTCTATCTGTCTATCTGTCTGTCTGTCTGTCTGTCTGTCTGTCTGTCTGTCTGTGTTTTGCATCTGTAATGATAAATAATAAGGAGTCTGTGTGTGTGCTATATGTGCTTGCAATAGGCTGTTAATGAAGATAAAGCATGGCCCCCTTTGTAGATATTGAGAAGCATGGCCTCAGTTGTAGCGGACAGCCTCTCACATCTGTTAGTCTCTGCCTCTCTTATTGTATTTGATATAAGCCCCTCTGATGCTCCGTATAATGAATGTGTGTGAGTCTCATCCAAACATTGAGATTCACCTTGGAGGCATAGAACTGCGCGTGCATATCGATCTCTTATCGCTTCCTTCAACCCAACAGCTTCTATTTACTGTGAAGTGCTCTCTGAAAACATCCCCAAGTGATCTATAGAGTGATTACATGTACGTATGATATGTGTGTAAGAAAGAGAAGAAGAAAAAAAGAAAAACAAAGCAAGTAAAGCAGCAAATACTCTATGCTGCTAGATCAGAATTTCAGAGGGTTTGTTTTAACTTTGTGTGCGCACATAAAAAAAGACCAATTTTCAGAAATTGAGAGGCTATGTACAAAGAATCAAATTGAGAGGAGCATAACATTAATAATAATAATAATAATAATTCAATTTCATTTTTTACTTGTAATTTAAAAATAAATTTGTGTGTATACATGTGCGTGTGTGTTTGATTTTAGTCATTCTAGGCTACTTATTTGCAGGGGTCCAGTTTCTTTCTTTCTTTCTTTCTTTCTTTCTTTCTTTATTTCTTTATTTATTTATTTATTTATTTATTTTTATTTCTCAGAAATTAGTTCCTCTCACTTATTATCCCTCCACTTTATCCTTTATGCCTGTATTCCCCATATATAAACCGTTTATGGGTTAAATATTTAGTATTGATTAAACAAGCATTTTCCACCAAATGGTACAAATAATGACTATATGGGGAAACCGGCGATATATATATTATCATGACTTAATGCATTAATGTTACGGTTTGCACTCTATTTGATAATTTGCAATTAAAGACTTACAGCCCCATCTAGTGAACTGTTGAGGAACAGCGCAGGTATCGACTGGGCCGAGTGTTGACAGCATTGTAAGACTATATTTTTATGTATTACATTTATGTCTTTATTCATGTTTAAAATTATTAAAATCTTAAAACTCAACTTAAAATTAAACTTAATATTTGACTCAAATACACAAGTAAGCTTAAAAAATAGCACTCGCAAATGAGATTGTTATCTGTTTTAGTTTGTAATATACAATTGTAAATACTCGATAGTTCTGGGTGGAAATTTCGGTGGCGTCACGCTTTCTTGCGCGGCAAAACTTTCGCGCCTACCAACTTACCTCATCATGACTCTTTGAACTTTGTTTTACCGTAGCACACTGTTGAGCGGGAATGACAGGAAAACAAACCAGTAAATTTGAACTACTGTGGAAAAAAAAGGTAAGCAAAAGTAAGAACAGAACTGACAAGATTATTTTTCTGATTAGTGTTCACATTTCCTTTCCTTACACAAATTAGCCATGATTATATTACAGTAAAAGTGTAGTAACCGTCAGTGTTTGGATTGTTTTACCTATTTTTCAGATCCAAATCAAATCTTGTGTGTGGTTTGCTAACCATGGTATTTGTAGTAAAACTGTGGTTATACCGTGCAAAATGTAGGCTACTCAGTCCATTAAAAAAACACAGCATGCTTTTACTATAACAAAGCATGGTAAGTTTTAACAAGGATATATGTGTATAATTACATTGTTACAAATGTATAATTATGTAAATATATAGGTCTAACTAAAATTGTTTAGTACACATTTTTAGTTAATTGTTATTTTTAAAGACAGTTTCACAGGCTATCTATCTATCTATCTATCTATCTATCTATCTATCTATCTATCTATCTATCTATCTATCTATCTATCTATCTATCTATCTATCTATCTATCTATCTATCATCTTTATCCACCCACCTGTGCATCTATCTATCTATCTATCTATCTATCTATCTATCTATCTATCTATCTATCTATCTATCTGTCTGTCTGTCTGTCTGTCTGTCTGTCTGTCTGTCTGTCTGTCTGTCTGTCTGTCTGTCTGTCTGTCTGTTATTGTGCAGTTGCAATAGGCATTATCATATCTCTTATTCTGTATACATATTTTTTATAACCTGGTTCAGTTTAAATTCAGGCAAATGCCAGCTTGTAGAGGGGAAAGCTGCGAAAGATAAGGGAAAATGGCAAGCATGTATAAATGAGAGAGAAGGTGGCGCACTTTTTAGAAATTAGCCGTCAGCACGCACAGAGAACATGCACCTTTCATATTTTAATCAGTGTCTTTCATTCTACCTGCCGGAAAACAATCTGTGATCAGGGGGAAAATAACCAAAAGAGAAAAGAGAGACTCTAATGCTATATGACAAAAGTGCTACTTTGATACGTGCGGCTTCGCCTCTCGTTAAGGCGTTAAATGTAACTGATAAGATAGAATAAGAAAATAGATGCAGAGAGGGCTGTCGTCTTTTAAGTGCAGAGAGAGGTGTCAGCTTGAAACACAAGCCACTTGCCTCATTCTGTCTTTTCCATTGTTTCTTTTTCCATAATATGAATATTGAAGATTTATGTGGTGTCTTAGTGTATTACAGTGCACACATTATTATTGTCTTTATGTGTTGTTTTATTTTTTGGGTGTTATAGATTTAGGCTCACCAAAAGTGGTCAGGCACACTTCTGGTTGATGCGCAACAATTTTCCCTGTAAATTACTAATAGGAATTAAACACAAATTGGCAAGACATTCTGATGGAGACTCGTCATTGTTAAAGAGTTGAGAAGTTTTGCTGTAAATCATTGCTTGCAACATGTGGTGAATGATTTAAAATAATGGACAATCAAATATACATATCAATACCCAAAAAACTGACATTATAAATAACTTAATTAGACTTTTCCTATAAGAAAAGTGGCTTGAGCTTCACGATAAATTCTAACGCCACTTTTCCACCATGGCTACATTTATCAAATCTCCCGTATCACTCCATATTCAGTTTAAAATAAAATAAAAAACAACATTTGCAGCTTTCACTCAGCTCAAGTTTATTTTTATATCCAGAGAAGCATTTTAAAATCATCCATCCATGTTGTCAGAGCAGCATCATGTATATGTGTGCTAGAGACTGAGGGAGAGAGATGGAAAGATACTGAGAGGGTGCGAGTATGTTCACTTTGGATTCGGAGGTGCAAATGTATCAAAAAAGGGAGACTAGAGGAATCAGCAGTCTGTAGCGAAGATTGTTGTGGCAGCCTTGGAAAATGAGATCACTTGAGTGCTTTCTCAAACATTTCTACGCGCCACCATCACTGTGTCATCTGCCTCTATCTGCGCCTCATGACCTACATAGAGACACTTCTGGTTGATGCTTACATTTAAGGCATTGTCCTGTGCGCTACACCTACTGTAATCACGAGCTAAGTGACAGCACAAGAGCCTTATGGGCTGAGCCAAGGAGTCTGGCATAACTTCAATTGTGTGTGTGTGTGTGTTTTTTTTTTTTTTATTTTGCAGAGAGAGAAAATATCAGATTATATGTGGATACATATATAAAATAACTAATGTAGATATCTCTAAAACGTGCAATATAATATAACATCATACAGTACACTTTGATGAAGCAACAGTCTCTTGTAGCCTCAGGATGACATATGTATAGTAATATCAGGGTTCTTTCAATAAAGAAAAAAAAATTCAATGCAAAAAAAGATTTTTAATTTTTTAAAAACGAAAAACAAATAAACACTTGGCCTTACAAAATTGATTATACCAATAGGTAAATTAAATTTAAATTCACAGATGTTAAAAAGACCATAAACAAACAAAAAAAAGGAATAAACCAACCAACAAACAAAAAAACTCCCGTCTAAACTGAACCCAGCCCTTAAATTAATGGTATTGCACCACTTTGGAAATGACAGGAGTCCTTCACACACAAAAACAAACAAACTAATAAAAATAAATTCACAAATCATTCAAAACAAATCAATAATAAAGTATGCATGCATTATATTCACATATACATCAATCCTGTAAAATAAACAATTATTTTATAATATAATTAATATTGTTATATGTAACTTGCTCTAGTTTATATTAAGTAGAAGAGCTAATCGATGTCCTCTGTGCGCTAACAGAAACAACACAAACAACCTAACTTCGAACAAATGTAAACAAATAAACAAAAAAATACAAATTTACAAAAGGAAAAAAAAACAAATAAATTCCTAGGACATGTGCATCAAAACAAATAAACTTATAAAATATACATTTAACCCTTTAAATTAAATGTATTATTTATATGACCTCTTGTCATCTGCAAAACAATTCAGAAATTAAATGAGAAAACAGCTTTAACATGACTGTTTTAGACACTTTGTTGCAAGCTGATTAGAATAGTAAATGTTCATAATTTAATTAAACCCTTCGTCATTTCCCTCGAAGTCCCTTCACACCAAGAATTATATTTTTTTATTCTTTATTTAACAGGAAAAATGGACAATCAAAGAACTGCACAAGAATCAGCTTGCTAAATTTCATCTGCAGTCCCTGGGCATAAATACAAATACAACTCACATAACAAAAACATAAAGACAGTATAATAATAAAATACACTAGATCACGATTTAAATTATAAACCCCCAGCTCATGGTCACACACCTGATGAATTTCAAATGCAGCTTGAACGTTGCTGAAGTAGGACTCTATCTTGTCATATTGTCTATTGTTAATGGGTAGATTATTAAAAATATAAACAACTCTTACAGAATGTAATGCAAAATTGCCAAAATCACAATGACTTGAATACTTTTAACACAATCACCCCTCGATGAAGCTCTAGTTTGCCTTATGTTGTTAGTACAAAGATAAACAAAATCCTTCAATTGTGAAGGTGCAAGATTATGATATTAACTCATCATTCACTGTTTAAGTCCATCTCTAAAGGTATTGTAACCAAAACAACTGTTTGTAGTCCTCAAACATTTTAGACACCTGTTTTCATTCACAATGATAATGTTGATTTTAAGACAAAAAAATCAAATTTTTTAATAAAATTATGAAATTGAAATACATTAAGTATTTAAAACCTTTACAATTATTTAAATATTTTATATAAATACTCATATGCACCAGGTATGCATTCATTATTCATCAAAATATGTTAAAATCATTAATTTAAAAAAATCTTAGGGTAAAATTATCCTGTTTCTGGAGCAACATCATTTTCAACTGGTTTCAAAATTCATAAGATATGTTGTAGATATGTGTAAAATATTAACGATGAAATTAAAATACAAAACAAATATTTTAAATTGTAATATATTTAACATTATTATTATTTACTAATATTTTAATCAAATAAATGGAACATTGGGTAGACTAACTTTAAAACCTTACAACCCCACACTTTTAAGCGGAAGAGTTAAATTAAATAAGGCATATTTAAACAGCCCTACTTTTAAATCTTCATCAAGCAAGGAGCTCTAAATTAGAATAGTGAACAATAAGCTCTCATTTTATACTCCGTTTACATTTTCTATTTTGCCAAAGACCTAATGAAGCAGCACAGAATAAGCTGTGTATGTTCAATACAAGAAATGGTGTATAAATGAATATTAAAGCAATATTCACCGCTAGAGGAACATTTTTTTTCCCCTCCTTTGATTTTATTCTTCTTGTCTACCTTTAGCAGCTTCTCCCAAGGCCAGAAGTGCTGCTTTTACATATATTACCTTTTGATTAATGGAGTTGTATTCATTATTCTGCCCTTGCGCTAATTAGGACAACTCACCCATAATGATATACAGTAGGAATAATACTTACCCACTGGGCATGAGAGTGTATCAACTTCCTGGTGCACGCTTGATACCTGCTTCTGTACACCTTCTCATTATCAGAGGATGAAGATTTAGAGAAGATTTAGTTGTGGTTAAATACCTAAAATTGAAACAAAAAGCGAAAGTTTATTTTAGCTATGAATGTAATATTTAGACACAAATGTGAAACATACAAGAGAACAAACTACTTTGTTTATTTCACATTTATTTTAATATTTAATATATTAGTTTTGCTTTAGTTTTAAAGTAATAGCTCATCCATAAACTTTCTGACAGCAGGACACAATGTCTCAATGTTTTTGTTTGTTTTTTGTTCTTCTTTATACTTGAGATCAGATTTTGACCATTAAATCTATTCCACTTTAAACGTATGCCATTATAAACTAGAGCTGGGTGATTTGGCCTTAAATCAAAATCTTGATTAATTAAACATTTTGATTCGATTACAATTAATAAACTATTTTTTTATTTATTTTATTTTTTGCCCTCATAGTTCACGAACAAGTTTTGTACAATAAAAATTCTCACTGTGAATGAAGGGTTCATTACTTGATTTTAAAATAATTAAAGGAAACACACACTATCTACTCTCTGTAATTATTTGTTTAACATCAACGTTGAATAACTGAAATGAAAACACACATTGCCTGAAATCAACAGTCACTTTTTTCTTATTAAAAAGTGAAAATAAATAACTTTCACTTTTGGAAACAAAATAAAATATTTTTGATGTTTTTCATATTAAAAGTAGAAAATAAGCAGTATCTTTTCTAAATAAATTAACTTTTGTACTGTATATCCTGCAAATAATATTTTATTTTATAACATTATAATATAACAGTGCATTTCTTCCATCTTCTGTAAACAAATACTTGAATGTAAATAAGAATTTTAATGTAATGTTAAATATGCCATCTCAAAGCATCTCTTGCGCAGCTTCAAATCATCGTCAGTGTAGTGCAAAGTAAGGCTTGACTAGAGATCAAATGTGGCTTCAAAGTGGATGCGACTTTACCAATTAAAGATAACATTTTAACCCTACAATTTTATATATTTTATCCACAGTTGTGTTAAAAAAGTAATATATTAAAATGTTAAGCCCATCTTACTCTATAAAAGTATAGAGTAAGTGTTATTTATAAATCAACATAACATATTTTCACATAACTTTCCTTAAAAACTACACATTTGTTTACTTATAAAATTTACTTATGTTTGTGATATATTACTTTTGCCCAAACAATGGATATAAAGGTCTGAACATTTTAAACATCCAAAAGAAAATTACATTGTTAAAAAATACTACTTGATGTTTCTCAAAAAAAACTGGCTTGTTTGAAATCAAATTTGAGGAAAACATGGACAAACTAAACTTGTTAAAAGCTGGGTTAACAATTAAAGATAACATTTTAACCCAGCAATTGTACATATTGTACCAAAAATTGTATTAAAAAAATTATATGTTAAAATGTTAAGCCTATCTTACTCTATAAAAGTTTAAAGTAAGTGTTATGTAAAAATCATTCATTCATTCATTTTCTTTTTCGGCTAAGTCCCTTTATTAATCTGGGGTCGCAACAGCGGAATGAACCGCCAACTTATCCAGCAGAAGTTTTATGCAGCACATGCCCTTCCAGCTGCAACCCATCACTGGGAAACATCCATACACACTCATTCACACACATACACTATGGACAATTAAGCTTACCCAATTCACCTGTACCACATGTCTTTGGACTGCGGAGGAAACCGGAGCACCCAGAGGAAACCCACACTATCATGGGGAGAACATGCAATCTCCACACAGAAATGCCAACTGACCCAGCTGAGGCTCGAACCAGCAACCTTCTTGCCGTCTTGCGGTGGCTACCCACTGCGCCACCGTGACGCCTACATGTGTAAATCAACATAACACATATTTTCACATAACTTTATTTAAAATGTACACATTTGTTTACTTTAAAAAAAATTTACTTACTTTGTGATATATTACATTTGCCCAAACATTGCATATAAAGGTACAAACAATTTAAACATCCAGAAGAAAATTAGATGATTTAAAAAAATAAAGGGTGAAGAATTTACTTGCCCACTTGATGTCTTTCAAAAAATTCTGGCTTGTTTGAAATGAAATTTGAGGAAAATATGGACAAACTAAACTTTTTAAAAGCTGGGTTAACAATTAAAGATAACATTTTAACCCAGCAATTGTTCCTATTTTACCCAAATTTGTGTTCAAACCAGCATTATTTTAATTCAGAACGCATGATGATAAAACCAACCTGCCACCATTTCCTAACTTCCTAAGTCTTTTACAGTTCTTCCGTCTAATTATCTTTTCATGATCAGGGTAATTAAGTAAACTCTCTCATTTGAAGTTGTGAAATTTGATGGATTTCACTCCGTGATCCTTTTACATTTCTGTAAGTATTCCACTCAGGGGCAGAATCACATGCACATTTCCCCCTAAATTCCTCCTCAAATCTCCCTTGCCTCTGTACTTGCGCTTTCAAGAGTTGAGTTCAAGGTGAAACTATAAGAGAATTCAGGCGGGTAAAGGGGACCAAGCATACGATTACACAATTATGAGCCAAGTGGTTTTCTTGCCAAAAACATCCCAAAAGATCTCAATGCGAGAGAAATCCTTGCTTTTGAACTATTCTCTTGCCTCTAAAGATAACATAACCTTAGCTGGAGACTTCTGTCACGGGAAGGATGGCGTGAACTTTTTTCTTCTCTTTCTTTCTTTCTCTTTCTTTTTTTTTTTTTGTCAGAATCTCGAGCTTCACTTTTCCTTTTGGCTGTGGTGTCTGCTTAACATTGGGCTTTGGCAACATGACAGAGAGAAGAAACAGCGAGTGCCACCGTTGACATATTCCCCATCCCTTTTTTCGCTTGTCAGCCTCTCTTTTCTGGACACCTGATTGATTGTGACAGCCGTATATTGGGGATATTTCATATGAAAGAGAATTCGCCAATGAAATGTTAATGAGTTAGATTTTTTTTTTTTTTTTTTTACGAGCTGCTTTTTTATTACAGGCCAGCAGTTTTGAACATTTTTCAAAGTAACACACCCAAATTCCACTGTTTGCAATGAATTAATAATAGCCGCCATGTCACTGGAGTCTCACACATTCTTTAATCAGCGTGCATGAAACAGAAGCTTCTTGAAAGGTATTCTTTTTTTTCTCAGCATCGGAACAATTAGAAACTTAGCGAGTATCAAATGTGCCCTCATAAATCGATGTGTGGCCCCCTGGTCTGCTGGCTTCTCTGTGGTCCTGTATTTATGACTTAATTGTAGTTTTATGAGCTTCAAAATGACACAAACAAAGCCAAATATTTCTTAGAAATAAAGAAATCTCATCGTTTAATTTAAAAGAAAAACTAAGATTGATATAGCTTCAAATTCTCTTTGCGTTTGACAGGGAGCAGTGCGTTCCTTTATGTCAGAAAAGGAAAACTGAAGTATATTAATGTGAGTCACACTATGGGTCCTCTCTGAAATTAAGCAGTCTGCTCTAAAGTCATTTTGTAGAGCTTTAGAAATCATTACAAACCTTTCAAACCAAATATGTTATACGCAGTTAAAAGTTGAATGCACTAAAAGTGTGTGATCAGATAGCAGAAATCACATTTTTACATTCGCTTTAAAGGGATAATTCATTAAAACAATATTCTATCATCATTTATTCACCCTCATGTCATTTCCAACTAGTATGCATTTCATTATCATATGGAACATACACAAAAACACTTTTTTTAATAAAATGTCTAATTGTCTTATTGCTAAGACAAAATTGTTAGACCCATTTAAACCCCAATTCTATTTTATACCCCTTCCCTATGCCTACTCCTTGCCCCTTGCAACAAAATACCAATGGGTAGAGGTGAAAAACGGGCACTCACTGCACCTTCAAAAATAATAATCCTACAAAGGTGTGTAGACTGATTTATTTATCAATTTATTGATAATTTATACTTTTCTTTAGAACTTGAATGCACTCCAGAATCTGACAGATTGATTAGCTGTATGCTATAGAACAGTCATCTGAAACTGTCATACAGTGTTATGCCTGTATTTCATAAATAGCCTTGCATTTACTAACACAGACTACATTTGGTTTATTTGGAAGTAATTAACATTTTCCTCCTGTAAAAAAAACCCTACTCTATGCAAACTCCTTACCCCTTGCAATAAAATACCAATGGGAAAGGTGAAAAACTGGCAGAGACTCACTGCGCCTTTAGAAATAATAATCCTACCAAGGTTTGTAGACTAAATTGTCCTATTTTTTTCAGCATTTTATCTGCCATTTGATTTTTGACTTCATGGGAAAGAGGTTAAAATAGTTTCCTAAGAAATGGAACATTTTGGGCTATTCTTGGATGACAGCAATACCCATTGTAATCAATAAACCTGTGAAATAAATAACTTATAGTGCTTATCTGCATTTTTCAGAATTCAGTCTTTGAGTTACTTCAGTCAAAACTCGCATTATCAGTTGAGGCTATTCTAAGGCCCAATCCCAATTCTATTTTTGTACCCATACCCCTTCTCCTTAGCTCTTAAAAACGAGTGTGGAGGGGAAGGGCTATCCTGCCGTTGTAGCTGGTGTATTCTGTAAAATTTTCTTATCCATTGGTTTTGAGTGTGGTCCTGAAAAATCTTTGTTCGAAGGGGTATTTACCCCTTCCCCTTAGCCCTACGCCTTCAAGCTAAAGAGAATTGGGGAAGGGGTAAGGGGTAAAATTGGGATTGGGCCTTAATGTAGCTGACTGACCATTACGTTCCTAATGCAATCTTAATATAAATAAAAATGGAATGTTAAATGGAAAGCTGCAAATTGACATTCACACGTCACCTCAGCTGATTCAGGTTGATTAGCCGCTGAACTCTGCATATATATCATATTTTTGTTTAGTTTTTTTGTGGCTTTACGTTCAATTGCCTTTTGGGATTGTTCTTACAGTTATCAGATAATATGGCATGCACTTAATTGTGCTTACAAGGACATTGCTTAGTGGCTCAATGTATTACAACAGTGTTTTTAAATGACCAAACACAATAAACATTTTATTGATATATTATACAACCAAGCATGTGGTCAGAACACAAACAAGTCGCAGGTAATGAAGTGTCTCAAAGAAAAACCCATCTAAGCAAAATGCTAGCAGGCATTTGTAGCTCCAATCACGCCCCGCCTCTGCCCGATTTTGGTTACCCCCTGTCAACGCGATGACCCACAAGCAAAATGGCGACGGTTGGCCACGCCCACCTGTAGCTTAATTTGCGCTCTTCAGAAACCTATAAGTGACGTCATAGATACTATATCCATATTTTTTTAAGTAAATGAATTATATGATTTATGCAAAACAAACAAACAAACAAAAAAATCTTACTTACTGTTTTGTTTCTAGTCCAAATATCTACATCCATTAATTTTCTTTTCTGCTTAATTGGCTTTATTAATCTGGGATTGCTACATATGGAATGAACCGCCAACTTATCCAGCATATGTTTTACGCAGTGGATGCCCTTCCAGCCGCAACCCATCACTGGGAAACACCCATACACACTCAGGGGGTACTCACACTATGCTATCCGAACCTTGGCCCGTTTCCCGGATCGTTTGAGTAGTGTGAGTGCTCTGAATCGGGCTCAGGCACGGTTCACTTGGCCGGCCCTGGCCCGGTTGGAAGAGGTGGGCCTGAGCGCGGTTCACTTGGGACCTTCACCTGAAACTGAAAGCGAGACGTGACTTTTAAGGGACTGTTTGATATGGATTAATTAATCATTCGAACTGTTGAATGAACGCTTACTGTCGTAGTTTATTAAAGACACAAACCCCTCACTGCACGACAGCTGCACCTTCAACAAACCTCCTAATACCTGCAGCACGAGGACTTCATGATTGAAAAGTGGCTGATCTGTTTGGCGAAATATTTCACTACGTGTCACCACATATCAAACGACTTAACGATATAACTAAAGAAATCTCCACTGTGCTGAGTGAGAGCGCTTACTGAACAGCGCATCATTGATGACGTAAGCGTGCCCAGGCTCGAATGTAATGTGAGTGCGGGTCGTCGGGGGAGACAGGAGGGTGGACAAGCGTGCTTTGGCCTGGTTCAAGGCAACTGTACATAGTGTGAGTACGCCCTCATTTACACACATACACTACAGACAATTTAGCTTACCCAATTCACCTATACCACATGTCTTTGGACTTGTGGGGGAAACCGGAGCACCCGGAAACCCACACAAACATGGGGAGAACATGCAAACTACACACCGAAATGCCAACTGACCCAGCTGAGTCTTGAACCAGCGACCTTCTTGCTGTGAGGTGATCGTGCTACCCACTGCGCCACTGTGACCCCCACTGGCAGATAATTTAGCTTGTTTTAAGGAAAAATTCTTAATTTTGCCTTATTTTTTTTTGAATTTGAAAACAAAACAATATTTTTACTTGATTCAAGAATTTTAGATATTTGGACTAGAAAAGAGACAAAGCAAAGTAAGTACAGCATTTTTTGCATTGTGGTTGTTCAATTTTTGAACCTGAATAATGTTAGACTCCCCAGAAAACCATCAAATAGAGCTATTCAAACCATATTGTCAAATTGTGTGTATTTATATCACAATATTTATTGCAGAAAATAAAGTATCGCAATATCAGATTTTTCCATATCGTACAGCCCTAGTTTTAATCCATGAATGAACACTTGAACAACTTTCCTCATAAATGAAATGCCCTTTTCTCTGTGCTATGAAACACATAAGGGCATTTAAAGTGTAAAAAGATAGTGCTCCTTTAAAAAGTTGCTGCCCATTAACCTTAGGGAAGTGAGGATACAACAGCCTGGAGGACTCGCAGGTGAGGGCTGATCTAATTAGTCCCCATCAAGCATGTAATTCTTTTTCTGTTGGAATAACGCCGCGAGGGTGGTTGAGTGGCCGAAAGCTAAGCTACCTGAAAAATAATGTATGAAAATAGACACCATAACCCGAAGCTACAGCACATTTATATGCCTGACAAGCGGCTGACATCCATGTCGAGTTGAATTCTAATTGAATTTTGCGAGACGTATGTGTAATGTTACCATTAATATGAATGCTGCCGCCCTAAATATTTTACTGACCCTCATAGAAATTGTGGGCCCCTCATCTCTCTTTCTCAAAAAGAGCTAATTAATGTACTTTTTTCATAATTGGATACTTTTTTAAACATAAGAAGTCGTAGGGGTTCTAAAGGGGCACAATGGCTTTGTGAGATCACGTGCTTAGTGGTTTATGTCAGCGTGTATGTTTATAGAGAAGGAAATCAATTAATGAACACAATTAAGTTGTTCCTGGATGTACTTCAGTCAGCAAGTCACTTTAATTCGGGATCAGATGTAATCTTCTTGTTTCGAATTATGCCGTTCGTCACAGCCTGCCTCCTTTCTTAAAAGCTTGCGAGTGCCACGTTTGTCTGTGGGTGAACAGAAATGCAGAGATATGGGGCGGCTGAATAATTTACGCTCCCACAACACATGCACTTTTGCTTTTCAAGCATGAGTTATAATTTCATTAGAAACTTTGGGCTGCGTCGCTGACTAGTTAAATATTAAACCCTTCCGCTGATCACTTTCGATTAGCCATCCCTGTGAAATTCCCTGAAATGTCAGAGCTGGTGTGTTTTTTTCCCCCTTCCTCCTGCCTGTCCTACAACAAGTTCTCCTCCTCCCCTTACCCTCTTTCAAAAAATGTTTGTCGACGCAAAGGGGTACTCTGGTAATTGCATGAATTCATTTAGAATCAACAGAGGGGCTGAGACATCTGGGAGGTTTAATGGGGCCACCGCTGCAGCGTGACAGAGCCAGGATGAGGAGGCTTGAGTGGGCTGATTGCGAGATGATTGAAGGGATGTTTTAGCTCATTAAGAGCAGCTCGGCACCGAGGTTAGATCCTCGGCGATGGAAAGTGGATGGAATAGAGAATGTAAGCTGGACTGATGGAGCTCGGGGCCTAAGGGAACTCTGGCAGTTAGTGAATCTTCTATTGCTCTCTGCAGACGCTCTGTTTTGGTCAGGTCCTGAGTGGGAAATGCTACCTGTTGTTGTTCTCTGTGTTTCAGTGTCGTACCTTGTTTCCACCTGTTATTAACATGTATTTTCAGGGATCTGATCAAAAGTGGTCAGCCGCGATGTATTGCAGTTTCATATTAACATGCTTTCAAATGCATCTCTTGGGTTCACTTGTGTTCTGTCAAGATCTTCTTTTTTATTTTGTCTAATGTGAGCCACAAGTACTGTTGAATGAACAAACACACCATATCAGCTTAAGAATGAGCAGGAAAGGAAGCAAATTAAGGGCTCTATTTAAACGTTCTAGGCGCAAAGTCTAAAGCACATGGCGCAAAAGCATTAATGGCATGTGTGAATCCACTTTTGCTATTTTAAGGATGGAAAAATACAGTTTGCGCCCCGGCACATGGTCTAACAAGGTTGTGCTTATTCTCTTAAATTCTTAACAGGTTGTGCTTATTCTCTCAACTGACTTTCAAGAGTTCACACTTAGCTGATCATTAATTATAAAGCTTGTTTGGCATGCTGTCCCGGGAGAGAGCCCTGAGCTCATAAGATCCTCGAGCCCAGGGCTCCCTCCTGTTGCAAGGCGAGAGGGGAGATCGAGCTCAGGTAGATCTCGAGAACTCCCCTGTCGTAGTGATTAAAAAGAAAATAGTAGTTCTCTTTAACGAGATAGGTACTAGGTAGGGAGCAAGTCTATAGTGTTGATTAGTCAACTTAGGTTGCATGTTTTTTTTAATCGGTGGGAGGAAACCGGAGAACCCGGTGGAAACCCGCGTGAGCACGGGGAGAACGTGCAAACTCCACACAGAAATGCCCGCTGGTTTGGTAAAGCCTAGAACCATTGACATTCTTGCTGTGAGGCAACAGCGCTAAGCGCTGGGCCACCGTGTCACCCATCTAGAAAAGAGGAGGAGTAGGGGTGGAAGGGGGGATTCTTCAAAGCGAAGATAGCGGTTATGTGAAACCCGGGGTATTTGTAGTAGCTTAGGGATCATCTGATTGGTGCATAGTGAATTTGGATAATGTGGGTCCAGCCGCTAGCAATCATAAGCACGTGATCCTCTCGAAATTAGTTTATAAATAAACTTCACTAAGAGTCAGTTGCATTGTGCCATGGTGCATTTGGTTTTTACATGGTGGACTTTGTAAATGGAATGGTCATTTGGCCTCTTTACTTTACTTTTACTTTTACTCTTTACTTTACTCCTTTACTTTCATGGATAAGGAAACTGTGTTGTACACATGCTGAAGACATCCATTAGCCTATATATTTAATTTCTTTTGTTAAGCAAAAGATTTGTTTTAAAACTATTTCTAAATTCAGTTCTTCTTTCCAGCAAAGGAATAAATTAACAATAATCACGAAATGTGGTCAAAAAAAGTGAGTTAAATCCAAACACACGTCCTATTCTTATGCCCCATATGATGATGTATACGCCTCCAAACCCGACAGGTGGACAAATATAAACTTGTTTTTATTAAAACAAATATAAATTTGCATATAATAAATAATACTGCTAATAATAATAACAACATTATACAAATGCAAATTGTCCTGAATAAACTGAAAAAAGCCCCCCCGACATGAAAAAGGCATGGAGGTGGTGGTTTTTCTATTTATGTAGAAAGTAATAATTTTTGTAACATTTTAATTATTTAGTTTTTGTCATATGTAAAGATATTTGTGTATTGCAGTACATTCTGTGTGTATTAAGCAATGTGTAAGCATTTGGACCTGCATAGGCGCATAACTAACGCACTCTGCACTGGACTTTAGACCTGCTTTCAGTTAGTCAATGGCGCAGTCTATTTCATCAAAATAGCAACGCGCCAAACAATACGCCTTAACACACCCCCTTTTTAGACCGGAACACCCATGAGTCCACAAAGTGGTGCAAATGGATTTGCTATTCAAACAACGTGGTGCAAACATGAAAATTAGGCTTGCTCTGATCTGAAAATTAAACAAATTGCGCCTGCACTTCCTGCACCTTATTGCGCCGGGTGTATAATAGGGCCCTAAAAGACTGAAGGCCTTCAAAAAAGTGTTTTTGTGTGTGTGTGTGTGTGTGTGTGTGTGTGTGTGTGTGTGTGTGTGTGTGTGTGTGTGTGTGTGTGTGTGTGTGTCGATTATTCTATCGATTATTAGTAATAAGTGCAATAATTAAAACAAATTAAATATTGTGCATGATCTACCATTAGTTTCACATAATTTCTGAATAACACGATGCAAGAAATACATATGTATGTATTTATATAGAGCCAAGACCAATGCAAATACTCCCTGATACAAGACACTCTGAAAGATTTAGTTTACGGTCACATTTGCGGTCATTTCTTTCTTGGTTTTCACCAGTGGCAGTTATGTTTGCACGCATCCAGAACGTGCATTCACCGGAACAATACTGTCACTCCCTATTCTATCACTGAATATTTTACTGCATCATTGAATGCTTCTGTCATGATCAATTTGATAATATGTTGTAGTACCATGTTTCAAAGCAAAGTAACGCCACTGGGTTGAAGAGTCCCAGAATGGCGTTCATGCATTACAGTACATTACATTTTGTGCAGCCTCTTTCTAAAGTATTCCCACACTTATGATGATTGTGATCTGGCTTTTTGCAATACATTATCACTTTCACTTTATCCTAGAGCAGTAGCTGCAATTATTCATAATGTATGTAAAAAATGTTTTACACTGACGCAATTCATGCATGTCGACGTAATCCATGATGTAGACAAGTTGCTGCAGCTAGCCTAACAGCAACTATAGTTTTACAGTATTTTTTTCAATTGTTTTGCCACAAATTTCAGAGCCCTGATGGAGAATAAAAACTCTAAACAGTCACTACTTTTAACACAGACTCTCCAGTGATCAAACCTCTGCATGCTGCATTCATTTCCATAAAGAAGTCTTGCATTTGCAGGATCATTGGTTCACATAATCCTTTTATCATACAAATACCACAGGAACATAACTTTAGATCACACACACACACACACAACATCGTTTCAATAAACAATCTTTAAACATCATTATTGTTGTTGAAAAAAATTATGGATACAGGTTTCATTATGGTTTATGCATAAGTGTAGAGGGAACAGTACAGAAAGTGGATACACTGAACTAGTTTTATTCATTCAGTCATAATGTAGGTTTATTTTGTGTATGTATATATATATATATATATATATATATATATATATATATATATATATATAGGTAAAAATATATAGGTAAAATTTATAAACATAACACTTTCTTTTGTAATATTTAGACATGTATGACATATTTTATAAGTGTGAACTCCATATGAACTTGTACGCCACATATGTAATTTGCATATTTTCCATATATCTGATTTCTTTTTTGGGATCTGTGTTTCTATCAGTCTGGTGTTGTGTATTTGGCCACAGGTTCTCCTCTACATCACAGTGGTGTTTTCATATATTTGTATGTCATTTGATCTGTTCTGAAACTTTCATCATCCAAACATGTAATACTTCAGTTTCCATGCATCAAGAGCAATGCAACCGTTATTTATCATTTTGAGCACTTGTATGAGTCGATAGTTACATCATGTTAATTAAAAACACTTATTTCAAATGTAAAGTGTGAGATGCATTTTGAAATGGGATCAATTTGATGTTTGTGCTATTTTGAAAAGGTGATTTTAGTTCAATGATCACAGTATATTTGACTTGTGTGTATTGTATCCAAGCTTTTGAAAAAAAGAGTTAAAGAGTTTTGCAAAAAGTGTGCAATTTTGGCAATGGTTGTGGATTTTGTGTCTAGAGATTTGAAAATTGACACCAGGGTTCTGAAATATGTGGCAAAACAATTGTAAAAAAAACTGTAATAATAATCCCTGTGTTTTGGTGTAGTGCGAGAATGAATTTCTTGTTTTGGTGTACTTTGACAACACATCCCATAATGATCACATGTATGTTCAGTAGATGGAGGGTATGTGGCCTGTTGTGGCTGTTTAAATGCATTTGACCACATAATGTTCACACTATTAAAGCAATCTGATTACTTTAAACTAACTCTGAGGTGGTATGAAGTGGACAAAGTGAACACTTGCACCCTATTTACACCTGCATTTACCTTTTTTGATCTGATTGGCAAAAACGCATCATAATACCAGGTGCAAACGACCTTGGCCTTTAATTTAGACCTGGACATAAGTAAAAATGCCCATTTGTAGTCAATTAATAGTGCAGCTCTATGGTCATGGTGTGTGTGTGTGTGAATAATCTACTCTTCTTAAAGCTGATAGGTTGCTCAATTCTTCCTAGCTAACCCTGCTGACATCCACATTCCATCAAGATGGCAAAGATGTACTAGAGATCTCTTGCTGAGGGCGACTGAGCTAATTATAAACCAGCATCTACTTTAATCTTGCCATGACGTATATTTATTCCTGTGGTAAAGCAGTCTTTTAACTTTGGTGCATCGCTTGAAGCCTACTTGGGAAAAGAAGGTATACACAACTGAAAAGAAAAAAAAAAGAAAGCTAACAAATCCCTAAAGGTGTTAAGCTAAATTCATTATAACCTTGAAGACTGCAGGAAATCAGGTGATGAACATCTGTGGTGACAAATTTCTTACTGAAACAGTAAGTGTTGACTGGGACATGTTAAAAGGCTTGTCTCTTTTTGTCCACTACACTAAAAAGGTGTAAAATCTGAACTAACATCTACAGAAAACATCTGCAGTATATTTTACAAATAATTACAAAGAAACAGCAAGAAGCATTTGAGGTAACATAAAAGTGTTAAAGTTACAAACATTAGTACAAATGTACTGAAGTGTATTTTTTGTAAAATATACTTCAAACTATAGTGATAAATTGATTTTAAATAATGTTTAAAACAATAAATTTAATTATTCTTTCTGTTTTTTACATGTTTAACAAGTTTAATGTGAAGTGTTTTCATTAGTGATGGCATAGACAAAACGTTTTTGATACCCAAAAGAACATTATATATATAAATATATATATATATATATATATATATATATATATATATATATATATATATATATATATATATATATATATATATATCAAGGTTTCCGCTACATTCATTCATCCGTGGCGGGCTGCCACGCCAAAATTCATCCCGCCACGGCTACATTACAACTTCTCATTTAAAACATTTAGTCGTGTTTTTTTTATAGCGGGTTATAATCGCACCAAAACATATTAAAAGGTTAGTGAATTATAACAGCGCAAACATTTCTGTAACCGTAGTAGTGCTGTGCGCTATTTGTTCAACTCTTTAAGGTGACATGCTGACTGACTGACTGACAGGTGCATGATGCGTGGGGTGCCAGCAAACACGGCGTAGCTTTCAGTTAAGATGAACACAGTTTCCATAAGTATACTTATCTTTCTGGAGTTTATAGCCATTTCACTTTACTTCAGGACGCGTTAATGTCAGAAAACGCACTAAATCGCACTTCAGAAGCGCTAACTGGAGGGCGCACGAGAAGATCTGCACTTGAGCATGTAAATTTGAGTGCGTGCAAGAAGTTTTGTGCACGAAGGGGAAATCGCCTCGCAGGCAAAGAGATTTGCATGCTCATATTACATGAATGCGTTCTCGACTTGTAATACTGCCTGTAATATTTGCCTTTAAAATAGTTGGCAGATCTGTGTAAAAAAAAAGCATGCCGCCACAGCTGGGAAAAATCCTAGAGGAAACACTGTGTATATATATATATATATATATATATATATATATATATATATATATATATATATATATATACACACACACACACACACAGTCCATTTTGAAAATGAGTATTTTTATCCATTTTTCAGTGAATATAGGCTATGTATTTTGGTTCATTTAAACAAAACAGATTTAATAAACAGATATATTTATTAAAATAATATTTTAGTCACCAAACATATTTAGAAGTTGAAAGACAATACAATTAAATTCAAGCAAAATATTGCAAAACAAAAATTACAACCTACAAAATATCAACAAAATTTTTATTTTATTTTTTTTGCTTCTCTTGATTTTTGTATGTATTTGTATTTAATATTTTTCCATAACATATAAATTTAGGTGTACTAGTTTTTGGTTCGTTATTAGTAGCTGGTGGCGCAGTAAGTAGTGTTGTCGCCTCACAGCAAGAATGTTGCTGGGTCGCAGGTTCGAACCTCGGCTGGGCTGGGTCAGTTGGCGTTTCTGTGTGGAGTTTGCATGTTCTCCCTGCGTTCGCGTGGGTTTCCTCCGGGTGCTCTGGTTTCCCCCACAGTCCAAAGACATGTGGTACAGGTGAATTGGGTAAGCTAAATTGTCCGTAGTGTATGAGTGTGAATGAGTGTGTGGATGTTTCCCAGAGATGGGTTGTGGCTGGAAGGGCATCCGCTGCGTAAAATCGTGCTGGATAAGTTGGTGGTTCATTCCGTTGTGGCGACCCCAGATTAATAAAGGGACTAAGCCGACAAGAAAATGAATGAATGAATATATAGCTAAATATTTCCCAAATTATGTTTAACAGAGCAAGGAAATTTTCACAGTATGTCTGATATATTTTTTTCTTCTGGAGAAAGCCTTATTTGTTTCATTTGTTTTAAATTTTTTTAAAAACCATTTTAAGGTCAAAATTATTAGCCCCTTTTAGCTATACATTTTTTTGATAGTCTACAGAACAAACCATCGTTATACAATAACTTGCCTAATTACCCTATCCTGCCTAGTTAACCTAATTAACCTTGTTAAGCCTTTAAATGTCACTTTAAGCTGTATAGAAGTGTCTTGAAAAATATCTAGTAAAATATTATTTACTGTCATCATGGCAAAGATAAAATAAATCAGTTATTAGAAATGAGTTATTAAAACTATTATGTTCAGAAATGTGGTGAAAAAATCTTCTCTGTTAAACAGAAATTGTGGATAAAATAAACAGGGGTGCTAATAATTCTGACTTCAACAGTATATATAAACAAGGTCTGTAATTTGATTATACAATTTGTATTTAACTGCTAAGAACTGCAAAAGTGTAAGTGAAATGGAAAACGCAGTTTCTGTAGAGCTGTACTATTAGCGGCACTCTACGCATTTCAGATCTAAATGTTGCCCTTACATTAAACATTGATTTTCAAACCACCTTCTGCATGAGTGTAAATGCCACATCCAACTGCAAATTTAAAAAGATGAGATCTTTCATGAAACATGAACATCTAAACTGCCTACCGTGTCTCTCAGTTTAATCTTTCAACAAGCCTGCATCTGGTTTTCATAGCTGTGTCACACTGGGTAGCAGATGTGTTTGTGACATATAAGCTGTTGGCGCAATTACGTTCCTCTCACTTACATTTTTTAAATTTGTTTATTTACTGACTCACCCTTATGTCCTGCAAAGAAAAGGTGGTAACACTTTACTTTAAGTACCAATTCCCAGTGTAGACTATTATTCAGATTACTACCTTAATTACTACCTTAATAACTACTAATAAGCAGCAAATTTGTAGTTTGAGCTAAAACTGTTAATTCTGTATTAATAATAGGTATTGTACCTTAAAATAATGTGTGACCAAAAAGCTTATAAAACTCATTCATAAAATCTAAAAAAAAATACATAATATTTTCCAAGCAGATTACCTGAAAGAATTATATTTCACTTTATATTTCAATTCCATTCACAAGGAGTGAATGTAGCTGAAAAGCTGCTGAATAGCTGCACACTCGCTGGCCTGCTCTCGTTCCCCCTCTCTTTAGCCATCATCTGAAGGTATTTGTTTATTACCTTTAATATTTCACAAGCATTCTCAGTTATGAAGACAGGCATGACTGTATAGGCCTATTAGCTCCATGGCCTCTTAAATGCTGGTCTATTTATTTTCCTTTGTGATGAGCATGGCTAGTAATGGGCAGTGAGCCAGAGGAGGAAAGCAGATGCAATGGAAAAGCACCCTGGAGAGTTGCTCTCGCCTCATTCAGAGGCCTGTTAGAACTTCAAGCTAGAGTTCGTCTGGCTTGCATTTTTCACTGGAGTTTGGCCTCCAGCCGCTAATCAGATAGTACAGTGCCACAAACGCATTCTCAAACACTGCCATCTTGACTGAACGATCAAGGTTACAGCACTGTTAAGATGTATTTCCGGATGGCATTAAGTTTTTATAGACCACAGTTTCAAACCTTAGTTTAAACACCAGTAGCAAAACAACATACAGTCATAACATCAGTGCTGTATTATGCTGTTTGTACCTTTTCATCATCATGTAAATTTGCTTATCTTATTTATATATTTTAATGATCCATCATGGGAATGTTCCTATAGTTCAACCCTCACATTTGTATATGACTGCTAGCCCTATAAATTAAGTCAAATTATTCTATACTAATTAAACATACTGTAGCTCAAATGTGGAACATTTTTTTTTTAATTTTTAAGTAGAAAGTCAATTTTAGAAAATATAAAGGTCACAATTTTGTTTGTTCCTGATTGCTCTGGACCTCAGACTAGGGTGACTGTTCATCTTTCAACAAAACTACGACCCTAATTACATGACAAAGAAGTGGTTAAAGTACAACTCTTTGAATGTCCATGAGTGGGCCAGCCAGAGCCCGGATCTAAACCCAATTGAACATCTCTGGAGAATCACTGAAATGTGATGAACAAATTCCATTATGTTGTCATTAGTGCTGGGCGATAAAATTGATATTTATTGACCAAACACCATTGTCAATATCGATAATAAAAAAGTTTGGTATGTAGTTTTGATATGAAGCACTATAGTTTTATTATAACGTGGCTACTGAGCGCACGTTTTGGAAGCAATGTCAATAAGCTTAGTGTGTCAGTTTGTCATTTCTAATGGAGTGCGTGGAATCCCGTACACATGGAAGCGACGTGCACAATGTGCACGTGGGAACGACTTGCACATGCCTAGTTGAAAAACATCTAGGGCCTCATGTATCAACGCTGCGTACGCACAAAAACTTTGCGTACGCCAGATTTCAAGCTCACATTTGGATTTACTAACGATGAAATTAACTTGAGAATGTTCATTGATCCACGCCTACTTCATGTCTGGCGTACGTGCATTTCTTGTGTGTGTTTGTTTTATTTCCATTGGCGACTCTTAGAGGCAATTATGTTAAATTGCACACTACAAAGTATCTTTAAGCCATGCAATGCCAGCTGTATGGGATGGGATGATCCGCATGTCTAGCAGGTATATAAGGTTTCCATACAATGCAGTTGACCAGCCAAACATTAAAGCACAATTTGCAGCGATCGACTGCACACACATTGCTGTAAAGGCGCCATCTTAGAGGGTCACGAAACACCAAAACACATTTTTTGAGCTGTTAACAGTCATATATGTGTCCCACGCTGCTATAAACACTATTAGGACACCTATATTGCACTAAAAACTGAAAATTGGTTGTTTTTGCATTATTTTGAGCAAATTCGTTCTTCCGGGTTTGAAACAAATTTTTGAAGCTGCGTCACGGCCATGAGATACTTGCGTGTAAATCCAGAGTGGAGAGTGGCTGTCTGTACCTGCGAGTACAACATGACGTCTCTGAGTGTGCGGCATTAATTCATGAGAAAGACTTTGTTCAAACCAATCAGTGCGCTTTGTTGTGTATGACGTGCAACTTCATTAATATGCATGAGCTTCGAAGACTGTTTACCTGTTACAGTGTTCAGACGACAGAGAGACGCCACGTTGTGTTGCCAAAACAAGTGAAAGAACTAGAATTTAGAGACACAGTTTGTCAGTGTTGCATTTATTAGTGCGCTGCATTTATTATTGTGCTGCAACGAAGGTTTTGTTTGCATTTTCCCGCTGTGAGAGCGCTGCTGGACTCATGTGGATTACAGTGCACGCGACAAAATGCGTTTGTAGGGAACATTTTTACCCGAGAGCTTTTCGCATCTGGAAATGATGAAATCCGGAGTTGCTGCTTGTCTCCTTTTAAAATAAGACACAGTTCCAGAGTGATTGTCCTGTCACTACAGATTTGGTAAGTGTGGGATCAGTTCTTTGTTCATTCAGATGGCAAAGTTAGTTTGTATTGTCAGCAGTGCTCTTTCAGTTTTTAAAGACAAAAACTTATAGTCAAAATGATTTCGTTACTAAGTTTACAGTATGTTAATATCACTGCAATATTATAGTACAATATTATAGACTGAAAGATCCGCTGTAAATGCTGCTCTCCGAATGTAAACATGATCAAACTATTCCCGTCGTGCAGGATTTTCGCCGCATTTTGTGACAGGATAGTCTATACACACACAGCTTTCTGACGCTACCTACCGAGTCATCTAAGTTACCGAGAAATGCGGAGGATTTGTTTTCTCCCATTCACCGTGCAGTATCAAACATTGGATTAAAACTCCATTCTCCAGCAGTTCCTCGCTTTCAATATCTCATTTGTCACAGGCTACATGCAGGAAATGCTCCTGAATAAAAAGTGAAAGTGCCAAACTGCAGTTAAAGTCGACAAATTAATAATTTGGCAAGTAATTCGATTACTGATGTCCATGTAAACACAGTCACTGTCTTTCTCCCCTGCGTCTGTGTTTGTTTTGCCTCGCGCATGCCCAAACGGAAACTCCCATATTTGCAAATCCTTCCCTCTTTCCCTCCCCCGACACTCCCACATAAACGGAGCTGGACACGCCCACTTTTTCTGACTTTTTCCAAACTAGAGGTGTGAAAACACCCTGCTGAGACAGGGGGTTTCATGGCCCTTTAAGACGAATTTGCATATGTGAATCGGAAACATTTCCATTCAATAAATGTGCTGTAGAGACTCGCCGGTCAAAACCAGTTCGAACCAGGCTTTGGAATGTAAGTGCAAATGGCCCTACTCGCTCCAGGGCTTCTAAAAAGTAGGATAACAGGGGAGCAAGCCTGAGTTGGACAGATGCGGCCATAATTTTGGTTAATCGTTTACCAACTAGACAAAACGTCTTTCAAGATGCTCCATCACAAGACTCTGGCATGGCCGATCTCGTGGCCATTTGTTCGCCCTTAGGGACATTCCACATCCCGACAGATGGACAGAGAACTCAGAGACAAAAAGTGATCCAAAAGAAATGAAGGAGACTTGAGGAAAACGATTCGTATAGATGTTATAACCAAGGCAAAATTTTATATTTTGAATGACATTTATAAGTATTGATGTGCTGTTTATTTCAACCAACCAGGTTCATAATGTGTGATTTCACCATCATAACAGGGTGAAATTATCTGTATGTGTTTGATATGCCTCATGTTTAGTGTTGAACAGAATGATTTTCTATTTGCAATACTTTGCTGTAAATGAGAATTTTGTGATACGAACCATATTGTAACATTTGATGTCAGATAGTTACAATCTTACCAGAGATTTTATCACGTTAAGTCTCTTGCAGTGGGCTAATTATTAAACCTGCCTACGCTGGGACGGGGCGTGGCCCCGCCCTTCATCTTGCCGTTCATTGGACGACAGTGTCAGGAGGGATGGCTCAGAGCCAGCCTATAAAACCTCCTTGCAGCGTGAAAATCTGCGCGCAGCCTCTTAACATCAAGCTGGTATCAACCCGCTGTTGTTCTCCGCCCCCGGCCGCCCACCACGTGGTCGGGTCAACGCTTCATCCAAACCCTAAGTTTCACTCCGCTGAAACTTCCGCTAAACTGACTCTCAACAGAGTCCGTTTTCCCGGTCACCCACGGCAACCAGCGCCACTCACGCCAGAGTGAATCCCGGAGACGTCACAGAGAAGCCAACCTAGCAGCAGCGCCATGTGTTTCCTCAAGCCCTCCGGCGAGGGAATATCCAGGGAAGACTGCAACAAATTCGCAAGTAACGCAACAACTGTTGCCTCTATCTGATCTGGTGCATATGCTTTTAAGCAGTTAAAGATAAGTCAATTCTCTGCTTTTGTGGTTTCTCAGGTGATTCTAAGATCTAGTACTAAATACTAGAGAGGCTGGACTGTTGGTTCAATTCATTTTGCATCCTCCGAACTGTCCGTGTGTGTGTGTGAACGTGTGTGTGCATTTGTTTGTTTGTTTGTTTGTTTGTTTGTTTGTTGTTTTGATTACTACGTAGTTAGCCTCGTGTATCGAATAGTGTAGTTCAATAAATCTTTGTTTCTCATTTGAAATAACTGTGTGCTCGTTTATGTGCTTTGTAAGTCTCTCCCTCACGCTGTAGATCGTGTTACCTTGCTAAAAGTTAACCCTATTCCGTGTTATGTTATTATCGCTTGGCCACGAAAATGATATAGACGAGAATTAATAAATGTGATGTCTCCATTTGCGGGACAAGTTTGAACCTTTGATCTGATTCAATCTGACTCAATTGAGTCGAATCAATGATTCGAATCTTCAGGATCCGAGTCATTGATCTGAGCTAATAATTCCTAAATCGATCTTTTAACGTAGATTGATTTCTTACAGTGCAAATAATATGTGATGCTCAAATGCGCTTAACAAATATTGTAGCAAGGTGGCCTTGGTCAACCCATGATTAATTAATCCTCACAAACAGCATGGTTGGAATGAGGCTCCAAGGTGGCAGGCACTCGGTCAGTTGTAGAGAGGGCGATTGGGCAGCTGAAATGCCGGTGGCGATGCCTTGATAACAGCAGAGGGGTGCTGCTATACCGCCCTAACAAAGTGTTCCTCTAATACATCTGTGTCTCCCACTCCAGACAGTAAAGTGTCGCCCACAATTGAGGCAACTCTCTCCTCAAAGGGAGTTGGTTCAGCATCCCCTGTTCCCCCGCCTCTTCTGTCCACACTTTGACGGTGCGCCGCTGTTCTCAATTCAATTTCAATTCAATTCATCTTTATTTGTATAGCGCTTATACAATGTAGATTGTGTCAAAGCAGCTTCACATGAAAGATTATAGTGAATTGAAACAGTGTCAGTTCAGTTTTCAGAGATTAAGTTCAGTTCAGTTCAGTGTAGCTCAGTTCAGTGTGGGTTAATAATCACTACTGAGAGTCCAAACACTGAATGGCAAATCCATCGATGCGCAGCTCTACAGATCCCGAACCATGCAAGCCAGTGGCGACAGCGGCGAGGAAAAAACTTCACCAATACATCGGACCATTTATTTTTTAATTCACTCACAGTGCGATATTCAGACCCCACTGCGTTAACCTCGTCAGCTAAACTCTCCCACTCTGTTTTTTATCTTTTGTTTTTAATTCCGGAGGAAATAACACTTTTTCTCCAGTCTACCTCCGATAGGAGCACATCCAATTCTGTGAAGTTTCACTTTTTGCTTGCTTTTGCCATTGCTTTTTCATTTGGTTTTGCCAAAGTAGAGTCATTACCATATTTATTAGGAGGGGGAGGCAGGGAGGGGTTTTGCGCTCGTGCACGTGCGCTCAGTTTCACATTAATTCGGATGTACAAACAGAATATGCGTGGGATTTTGCATATGCAGTATTTCATACATCTGATTTTTTTACTGCATACGCACATTTAAATGCATTTGAATAATGATGGCTGGTTCCTTTACTTCAGGGGTGTCCAAACTGTCCTGGAGGCCAGTGTCCTGCTGAGTTTAGCTCCAACTTGCTTCAACACACCTGCCAGGAAGTTTCTAGTATATCTAGTAAGAGCTTGATTAGCTGATTCAGGTGTGTTTGATTAGGGTTGGAGCTAAACTCTCCAGGACACCGGCCCTCCAGGACCGAGTTTGGACACCCCTGCTTTACTTGAAAGCTCAGATCTGATTATCATAATTTGTTTTGTTTACAGAGTTTGAGGTTTACTGTAACATTATTATTGACACCTTACAGATGTTGATCAACCTTTACATTTGCACACACGTTGTAACATTTTATTAATCAAGTTTAAGAGTCTCTTTAACACTTATATTTATTTTATTATAAGATGAGATATTTTGTTTAAATATTTTTGTTTTTGACTATTAAAACCTTAGTAATGTTAGTAATGCCTTAGTAATGTTGGTAAATTAAAATAAAGTTGTTAAATAAATAAAAAATATCCCTAATATTCCTAATTGTTTTGTTAAAAAACATATTCAATAATTATAGATATCGAATTATATGAAACATGATAGAGTGAACCTTTTTTTTTTTTTTTTGCGATATCGCCCAGCCCTAGTTGTCATCATTGCACAAGTTATTAGTGAGTTGGGTTGAATCACTTTTCACTAGTCTAAATTCACAAAATATTTTTTTTAAATATAGCTTCATGTCCACTTTTGCAAGCTCTTCATCATTTAAGCACTGTACTTTTTCCTTCTAAACATTAACCTTTGTTATGATCTGTTCATCTAAACTCTCTCCACCCTCCTGTTCCCCAGCTCTGCTTGTGTACAGCAGGGTTTCATGCAGCAGCAGTGGTATATTCTCAGACAGCATATCTGTGAATATACTGGCAATAACAAGTATCTGTACTAATAATCATAGAAGATACAGTGTAGCAGATCTTTACCGCAATGCCAAAGCCATAGACTGTAAAAGATATGGACGTAGTATCCGTGACGTCACCCATAGGTTTCTTAAGAACGCAAAAGAAGCTACAAGTAGGCGTGGCCAACCGTCTGCATTTTGTTTGCGCGTCATCGCACCCACCGTAGGATACCAAACAAGGGCAAAGAGGCGGAGCTTGAGCAGAGCTACAGACGCCTGCTAGCATTTTGCTTAGACAGGCTTTTCTTGGGAAGAAACACTTAATACTTTATTACCTGTGACTCGTTTGTGACCAGATGTCCTTGGTTGTAGACTATATCAAGTGTTTAGTCTTTTAAAAAACACTGTTGTAATACATTGAGGCACTAAGCATTGTTCTTATGATGTTTATCTACTGGAGGAAAATGCTAATTACTTCCAAACACTTCAAATATAGTCTGTGTTAGTAAATGCAAGGCAGTTTATGAAATCCAGGCATAACACTGTATGACAACGTTTTAGATGACTGTTCTAGAGCCGACAGCTATTTTTTTTTTAGATTCTGGAGTGCATTACAGTTCTAAAGAAAAATATAAATGATAAATGATCTTAAATAAAAAAAATACATTTAGAGAGATGGTATAAGTATATCATTTCACTCACCTGGGAAATGGAGACCACATGAAAGTGCACACAGTATGCCATATCATCTGATAATTGTAAGAAATAATTTCAAAAAGGAACTGACTGTGTAAAGCCACATAAAACAAAACAAAAATACGATGTACGTATATGCCAAGCTCAACGGCTAATCAGCTGGAATTTGTAAAGGTGAAGTGATGGCGACCAGCGAGACCTAGCTGTCACTCAAGTGGCCACACCCTTAAGTATGCAGACTTAATATAAAGGAAGCGGATGAGTTATAAAAAGTTCAAATTTAGTTCCTTGGTAAACACAAATATAAGAATAGTCACTACCCTGAAACAGGTGTGTATGCATCCACAGGAGGAGGAGAACATCCACGGAAGAGCACAGGAGAATACAGGACAGTAGACCGGAGAACCATCCGTCTTCGATTCCAGCCGGTGAATGAGTAAGTGAGGTGAGTGTATAAAGTCTGTTTCTCAATTCCAAGAACGCAGAGAACGGACTTGCGTTCTTGTGGAGAGCGGTCTTTCGAGGTGTCCTCTGAAGAACGAACTCGGGAGACCAGAACGCGTCCTGTGAGAAATGAGATGCTGTGTTCTTCCTGATGGTCACGTCACCTTCACGCGTCTTAAATGGAAAATTATTTAAACATTACAGCATTCATACAACAATTTATTGTTTTTCCCCTTGTCAAAATATATACAGTAGTCTGCATAAAACATTATAAATATACGTTGCACAATATAAATAAAACAGATTTTAATACGAATTTTAGCAAATAAACACCCTTGTGTTTACTCCTTTATTAAGATGTCCATGGTAATGTTTATATTCACCGTCTCATTTAGGGAAACTCCTGAGGTAAATAACTTATATCTCTGAACTTTAATAATAAATCTAAATAAAATGCTGCGCTTCCCAGCTCCAGTCGCAATGACTTCTGGGATTTCTAGAGCGAGATCGGCACTCAAGTCTGCATCGGTGCATCCTCGATATCAAGAACACATCCGGGAAGTTTCACGCGTCCTCTGTTCTTGCGGTCTTGAGTTTTGGAACTGAACTTTGGCAGCTGAAAATGACATTTTACAAGAACACGAGGACGCAAGACCGCTGAAGAACGCATATTGAGAAACAGCCAAAGTGTGCTGGTGATTGCAGGTGCGGGTGATTAGTAATCAGGTGAGGGTTCACGACACGGGTGTGGTGGATGGTGATTGAGAGCTCTGATTGGGACTACGGGAATGAGCAGAGGGTGTGACATGTATATATATTCATTCATTCATTTTCTTGTCGGCTTTGTCCCTTGCGGGGTCGCCACAGCGGAATGAACCGCCAACTTATCCAGCACGATTTTACACAGCGGATGCCCTTCCAGCCGCAACCCATCTCTGGGAACTCCACACACACATTCACACTCATACACTATGGACAATTTAGCTTACCCAATTCACCTGTACTGCATGTCTTTGGAATGTGGGGGAAACCGGAGCACCCGGAGGAAACCCACGCGAACCCAGGGAGAACATGCAAACTCCACACAGAAACGCCAACTGACCCAGCCCGGCCGAGGTTCGAATGTATATATATATATATTTATATTGAATCCATTTTAAGTGATATCATGGCAATATTCGTTGCTTTTTTTCACTAACTTACAATACTTTGGTTTAGTCCCTAATTTATCAGGGTAGCCACAGTGGAATGAACTGTCAATTACTCTGGCATAGTGTTGTCACAATACTGGAATATCCAACTTCGATATGATACCTTGAAAAATATCTATATTTGATACCATTTAAAATACTGTGGGGAACAAATTCTGCAACAATAAAAGTATGCAAATTAAATAAAGGAGAGAAAAAAATAACTAAACCATATAAGGCATATACCAGGTACGTCACCAGTACTTAAGTCCAAAAGGCAATACATTACTGAAAAAAAAATGATCTGATTAAAAAAACTTTTTTTAAATCCTAATATTATTATTAATTTATCATCCCCCTTCTGGAGAGAAGAGAGAGAGCGAGAGAGTAAAGCCAGTATCGATACTAACCAAAAGCAAGATTTTAAATATATCAATATTGATATTTATCAATATTTTTTTTACAACACTACTCAGCCAAATGTCTTTGTGGCAGATGTCTTGCCAGTTATACATTGCATTTTTCAAGTGTGTCAAAATAAATTATTTTCGACTTAGTCCCTTTAATAATCAGGGGTCACCACAGCGGAATGAACACCAACTTATCCAGCATATGTTTTACGCAGCGGATGCACTTCCAGCTGCTGGGAAACATCTATACACTCTCATTCACACACATACACTACAAACAATATACTGTAGTTTACCCAATTCACCTATAGCGCATGTCTTTGGACTTGTGGGGGAAACCGGAGCACCCAGAGGAAACCCACGCAAACACGAGGAGAACATGCAAACTCCACACAGAAATGCCAACTGACCCAGCCGAGGCTCAAACCAGTGACCTTCTTGCTGTGAGGCCCAATGTTTTGTTGAGTGTCAATCTAGGATTTGAGAAGTTTCCATTTTTTGCATATAATCTTACCTTTGCTTCGTTCATCTGAGTTAACAGCTGACCTTAACTGAGCTGAATATTTGATGCAAGAGTGTCTCAATGCTCAGCTAGATTTCCTCTAGCCTAGTTTTGCATATCTCGATAACAGTATGAAATCTGTTGCCAGGCAGGTTTGACTATTAAGAATGAGCATTGCATTAATTTCAACTTCTTAACAACAGCAGCGCTAGTCTTTGAGCTTTGTCAGGTCCATCTCTTCCCTTGTACTATAAGGAACGAAAATGCAGCTTGAGTGCCAAGCTATAAGACCTGTTTTAAGTGTCCACAAAACTTCAGAAGACGACAGACGGCCTGACTATACATATCGCAGTGAGGGGGTGACCTGTAAATTATTCATCGCGCATTACGCTTGAAGAACACTTGCAAGGCGTGATATTTAAAATGGGATAATGTTTCACCATCCAACCACTCCATCATGCCTTCAGAGCTGAAGCAGAAAGCGGTTGCATTAGTTTGGGGCATTTGTTCCCAAAATATGAACGCGTTTCACTATAAGTAAAAGTCAAAATTCATGTGGGAATCAGGGAGGGGGTAAAGAGTCTTCCTCATGGCCGTGCATTGGTTTTAAGTGGTTGGTGCATTTTTCATGGGCTCATGGTCTATGGGTATGTCATTTCCAAATTAGCCTTATCTAAGTGGCAAACGGAAGCGAAGTGGGGGATGAAATATTAAACAAGCCATGTGATGCATCGTTTTGTGTTAATTAAAAGTGGCCAGACTGAAACCGGACTGTTGTTTTTAAGATTACTCTGACAGGTCAGTCAGGGGAAGATAATTAAAGCAACACTTCCGTTGTCGCTCTTTCAAAAAGCCACTGTACAATGTCATTTATCAATTATAGATGTCTTTCATATACTATCATTAACATTATTTTAGCCAATTATGATGAAGAAAAAACTGTTAACGTTGACGAATCATGAAATGTGCTGGGAAGTTTTGTATCCACGTGTACTATAAGTTTTTAGAAGAGAGAAGGTCATTCTTCTGTTCACCAGATTCAAACTCCTCCATTTACCCCCAGAAACTGATTATAATCCAGACTTATCAACCTCTTTATTAAAATATCTGGAGCATAAAGACTTCATTAAATATTTACACATGCACTAACCATATGAAAAATTAAGAGATCTGCGGTTTCATTAACCTGTAGTAATATATGTACACATCTACTCAGTGGACCACAAAATATTTTTTTAGCCCTTTTAGCATATTTCAGACGTTCGTTTCTGCATTCTAATATATGGTAAGTGATTTCGAAAGCAGTTGGGGTGATTAAATCTGTTTTAATATAACATTAGGGTTCCTTAAACTGGCTTTAATCTTAGAATTAGGATTTAAGTCAAGGTGTTAAAAAAAGAAGATGTACGAAGAAGGGTTTCGCCGGAAGATATTTGAATGTTATGACTGAGGACCATCTTAATGAACTTACCACAGCACTTTATAGCTGAGCAGATAACTATCCTGTGATTCTTCAGTAATACATTTGCATTTCATTTATCTTAATGGTTACTACATGGCTGTTCCGTTTTCTGCATCAGGAAGAGTCGTTATAAACTTTATTTGTCTTAAATCTTTTTGTCATATAGTGCAGTGTTGTAAAGGTAAGATGTTTACAACACTATTAAATAAATACACTACCATTAATAAAAAAGTTTGTTCAGTAAAGAAGTTTACTTTAGTAACACTTTAGTATAGGGGCCTATTCTCACCATTAGCTAGTGTCTTATTCATTCATTTATTTTATTTTCGGCTTATTCCCTTTTATTAATTCCCGCAACCCATTCCTGGGAATCATCCACACACACTCATTCACACTCACACACTACGGACAATTTAGCCTACCCCATTCACCTGTACCGCATGTCTTTGGACTGTGGGAAAAACCGGAGCACCCGGAGGAAACCCACACGAACACGGGGAGAACATGCAAACTCCACACAGAAACGACAACTGACCCAGTAGAGGCTTGAACCAACGAACTACTTACTGTTAGGCGACAGCACCACCTACCCCCCTAGCTAATCAGGAGTTTAATGAACTCAAGTCTTGTCAATTGTCTTGTCAACAACTGTCATAGTTGTCAAGTCATAGTTAAATAAATTCGACCCAGGCTCGTTCTGATTACGTACCCCCATATACATTTCTGGAGAGTGGCAAATATCCACCAGAGGCCGCTGTGTACACTTTTTCCGATCTCAAATTTCTCTTGCGAGTGCCTGCTGTTCTCAAGTAAATTCACCAGAGGCCGCTGTCGACTAACCAATCAACTGACCCACCCTCCTCCTTCCCTAAACCCAACCAATAGTGTTTTCAAAAGCACAGATTGACCCGCCCAATCAAAGAAAGCAATCCAGAAAAAGAAAAGCCTTCACCGTATTTTTACCACATTCTCACCCTGTTATTTACATGTTTATTTTATTTTTTGGCTTCTGTTTTCATCTTACCTGCTATCTGAAACCGTTCATCGCTGGACTCATACCCCATCATCGTGGTCAACTCCTCTCTGCGTCTTAAGTCCGCCATCGTACATGGAGAGCTAACTGGACAAACTAGTAACAGCAGAAAAGCCGTCCATATGAAGGTAAGCAGTCAGCAGTCAAGTGCGAAAAGGAAAAGCGGCATACCGCCCTGTAGTGTTCGGTTTAAAGATGAAATGCAGCCATACGTAGTTCTAGCTACATAATTTGCGATCTCCAAAAATGTATATAGGGCTACATTTTCAGAATGAGCCTATGTTGAATAAATTGTGACCAGTTTTCTTTCCTTCTTTAAAAATTTGACATACATTAAGAACTTAATGATTACTGTTTAAACAGATCCATAAAAAATGAATACTAATGTTGTATTATGCATGCCAAGCCAGTAGTTAATAATGTCTCTAATGTCTATTGTATAACATTACAATATTTTTGTAGTTTAGGCAGTGACAATAATGCTATTAGTTTCCAAAAGTTTTTCAAGCCTTCAAAATGTCAAAATTGAAAACTCTTCCATTTTTTTAAAATACAGTGTTGTTTAAATGCACTCTTGTAAAGCAAAAATGCTTTAAATTGATCAATTAAAAAAATGGCCATGGCAGTAAAAGCCATGTATGTAAAAGCAGTAAATCGGCTTCCTAAGAAAACAGTATGGTTTCCAACTAAGCTTGGGCTGGTATAAGATTCTGATGGTATGATAACCTTGGTTAAAAATATCACGGTTTCACTGTATCACGGTATAATTGTGATTACTGCTCTAAAATATGTTCTTTTTAAATGTCTGGATAAAAAAAAAAAACTTTTTCCCCCATTGAACATTTACCCCATTTTCATTCCCCCATTGTGTTTTCGTGAATCCACCAGAGCCCGCTGTGTTAGCTTTTTCAGATCTCTAATTTCTCTCGCGAGTGCCATTCGTGCCCGCTGTCGACTGACTGACTGACCGATCAACTGACCCACCCTTCCCCTTCCCTAAACCCATCTAATAATGTTTTCAAAAGCGCAGATTGACCAGAGCCCACCCACTTCCCTAAACCCAACTGACAGTTTTCAAAAGCAATCCAAAAATAAAGCTCTTGTGGCTGCCTGACTTTTGCCACGTTTTCAGATCTTACCACATTCTCACCCTGTTATTTACTTGTTTATTTTATTTTTTGGCTTCTGTTTTTGTAATATCCACTTTCTGGAACAGTTCATTGCCGGACTTAAACCCTGTCGTCGTGGTCGACTCCTCTGCGTCTCAAGTCCGCTGATGTACTGTACATGGCGAGCTAAATGAACAAACTGGTAATAGTGGGAAAGGCGTGCATACATAGGTAAACGGTCAGCTGGTAAGCGGTCAGCTGGTAAGCACATCATACCGCCCCATAGCATTTGTTTTAAAAACAAAATGCAGCCATACGTACTTCTGACATGATCTCCAGAAATGTTTTCAGAGTTAGCCTATGCTGCAACAATTAAAATAAATCATTGAATTTTGCTATCTTCATTAGTTTCATAAATACTGATTTATTTACAACTTGAAAAGGCATCTTTGGACATCTTTGTTTTCTTTGTATATAAAGTAAGCCACTGCACTCCCCAAGTCCATAGCATGCTTAGATTTTAGTGTATAAGCAACTTGTTTTTCAAATGTTTCCTGAATTGTGTACTGACTAGTAGCAATGTGGAGGGTCCTTTTCTGCTGAAGATACTGTTTTACAAAAAAATCGAAATAAAAAAACACATAAAAAAACAAACAAACTTACATATACTGTCGGAACAGTATAGCAGAAAATGTTAGCGGTTTAAAAACGATTACCATCCCATTTCCAACAAAATTAGGAAATGTTTTTTCATCATCAATCAGCATATTAGTGAGGAATCTTGTGAGATTTATAATTGGAGGTATGACAGATGAAAATTCAGCTTTGCCATCACAGTAATACATTTTTTAAAAGTGTATTCACATATTTTTCTCCAAAAAACTAAAAGCCTTTCCAAACTTTTTACCAGTACATGTAACTTAATGCTAATTATTGCATAAAACCTTTCTCAATCTTCACAATCTTATCCAAATCATCTCAATAGCGGGTTTCATCTCAACACTACCTGTGACTGAAGGCCTTGATGCTTGTCGTCTGTCTGTTTTGGTGTCGTGGGACGAACTGACGCGTTTGACTGAAGCATGTGTTCTTCTTCCGCCGACAGAGCCAACGGCCAAGAGATTCTGGGGTCTAAAATGTTAATGACACCATGCTGTAACACCCCTGTAATCTCATGAGCTCCCTTGTTCATACACTCTTTCATGCCCTCGTTCGTTTCTTCTCCTTCTCCGGCCATGTTTTCTCCCTTTCGGTTCTTTCAGTCAAAAGCACAGATGCATTACCCTATGTGTACAGGAAAGGAGGTGTTGTTGGCCCTGTGAGGGTGGCAAAGATCTTACACAAGAGGAAAGCAGAGGTCAGTAGATGGAAAGGTGGTGGATTCGTAGGAAGAGACGTAAAGCGTGTAAATCTTTGATGCACCCTTCGAGGTGAGCGCCTCCGTAGTCTTCTGGGCCTGCAACTCGCACCGAGGCAGACGGGGGTCATGCATGATTCACAAGGCAGGCCGTCGGATTAGCTTAGCGTAGCCTGTGCTGATGACATGCGTTACAACTCGTTTCATCATGACGCACTAATGAGAGCTGAGACGGTGCTCTCGTGCCAGGGGCCTCTCAGGACCCTCCTGGGGCAGGAAGAGAGAGAAAGGGAAACGGGAGACCCGACGTGACATTGTTTCCATCTTTTCTTTCTTATTGGTTTCTCGGAGAGGCTCTGCAAAGGTCATGGCCTGATTAACACAGACTCAAAGGTGAAGCTACGAGGCTACAGGGTCAAGCAGAGAGTGGGAGAGATGCATTTCTGTTGGCTTTAGCTAATGCATAATGTTCGCTTCTGAAAAGGAGATTTGTTCTTTAGCGACAGTGTAAATTCATTCAAAAGCAAACACAATTATTGTCGGAAATGCAAAATACTACCAATGTCACTTTGAATTACGTAATTTTTACTTATGTGTCTGGTGCTTTGATACATAATTAAGCCTTTTTTCTATTTTAATGAGCTATTTTATATGTTTTGTACCAACATGAAACACAAAATCTTTCTCAAGAATCTTCACATTTACTATAGCTTCTCTGTGGTGAAGGATTGTGTTTTTAATGCACAGGTATAGCTGAGACCATGTGTACTTTGATTAACCCAGGGCTGTCCAAACTCGGGCCGGTATCCTATACTTATATATACTTGAAACATCCTGGCTGGTGTGTTGAAGCAAGTTGGAGCTAAACTCAGTAGGACACTGGCCTGCAGGACTGATTATGGACACCCCTGGATTAACCTATGCATATTACACAAAGCCAAGTACAATCATATTATTGAGGACTAGACTGGATGGATTTAAGTCATGAAGAGAACAGAAAAAAATGATTATTAGAATAATCATAAATGATTATTCAAGAAGATAGCAGCTCAAACTATATGGCTTGACATGACCAACCCAGGCTCATTCTGAAAACGTACCTCTATAAATTTCTGGTGACCGCCAAATATGTCCCAGGAGCGACGTTTTTTTAGCAGTTTTTGTTTTCGTGAATCCACCAGAGGCCGCAGTGTAAGCTTTTTGAGATCTCAAATATTTCTGGCGAGTGCCATTCGCACCTGCCGTCTCACGTAAAGCCACCAGAGGCCGCTGTTGACTGACTGTTTAACTGACTGACTGACTGACTGACCGATCGACTGACCCACCCTCCTCCTTCCCTAAACCCAACCAATTGTATTGATTGACCCGCCCACCCACTTTCATAAACCCAACCAACAATTTTCAAAAGCAATCCAGAAAAAGAAAAGCCCTCGCCTAATGTTTACCACATTTTCAGATTTTTATCACATACTCACCCCGTTATTTACTTGTTTATTTTATTTTTTGCATTCTGTTTTTGTCTTTCCCCCTTTCTGAAACCGTTCTTCACCAGCCTCGAACCCTGTCATCGTAGTAAACTCCTCTCTGTGTCTCAAGTCCATCTATGTACATGGCGAGCTAACGTGTCATACTGATAACAGCAGGAAAGCCATCAGTACGGGGGTAAGCTGTCAACTGGTAATCGCGAAAAGGAGCAGCGTCATACCGCCTCGTAGTTTTCATTTTAAAAATAAATGCAGCCATACGTACTTCTGGCTACATAATTTGCAATCTCCAGAAATGTATATAGGGCTACATTTTCTGAATGAGCCTACAGTATGTTGGACTTGACACACATTTAAAAATATTGTACAGTCATACCACTTAGAGATTAAAATGTTTTTAAAATCATAGCTGTTCGTAAATTTTATAAACCATTATGGTGTAATAAATTGCCATTGCAAAATACAACATAATACTGAAATACTCCAGCTTCATTTTCTGTATAATCAACAACTGTAAAAGAGATAAAAGGTTATGAGTCCGCGATACCTGAATAATATAAGGAAATTATTTTACGCAAATTATTGATTTGAGTTAATAATCTAGTAGCTCAACAAACACACAGCTTCTATGTAGTTGAAGTTGAATTAATACTTCTACATTATTTCAGACACCTTCATCGTAGTAATTTCCGTAAATTCACATAAAAAACACTAAAAACTAACATAATGGCTTCTGAATTATGTAATTAATTAAATTCATGTAGTAATTAAAGTAATTCATCCTTTTTTAGTTCAACTATAATCTTCAAAATGCATGTAGTTGTTCATTAATTGATCATTTAATATTGTATAATTCTGTAATCATTTACTCAGATCTTTGCACAAATCCTGTGGGAATTCACAATTTTTGGCTTTAATTTAATTTATACAATCTCATGCATGCATTTTATTATGATTTGCTCACTCCTAAATGAGGGGTAGGTTTAGGGGCACACCTTTTAAAAATTGTACATTTTTATACTATTGAAATTGTATGAGTTCAAAACATTTAGCCAACATACGCTCATTCTGATTATGTACCCCATGTACATTTCTGGAGAATGCCAAATATGTCCCAGGAGGTTGTTTGCAGTTTTTGTTTTCGCGAATCCGCCAAAGGCCGCTGTGTACACTTTTTGAGATCTCAAATTTATCTCGCCAGTGCCATTCGCTCTTGCTCTTCTCATATAAATCCACCAGAGGCCGCTGTCAACTGATTGTCTGACTGACCGACCGATACCCCACCCACCCCCTTCCCTAAATCCAACTGATAGTGTTTTAAAAAGCACTGATTGACCAGTGCCCACCCACTTGCCTATACCCAACCGCATTGTTTTGAAAAGCAATCCCACAGCTCGCAAAATCCGGTAACTCGACGTCCCGGGGCTATTGTTGGGCTACCAAAATTTATCTCCACCTGCCCTGCGGGCTATTATAGTGGGAGAAAAAATTTAATTCTTCCAAATTCAATTTCAATGCCTTTACATTCCTCTTACAAAGTGGATAATTATGTATGCGCTGTATAAATTCACTTGTTCATAATAAGAAAAGCCGCAATATAAAGAACTACCTCCCAAATAACGTAAAGTAGTGTTTCTATCAGTTTAATCGCTTGTTCTGTACTGAAATGTGTGGCATTGGAATGTTTTATGGCTGCAAAAAATAACCTGAAACAATGTTTACTTAACAGCATTGTTTTGGTTATTTAACAAAAAGATAGTTTAAGAAAAACGTTAACGTTCAATTTTGATTTTGGTTATTTAAAAAATAAACGTATATCCTATAACACATGCCATTATATATATATATATATATATATATATATATATATATATATATATATATAAAATTATTATTTTTTTATTTAGTAAATGTATGTTTTGGTTTTTATTTATATAATGTATTTTCTATTTAGGCTACTTAAATGTATATTCAGGCTACCGAAAACTGAGAGTGCCTGCCCAAAGAGCTACCAGGGATTTCAAAATTTTGCAAGCCCTGAATCCAGAAAAAGAAAAGCCCTCATGGCAGCCTGATTTTTGCAATGTTTTCTGATTTTGCCACATTCTCACTCTGTTATTTACTTGTTTGTTTTATTTTTTGGCTTCTGTTTTTGTCTTACCTGCTTTCTGGAACCGTTCTTCGCCAGACTCAAACCCAGTCGTCACAGTCAACTTTGCTCTGTTTCTCAAATCCTCTGACGTATGCAACGAGCCAATGGACAAACTAGTAACAGCGGAAAAGCCAGCCACATGGAGGTATGCGGTCAGCTGGTAAGCACGAAAAGCAACAATGTCATACCGCCCTGTAGAATTTGTTTTAAAGATGAAATGCAGCCATACGTTCCCCTGGCTACATAATTCGTGATCTCCATAAATGGATATAGGGCTACATTTTCAGAATGAGCCTATGTTGCATTTAGCCACTTTGCTGACAATACAAAAAATAGTTATGTTTCCTTGTGAGAAATGGCTGGTCTGGATCCATGTCTTTAATCTGTGGAGCACAAAAAAAAAAAAATTTAAATACACATATATTCGAAAGCCCAGCACTAGTTGATCCTGCTAAATCTCTGACACAACACTTGGAAAACCTGTAGAATTCTTCTGATCACTTGACGAACTCATGTTTCCAATTTGTGTGCCATCTGTTCAGTCAAATGTCCATGGGCTTGCCGTCTGAGGCTGAAATTATATCGGTGACCCATCAGACAAATACAAGAATGATCAGAGCAGCGTTTTCTAAATGAATAAATGTTAATATCATGAAATTACCTCAAACAGTATAAAGCGAAAGAATCAGACGCAAGCGCTGTGGTTTCTGGCTGATGATTAGAGATCTGTCTTCAGGCTGCCAACCTTCGCCCTGGCCTTTCTGCACTGTTAGTTAATGATGCCACAGATATGTCCTTAAGCCTGGTGTGATGCATGGCGTTCATTAGCCCCTGTGGAGCTCGTGCTCACTTTCTTTTATTCTAATGACAAGGGTGGCACCGCTCTGGCCCTTAATCACAGAGGCACCTTGTTTCCACTGGAGGGGATGGTAAGGGAGTAAAAAAAGAAAGCAGGAAAGAGGCAGAAACGGAGAGGAATCTCTTTGATAGGAGCCTTTTATGATCTAAATCCTCATGATAGGTGAGCAAGTCTGGCTTTTACACTTCAGCTGTGAGCAAGGTCAGATCTAATTGGATCCCTTATTGCTTAGAATTATGATATGAGGTTGTATTATGGGTATTTATGCTGCATGGGCATAACGGTGTTTATCTTGTAACTGGACATGTCAAAATGTCAGAATAAATTATTTTAAAAATGATGCATATGCAGGGCTTAAAACCAAATGCAAGTTTTTTTAAAAAGTGCATTTGGTGAATATATGAAATGTTACTCACCATTTTGCTGGTAACATTTTTTATTAATTCTAGGTTATTGCACACTGAATCCAAACTTTTCCTCCGTAATTTTCACACATTAAAAAATAAATTCGACCTCATGTTGTGTGAATCGTATTGACACACCGTCTTCGAAACTTTCATCTGTCATTAAAAAGAATCGAACCAGGTTTGTTTTTTTCCGCTTTTCACATCAGAAAAGCACTTAGACATTGTAATAAAAAGCATGGTCCGCTTTCTGTATCATTTCGGTATGTGTGTATCACAACCAATGTATCAGAATTCCACTTACTGCCTATTCCCCTTTCTTTTTCTGCTTTGGAGAAGAGAGGAGAACAAAGTATCACTGCTTGAACTGACTCCAAAGCTGACTCCTTTTCGTTTTTTCGTAATTGATTAATTAATGTGCATCGGACTCAGTGTGCAAGGTTTCTTTATGTGACGGCTTTTTTGCATATGAACACAAAAAAAAACTCATATGAAAATTTCGGACTTTAACGTGCAAAGACCTTAACAGTGCCTGGTAATGCAGTATGGTTTAGCATAATTATCACATCATATACACTGTTATTGTATACAGTAAATATGTAATCAGATAATGGTTTGTAAATCTGTTGTCAAAAGAAAAGTTATTGTTATAAAATGATTATTATTAGTAGTAGTAGTAACTGTGAAATGATTTAGATTTAAATAGTAGTGAAATTGTAGTGAAACTTATTTTATTGAATTTATGGAATTATTTTATTTGATTTAATAATTACATGCAATTATATCAAATCAAATAGATTTACAGGAAATTACTGCAGGTGGTTAGTCAGAGATTTTCTGCTTCCATACAGTGCAACAGTTGAGTCCAGTTAAGTTTTGATTCTTCCTTTATTTCTTTCTTAAAGGGATAATTTGCCCAAAATTGAAGATTCTGTCATCATTTATAGACCCTTTTCACATTTCCGGGTTTCTCAGTAGCGGAAGTTGTCATAGTTAGGAAAACTTAGAGCGCAGTGAATGGGAGAATACAACAAATAATTTTTTACAATCTCATTTGCTCAAATAATGAAAGAAAAACTCCACGATGACGTAATAAAGATGTTCAGAAAAAGAAAACAAAAATAGAGTGAGACAAAAACGGCAAACAGAAGATAAAAAAATGTCATATTTATTGTCCTGCTCCATAGAAGCTGCATTAAACACCTTGCACACGGGGTAATTCATTTAATTAATTAATTTGAAGCAAAGATGATATAATACATACATAAATGCATATAAATATTCATACGTTTTAAAAAAATCTAAATATTAAAAACTTTCAAGTATTTAAGATGCTGATGACCGTTAAATGCATCTTAACAGGCTAGTGAAAAGCGTCCATTCATCCTTGACCAGTTTGAGTTGTTTTGCTCTGACACAAAATAAAACCAGGTTTTAAACTCCACATGAACTGGAAGCTGCAACCATTTCTTTTTTCTTTTTTTTTTTGTGTTCTGTGACGCAGTTCCTAGAGAAACAGAATATTAAATGGCAACCAAAAGGCATGGCTTGTTTTTTCTACTGTGAGCTGAATGGACGTAGTAAAGTAGGCATTTCATATAGAAAGATCGAGAAAAGGGTTTATTACAACCTAACAGACAACTCCTTCTCACCATTTCTGTTTGTTGTCAAAACTAACAGTTGGAGCAGCTTGGTTAAATATGTTAGCAACGCTAAACTCCTAAGATATGCGTAATCTAACAATTTAACTGAAAACAAACAGGAAGTGCAGATTTCAATTAAAGATTAGAAGGGCAAACTATTTTCATAATGACATAATGAATTGTTCACAACAGTAGTAACGCGAGATAACAAAAACATATGGTAAGTTTTGATTTCATGGGGACTTTAACATTCATCAAAATATCTTATAAATCAATCACAGTATGGTTTGGAATAAGTCAAGGGTGCGTAAATGATTGCACAATTAATTGTTTTGGGTGAACCGTGCCTTTAAATATCACCTCTGCTTAACTTGGGCTCAGTGGGGGGTATGTAATGGCCCGTTTCCACTGAGTGGTACGGTACGGTATGGTACTCCCCGTACTCTTTTTTCAAACACTAGAAAGGGTACCAAAAGGTGGAGCTAGATGCGCAGCTGAACGCTATTGGTTTGCAGAGATACGTCATTCGCTCACGCAACCTGTAAGCCAGAATGGAAACAAAGAAGCAGCCATGTTTTAAATGCACAGCCAAGAGATTACAGCGTAATTATATATGCATATAATAACAAGCCATGGTCGACCCGGGCTCAAACGAACCTTGTCGTCATCTTGATGAACAGCCACAAAGCCAAAAAGAAGAGCAGATTTTACCCTGTGCCCCGTAGTTTTTTTACGAGCCAGTCTGAAGCGCAAACGGTTTCGCTTTTTTTTTTTTTGCTTGCACTCGCCGCACATCTATATTTGAAATAACAAACTTCTTGAGCTGATGATAATAATGTGCACTTAATTAATGACATGCTTTTGAAACCCGATCCTGTCAGAAACTGACAAACACGAGAGTGACGCGCGAAAAAACAAAGGAGAAGCCGAAAAAAGGAGCACATTAATTTTTCAGCAAATGTGAACAAACTGCCATGTTTAACTATTATTATCACCTTTTGGACTATTATAAACTCGGAATGATGGAATTACTTTCTAACAAGAGGCTACACGTGCTGCTGAAGATTAAAGACACATTTAATCATGAGAGGTTTGCACTGACTGTGGGCTATATTTCGTGTTGTTTTGAACCTAAATAAGGACTAAATGTATGCTGTGTGTAGTTTTTTTCTGTAATTGGTAACATATCGGAGACTGTAGGGTCTGTATGTGTTCATGTATGTTGCATTTATTTATTTATTTTATATAATTACAGACGTTACAGTAGGCTATTTCGCACTGTCATTGATCTGCAGTTATAATCAACTCATGTTCATAAAAAAGTTAGTAATAAACATTTATACAGAAGTATTTATGTGTATAAAGCTTCTGTTTTGTAAGAAGTGCTTCTCATACGATATGTGAACGACCCGTACAGCTTTACTGTAGACATTTTCTCGAGCAAAATTGACATTGACTGAAACTTTCTGCTGTACACCATGCTCACCAAAAGAGTACCATTGGTACCCTTTTAGCAGTGGAAACGCAAGCCTGATAAAGGTGACCCGTACCGACCCGTACCGTACCGTACTGTACCAGTTAGTGGAAATGAGCCAAAAGACACTTTTCTGCATAACACTACAATACATGTTGTGAAAAGAGCTGTATTCTGACCACAGTTGCATAGAACAGTAACGGGGTGACTTGAGAGAATTTCTGCAATGCTGAAAATTCAAACATTGAACTATAAAGGCATACGTGATTCAGTTATGACTCGCTCCTTTAAACATCCCCAACTAGTTGTTTTGTGGTGAAGTTCAAAGCGTGGATATGATGACTGAAATAATGAAGCACCTCATGCAGAAAGGCTTATGTAAATGTTACCTCTCCAGATGCCAGAGCCTAAAGCTAGTGTTCTCCTTTCCCCGTGAGCCACATAATTTAAATAAGCATTTAGATAAACCTTTGTACCTCGCTTGCCCATAGGGTGCATTAGGTTTTTCGAGCAGATAAATCAATAAAATCTGGCGGTCCGAGTGTTAATGAATATCACTTGCACTTTTTAATGAGGCCCCATTTGCATTTGAAAGTGACAATGGGAATGGGTATGTTTTCTGCACATCTTGCTAAGAATCTACATTTGAAGAAAAAATATGCAGCTGTAGCATTTGTCTAAAACTAAATATACTAACATTATAGGAGGTTTTAGCAGTAGCACTCTGTTCTCAGGGCAAATTTCCCTTCTGATGCAAAACAGTTGAATTTGATGCCATTTTGTTGGATTTGTCTGGATTATAGCTTGGAGACAACAAGTACAAGTGAAAATGTTCCTCTTAGAAATCTCTCTATATCTCTCTCCCTAGCTCTAGTTGGAAGCATCAAGGTGTTTGTATGTATTTTATTTCTCCTTTCTCAGTTTGTTGCAATGTTTTTTTTTCCCCCTGTGATGCATTGTCTTCATTCCTGATGCTTAATGAAGTATGTTTTAAATAAATGTGCTTGTGTACAGTGTGACTACAAAGTCATTGAATTGTCACATGACTTACAACATCAGCAACTTATCCATTGTCATTCTTAATAGACAAACACAAAAAATCTCTAGAGTTAAAGGGGTAGTCCACGGTGTATTTTAAAGGCTTGGTTGTGTTTATAAGATGCAAAGCAATGTGTGCTCATGCTTCACTTGTAGAAAATCATGTAATTTTTTCATATATTTTACTTTGATTATATACAGCTACTCAGCTAACATGAATTTGTAGCGGTGCCAAACAGCATTTCTCATTGTTTACATTTTTGTTTACGCCCTCACTAGCCAAAACACCAGAAGACTAGACAAGGAAATCATGTCATAATGTCACAGTACAGTTAAACAATACTCAGCAACATGTGTGTGAGAGGTGTATAAATAGTTTGTGTAATCAGTCCTGAACAGCTTCAGCTGTGTCTGTTTGCAATCATGGGGTATCTAGGCCAGGTGTGTGAGTGAAGTGCATGATGAGATTTGTAGTGCAGTTAAATGTGAGTGTTGTCCAGCAGCCTGCAAGAGCAACACTGCTGGTGATTATAAGCACCATTGTGAAAAATGTATATTTATCAACCTTTATTTACATTGTTGACTAGTATGACTTACTGCAGTGTTTCTCAACCACGTTCCTGGAGGACCACCAAAACTTCTTGTCTGTCACACCCATTACAGGTCTTTCAATCTCTGCTAACGAGCTGATGATCTGAATCAGGTGTGCTTGGTTCAGGGGCAGATACAGTATAGGGGTGGGGCCACAGGGGCACCGGCCCCGTTAAAATTGGTATGGCCCCTGTTGTGCCGATCTCCTTTAAGTCATTACTGATTTATATATCAGAGCTGGGACATAAAGATGCACTTTAATTCATGTTGAACGCCGGTAATACCTGTTACTTTAGCTATTTTTCTTGTATGACGAGTGATTTCATACCTGCAGATCGACTGGTTTGTTCCGTAACAGGGAGTAAAATTGTTACAATGTTGCTTGCTGTACAGTTCGCTTTTAAAGCAGAATGTTTTAAAACGGACCAAAATTGATAGTCATATGCGAGTAGACTAAACATGTCAATCGTTGACCAGAGTTACAAGGTTTATTTTCCACGATTCCGCTCATAGCTGTCATATATGCGTTATTATAAATTACCATTTTGAGCTCTTGTCAACGGTAAAGGTGCGCTTCATGGCGAAATCGATAGTGAAAGCAAAGACGGCTTCTGTCATTAACGGTGCAACACGGTGCTTTTTTATCACTATAAGAAGGTTACAGAACAATTGTGAGGGCAAATCTGTCAAAATGACAGACATAATTTACCAAACGTGACCTGATATCTGATATCTATGACAAACATCCTGCCAAAAAAATCCTCTTTTTTTTTTTTTTTTTAATAGCTGCATCATTCATGACCTTTACCACAAATGATAAATGTGCATCAGGTTAGGACTTAACACACTTGAACATGTTTTCCACAGTCAGAGATTAAGCCAGAATACAGAGTTAAAGTTATTTCAGTTTGGTGAACTAATATAAACCCATATCCAGTTTATGCAAAAACTTTATTAAAAAACAAAGTAAATGACGATTTTTTTTAATTAAATGGATAGTTCACCCAAAATGAAAAAAATCTGTCTACTGTTGAAAACAAAAGTAGATTCTTTGAAGAAAGCTGCAAACCTGTAATATTGACTTAGAAGGAAAAACAAATACTATGGAAGTCAATGGTTACAGGTTTACAGCTTGCTTTAAAATATTTTATTTGTGTTCAACTGAAGAAAGAAAGTCAAACATGTTTGGAACAAGTGAAGGCTGAGTAAATGATGACAATTTTTAGTTTTGGGTGAATTATCTCTTTAACACTATAATAACTTCTCCCCCTTCTTCTGAAATTCAGAGTCTGCCACAGGTTTCCTGGAGTAGGGCCATATTAGAAGTGTTTTTTACTGTATAAAATACATTACGCATTTGGAGAGTCCCTATAAACCATGTACACAAGCGTGTGTGTCTGTGTTTGTGCATTTGTGGTATACAGTTAATTTATTTTGTGACTTTAAACTTATATAAAAATTGCTAAATTGTGTGAGTTTACAGGGATAGTGTACATTTCTTAACTGTTCAGTCAGTTTAAAATTTGTGTCTATTTTGGGAAAGGTAGATGGCTGCCCTCGGATGAAAAGTCTGTGTATCCATAACCAACAACATCTGACAGATTACTGCAGGGACACCAATGTCTGTCCTTTGCTTTCACTGCCCAGGCACACTACAAAAAAAGAGAAATGTACCAAAATGCACCAGCTATAACATAGTTACTTTTCAGCATGTGGGATTGTAGATAGCTTGAGTGCTTAGCATAAAACTAAACTAATGAAACAGCTTATTTAGATTATGCAAGTTTTTTTTTTTTCATCTAATGAATGCTAGGGGGAAAAAATTTGTTTGGGAAAAAATAATTAAATAAATAATGATAAAACCTACAATCTTGCTCAAAGACACATGCAACTTCTCCTGTACACTTAAAGGGATCTTGGAGAGTATGATATAGATGAATATGTTGTTTCTGACTGCTGAAATGGGCAGTGTTAACTAACCCCATGTTACAACACTCTCCAGTCTCCCATATTTGTTAACGCAATTCTTTTCTTTCTCACAGAAACGCTGCAGGTAAAATTATGATTTTCTGATATCTCTGCTATTTGCAGATGTAAAATTAACCCTTGAAAAGATATGACAGGCCTATACGTATATAGTAATATATATTGTATTTTTAATTGGACAAAAAGAGTTATGTTCTAAACATACAGTGCAAGCACCAATTGAATAACTTGGCCCCCCTCTGTAAACTGTGGCCCCACTTTGGCCCCTGCCTTTAAAAATTCATAGATCTGCTACTGGTTTGGTTAAGGAGACAGTACGTTTACATGGACATCAGTAATCAAATTATTTGCTTTAATCTAATTAAGACAATAATAAGATTAAAGTGTTTACATGAGTTGCTTTTTGAATGTTCCTTTCATGATCCCGTTTTACATGTTATAGCACATAATTCGATTAACATCATTGCGTCACCGCGCTATCCGCATTTCCTCCAGAGTTTCATGTAATTTCGAGTGTTTCGTTTTTAATTTGTCGACTTTAACTGCAGTTTGGCACTTTCACTTTCATTCACGAACATTTCATGCACGCCCTCCGTGACAAACGAAATATTGGATGCAACTATGAACTGCTGTAAGTTTTGTTTTAATGGAAGTTCATACCACATGCTAAATGGAAGAAAAAAAAACCTCCGCATTTCATGTTGCAGGTGTCTGTGGTCTGCACTGACTCGGTAGGTGCAAAGAGTGTCAAACAGCCGTGTGTGTGTGGACTATCCTGTCGCAAAAAGCTGCTTAAAGTCATACATGACAGTAATAGTTTGATTAAGGTGTTTACATGTATGTACTGCACTTCAATAATGCGACTAAAATCGGCATACTCCACATGTCTTAATTCGATTTCTCTTTAGTTCGATTATGACCTTAATCTGATTAAATTAATCCAAAATCGCTGTTTATATGGTAGACTCTTAATCAGAGTATTGTCTTAATCGCATTAAAATCGAGTTATTGGTGTCCATGTAAACATAGTCAGTGAAAATGTGCAGAGCTGGTGGTCCTCCAGGAACGTGGCTGAGAAACACTGACTTACTGTACATAATCATCTAAACAGCATTTGTAGGCATTGAGATGTTTGCTAACAGAAAACCACTGCTTGGGTATTTCAATTTCCTCTTTACCCCTAAAGAAGAATGAAAACAAACTTTGATTTTTAACTTTGTTGTGAGTATATCAGGGCTTTGCTTGTGCCAAATTCCATCATTCTCCTGCATATTGCTGAAAGGGCTCGCATAGGGAGGATTAATAAAAAAGGTGCTTGGTCTCTTAAAAAATGTACAAATAGCCAGACAGCCTGTTAAACAAAAGTCAAGAGTTCATCGCTCAAAACAAATGTGTGATTACTAAAAAATACAAGCACTTATAATAATGTAGGCTTTCTCGCATTGTATTGTCTTTGAAGTGTTTTCTTGTGGGATTTTTCTCCTTCCAAACCAGGTAGAGAATAAAGACTTAAGTTTTCAACAAAGAGATTGTTACCCAAGGCGTTTTTCTTGTTCTCTCCCTGGCTTTCTCACAACTTAAGAGAGTGCGAGTTTGATTGTTTTCAGTGTAAAACAAAAACTTATTAGAAAATAATGCCACATGGGAAAAGGTGCACAGCACAGCGAGCTGTTATTTCAGAGGCAACCACCGTCATAGTCATATCAAAACAAGCCTGGTAACGCTGGGAAAGCCTATACGGAACAGCAGGGTGTAGAAGCGGCCCATCATAAGAGTCCATTTACAAAGCAACAAAACATAGAAGACTTGTGAAAAGACACGGGCCTTGAGCTGCTTGCGTGGAAACCGACAACATACATTAAGCATTACATGTGCCTGCATGACTGCTGCTTCATTACAGAATACTAGTAGAAATTACTACTTGAAATTTCGCAAATAATTGCACAGCGATGTCGATGGAGTGGAAATGTTGTACCACACCAGCAAAAACACTCCACTCTTTTGGCTAAACGTCAAGGAAAGCAACTTCTGCCTGCCTGCAGCAACACTAATGTGAGCATCTGAGAAAAACAGTTGTTTACTTTGTTTGAACTATGTTTGCTTGAACCCTGGGGAGAGAAGTTTTCTTTGCACATCTTTTGGCTCTTGACTCTGTGACAAAGACACAGATGAATAACAATGTCATTTTCTCCTGCTCTTTTTCCCCCCTTTCTACTCCTCCCTCTCAAATAATTTATCACGTCTGTTTAAGTTGCAGTGAGTGCAGTAAATTAGATGTGACACATAAACTACATTATGCGTAAAATTTTTTTTGTCTTAGTGGCTTCCTTTTTTTTTTCTTCAAACCAACAGCCTCCTCATTCCTGTTTAATTGCAGCACAGTGTGTGATCAAGTTCACATGCAGCAGCAGGAAAACAAGCACAGAAAAGAAGATCTATTCTGTGTTGGAATAAAGTAGTAGGGTATATAGACATGTAGTGTTTGGGAAGGATAGATTCTTACTGGCATTGTGGCAGCTTGGTGTTGAAGCAAAGCACGGATGAAGATGTTTTTGATGGAAATGGGGGGTAGAAATCATTCTTCTTATGCTGAGAGGACATGCTCTGATCATTGAATCATTGAAATGAATTTTCCATGCTGGTCAAGGTTGGTTTATGCTGGTTAGTTCGGGTTTCATGCTGGTCCAGCTGGTGGTGAAGTTGGTCATTAAAGCATGGTGAATCTATTGCATTTTTAGTAAAAAAAGTTTGGAAAAATTAAGTTACCAATGTAATAGCACAGTGACCGATGGCTTATAATTCAGCTTTATTATCATGGAAATAAATTATATATGGCAACGTGGTGGCACAGAGGGTAGCGCCTCACAGCAAGAAGATCGCTGGTTCGAGCCTCAGCGGGGGCATCTGCTGTGTAAAACATATGCTGGATAAGTTGGCAGTTCATTCTGCTGTGGTGACCCCAGATTAAAAAAGGGACTAAGCTAAAAAGAAAAAGAGAATTAATTAATAAATTATATATATACAGTATTTATAGTGCTTCACTTTTTCCACTTTTTTTTATGTTACAGCCTTATTTCATAATGGATTAAATTGATTTATTTCCTCAAAATTCTACAAACAATACCCCATAATGCCAATGTGAAAAAATATTTTTTTATAATAATAATATTTATTATGTTGCAAATTTATAAAAATAAAAAAGCTGAAAAATCACATGTACATAAGTATTGCTGTGAAGCTCTAAATTGAGCTCAGGTTTCCACTGATCATTCTTGAGATGTTTCAGCAGCTTAATTGCAGTTCACCTGTGATAAATTCAGTGGATTAGACATGATTTGGAAAGGCATACACCTGTCTGTATACGGTCCCAGGGTTGACAGTGCATGTCAAAGCACAAACCAAGCATGAAGACAAAGGAATTGTCTGTAGACCTCCGAGACAGGATTGTCTCGAGGCACACGGCTGGGGAAGGTTACAGAAAAATTTCTGCTGCTCTGAAAGTTTCAATGAGCACAGTGGCCTCCATTATCCATAAGCGGAAGATGTTTGGAACCACCAGGACTCCTCCTAGAGCTGGCCAGCCATCTAAGCTGACCGATTGGGGGAGAAGGGCCTTAGCCAGAAAGGTGATCAATAACCTGATGGTCACTCTGTCTGAACTCCAGCGTTCTTCTGTGGAGAGAGGAGAACCTTACAGAAGGACAACCATCTGTGCAGCAATCCACCAATCAGGCCTGTATGGTAGAGTAGCCAGACGGAAGCCACTCCACGCCTAGAATTTGCCAAAAGGCATCTGAAGGACTCTCAGACCATAAGAAACAAAATTCTCTGGTCTGATGAGACTAAAATTGAACTCTTTCGAGTGAATGCCAGACGTTATGTTTGAGAAAACCAGGCACCGCTCATACCATCCATGCTGTGGGGATGTTTTTCAGCAGCAGGAACTGGAAGACTAGTCAGGATAGAGGGAAAGATGAATGCAGCAATGTACAGAGACATCCTGAATGAAAACCTGCTTCAGAGTGCTCTTGACCTCAGCCTGGGGCAACGGTTCATCCTCCAGCAGGACAATGACCCAAAGCACATAGAATCTCCCGTTCCACCATATGCCAAAGGTGCTCTATTGGATTGAACTCTAGTGACTGTGGAGGCCATTTGAGAACCGTGAACTCATTGTCATGTTCAAGAAACCAGTCTGAGATGATTCACGCTTTATGACATGAGGCTTTATTCTGCTGGAAGTAGCCCACAGAAGATATCTACACTGTGGTCATAAAGGGATGGACATGGTCAGCAACGATACTCAGGTAAGCTGTGGCGTAGACACGATGCTTAGTTGGTACTTATGGGCCCAAAGTGTGCCAAGAAAATATCCCCCACACCATTACCAACCAGCCTGAACCGTTGATACAAGGCAGGATGGATGCCAAATTCTGACCCTATATTCGAATGTTGCAGCAGAAATGGAGACTCAACAGACCAGGCAACGTTTTTTCAATCTTCTATTGTCCAATTTTGGTGAGCCTGTGCAAATTGTAGCCTCAGTTTTCTGTACTTAGCTGACAGGAGTGGCACCCGGTGTGGTTTTCTGCTGCTGTAGCCCATGCCACATTCAAAGTCACTTAAATCACCTTTCTTCCCTATTCTGATACTCGGTTTGAACTGCAGCAGATTGTCTTGACCATGTCTACATGCCTAAATGCATTAAGTTGGTGCCATGTGATTGGCTGATTAGAAATGTACAATAACGAGCAGTTGGACAGGTGTACCTAATAGTGGCCAGTGAGTGTACAATATAAAGTAGAAACAGCATATTTGAAAAATTACATTTAAAAATATTTTAAATATTCTAAAATTAATATAAAGTAAGTGTCAGTTTGAGTTAAAAATGTATACTGTATAAATTGGTATATATACAGTTGAAGTCAGATTTATTAGCCCCCTCAATTATTAGCCCCCCTGTATATTTTTTTCCCCAATTTCTGTTTAATGGAGAGAGAAAAAATTTCAACACATTTTTAAACATAATAGTTTTAATAACTCATCTCTAAAAACTGATTTATTTTATCTTTGCCATGATGACAGTAAATAATATTTTACTAGATATTTTTCAAGACTCTTCTATACAGCTTAAAGTGACATTTAAAGGCTTAACAAGGTTAATTAGGTTAACTAGGCAGGTTAGGGTAATTAGGCAAGTTATTGTATATCGATGGTTTGTTCTGTAGACCAGGGGTCATCAACTATATTTGTCAGAGGGCCAGAGTTTTACCAGACAGTCTCCTTGGGGGGCCGGACCCCCAAGAAGAAAATCAAATAAAAATCTAATTTTGGCTTAACATTATGTTTAATGTTTATACTTTTTAATTCTTATACTTTTGCAATTTTTTTTTTTTTTTGACAGATATTGTGATTTTGATTTGATTTGCGATTTAATTTTGTAGTCAATGAATTATTCAATAATCTGTATTTTAGCTTCTTACTGTGTGTGTGTGTAATGAAAGATAATAAATTTGTATATTAAAAGTATATTTTCATTTATTTATTATAAATTTATCATTTAAATATTATTATAAATTTTATATATTAAATAGTGTGATAAGCAATTTGACAAAATGGTTTAAAATATATTTTGGTACATCAAAAAGTGTGTTTATGATAACCATCCGACAGAGTAATGCAGCAAAAATTTGTTCTTAAAATGTCACTAAAATGTAATATTTATACCTCATAATTAAATAGAAAATCAGGCAAATAACTGCAAAAATAACCCATTCAAAAAGCTGGCTACAGGCCTGACACTGTAATGTTAAAAGAATGTTTATTACCTGATAAAGAGAGAGTTTAATAAAGACTTCTGTTTATTTCAGCTGTAGTGCAAATTAAACATGTCTCATATATAAGTATTAATATAAGATGGAGCACAGGCTGTAGTTTTTCTGACAAACTGTTTCAACCGAAATTGCACCTGTTACTCTGAGAGATCAGGAGAACTGTAAGGCATATACTTTTGTATAGATATACTTTTGCATTTAGCTGTTTATTTTGCGTTAAAGCGGGGAAAACACGAGCATTAACGCCATTATCATGATGGACTCATTCAGTAGCGAACTCGAGTTTATGTGACTTACACTTTTCGTTGAAAAAGCTCTTTATGTCCTTTGCTGCCGCCATCCTCACCTGTGTGTGTCACAGACCTCACACACCTCATTCTTGCACGTGAAATTCACCTGCTGTTTAGGCGCTGCTTTTCTGAACGCAGCTACAGCCTCTCACATGACAGCAGGGAAAGGCACAGCCTTTCTAGGTTAACATGTCTAGGTTAATATTGACAGCGTGATTTTTTTTAAGTGAATTAAATTTTTGGTGGGGACATTTTATGGAATAAAATCACTGTCATAAAGATTTCGTGCGTAAATAAAATTCACGCATCTGTAATTATAAAATCGTAAAGGAAAACGGAACGTACTCGTATTTTTATGAGGGTACAATTCCAAAATCTGCGATTAGAACAGACACAGACACGACATTTTCTTTGTCTGTTTGTATATGACTGATAAATTTACGATGAGTGTACTTTACAAACACGAATACAGTTTCAACACGCACACGACAACTTGTTTACGAGTACGAATCAAAAAAGCGACACTCCACTGTCAATGACGTCACCGCTGTCACAGGCATTAATAAACAAGCGAGAGTCATCGATCACAACGGCGCGCCTGCTGAGCTCCCACACACCGTCTCAGGTAAGATTTTTGTTATTCCCTCTTTGAGAAATGTCCGTCTTAAGCTGTAATAAAGGTTGAGACTTGATGAGGTCCATTTTCACTGTGTTTATTGGACATTTCACAGAATCAAAATTAAGAACGGGTCGAGGATAGTGAGCATAATGTAATGTTACAGGCAGCGAGCGCAGAATTTCTCTGAGAGTCACTTAACGGTGTTTAACTATAACATGACATCTGTTGATTAAGTAAGACTTTTTTTTAACTGTTTAAATAACTCACAAACACCCTATAAGATCACCAACACAAACTAAATTAGACAGATATATCCAGTATAGGTAAATAAAACACCTTATTACCCTTATTAATTAATTGCAACCTTAAATAAATCAGAATAAGCAAAATATAATGTGGTAAATAAGCTATCACCAATATAGAACAAACACACGGAGAGAAACACACAGAATAGTATAAGGCTAAATGATAATATAAATGTTTATGGTAATAGTTTATTAATTATAATAATTATGGCTGTCAAAATTAGCGCGTTAACGCACGCGATTAATTTGAAATATTTAACGAGTTAAAAAAAATAATGCATTTAACACCAGCGCGTCCATAGAGGCGACCTAGGCCCGGTCCGCACTTTCATCGAATAGTGAGCGAATCCCCCGGTCCTCACTTTTATCCGCGAACCGGTCACTTTCTTTTTCAGTGATCACCGTTTGCCTAGAGCGCCAGTTCAGCTTGCTTCAACCCTGCGTGTGTTCAATGTGCAAAAAAATATGGATAAAGGATAATATGGATCCATGTAAATGTACTCAGTCAAAAAGTGCCAGATGATGTCGCAAGCTGTCAAAGACAGCCCATTCCTCTATAAGTTGATTCCAAGCGCCCTCAAATGTTTCATTAAGTTTGACGTGTTTCCCCCCTACACGCAACTTTTGTAAAGCGTCTGCTTCACGTTGCTGTGTCAGAATCATTGCTTGAGAAATACAGCCATACTTTAAGAACGCTTAGTTTAAGCAAAATTTGATGATCGTGGATGGTGCTGAGGGGAGTGCGCTGTGCTGCGCGTTCTCTCTCTCTCTCTCTCTCTCTCTCTCTCTCTCTCTCTCTCTCTAGTTCACTTAGAATTCAACATGGAAATAATTTTTGTTTGTTATTGGCATTGATTGTTTAAAATTCAAATGCACTTACATGCCTGTGTTTTTATTTCTGTAATAAATATGGCTTTTCGTGATTAATCACAAAAAAGTGTGATTAATTAGTTAATTTTTTAATCAATTGACAGCCCTAATAATAAAACAATATAGGCCTAATGTAACTAATAGTTTAATCAAGTAATATAACAAACAAATAATAGCCTATCAAATAACATAAACATTTATATTAATATTTACTAATACCTTACTTTGTACAAATTTGAAGATAATATAAAAATATATATCTGAACATATCATCTCCTTTCCATACATCAGTGAGAAGCTTAATTATTCAGCTTTCAGATGACATACAAGTCTGTTTCAAATGATTGGCCCTCATGTCTGGTTTTGTGGTCCGGGATCACATATTTAACTTATTTAATGTTTATTTATTTTGATTCATAGTCTCATGAAAATGTTTAACGTTACATACCTCTGGTAAGCACAAACCCTCACACTTGCCTTTTGCTGATATCTTCATTACATAATAGATCAATGGTCTATAAAGCTGGCTTTTAAAAAAGTCTTACTTAATCAACAGATGTCATGTTATAGTTAAACACCGTTAAGTGACTCTCAGAGAAATTCTGCGCTCGCTGCCTGTAACATTACATTATGCTCACTATCCTCGGCCCGTTCTTAATTTTGATTCTGTAAAATGTCCAATAAACACAGTGAAATGGACCTCATCAAGTCTCAACCTTTATTACAGCTTAAGACGGACATTTCTCAAAGAGGAAATAACAAAAATCTTACCTGAGACGGTGTGTGGGAGCTCAGCAGGCGCGCCGTTGTGATCGATGACTCTCGCTTGTTTATTAATGCCTGTGACAGCGGTGACGTCATTGACAGTGGAGTGTCGCTTTTTTGATTCGTACTCGTAAACAAGTTGTCGTGTGCGTGTTGAAACTGTATTCGTGTTTGTAAAGTACACTCATCGTAAATTTATCAGTCATATACAAACAGACAAAGAAAATGTCGTATCTGTGTCTGTTCTAATCGCAGATTTTGGAATTGTACCCTCATAAAATTACGAGTACGTTCCGTTTTCCTTTACGATTTTATAATTACAGATGCGTGAATTTTATTTACGCACGAAATCTTTATGACAGTGATTTTATTCCATAACATTTCAATAGTTGGTTCTACTTCGCGTCCCTTCATGCTAAATCTACACCCCTGCTTTTTTTAGCAAGACACTCCTCATGTAGCCGTTCACGCTTTCCAGTTTGTTATTGTGGACGTTTCGCATAGTTCGGTTGCGCAAATCTGATTGGGCAGTATGAAAGTGTGCTCACTCGATTGGCTAGTAAGACTGTCACACACAGACGACTGTCACACAGATGCCAGTCATGCATTTGCTTTGAGCGTGGGAAGTTAAATAATATATATGTCATATCGCAGCCTTTTGCGACTAGCTAATCGCAACGTTTCAAATCGCGATTGCCCTAGTGTGGCCCTCTAGTGTGGACCACTATTTTCTTTTAGATCCTCACAATTTTGGAATCCAGTCGCGGGCCGGATTGGACGGCTTAGCGGGCCACCAGTTGATGATCACTGCTGTAGACTATCGAAAAAATGTATAGCTTAAAAGAGCTAATAATTTTGACCTTAAAACGGTTTTTAAAAAATTAAAAAATGCTTTTATTCTAGCCGAAATAAAACAAATAAGACTTTCTCCAGAAGAAAAAATATTATCAGATATACTGTGAAAATTTCCATACTCTGTTAAAAATAATTTGGGAAATATTTAAAAAAGAAAAAAAAAGTCAAAGGGGGCTATAAATTCTGACTTCAACTGTATATGCACAACACACATTTAACTGTCAACACTGTCCATCCATTAAGTCTGACCTTTTAATAGCCGATATTTTCATTAAACACTGAATAACCTATGAGATTTCTGTCACTCAAACCATTAAAGTGACTGCAGTGTTTTGACTTTTTACTACATTGGTGTCAAAGAAAAAGGCTGCAGTACATTTTTAAGGCTCGGGTCATCTGACTGCATGTCTCTTCCTTTCAACACTTGAGGCATTATAGATGGCACTCGGCGCAAAGCACAAACCACATCTTGTAGTTTCAGATGTGCCAGAGCTGATAAGAGCACCCTATAATTTATGAATCAGCTGGAATGTAGCTGTCATTCCTTTTCAACTTAACATCAGCAATCTAATCCAGTCTCTTTATCCAGCTGGTCTTGATTCAGTAATTAACCAACATGCTCAGTGTTCTGATAGAAACTGTAGAATCAGGTTTTATTTCTGTTATAACGACACCATTAAAGATTCTTACCTTTTAAAAGCACATTTTATTACTGTTGTGTCAAATAGTTCTTTAAAGACTTTGCTGTTTTAAAATAATAATAAAAATCAAATAATCTGAAAAAATATGTAAATAAAATGGTAGAGTACACTGTCATACACTCTTAAAAACAAATGTTTAGTTTTTTTGCTTTTGATAAACATAAAGAAAATGTAATGGTGCTTTACAATTAAAATCTGGATATACCTAGGCATAGCTGAATAATAAGTGTTCAGTTCATGGAAATTACATACTATGAACCTCAAACATTATTATTCTCTCGTTCTATGGTAAATCTTGTCCTAGTGGCAAATAGGCCGATCCGAATAAAACTCACTGCGATTGATTGTCCACAACATTTCCTACTCAAATTAGAACAATGATATTTTTTCCCTTGTTTTTACGTTTTTAAGACTCTTATTTTGAAAGGTGGCAAGAAAAGTAAATGAGCTTTCTGTGAAACAGGCAGCCATGTGTTTCATCTGTTTACAGATCATCAGAATGTAAAATGCAGGATATACAGATTATAAATGTATCACTGCCCCCAAAGAGGCGTAATATCTGTTTATGGAGATCCCAGTTGTAAGAGCAACAAATAATAACTTCTAGTAGATCATTTTGGAAAGTGGGAGAAAGTAGATTTTTCAGGTGAATCATCTGTTGAACTGCATCCCAATCATCACTAATACTGCAGAAGACCTATTGGAACCTGCATAGACCCAAGATTGTCATAGAAATCAGTCAAGTTTGGTGAAGGAAACATCATGGTTTTGGGTTACAATCAGTATGAGGGCGTGCGAGAGATCTGCAGAGTGGCAACATCAACAGCCTGAGGTATCAAGACATGCTGCCCATTACATTACAAACCACAGGAGAGGGCGAATTCTTCGGCAGGATAGCGCTCCTTCTCATACTTCAGCCTCCACATCAGAGTTCCTGAAAGCAAAGAAGGTCAAGGTGCTTCAGGATTGACCAGTCCAGTCACCAGATATGAACATTATTGAGCATGTCTGGGGTAAGATGAAGGAGGAGGCATTGAAGATGAATCCAAAGAATCTTGATGAACTCTGGGAGTCCTGCAAGAATGCTTTCTTTGCCATTCCAGATGACTTTATTAATAAGTTATTTGAGCCATTGCAGAGATGTATGGATGCAGTCGTCCAAGCTCATGGGAGTCATACATAATATTAATTCTTTTTCCACTGCACCATGACTTTATATTCTATACAGTACATTATTTCTGTTAAGTGACAAGATTTTTGTCTAAGCAAAGTCAGACCTTACTGTCCTAATTAAATATTCAAAAATCAAGACATGATCATATTTTATTTGGGTAAAATAAGCGTAATCTAGAGGCCATTGCCTTTCATATAAGCCACTTCAGACACCAAATGGTCAACTAGGAGTCAAATTATTATTTGTTGTTTCTAAAACTTGGATAAGAGACAAGACTTTTGACAGGTAGTGTATATATATATATATATTCTGTTTATTACTAAATTTATTAGATTGTTAGTTTTATACCCCCAAAGAGGCATAAGATCTCTTTATAATAATTGACATATTGAATCAGTGCACTCTAACGGCACCTTTAAAGGAGCATTTCACTTCCAGAATGAAAATTCTGTTATCATTCACTTAAATATTGATATCCGAACAGTTGATGGTCGCCATTGACTTTCATAATAGGGAAAAATACTGTGGAAGTTAGTGGTGACCAATCTTTCTGGAAGTGAACTGCTCTTTTAACATCAATAGAAGCTTTCCATACGACAAAAGGGTTTTGTAGTGGAGAATTTTTAAATAAGATTTTTATAAATGTTTCTTATACTTAGAAAAAAATGCTTCTTTGAAAAGCTGTTCAGTGATAGGTCCTTTAGGGAACCAAAAATGGTTCTTCTATTGAAAAAACTTTTGGAACCTTTATTTTTGTACCACTTTTATCTGTGTTTTCAATTTGAAATCGCAAGGTGCAAACGTGCAAACCAGTCCACTCATTTACATATTGTGGCTTTAAAGGGAAGCACTACTGCATGTCAGTATCACTCATTGAAGCGAAGATGACTTGTTTACATCCCCTGCGATGCAAAAGTGATAAGGGAGAGAAAAGTGAGGGAAAGAGAAAAGAGAAAAAGATGAAACTGTAAATCCTTATCAAGGGTTGGAGAGGGGGGGTAGTTGAGGCAAAGGAGGAAGACGAGCAAAGGGGCCCTTAGATCAAAGCGCGACAAAATGTGCCGAGTGTTGACTCCAGGTACTGGGACGGGTCCGACTCACCTCGCTGTCACTTCCATCGCTTTCATCACCCAGGGCCTCGCAAAACAGCATATAAATAAGTCATGCTTAATATTGTCACCCCGATAATGGAGAGGGAAAGGCCCCAGAATCAGAAAGGTGTCACATTAAAAGCAAAGTGTTTGAAAGGAGCGATTCTGACTTTTTCTTTTTCCCCTCGACAAGATTTTATTTTTCAAAGTGGCACTAAAAGCTTGAAAGACTAATGTTGCTGTGGTGTTGAGGGGTTACTCTCTGTACTGCTGAACACACTCCAAGGATATATTGTGCTCCAAGAAGCAGATATTTCTAAGCACAGGCACCAAATCGAATTTCAGCGCTTGAAAACAGTGCACGTGTGATAGGTGTAGTTATATAAGTCACAAAACAACGCTTCTAGAAATAAATTGGGATTCTACAAACTAAATATAAATTCTTGACATGATATTATTCTGTGCTTGTAATCAAGGAAACTGTTAAATATATATTTATATTAGTTAGTTTTCCCCATGCATATACTGTATACTGTAGATTTACAGTCCACCCTACCATTCAATAATCATGGTGTTTTGAGGAAAGTGTCTCACCGGAATATTTAGTGCTCTAGGTGAAGCAGTTACTTTTGTCTATGTGAAGACATCACTGAAAAAAATATTTTCAGTGTTAAAAATGGTTGTGGCGATTAATATTTTAACAGAAATTTGCAAACATTTTTTAATGATTGACTTAAAGTACAAAATAGCAGCATATTTTGATTAATGTAAATCTTTAGAAACATTATAAGTGTGTTTACAAACACTCTCGATCAATTAATTTGTATTGAGCTTAATAAAAGTAATATTTAACATAATAAATATGCAATTTTCTGGTTGTCCTTTCTTAATGAATTTTCATTTATGTTTGATATAATTATATTTCCCACTATCAGTGAAAAAATCATACTCAAGTAAAAGTACCATTACTTGCCAAAAATGTAGTTCGAGTAAAAGTATGTGTTGTAAATATTACTCAAAGTATAAGTAAAAAGTACAGTAGACCTTTCAAAAGTACTCAAGAGTAGTGAGTATTATGCTGTATAAAGCTGATGCATTTACATGTAATTTGAGGATGTGTGTAAACGTAACATTCTGTAGTGCATTTAGTTATTGCTCAGCAGGCACACAACGTCATAAGACATTAATATTAGGTTAGATTTAGGTTGTGATGTCAGGTGACCAGAATTCAATGTCCAGCCCGCGTTTATAAGGACAACGTTATTTTATCAAATGATGTACAAATGACGATTATATTTGGTAGATTTTAGGTTGTGTTAGAAAGTAACCACAATCCAATGTCGAGTCAACATCTTAAACCAACATCATATTGACAGCAAATACTGACATATATTCGTCAGGTGTGGCAACCAAAATCCAACATCTGATAGACGTCATAGTGTTAACGTCCACACAACGTCAAGCTGTAAGATCATTAGACGTTGATATTTGGTTGATTTTAGGTTGGACGTTGGACATTGACGTTGGCCTGATGTTGAGTTCTGATGTCAACCTGATTTTCATTTCCAAACAAAATGCAACGTCCCTGCGACATTGGGATACAACATCAATCTGACGTCATGTTGACGTCCTGTGCCTGCTGGGTGTTTAAGGCCATTTCAGTCATCATACAGTAAACATCCGTCATCTTCTCATCAGTGACATGCATCTAAACAGTCTCTGGGTCAATGCGTGTAAAGATTTTGGACCTCTTCATGCAATTATAAATCGCCCATGTCTTGAGGTAGTTTATTATGATGCGATTTACCTTCTATGTGTGATTTGATTGGACAGGAATCACATGACGGATTTTTCTGTTCCCCATACACAGGAAAAAATAAAGTAGTGACTGCAGGTTAAAGGTAAGTAGTGTAGTAAAAGTACTGATACAGCACTAAAAATTTGCTCAAGGAAAAGTAAAAGTACACAATTTTAAAACTACTTACTGTAGTAAATTACAATTTCTGAGGAAAAACTACTCAATTAATTAGAGTATTTGTAATTTCGTCACCTTGGAATTATAAGGTTCTATCTGCGTTCTGAATGATTTTAAGATATTGAGCTTCAAAGTTTTTGCATTCCATAGCAAACAGTACATGTGTAACGTTTGTTTTTTAAATAAAGTCTTAAAATGTAAACAACTGATAAAAAAACATGCCATAATGTAAATAAGTTGTCATTTAATAAGAATACAGTATGTCAATAACTCAATTTTGACAAAAATGTCAGATAGAACCTTATAATTCTAAGGTGACAATTTATTATTTTACACCACTTCCGACTATACATTAAGAGAAACACAAATAGACACAAATTTTAAGTAAAAGTGAAGCTTTAAAACAAACAGTATATACATGTACAGACAGTATAGAAGAGACAATCTGGGCTTGTATAGGGGTGTGATGAGACACTTTGCTTTTGAGATGAGACCATACACAATACTGGGTTCAGAAGAACATGACAAAACAAGATTTAGAACTGATCTCTGTACTGTACATGAATTAGAAGCTTGTTTAACTTCTGAAGTTGTGTGTGACCTCCTAACTGAATCCTTGAACACACTTTGAGGAAGCTTTATATTTAAATTGTTTTCAAATGCACATGTTTTACTCAGCTAATTTTCCCTTATAAATTTTCCCTCAAGTCCCTTGTAAAATGTAATTTATTATGGCTTACATTTAATCAGCCAGACTATTTCAATAATTTGGCTTGTGCTGTTTAAATTTAGTATTTTGTGGTGTTTCATTTGTAATTGTACTGAGTTTGTTTTTTTAATCATTCTATTATTAAAACTGCCAGCAGCTAGTTCTCTGCAACTCCCACATGGTCGCCCACTGAAGCTATGCAGGGCTGCACCTGGTCAGTACCTGCACTGTAAAAAAAATCCGTAATTTTTACGGTTTATTTCCGGCAGCTGGGGTGCCAGAAAAAAACGTAAAATAACGGCTGTTAAATTACAGAAATTTACTGTAAAATAACAGAGGTTGCATTACTGAAATTTACCAGAAATTTAAATTTAAAGAGATTTGTGTAATTTAATGTCTGTTATTTTACAGTAAATTTCTGTAATTTAATGTCTGTTATTTTACAGTAAATTTCTGTAATTTAACAGCCGTTATTTTACGTTTTTTTCCGGCACTCCAGCTGCTGAAAATAAACCGTTAAATTATGGATTTTTTTTACAGTGTAGATAGGAGACCACATGGGAAAGCTAGGCTGCTGCTGGAAGTGGTGTTAGTGAGCCCAGCAGTTTGTGTGGGCACTAATGCCCTCAGTATATTGCGCCCAGTGAGTGCCGTCTTTGGGATGAGATGTTAAACCGAGGTCCTGACTCTAAAAAATCCCATGGATGTCCTTCAAAAAAGAGTAGGTTTAACCCCGGCATCCTGGCCAAATTGGCCTCATCATGGCCTCCTAACCGTCCCCATATCATAATTGGCTTCATAACACTGTCTATATGGCTGCCGGCGTATCATCCAGATGCTGCACACTGGTGGTGAATGAAGAGATCCCCCAAAAAAATGTGTAAAGAGCTTTAAGTGTCCAGAAAAGCACTATAAAAATGTACAGAATTACTATTATTATTTTTGTTTGTTGGATTTGAATGGAGGCTTCTTTGCTTACTGAATCCTCCATTGTGGTCTTGTCAGGCATCTCTCCTTTGCTCTCGTCACATGATCAGTAAACTCGTATTCCTGCTGCACTGTGTGTGAATCTGCAGCTTGTGCTGGAGCTGAAATAAAATGTTTTCATAGAAAAAATACACAAAAAACACAGTGACAGGGGTTGTATGGGGTAAATTTCACCCTTACACTCTGCCAGACTAATATTACAACACTTTCACCTCTACAGGAAATATTGGCACACTTTAAAATCGCAAGATCTCATCATAATCCTAGTTTTCGACGAATATAATGAGAAATGTTTGAGCTCATATTGCAGTTGAAGATCTTTTCAGCTTTTTTGTTGAAATCTATTCTAAAGTTTTCGAGTAACAGCTAAAATAAATAGATAGTTCACTCAAAAGTTACAGATTTTACGTCTTTTATTAACCCTCATGTCAACACCTTTTACAACAAAATATACTGTTTGATTTCTTTCTTCTACACAGAACAAAAAACGTTTTTTATTTACAATTTGCCAATTCAAAAATGTTTTACACTTTTTAATTACATTATGTAACCTTGATATTTTCTGAGAACTTCAGATGTTGAAATTTAGTCACATTTCATTTTAAAGTGGAATTCTCGTTATTAATAACCATGAACTATGATTATGCCTCAATAATCTCTATATTTGATGCTTATTAATAGTTATTATAGTAGATAATTTACTAGGAAAATCATTCATTCATTCATTTTCTTTTCGGCTTAGTCACTTTTTTAATCCAAGGTCGCCCCAGTGGAATGAACCGCCAACTTATCCAGCACATGTTTTACGCAGTGGATGCCCTTCCAGCTCATACACTACAGACAATTTTGCCTACCCAAATCACCTGTACCGCATGTCTTTGGACTGTGGGGGAAACCGGAGCACCCGGAGGAAACCAACGTGAACGCAGGGAGAACATGCAAACTCCACACAGAAACGCCAACTGACCCAGCTAAGGCTCAAACCAGCGACCTTCTTGCTGTGAGGCGACAGCACTACCTACTGCGCCACTGCTTTGCCCTTACTAGGAAAATAGGTAATAATTAGGTTTAGGTATTAGTTAGGATTAGGGATGTATATTAAGATCATGCAGAATATATACTTTATAAGTACTAATAAACAGTCGGGTAATAAGCCACTGGTTAATAGTAATAATTGGTTCTTGAATTAAAGTGTTTCTAGTTAAGTTACTATACTATAGCACATACTATAAATATAGCTCTAATATATATATATTATAATGTATATGTACTATAAAGCTAATTTAAACAATATAATCAATCTAATCTAAATATACCACATTTTTATAGTCGATTAAACATCTGTTGAGTAGGCTATTATTTTTTAGTTTGCTAAATAGTTTATTTAATCAGTTTTCTTCCCTTGCATATGTAATGCTGTTTGTAATTGTTCTCTCTTTTTGCATTACTGCTGTTGAAAAACTGCTGTGAAAAACAGATGAACAATTTGCGAATCATTCAAGCATTTTATTAAATTTTTACATTTTTTTTTAACTGCCACAACCCGAGAACGATTTCAGAAACATTAATATCTACAATAAATATTCAGCTATGAAAGAAAAGTTGCAGTCTCAATGAAGTGGCAAAAAAAACACTTTTCTCATGAAACATGTAGCTACAGCGCACAAACATGCATAGTTCTGGTCCCAAAGAGAGATTCACTGTTAAATCTTTTATTGTGTTTGAATTCTTTATGGCGATTGTGTTTTAATTTGAGTCATAATGCATTTTAATTGATCATTCTTTTGTCTACTGCATATGGACTTATTTGCCCAGCTTTACATTCACTTTGATTTAGGCATACATATGATCAAATTATCATGTTGCTTTAATCGCTGAAGCTTTTATCATAATGTTGACAAGCTGCTTAAAAAGGATCACTTTATAACAACAAAAAGATTACATTATTGTGTATTGCTTTACATAAATGTTCAGAGTTGACAAATGTTCTTAAACAAATTGTGGTCCCACTTTTATTAAGCAGTCTTAACCACTACTTGCATTAATAAAATAAGTACAATGTACTTGTGTTCATTTTGTATTGCACAACACTATCCCACTTTATGTTAAGTGGCCTTATGTGCACTTAAAAACATTATTTATTGGATTTACTAAATGTTTTTAAGGTAAGTGGTTGCAAACAGTTTATATGGGCTGAATTTAAACAAACAAGATGAGCATTACTTAACTTAATTTGTTTGTTTAAATTCAGCCCATCTAATATAATTTGCAACCACTTACCTGAAAAATAAATACAATAAATATTTTTTTTCAGTGTACATTCATTTAAAAAAATAATACAATGTACTTACTGTGTTCATGATATATTGCAAAACACTTCTGGCGCTGTTGAGGAAGGATATGGGTAGGCTTAGGGACAGGCTTGGTGGTATGGGTAGGTTTAATGGTGAGTTAAGGTGTAAAGGATGGTCAGAAGTGTAATTACAAAACTTTATTACAGATGTCATTACATGCAAGAATTTAATCAATCACAAATACAAAGTAAAAACATATATGTACACAATAAGAACAATACATTGTAATAAATTATTATGTCATCGTACACTGAGAAATAAAGGTACTAAACCTGTGGTGGTAGCTTTTCAAAAGGTACACTTTTGTATCTTACAGGTGCACATTGGTACAATTTTGTGCCTTTAGAGTACACTTTTGTTCCTTTAAGGTACAAAGAGGTACATATTTGTACTTTTTAAGTAATATTTACCTTAAATGTTACAAATGTGGATTTGTAAGATACAAATGTGTTTCTTTTGAAAAGATACTGCCCCAGTGACAGGTTTTGTATCTTTATTTCTAAAAGTGTAAGTACATATTAGTAAAGGTAACCTAATACAAAGTGGGACCCACAACACTATTAATGCTGTTGAGGTGATATTCGGGTATTATTAGGCACAGGTATACCATAAAAAATAACATATTTTAATTGATTAACTTATATGAGCCTCCTCACAAAGCTTTGATTAGTGCTGTAGACTGAAATACTTATGTATTTGTAAAGATTCAATTTAAGAAACCGTTGACTTGAATAATATTCTGAAACAGGGTGTCCGCTGGGTCTTAAATTGCAAAAAGTAAATTTTAGGCCTTAAAAAGTCTTAAGTTCACTAAAATATTGTCTTGTAGGTCTTAAATCATTTTAAACAGGTCTTAATTTTGCTTTGTCCAAATAAAGCTACTCAATCAGGCCAACATCCATCCAATTACCAACAATCTATCTCAATAAAACCTTATTTTTTATATTTAAGTTTTTTATTGCAAGGAGATACAATTCACAACAGCTATTAGACATTTTTACAGCAAATTCCCCATTAAAAAAAAGAAAACAAAAAATAATTATGTGATTCTTCATAATAATCTCGGTAATAAACAGTAAAAAAAAACATGTGTAAGTTTAAAATGTAATTTTTAATAGTCTTAAAAGGGCCTTAAAAAGTCTTAAATTTGACTGGATGAAACCTGCAGAAACCTTGTGAAAGAACCACTAAAGTTCATTCATTCATTCATTCATTCATTCATTCATTCATTCATTTTCTCTTCAGCTTAGTCCCTCCATTAATCTGGGGTCGCCACAGCGGAATGAACAGCCAACTCATCCAGCACATGTTTTACGCAGCGGATGCCCTTCCAGCTGCAACCCATCTCTGGGAAACATACACACTCATACACAACAGACAATTTAGCCCACCCAATTCACCTGTACTGCATGTCTTTGGACTGTGGGGGAAACCGGATCACCCGGAGGAAACCCACGCGAACGCAGGGAGAACATGCAAACTCCACACAGAAACGCCAACCAACCCAGCCGAGGCTCGAACCAGCGACATTCTTGCTGTGAGGCGACAGCACTACTGCGTCACCAGAACCACTAAAGTGTTCTTCAAAATATGATCTGCAGAAGTTCATGATGTGAGTTTATAAGAATACAAATGATGGCAGAATTTACATTTTCAGGGGAACCATTCCATTACTGTCTAGGAGAACTCATTTTATGGGGAGATCTTTTTTTTGGAGGAATGCATGAGGTTAACGGTGGCCGACTGTACATTAAACATCCATCTCTCTACGGACATGTGGTAATGCAGCCCACAAAGTGCTTCTCCTCATCCGCTCACACTATGCACTTTCTGTCGGTCTTTCTCTCTGTCTCTCTCTACCCCCCGCTCCCAAACAGTCTCCATCCCATCTACAACTCTTAGCCAGAGACGACTTAAGTCAGAGGAAGAATCCATTTACAATGTGTGCTTTGGAGCAGCTCCCTGACAATGCATGGCAGATTAGAGTGACATCTGTGATGAATCTTTCATAAACACTTTCTCCAGCACCGAGGCTTCTCTGAGTTCCCCGCGCCGTAGTGAGTGCCTGTTCAGATGTCATCTCGACGGGTCCTCAGACTGTGGGGAGACTGACACGAAACCCGCTGAGTGGGGCATTAAAATTAATCCAAAAGTCACACACACACACACACAGCTGAAGCGTATCACCCGCCCCCTCCACACACACGCGCGCGCACACAAAAAAAAGCCACCGCGACATGTGTCCACCGGCTCGTTCAGCTTCAGATTCAGAGTCAATTTCATGTCCTCATCAATTCTTCACTGTGATTCTGCGCATTTGTTTCATTTGCATAACTTTTGTCTGTCTGTTTTCCCCGCTTTGACTCGGAACACAGTTTTCCTTTCTTTGACATCCTCTTTAAGAATGCGGCTTCAAATTTAATGCGAGCAAAAGAAATATATAAATATATCAAAGGTTGACATGACGTTCCTCCGCATTATTCTCTTTGAAACGCGCTTGTGTTCGTGCATTAAGGATACTGAGAGATAAGTGACAAGAGGGCACGGAGACACAGGTTACCTCACGCACACATGCCACATCCTATTCCAGTCTATCCGCTGCCAAATGCCTGTCTGCCACAAATACCGAGAGCGGCTAGCAGAACAATGCGGCAGCTATACTATAGCAATGTGCCTTTGATTCCATCTGACGCTTGATTTCAGCATCATTAATATCTACAATGAATTTCAGCATTGAAAGAAAAAGTTTCAGTCGCAATGAAGTGGCAAAAAAACCAAAACACTTTCTTTTCTCATGAAACATGTAGCTAAAGCGCACAAACACACATAGTTCTGGTCCTAAAGAGAGATTCGCTGTTACATCTTTTACTGTGTTTGAATTCTTCATGGCGATTGTGTTTTAATTCGAGTCATAATGCATTTTAATTGATCATTCTTTTGTCTAGCGGAGGGGGGCACAAAGTAACGCGGGGTAAAATGTAACACGGAGTTTTAAGGTATTTGCTCGGGGTTAACCATGGCATGCTTCCAAGGTTTTCACCACAGTGTCGGCAGACGTCTTCCTGACAATTATTGAAAAAGTTCGGCAACATTTGGATGAGAAACACAGGAGAAACCATTTTTGCAGCATAAAAGTATTTTTTATTATAGTCAATATTTTTTTATTTAAAAAAAAAATCTGTGACAGTATACAAGTCAAATTTTATATTGTTGTGATCACCGTCTTCTAGGTTAAAAGATGGAACCATTTTGAAAGATGTATAAAACACACAGTGACTGCTAGCCAGGGGTGCATTTCCCAAACAACGACGTAACTCGCGGCTGAACTATCATAGTGCGATGCATCGTTTGGCTTCCCAAAACCCGTAGTTTCTCTGTCGCAGATCCATCGCTTGAACCACATTAGTTATAACGTAAAACGCCCATAATGATGCTCTAAACGGGGTGGAGTAACTTCATTAGAGAACAACCTCATCATTTCTTTGTGCAAGTTATATTGTTTTACACAAATACGCATTTAAAATAAAATCCAATATTAGTTTTGGTAAAGACATGCACTCATTTTCCATATTAATTAAAATATATGTAAATAGCACATATATAGGGCCAATGTTTGCTTTACTAATATTATTGAGAAGTTGAACAATATTCTATTCTAAAACATAAAACAAAACAAAAGCTAACACTATTTTAATATCATATATAAATCACATAAATAAATAAATAATGAGGCGATTTATTATAAATATATTTACTTTAATAATAATATTAATAATATTAATGATGATGATTATGATTATTATTATTATTTAGGATATTGTTCATTTATTTAAAAAAAAATACAATTTGACACATGCAAACCACAGCAGAAAGTTCTAACCAACAGGCCCATGTCATATACAGCAGAGAAACTTAATAAATAACCCAATATAAAATAAAAGAATTAACGTATGCTATGTTTTTTTTTTCACAAGCTCTGGAGACATAACATAATTTCCACTTTTAAATATACCTATAGCTTTCGCCATGAGGCTGTGTTCAAAATGACATCAATGTTTTCAAAGTGCACTGCGAAGGGAGCACAATTGTAAGCATGAAGATCGCTAAAACTGAACTGTAAAAATACTTTGAAAGCAAATTACACCTAAGAGAGATTAACTTAATGCTTTTTTATTTTTAATAAATCCAACTTTGAATGTTAGAATGTTCTAAATGAATAGGGCTTAGGGGGGATAAGTGGCAATAGAACACAGCCAGGAACTATGCTTCTAACTACAGCTCCAGAGGTGTCGTTTCAAGTGCTTAAGTTTCCGATGCAGTTTGCGAATGTTCGTTGGAGCGATGGATTTGGGAAACAGCAAATCAAAGAACTATGTTTGTAACAACGAAACTTGCGACCTTAGTTGGCTAACGATGGTTTTGGGAAACGCACCCCAGTTTTGAGGAAAACATGACACAGCGGGGTTAGTTGTAACAGGGTGTTACAATTAAGCCACACACTGTTGGACACCAATTAAACTAACAAAATAATTGTTGAATTTTTAGTGTAATATTGAGAACTTTTTATATTAAAATGTTTTTTAATAGAAAATATTTTAAATAGACTAAAAAAATATTTTATTGCTAATACTACAAATAAATGCATTGTATAATAATGTATAATAATGCAAATAAATCCAAATGTGTTTATCAAATAAATACATAAATAAATAAATAAACATTCTGTGCTCAGTAGAATAAAAATAAATTGAGCTAAGTACTGAGGAAATATAGCTACTATTTAAAGTAAACTGGATTTAAATTAATTGTGTGAAATCTTACTTTTATAAGCATGTGTTACAACCATAGACTGTAAAAGATATGGACGTAGTATCTGTGACGTCACCCATAGGTTTCTGAACACTGCAAAAGAAGCTACAAGTATGTTTGCTTTAGTACAAGATGGAATTGATTCAAAAAGTACAACCTATTTTCTTATACAACTAATAATATTACTTGGAAAATACCATATTCATGTCAATAAATGGGCCAAAGCTAAGCCAAATTGTGAACATTTTATAAAGGACAGTAAACGATATGGTACTACACTATGTAACATTAAAAACAGAAAAGCTAAAAAAAACGTATGAAGCATTATGTAAATTTCAATTGATTGAATAAAATGTTTTTTTTAATCTATTATTGTTATTATCATACCCATTTTTTTCTACCCCTGGCATCTGTTTATATTGTATATCTGAAATAATTTCTCTCATTTTATTTATTTTTATTTTGTTTATAATTGTTGTGAGGTGTATTCTCTTGTACTAAGTTTGTACATATTTACAATAAAAAAAGAAAAAAAAAGAAGCTACAAGTAGGCGCAGACAACCGTCGCCATTTTGTTAGCGCATCATCGCACCAAACGCGGGATACCAAATAAGGGCAAAGAGGCGGAGAGTGAGCGGAGCTACAGACGCATGCTGGATTCTCAGCATTTTGCTTAGACCTGGCTTAGACAGACTTTTTACTTTGGGAGAACGTTTAATACTTCATTCTCGTTTGTGTTCTGACCACACATGCTTGGTTGTACACTATATCAATAAAGTGTTTAGACTTTTAAAAACACTGTTGTAACACATGGAGCCACTAAACATTGTTCTTATGATGTTTTACAACAGGAGGAAAACGCTAATTACTCAAACACTTCAAATATAGTCTGTGTAAGTAAATGCAAGGCTGTTTATAAAATCCAGCACTAACACTGTATGACAACGCTTCAGATGACTGTTTTATAGCCTACAGCTAATCAATCTGTCAGATTCTGGAGTGCAATACTGTCTATAAGAACATATAAATGATAAATGATCTTAAATAAAACAAATACATTATAGAGATGGTATGTAAGTATATCATTTCACTCACCTGGGAAATGGAGGCAACTTGAACGGTTTGTAAGCACAATTAAGTGCACACAGCATGCCATATCCTATCCATGATAATTGCAGGAAATAATTCCAAAAGGCAAATGACTGAGTAAAGAAACATTAACCAAAACAAAAACACGATGTACTGTACTGTATATGCCGAGCTCAGCGGCTAATTAGCCAGAATCAGCTGAGGTGACAAGATACCTAGGTCTAGCTGGGCTAGCTGTCACTCAAGTGGCCACACCCTTAATTATGCAGACTTAATATAACTTAATAAAAACGAAACGGATGAGTTATAAAAAAATTCACCCCCCTCACAGTTGTCATGAGGGGTAATCTTGGCTATATGCACCAAAGCCATCGTTTGTACCGGGCTGTAAACATGTTTTATCAGCTGTAAAAATGGCCAATTTACCAATGCAGAAAGAAAGCACTTGGACTTCCTGGAGCCAGCCCCCCAAGGCGAGTCGATGAATTGCAGTTTTAGTTACTTCCGTATTGGCTTCCCGAGGGAGAGCGGGAGGTTGCCGCTTGGTTACAACTAACCCCCTGTCTGTTACAACTTGCCCTGCAGGTGGGGTAAATAGTAACATTTAAACTCCTGGCACTTTTGGCAATACTGCACATAAGTCTGGCGATCCTACAACCAGTGCTCATTTGTAGGAGAGGCTTGTGTGTTGTTTGTAAAAAACAAATGGTTTGTCTAACCCCATTACTTTGTTCATTATTTGGCCAAAACCAAAAAGTGTTACTTTGTGCCCCGCTCTCCCCTACTGCATGGACTTATTTGCCTAGCTTTACATTCTCTTTGATTTAGGTATCAAATTATCATGTTGCAGTAATCGCTGAAGCTGTTATGTTGATATAAGCGTCAAGAAATGGTTAATTTACCAGGTATAATAACAAAAAAAAGCACATTACATTTTTGTGTATTGCTTTATTGTACATAAATGTTCAGAGGCAGACAATGTACAAAATGTGTGGATCCATTTTATATCAAGTAGCCTTCACCACTAGGTACCTGCATCAAAAAATAAGTATAGTTGCACATGTTGTGTCAATATTGTACTTGCACAACACTATTGATGTGGGATACAAATAGGTCAAGTTTAGTTTGTATATAAGTGGATCGTATTGTTAGAACATGCAGGATAAATAAGATCTAGCCCCAATCGAGCCCAATACCTAAACTTGTTAACCAGTATTCAACTGAATTAGCAATCTCCTATTAATATAGGAGTTGACTGAGAAACCCAGAGAGGAACAGAAGCAGGAGATGAAGTAATGATGATAAAGAAAGAGCATAGTTTATTGAATAATCTTAGTTGCATATGATTTAATGCTTAGACTTCAACAAGTGTTATTATACCACAAGCAACAGAAACGGAAAATTACTGCTTCACAACATTGTCCTGAGACAATACAGACCTTTATAATGGAGACATTCTCTTATCTTATTACTCTAAAAAACAAGTGTCACTTGAATCCACAGTCATAAGATTATAACAAACATGGAAAAAAGAAATAATAATAAAACAATAATTATATAATTTATTAAGTATAAAAAACATATAAAAGGAAATAGATAATCAATAATAATAATCAAACCATTTCTAATAATTAGGGCAAGACAAAATCTGCCGACATTTTTTGCTATTTCTGCAGAGAATTTTGTAAAAAATTGTGGATTTACAGTTAAAGTCAGAATTATATGCCCCCCTAAATTATTAGCCCCCCTGTTTGTTTTTCCCCAATTTTGTTTAATGGAGAGAAGACTTTTTTCAACACATTTCTAAACATAACAGTTTTAATAACTCATTTCTAATAACTGATTTATTTTATCTTTGCCATGATGACTGTAAATAATATTTGACTAGATATTTTTCAAGACACTTCTATGCAGCTTAAAGTGACATTTAAAGGCTTAACTAGGTTAATTAGGTTAAGGCAAGTTAGGGTAATTAGGCAAGTTATTGTATAACGATGGTTTGTTCTGTAGACTATCGGAAAAAAAAAATAGCTTAAAGGGGCTAATAAACCTTAAATTGTTTTTAAAAAAAATAAAAAAATTGCTTTTATTCTAGCCGAAATAAAACAAAAAAATAAGACTACAGAAGAAAAAACTATTATCAGACATGACTGTGAAAATTTCCTTGCTCTGTTAAACATCATTTGGGAAATATTTAAAAAATAAAACAAAAATCACAGGGTGGCTAATAATTCTGACTTCAACTGTATGTGGAATGATTTTAGAAGTATCATAACTAAAAACTTAATATATAAAATAAAAAAAATAATACATTTTTTACTTTTATTTAATGTTTACAATGCAAATCCAGTTAGATCCACTTATTTGGTAAACAAAGAAAGTCATATAATATATCTACGAAAAGAGAGAACATATTTCTTTACAAACTGTATTGTAAATTAATCATATGAACATTGTATTATTATTATTATTATTATTATTATTATTATTATTATTATTATTATTATTATTATATCACAATAATATTAGTGAAATTAATCAAAAAAATTAATAAAAATAAATGTACACATACACAAGTAAATACATTGACTGGATGATGGGTTGGACTTAAACTGCACAGAGTTTGACACCCTTGTTTTAATGTTTTATTTTATTATGAGTTTAGTTTTTTGTAATGCATATAGTGTATAAATGGCTCTAAATAGCTGTTATTCCAACTCTAAAAACTGTTTATGGAGAAAAGGGTTATTGTTTAAAAATTAATCAGTGGCTTACAATGTTGCTATGCTAACTGTTACGATCACTACACACAGGCTATGTTAACGAACTACAACTCCCAGCATGCACCTTTCACACCCGGTTTCCTAATTCTCACTGATTACACACACAGCCAGAAGATCATTATGGACGGATTTCAAGGACTATAGAACTCAGCACACACAGACACATCGTTGCTGAGTCTTGGTAAACTGTTCAGTGAGCATTGCGATGTGTTTTCCCCCATGCTGTGGTTTGACCCTTTGCTTTGCTTTGCTTTGCTTTGTTACACTTAAGATTATCTGCATGCCAACCTGTTTTATTCCTGTTGAAAACCTTAATTAATTGCAAGATGATTCTTCTAAAATAACTGTTAATGGATTGTCACTATTGGTTGTGCAGGCATCCTCACATGACACTAAACCATGTTAGTGTTGTTGAAATGATGACTCAAATGTATTATATGTAATAAAATATACTAAATTAATTAAAAATAATAATAATAATGAACAGAAGAAGAAGAAGAAAGAAAGAAAGAAAGAAAGAAAGAAAGAAAGAAAGAAAAGAAAAAAGACAGAAAGAAAAAGGAAAGAAAAGACAAAAAGAAAGAAAAAAAGAAAGAAAGAAAAAATTAGATATATAACGTTTATATTTGTTCAAAAGCAAATTGGTTTTGGAGTTGAACTTACATATCCTAAAATATTTGGTTAATATAGTTATAGTTATATTTACAGTGTTTTATGACAACAGCAATTATTACCTCAAGCTTTTTTTAAAGCATTCTTTAAAAGCTTTTTTCTGTTTTAAAAGTATGTTAAAAGTGGAAAATGTTATGGAATATTTAGAGATTTTGTGCATAATTACATGAATGAATCTGTATAATCACATAAATTAATATGTAAAATTACATTAATAACCTGTATAAAACAGTAATAATCATGAAGTTTAAATGCAAATTATTAACAATAATAAACTGTAATTTAATCAATTTCGTTTGTTCTGTATTTTTACAGTTTTTCTATGTGTATTTTGTGAAATGTTTATTTTCTGTAATTTAATGGAATATCTCTGGAAGCCCTGCTGCCAGTCTTTTGACCGTTTCTTACAGATTTTTTTTTTATTACAGTGTGGGCTAAAAATCTGCGGAAATCTGCAGATTTCTGTGTGCACAGATTCCGTGTGCGGCTACCAATAATCAATAAAATGATAATTATATAAATGACTAATGATCATATGATTAAAATAAGCAATTAGATAAAGAATAAATTTATATAAACAGATGAAAATAAAACACAACACAAATGAATGGTTGATTTCTTGAAACAAAACACACACATAAGTTTGCTATAAGAATTCTCAGATCCTTGGTTAGACTCTTTAGTATATACAGTTGAAGTCAGAATTATTAGCCCCCCTTTGATTTTTTTTTTCTTTTTTAAATATTTCCCAAATGATGTTTAACAGAGCAAGGAAATTTTCACAGTATGTCTGATAATATTTTTTTCTTCTGGAGAAAGTCTTATTTGTTTTATTTTGACTAGAATAAAAGCAGTTTGTCATTTAAACACCATTTTAAGGACAAAATAGTTAGCCCCTTTAAGCAAATTTTTTTTTTGATAGTCTACAGAACAAACCATCATTATACAATAACTTGCCTAATTACCCTAACCTGCCTAGTTAACTTAATTAACCTAGTTAAGCCTTTAAATGTCACTTTAAGCTGTATAGAAGTGTCTTGAAAATTATCTAGTCAAATATTATGTACTGTCATCATGGCAAAGATAAAATAAATCAGTTATTAGAAATGAGTTATGAAAACTATTATGTTTAGAAATGTGGTAAAAAAATCTTTTCTCTGTTAAACAGAAATTGGGGTAAAAAATAAACAGGGGGGCTAATAATTCAGGGGGGCTAATAATTCTGACTTCAACTGTATGTAATTACAGAAGTTATTAGCGTGTAATTACATGCAGATCATTTTTAAAATATAAGTACAATATTAAAACATAAATGTGCATAATAAATACAGTACATTGTACCAAATCATTTATTTAAATGTAAGTACATAGTAATTAAGGCCACTTAATATAATGTGGGACCCTTAATATAATTTGTAAACACTATAAATAGTGTGAAGTAGTGCTCAAGTGACACTTTACAATAAAGTCTCATTAGCAGACGTGAGTTAATCATTTAACTGATACAGCTCAACTGAACTTCAAAAGTTCATTATATAAAACAATTAAAGTTTAATAACTCATTAAAAACAAAAGTCATATAACTAAAATAAGTACATCATGCCAAATTATTAAAGCTCAAAAAATAGTTTTCATTGTCTGTTTAATTTAATTAATTAATGTTAACATGTGGAGCCTACTGTTTGTAATTGTAAAGTGTAATTGAACATTAGGCCTATAAAGAATCAAAACATTTGAAATATATGGCAGATTAACATGTGAAAATGTTTGTGTTTGAGAATAAATAGCCTAATAAGGTCTTTGAGCATCTGATTATTCCTAAAAAAAAAAAAAAATCTAAATAAGGAAAGAATAATAATTACTCTCAGTATTTTGAATTGGCCACTATAGCAACATGCATGTTCATTATGTATTACTGAATATCAGCACATCTACTTAGATTTATAGAAACATAAACATTAGCTGCTCTAAAAATAACCACAGACTGCTAAAATAATCTAAACTTGTTGAAATGAAGCACTCTCAGACTGAACCAACAAGAACAAAGCACAAATACTGTATGCCGAAACATTTCTGAGTCACCTGGTGAAAGCCTTTTCTAAATGTTTCATCCTATTGTGAAAAAAAGTCCTACTTGGTTTTCCACTCATTCGGCTCGCCAAGTGCAGCTGATTCTGATGGATTTTCCGCATTTGCTTCTGCTTTTCCCACTTCATTGTCCATTTTGGGGGGTGTTTTGGCGTGGGGGGTTGGGGTACAGATTCTGAAGGGAGTTGATGCAAATGATGTCTACTATTAAATATTGATCCCACTCTATTTCAACTGAAGGTAGACCTCATACTCGCAAACAGACGCTTGTCTCTTTAAATCAGCAGAACTGTCGCTTTTGTGGCTGTCTGTTTACAAAATAAGAGACTGAAAATGAGACCTGGTCCCAAAAGACGACCTCCTTGTTTAAATATGAATAATAAATACATATTAGATAAATAATTCTGCGTTCTGAATTATTGAGAAGAGGAAGGATTTATGGATTTGTGAAACTCGCAGCACTGAAACGAGGGATAATGTCAAGCAGTAAGTATCAGTGGTAATCCAGATGCAGTTTGTGAGGCGAGAAAGTTCAAGAGAAGCAAATGTTGTCTGTAACCTTTCAGAACGACCTCAGGAAATGAAGTGAAGCTAAGCAACTTCATCAACTGGGATTTGTGAATAATACAAAATATGAAGACACATACAGTGGTATAGGCAAAAAAAAGTATCAGCTTGATGACGAAGAAGTAAAAGTTTATTTTAGACTCAATTGTATCTAATAAAACATCAATGACATGCTAATAACCTAAAAGATATATATATCTAGATAGATAGATAGATAGATAGATAGATAGATAGATAGATAGATAGATAGATAGATAGATAGATAGATAGATAGATAGATAGATAGATAGATAGATAGATAGATAGATATTTCTACTCAACCATTTGTTTATGATTTTTACACTGATGCAATTGAATAATTTTGAGTTTCCCAAATAATATTTTAGTGTATGGATCTTTAAGTATTTTCTTAAAAAAAATAAAAATTCTATGCAACAAAAAGGACTAGTGTTAAAGGCTGTTTAAGAAGTTATTGTCTAAGTGTATCTAAAAGTATTCTAAGATAATTCACATGGTTGAGTAGAAATATCTATCTATCTATCTATCTATCTATCTATCTATCTATCTATCTATCTATCTATCTATCTATCTATCTATCTATCTATCTATCTATCTATCTATCTATCTATAAATGCTGGGTTCCACATAATTACTTCATGTTGTCCCAACACAAATCGATTAAGTTAATTTAATAGTCTTCACAAATTTAAGTGGATTGAACATAAAACAATTAAGTTGTCCCAAAAAAAAACTTACAGTTTTTCTCAGTGGCTTTGGTGCATTTCTCACAACACTATTTACATTTGCACAACAGTTAATGCAGTTCTCAAAACAATTAGTCATTTGTGCACATCATAGTAGCAGTTTCTCATTCCTTTCAACAAATTGCAAATGCTTTTGGACATGCATCAATTGCTTTTATACAACTCTCTGCTGTTTTATAACATTATCATTTGCTTATGTCATGTCAGTCAAAATTAACTAAACTTGTGGATGCTGAATAGTCATTCCATATAAAACTAATAGTCCTCATTTCATTACTTGAGTCATTACATACAAAAATGTTGAACTAGTTGTCAAAATCTGTCAAGCTTATTTTATAACTATTTTTTTATCTTTTTTTCTGAAAATTTCTTCTAAATTGAACAATTTGATGAATGATTTACAGACCTGTGTATGTTGTAGGTTCAGTTTCAATATGTACTGCAATATTGTTTACAGTTGTGCACAGCTCTACCCAAAGGAAGTTTATGTTTGTTGTAAATAAGGGTGTATTAATTCTTTTGCACAATGCTGTGAATAAATTAGAATTGTAAAGAGCAAATGCAGGAAAAATGTGAAACATACATATTCAGTGTCTTGTACTCAGATACCTCACTAAATGCAGTGATGTCTAACTTTACTGTAGCTTCAAATGGCTGTGCAAATAGTATATAGTGCTGTCTTGAGCATTTTCAGGCAGTGTCACCAAAATCTTACTTTCTTTGCATTGGAAAAAATGTACAGAGTAAACTGTCCTAATGAAAACATGACATTCATAAACAATGGTGGCAGGACTTTTCATTTTGATGACACTGATACTTTCATTGACATGAATACTTGCTTTTGAGGAATGAGCTCTCCATTTTGAGCAAGTGACGCACAGTTTGTACTAATTGTTTTGAGAAATGCATTAACTGTTGTGCAAATGTAAATAGTGTTGTGAGAAATGAAGTTGGAAATAAAGTTGGCGGTTCATTCTGCTGTGGCGACCCCTGATTAATAAAGAGACTAAGCCGAAAAAAAAATGAAGGAATGAATTTGAACAAACAGCAAAAGTATTTTTGAAGTTTATCTATCTATCTGCTTGTTTATTTATTAATTAATTAATTAATTTATTTATTATTTATTTGTTCGTTCGTTCGTTCGTTCGTTCGTTCGTTCGTTCGTTTATTTATTCAGTTAACAAAGTGATTGAATGTTTCTTCTGCTCATCAAGGTTACTTTTAATTGATCAAATCTACAGTGAAACCATTAATATTGTAAGTGTTTAATAGCGTTTTAACGACTTAAAATAACATTTTTCTGTTTGAAAATATTTGAAAATGCCATTTATTCCTGTGATATATAAGGAATATATGTGTTTTCACCATCCATCATGATCCAGATATTTTTTTTTTTTATTCTTTTGTTAAATACTGCAAGATACTGATGGTTGAGCTCAATATGTATTGAACCAAAATCAAACAGAGATCTGAAAGCTTCTGTACATACAGTCCAGTATTGTAACATTGCAAAAAAAAACAGACTTTTAACTCTGCTTTCGCTTTCACATGGCCTATAATATTAAAGCAGGGTCAAAAGGCGGTCTAATAATGTACACTTCTGTGATTGCAGTGTTGCTGCGAGTTCAGGCCAAAGCTTGTTAACTCAAACAACACAAGAATGTGCTGATGGTTCTATGGGCTAAATTGGCTGCGTTGCCATTATGTGGCCCTTTCCAAAGAAGAAATGCCTTCCAAACCCATCTAACGAAAGAGGTGGTGCACTCCCCTGAGCAAGAGAGAGCAAAAGGTGCCCAGACTCATCCCTAATAACATAATTTAGAATTCACCTTCTCAAAATAGACTAATGTCTTCTTGCCTTGAGGGCCCTTCATACCTTAACAGAAAACTCTCTTTAGTTCAGCTTCCATTAAGCTCCAAAACCACGCTCTATTAGTGCAGAGAGAGAGAAAGCAGCAGAGTAAGGTGTGTGTGCGTGCGCTACCTGAGGTGATCCTACTTTTGTTTTTAAACACTCTGAGAGAGCCACGTCACTGTGCTTGACAGCTTGTTAATGTCACCACGTTGTTCCTGAAAATCCCTTGGTGCTTTGCATTAGCACTGTGTTCGCCTCACAGCCCCGGGCGGCTGAACTGAAGAGCACCATCAACACACTGCCCATGAGCGGCACGCACACACACATACATACACACAGATTTGTTCTTGTGAATTGTGGGGACATTCCATTGGGTTCTAAAGTAATTTTGTATGATGTCTATTATATTATATTATATTATATTATATTATATTATATTATATTATATTATATTATATTATATTATATTATATTATATACTTGATATATATTTTATTTTATTTTATTTTATTTTATTTTATTTTATATTATACTATATTATTTATATTACATTACTTATATTATATTATATTATATTATATTAATTATATTATATTATATTATATTATACTTAGATTATATTATATTTTTATTATATGTTTATTATATTATAATATTTTATATTATAGTATATTATAATATACTATATTATATTTAATTTTTTATACTATATTACATTTATTTATATTATATTGTATTTATTAGATTATATTATATTATATGATATTATATACTTTATAGTATATTATTAACCTTTATATTATATTATATTATGTTTCAATTGGAATATTTATATTTAGTTATAATATAGTATAGTATATTTAAGTTATATTATATTATTTTAAAGTATAGTATATTATATAATATTATATTAGTAATATACTATTTGATATGATAGTTAATGATAATAGATAAGATTATATTTTATTAGTTTTGGATTAGTGTATAGTAAAGTAGTATTATATTATATCTATATTTTATTACATGTATATATAAGTATATTAGATGATATTATATTAATTATATTATATCTATTATATTATAATATATTATATTATATTATATATATTATATATATTTTATTATATTTTATATATTATTTATTTTTATATTTATATTTATAATATACTATATTATATTTAATTATTTTATATTATATTACATTTATTTATATTATATTGTATTATATTATATTATATTATATTATATTATATTATATTATATTATATTATATTATATTATATTATATATATTACTTTTATATTATATTATATTATAATATATTATATTATATTATGTTTAATTGTAATATTATTATTTAGTTATATATTATATTATATTTAATTATATTATATTTTTAAATTATATTATATTATATATATTATATCTACTATTTTTTATATTATTTTAATTATAATTATTATTTATTTTATTATTTTTTATTTTATATTCGTATATTAATATTATATTATATTTATTATATTATATTATATTATATATATATTATTATATATATATATATATATTATTTATTATATTATAATTATTTTTTTATATTATATTTTATTATATTTATTATATTATATTTATATTATTATATTATTATCTATATTATCTTTATTTTTTATATTATATTACATTTATTTATATTATTGTATTATATTATATTATATTATATTTATTATATTATATTATTATTTATATTATATTATATTATTTATATTATATTATATACTTTATATTATATTATATAATTATATTATATTATGTTTAATTGTATATTATATTTAGTTATAATATTTATATTATTTAATTATATTATTTTAAATTATATTATTTATTATTTATATATATACTTTTATATTATATTTAATATAATATATTATATTATATTTTATTTATTATTATTTTATTTAAAGTATATTATATTATATTTAATTATATTATTTTTTTATATTATATTATATTATATTATATATTTTATATCTTATATTATATTATATTAATTCTATATATTATATTATTTTATTATATTAGTATATTAATATTATATTATATGATATATTATATTATATTTATTATATGATATTATATTATAGTATATTATATTATGTTTTAAATGGGGACTGGAAAGTCAAGTTTGTAATTCACAGCTTTTCCTTGTCAGACGCCATGTCCGTTGTTCAAGTTTGTGTCCTGATAATGTCACACACATTCACACCATATGCACACATAAACATATGCAAAAATGCACACTAACCAATATACACATGCACACACTACCCTGACACACAATAAATACACACACATACACACCAAACACCACAAACGCAATCACACAATATAGCGCACACAAGCACACACAATATCACACAAACAATACAGGAACAAACATACACACACACACACACACACACACATTCACACTAGTCATGCATGCATGCATGCACACACAATAAACAGACATGCATGCACATACTGTACGTGCACACAATCCATGCATACACCACACAATACGCACACAGTGCACACACACACACACACACAATACAGGAACACACAATAAACACACATGCATGCATGCTCACTAAACACACATGCATGCACACGCACACACACATAATGCATGCATATACACACAATGCTCATACACGCACAATATTTACAAACACACAATAAACACACACTTGCACATACAGTATACATGCACACACACACACACAAACCCAATGTACACACACACACACACACACACACACAATGCCTGCACGGACACAGAAAGAGATACTGTGTTGGAATTATTGTTAAGTAACATAAGCATACAATCCTGTTTTCACAGAGGCTCATGTACACATGCATTGAAACACTCATATTGTATAATCCTATTACATGTAAAAATTACTGATTTGTGTAACAGGCAAGGGTGACTGTTTTTAAATTCCTCCTTAAAACACATTTATTCACCAATGTGTAAGGTCCTAAGTAGGTGGTATAATTAATGTTTGGTTGGTGTGTTTTATTGTAGCTTTTTAAGCCATTTGATTGACTCTGCACAGCACTTTGGCTCAACAGTTGCTGTTTTTCAGTGTAATAATAAATAAGACTAACTGACTGCCTTAAGAAAAACTGAGTTACTGTGTGATGCTGTGTTGAACACTGGAAAAATGTCATAGATCTATTTATTTATTTTATCCTATATATTGCTTAATATGTTGCAAGTAATTTATGTTATTCTGTTATTCATATCTTATTGAGTAAGATGTTAATAAATCAAAAAAGTGCATGTAGACAAGCTAAAGTTAAGTAAATAATAATAATTGGATAACATTGCTGAATATACACTACCTGTCAAAAGTTTGGGGTCATTTTTTGGGGTCAAAATGTTAAATATTTATAAAATATTTATTTATTACTTATTCTATGTAGTTTCAAATGAAATGATTACTCCAGTCATTATTGCTTTTAATACTATTATCATTAATAATAATAATAATAATAATAATAATAATGTTAATAATAATAATAATAATAATAATTACTATTAAAGTAATTTCTGAAGGATGATGTGACTCTGAAGACTGAAGTAATGAAGCGGTTTTACAATTTATACTGTATTTTTGATTAAATAAATGCAGCCTTGGTGAGCAGAATAAGCTTATTTTGAAGCAATTAAAAATCCTACTGACCCCAAACTTTTGACCAGTAGTGTATTTTGTAAATAAAAATATTAAATGAATGAGTTAAAAATTAATAATAAACTAAAAACACAGTTAAATGTTTATGTAAAATGTGTTATGTACGCACATTGTACAAGAAAAAGTCTTCACTTCCATTAAAACGGGCACAAATTGACACAAATGGATAAAATATTATTTATTATAATATTCTATTATTATTATTATTATTATTATTATTATTATTATTATTATTATTATTATTATTAATATTAATATTATTATTATACCACACTGGATATGTCTGCTTTTTTATGACTCATACATACATTTTTACATAAATTATTAGTTTTTACTATTAATTTCTGCAAACAATTAAGTTGTCCCAATAAAAATTGTGTTATTTTATAGTGTTGTTTTAGCTCAACTTAAATAAGTAGTTTAGTTGGTGCCAATAGCCTAGTGGTTAAGCGCCTCGATATATAGGACCATGGTGCTCTTGAGGTCCTTTACTGAGCCTTCCCTACTTTCTGCTCCTTATACTTTCCTGACTGTAACCTCAACTGTTTTATCTCAATCAAAGGTTAAACATTTATATAAATAAATATATATATATATATAGTTTGTACACATAGCAAACATTTTAGAGTATATATATATATATATTGTAAATAATAATAAAGTAATTAACAAATTATATATATATATATATATATATATATATATACCGACAAGAAAAGGAATTAATGAATATACTGTATATATATATATATATATATATATATAATATATATATATATATATATATATATATATATATATATATATATATATATATATATATATTCATTCATTCATTCATTTTCTTGTCGGCTAGTCCCTTTATTAATCTGGGGTCACCACAGTGGAATGAACCGGCAACTTATCCAGCACATTTTTACGCAGCGGATGCCCTTCCAGCCGCAACCCATCTGTGGGACACATCCACACACTCATCCAAACTCATACACTATGGACAATTTAGTCTACCCAATTCACCGGTATCGCATGTCTTTGGACTGTGGGGGAAACCGGAGCACCCGGAGGAAACCCACGCGAACACAGGGAGAACACGCAAAGTCCACACAGAAATGCCAACTGACCCAGCCGAGGTTCGAACCTGCAACCCAGCGACCTTCTTGCTGTGAGGCGACAGCACTACCTGCTGTGTCGCCCATATATATATATATATAATTAGTTAATTACTTAATTATTATGTACAATTAGCCAATGTTAATTTAATATCAATATCAAAGCAGAGAAAAATTATTTGGTATGTTCTAATTCCTCTGGTGTGCTTCATAATTAATTATATACAATAAAATCATACAAAAAGGTTTCTGTTTGCATGAAATTAGAGCATTAGTTAATTAATAAAGAGAATCAAATCTTTATATTTTTTTAATAACATTTTAAAATGATATTTCATTTAGTTAACTGTTTTATTTAACATACTTTGTGTAACTAATGCTAGTTCATGCCTTAACTAATGTTAACTAATATTGTTTTACCAACTCATTTCCATTTTACAATTTTTTTAATATATTATTTGTTTTAGTTTTATTTTTTCATTGTGTTTAGTGTTTTTTCGAGCTATATCTATATAGAAATAAAAAATTCCAAGGGTGGCTAATAATTATATATATATACATAAATTTTCACAGTATGTCTGATAATATTTTTTCTTCTGGAGAAAGTCCTATTTGTTTTATTTCGGCTAGAATAAAAGCAGTTTTTAATTTTTTAATAACCATTTTAAGGTCAATATTATTAGCCCCCTTAAGCTATATATTTTTTCGATAGTCTACAGAACAAACCATGGTTATACAATGACTTGCCTAATTAAGTTAACTACGTCTGCGTAGTTAACCTAATTAACCTAGATAAGCCTTAAAATGTCACTTTAAGCTGTATATAGAAGTGTCTTGAAAAATATCTAGTCAAATATTATTTACTGTCATCATGGCAAAGATCAAATAAATCTGTTATTAGAAATGAGTTATTAAAACTATTATGTTTAGAAATGTGTTGAGAAAATCTTCTTTCTGTTAAACAGAAATTGGGGAAAAAAATAAACAGGGGGCCAAATAATTCAGGGGGGCTAATATATCTGACTTCAACTGTGTGTGTGTGTGTGTGTATATATATAAATTTCACATCATATCTGGCTTATGTCTGGTTAGGCCAAATTTGCTAAAGATTTAATTTCATACAAAAATTTTAATTCAACTTATTTGAATCTTCTTTCTTTTAGAGAGCCTTGATGCACTAATGAAATAAGTGTTTCACATAATTCAAAAGGTATTTCTGCTGTTGAGCTTATAATATACATCTGTTTTCTTGGCCTCGGGGCGCTTTGCTCTGAACACCCTGTTTAATTCAGCGCCTCTAGAGTGAATCATAGGATTCTCTGGCTTTAGGCAACAAAAGCTTTTTTTCCTATAGTCGATCAACAGTCCAACATGAGCACAATTTAGAGACCAAATGATGAGCTCTGATAAATATTAACTACATGAATACAACATTAAACTTGACTGAATATCATCACACATGTCTGTCAAATACTAATTAACAATCCTCAATCAAGTACATCAATACATGCTGCAGTTTATCGCAGTCTATTAAAGACACTTAAAGGCCTTGATTTAAATGTCTGCTCTGCATTTATGCATTTAGATGCTAATTGTTTCAGGTTTTGCGTTTCATCAAAATTAAACTAATGGCTTGGTGTTGCTAGCACCATACTCTTTGTTTGCAGTTTGGAGCATAAACACATAAAGCAGGTCAAGAGTGATGAAAGTAGTCATTTTAATAAAAAAAAAAACATCCGTCTAAAAGTGAACTGTGGATATTTTGGATGTCCTGAAGTGTGAAATGTGTGGTAAACTGTGCAGGCCTGCTCTCTAGTGTTCTACTGCGGACTCACAGCTCAAATCAGGATTTGATAAGTATATGATAGACACTGGTTTAGCTTTATCTATTCCTCAAAATCACATAGAATAGAAACAAGTATATTATTATCATTACTGGTAATAGCAGTAATGTGGGTGATGGTGGTGGTAGTAGTATCTCCTATATAAATAATACAAATAATACATACACAGCAAAGGTTTGGGGTTTTAATGTTTTTGAAATAGTCTCTTATCCAGTGCTACATTTTTTTTAATACAGTGCAAACAGAAATATTAGGAAATGTTACCAAAAAAAACATTTTTTTCAGCAGCCATCTTTCGAGTCTTGAGTGGCAGTAGACGTGATTTTGATCTTACGAAACATTTCTTCTTATTAACATTGTTAAAACTTCTTTTTTTTTTTGCTTGTTTATTTAACAGGGACAATACACTTGACATTGTTATACAAAGATAACTGATGTTGAGTACATAGGGCATATAGCATAAAGCTAATTCGCAACCCTCGTCCCTGGTTAGGCTTTACATTAAAATAAAAAAAGTAAACAAACAAGAAAAAAAAAACATAATTCAACAAACGTGTACAGTATATACAGAGCCACCAACAAAAAATGTAAGTCAAAGAAACGTAAACCTGACCAACCTGGAAGAATAATACTTAATGTTCACATTGCTGTAAAGATTTCAACCATTCTTTCAGCTTTACAGAAATATGATTGATTGATTGATTGATTGATTGATTGATTGATTGATTGATTGATTGATTGATTGATTGATTGATTGATTGATTGATTGATTGATTGATTGATTGATTGAGTAACAAGGTAAATGCTTAGTGTCAAATGAATGCATTTTTTTTTTCAAATAATTAACTTTATTTATGTTGACTTGTATATTTACACATTTATTTTTTCAGACTGACAAATAGGAAGACCAATAAAAGCAATTAGATCAACATACATGCTTTAGAAACTCGCAATTAATCTCACACATTGTTTCTAAAATTATTAAATGGAAAAAAAGGTGTTAGAAAGTGCTTGTAATAACAAGTAATCTTGGGTATTTTATCCAAGTGGCGAAAAGCAAGTTTTTCCACTAGAAGGGAACAGTACGTCCACTTGCAGAACGCAAGCTTCTGAAGGCCAGTAAAGTAGTGTGTTTAGGTATGAGGGTGCAGTTCAAGCAATTGTTTTGTAGGCGAACATGTGCCTTTAATTTGATGTCAGTGTCTTTAGCAACCAGTGCAAACTGATAAACAGAATATGCCCATTTTGACAAATTCTAGATCAATGGCAGAGCTTTTATAGTACTGACTGAAAAGCATGCAAAAAATCCAGGATAAACAAGTGCCTGGACAAGGAGTTGTGTAGACTGATCCAATATGATGAACTTGACCTTCCTAATGTAATATAAGGCAAATATGCAAGAACAACTCCAGTGTTTCTGTCTGGATGGAGAAGTTTTGATGAAGCGTCGGATTTGCCATAGAAACACAAGCAGTTCTGTATTAGCAGGGTTGAGTTAATATATTTGGTCACACTTTATTTTGATGGTCCGTTTGTTGAATTTAAGTTACATTGTAATGTAATGTGTATTTATATAGCGCATTTATTGTGTATTGCCATACACCCAAAGCGCTTCACAATCATGAGGGGGAGTCTCTCCACACCACCACCAGTGTGTAGCATCCACTTGGATGATGCGACGGCAGCCACAGGACAGCGGCGCCAGTGCGCTCACCACATACCAGCTATCGGTGGAGTGAAGAGACAGTGATAGAGCCAATTCAGTGGATGGGGATGATTAGGAGGCTATGATGGGTAAGTGCCGATTGAGAGACTTTGGCCAGGACACCGGGGTTACACCCCCTACTCTTTACGAGAAGTGCCATGGGATTTTTAATGACCACAGAGAGTCAGGACCTCGGTTTAACGTCTCATCCGAAAGACGGCACCCACCGACAGTATAGTGTCCCCTTCACTTTTACTGGGGCATTAGGACTCACACAGACCACAGGTTGAGCGCCCCCTGTTGGCCTCTCCAACACCACTTCCAACAGCAACCTAGTTTTCCCATGTGGTCTCCCATCCAGCTTCAGTGAGTAACCGGTCTTGGGCTGCAGGGTGATATGGCTGTGGCTGTGTGCATCTACATGCCAACTAATTCTCATTAGATTATAAGTAGACTGTTAGGTTGGGGTTGGGGTTAGTGTAAGTTGACATGTACTTGCACAGTTTTTTATAGTCAGTTAAATGTCTGTGGAAGGAGCAGTATCAACAGATATTCAGCAGACATACTCAAATGGACCAACAAAATAAAGTGTTACCCTATTTCTTTTCACCAGGGTTATATGGCTGCACAATATATCATTTTAACATCAATATCACAATGTGCGCATCTGCGATAGTCACATCGCAGGATATACAATGCTGGGTTTATAGTTGAGGAGGAGTCATAGTTTTTAAAAGTGGAAGTTTGCCTTTATCTGCCTGTGTTTTAAAGGTTGTGACATTTTAAGAGAGTTTAAAAGCATCCAGGCACAGGAATTAGTAACTTTAATACATTTTATTTTACATTTGATAATGGTTTGACAAAACCATGAAGCAACATTGCTTGTAACTCCTTTATTATTTGTATGCATGATTCAATCCCCTATAGCAATCAATCTAACTTAATGAACACTTTCCAAACAGAGTTATTTAAGGCATATGATGAAACTTTATACATAACACAATATTTATTGCAGAAAAACTAAATATCTTAATGTCAGATTTTTCCAATATCATGCAGCCCAAGTTTGGGATCGATCTAGCAAGAAATTACTGTCAAGCAAGCTGAGATACAAATAGATCATCAGTCTACAGTATAATGAAAGCTGCAGTTATAGCAGTGATAGAAAAAAAACATGTCTCTCAATGACAGATCCCAGTTAATGTGTAAATAAAGAAAAAAAAAAAGCAGCAAGCTTTTATGTATACCAGTAGCTACAATGCTCAGCATATATAAGTACACCCCTCACAAATTTATTTTTAAAATTCATATTTTTAATATGAAGCTATACAATATTATATTTGTGCATATACATTAGATGTCAGTACTGAAGCCAAATCTGGAGCTTATCTAACAAAATAACTTACGATAACAGTCCAAAAACTACAGCCAAATTTATGTTATAGAAAAATATTAAATACAAATTTAAAAAAAAAGAGGAAAAATCAAGAGAAAAAAAAACTATTTTTGAAAAAAAAATGTTGAAATTTTGTAGGTTGTATTTTTTGCAATATTTTGCTTGAATTTAATTGTATTATCTTTCAGTTTCTAAATATGTTTGGTCACTAAAATATTATTTTAATAAATATATTCGTTTAATAAATCTGTTTTGTTTAAATGCACCAAAATATACTCACTGAAAAATGGATAAAAATATTTAATTTCAAAATAGGGTGTACTCAATTATGCTGAGCACTGTAGATGTTGAGATTTAAATACTTCACCCCTCAAAAACACCCTGAAAAACCTAGCTAAGATTTAAAACCTGAATGTGATGCCCTTAAGTATTTAATATAATTTGTCAAATACTAATGATCTACCAACAGTAAAACCCTGCACAAAGAAAATACAACAAATAAACCAACTAACTGGATATGTTCTTTGTATGCCTAATACATAAATGATCCTTGTATAGCAAATAGTGATATTGATCAATGATTGATAAGATAATAAATCAGTTAATAATCGTATTTCAGAGGCATTACAACAAAGAAAGTCATTTGTAATGCATTTTCCCATTTGTCCAGTGCATAATAGAAAATACAGATGACAAAAAGACAGAAATAAGACTAGAATCTTTCTCCCTAATATGCTTTCTGCTTGACCACTGGATGAATCTCCAGGAAAATTACATTTGTACTAAATAAAAGACAGAAAAGATAATGAAAGCGATAAAAGATGTATAGGATCTCTTAAGTGTATGTAAAATTAATAACAGCCTGAAAGACTTGCCTTGCAGCCACTTTATCAGACCAAGCTTAAAGTCCAGCATGGTCAGGCCAAGAGAGACTTTGGCGAGACCTACATCCACACACACACAGAACTGCTTCTTTCCCTTTCAGCGTAACACAGAATGCAGCATATAAACAGTGGCACATCCCCCTAATGGTCACCAAATGAACACTGGCCTTTCCACCAGTCCTAGAGCCATGCCCGGGGCAGACTGGCACAAGCGTCCGCTTTGGGCAGTGCATGCAGGGCGATCTGACCTCTCTCTCCAACCTCCATAAACCCTTTGGCCCTTAGCATATTGCAGTCCTTCCTTGTTCGGTTCACCCCATTTAAGCCTGAGGGCCTGTCTGTGGCTCAGCGGCGGGTGAGGAGAGCAATCAAGACCAGGTCACAGAGTTCTGGGGGGGTCATTTTTACAGGCCCCAAAGCCAGAGAACAGTCCCGTTTGGATAACAAGTCTCCAGCTCAGATAAACCATTTAGAGCGTTGTTGGATAAAGGCCGTGTTTTCCTTTGAAGAAGCAGTGATGTGTTGAGCCATTTCTGTTAACATCAAAAGTTTCAGAAAAATTCTGGATGTCTCGAGAAGAAATATTCATGTGATGACTTTGAGCTTTCCTAATACTAATCATTTAATGTATTTTGAGTGTAATAGTAGTTAATAACCACAAGATGGCAGCATAAGATGATTAAATTTACGTGAGGCAGAATTTATGTGGAAAATCAGTTTAGTAGTGTGTGTGTGTGTGTGTGTGTGTGTGTGTGTGTGTGTGCGTGCGTGCGTGCGTGCGTGCGTGCGTGCGTGCGTGCGTGCGTGCGTGCGTGCGTGTGTGTTTGTTTTTGTATCATATCAGGACACAAATCTGTATAATGACATACAGTGCTCAGCATATATAAGTACAGCCCTCACAAATCTATCTTAAGCTATACAATATTATATTTGTGCATATACATTAGATTAGTCAGTACTGGAGCCAAATCTGGAGCTTATCTAAAAAAATAACCTACGATAACGGTCCAAAAACTACAGCCAAATTTATGTTATAGAAAAATATGGTAGGTTGTAGTTTTTGTTTTGCAATATTTTGCTTGAAGTTAAATTTTTTATGTTTCAGTTTCTAAATATTTTTGGTGACTAAAATATTATTTTATAAATATATCTGTTTAATAAATCTGTTTTGTTTAAATGCACCAAAATACATTGCCTATACAGTATATTCACTCAGAAATGGATACAAAGATTAATTTTCAAAATGGGCTGTACTCAGTTATGCTGAGCACTGTAGGTATGAGAGGTATTACAAGAAGGTGGTGAAATATGAGGACATTGCTTATAAATTTTAACTTTATATTTAAATTAAAAATAATTTTTTAACTTATAAAGCTTATAAATCATACAGAATGAGTTTTTTTTAGAAAGTAAAACTGTACACAGTTTCCTGTGATGGTTGGGTTTAGAGGTATACGGGTGGGGTTAGGGCAATAGAAAAATACAGTTTGTACAGTATAAAAAAAATGGAAACTTATATAATGTCCCTTCAATTCACAAAAGTGTGTGTGTGTGTGTGTGTGTGTGTGTGTGTGTGTGTGTGTGTGTGTGTGTGTGTGTGTGTGTGTGTGTGTGTGTGTGTGTGTGTGTGTGTGTGTGTGTGTGTGTGTATGTGTCTCTGCCATTTAAAGTAGTATTTAGTAGTAATTAATTAAGTATATGAGTATACAGGTAATAAACTATACAGATAATACAAGTATATAGTTTTTAGAAAGGAAATTAAAGAAATACCTGACATACTCCAAATACTTATGATTATTTATGGTCCTATTCAGAGTTATTAGTTAACATTAAAACAATATCACTAAAACCATTAGTAAATAAAATAAACTTTAAGTGAAACAATTTTTTTAAATCAGCTAGTTGCCAAGATTTTTACTATTGTTATTATTATTATTATTATTATTATTATTATTATTATTATTATTATGAGGGTTTTTACAGCAGGCTCATAGCCAGGGGGGGTTGGGTGGTTTGGGTGTCCTATTTTGACTGCTACGCTATATTAAATAGTTGAAATATTCTATCAAAAAAGGCTTTGAGGCCAAGCGGAATTGGCTGTCGCTTCAGTGTGACTAGTTAATTAGTTTTGGCTGATGCAAACAAATGTTTACATTAAACAATCTGACATAAGAGAAGTCTTATTTCGCTACTGTATTGTTTTTAAATAGAGAACACGTTTTACAGGTTTTATTCTAAATCTTGGACCTTAATCTTTAAACAAAATATGACCAATAAAAAGGTGTGATGCACCAAACTCGTACCTTATTGAAATTGATTTGAATACCATTCTGGCTATTGTTGTTATCCATGAATTTTCAAAATGTACTTTTTTTACAAGAGAGGCTAGAAAAATTGTGAAGCTCTACTTTATGTTATTATTATGTTTTGATTCTTTTTTTATTCAAATGGTCAGATTCTGACTTGGGAAAGTTGAATGTGCTGGCCAGTTTTTGCCTAATAAATGAAAATATAGACTTCAGTTTTTAATTTAAAACTTTATTTTAAACCAATTTATTCCAATGATATACGATGTTATACATTTGTATTTTAAATATAAGTATTATTTGACATTCCTTTATAAATCTTTACGAAATATTTTTGATATATCAAAAAGTGTGATGGCCATCCAACAAACCAATCTAGCTAAAATAATGCTAAAAATGTCACTAAAATGCAGTATTTAAATCTCATAATTAAATAGAAAATGAGTCGAATAACTGCAAAAAGGTCAACTTTTTGAGAAAAAAGGACCACCACTTTCACCAGGCTGACTACGGGCCTGTACATTTGGTAAGTTAATATAATTACAGTTATACTAAATTTAAAAAAATATCACAAATAAATGAAAAATACTTAATTTAATTAAACAACATACATAAAATTACATAAATATAATAAAATTACCTAAATTACATAAAACTAAAACAAAAAAAGAAACATAAACTGATAAATAAAGATAAGTAAAAAGGGTAATATAGTAACCATAACTAATAGTTTTTGAATAATAGTAACATTAGTTACTGCATTAATAAACCATATCTAACAATCTGTCTATTACAAATCCTACATTTTTCAAATTGCAACCATTTTAAGTAAACCTTGGAAGCAGAAGTCTAGAATCTTTTAGTATTGTTCATTGTTTCTTGATAAAAAAAAAATGCCTTATTGTTAAGTTATATTTGTAACAACCTAACCTGAATGAGTAATTGAATCATATTTGCACTGATACTAAATATGTGAATAGGTTCAATTCATGTTCCTATTAAAGGCAGGTGTGTCCTTGATTTCCTTGGTTGCATCATGAACATTTCTTTATAGCAGGTCAGTTTTGCTGCCATGAAGACCAAAGAGCCGATTCACAATGAACTAAGAAGAAAAAGGAAAAAAAGCTGGACAAGGTTATAAAAAGGTTGACAAAGCTTTGAACCTCTAAGAGCAGCACAAATGTAACGAAATGAAAAACACATGGCACAATCCAGAATCTGCTAGATCAGGCTGTCCTACAAAACAAGACCAATTGAAAGTGATGTGACCGAAAGGCCAACAACAACACAGAAAGACAGAGAGATTCTTTCACTGAAATGCAGGAAGTCTGTCAAAACATAATTATATTCAACATTTCTGAAAAGCTCCCTCTTTGGGAGAGTGGACAGAAAGGCTTTTTGTGAAAAGATTTTGTTCAAATCACGAGGAGAACACTGCAAATTGTGTAAATAAATAAAAGTTCCACTCATGGGCCTGAAAAGTAACATCTTGTAAGTTGTACAAACTAAATCTGATCCAACTCTCAGGTAATGTGCCTTCTTTCCTTCAAGTACAGTGGAAGAAGCATCGTGCTGTTCATGCCTTGTTATTCTGCAGAAGCGAGAAGAAAGTTTTGGCATCAGAGCAATGTGGATAGAGCTGAAAACAGGCAAACCCTCGAGGAGAACCTGTTTCAGGCAGCCAGAAATCTGTGCTTAGGTTGAAGATTCATTTTCCAGCAGCCCAAAGCACACAGCAAAACCTGGCCTGAATAAAACAGAGCAGAATGATTCAGCAAGAGCTCACGGTCAATTCAGAAATGCTGTTTGGATGATTGCTTTAGAAACAACTCCATGCTTTCTTGGAGGTTTAGTAGGTCAGTGACAATTTCAGTAAAATGGCCCAGTTCTGTCCTTTGAAAGCATTCAGATCAAGAAATTCAAGACGCTTTTACATATCATATTAGTGATTATGAACAGGGTTATGAGATAAAGATAAATTGAATCTAAAAACTGATCAGTTAACTTTACTTAAAATAATCTAGTAAACATGTTGCTTTAAAACTATTAGTTGGCTTTACTTACAAAAGTAAGTAACCCCATTGCCTTAAAATGTATTTACTTATTTATTTTTATTAAAAAAATTAATTGTGATTAATCATTTGACAGCACTAATTATTGTCAGTTTGTCCATATTTCAAAACAACAGGGATCGATTGACAAAAGTCGTCGATCCCAGTTGTAAGAGCAACAAATAATAACTTGATTTCTAGTTGATCATTTGGAAAAGTAGCAGAAGGTAGATTTTTCAGATGAATCATCTGTTGAACTGCATCCCAATCATCACAAATACTGCAGAAGACCTATTGGAACCAGCATGGACCCAAGATTCTCACAGAAATCAGTCAAGTTTGGTGAAGGAAAAATCATGGTTTGGGGTTTACATTCAGTATGAGGGCGTGCGAGAGATCTGCAGAGTGAATGGCAACATCAAGAGCCTGAGGTATCAAGACATGCTGCCCATCACATTACAATTACAGGAGAGGGCAAATTCTTCAGCAGGATAGCGCTCCTTCTTATACTTCAGCCTCCACATCAAAGTTCCTGAAAGCAAAGAAGGTCAAGGTGCTCCAGGATTGGCCAGCCCAGTCACCAAACATGAACATTATTGAGCATGTCTGGGGTAAGATGAAGGAGGAGGCATTGAAGATGAATTCAAAAAATCTTCATTAACTCTGGAAGTCCTGCAAGAACGCTTTCTTTGCCATTATGACTTTATTAATATGTTATTTGAGTGATTGCAGAGATGTATGGATGCAGTCCTCCAAGCTCATGGAAGTCATTCACAATATTAATTCTTTTTCTACTGCACCATGACTTTATATTCTATACTGTACATTATTTCTGTTAAGTGACAAGACTTTTGTCTAAGCAAAGTCAGACTTTACTCTCCGAATTAAATATTTAAAAATCAAGACATGATCATATTTTATTTTGGTAAAATAAGCGTAATCTAGAGGCCTTTGCCTTTCATATAATCCACTTGTGATACCAAATGATTAACTAGGAGTCAAATTATTATTTGTTGTTCCTAAAACATGAATAGGCGACAAGACTTTTGTCAGTAGTGTATAGTGTATGTAATAAGTGTTTATTTATACATTCATTTTCCTTCGGCTTAGACTCTATTTCAGAATCTATTCTGGCATATGTGTTATGCAGCGGATGCCTTTCCAGCTGCAACCCAGTACTGGGAAAAGTATATATTTATATGAGCTATATATATTAATAATATGTCAATTTATTCAGTTGTTCCAATTTTGGCACATTGTAGTCATGTCAGAATTATCAGAATCACAAAAAGACAAAACAGAGCTTTTAGAAAAAAAGAACACTTTCACATGTCAGAATCTCATAATAATTGCAGTACTTGACTTCAATTTATGACACCCCAACTTATATACATGCTGTTGACCAGTATTTTAGCAACCATATTCAATAACAAAGCCTAAATGTTAAAAACAATACTTTACTATTAATTATATGTCTATTGATACTTTAACTATTAAACAAATATATTTTAAATAACACTGATTCTCTTTGAGCAGCCAAAAATTTGGCAACTTTATACGTGGGCTCAAATCATGTATCTGCCTTTCCCATATATTTAACAATTATTTGAGTGTTTGAAATTCAAATTTTATGTCATACATCTACCGTAAAGTGATTTAATAATAAACAATATAAAAATCGGGCAACGTGGTGGCGCAGTAGGTAGTGCTGTCGCCTCACAGCAAGAAGGTCGCTGGTTCAAGCCTCGGCTGGGTCAGTTGGTGTTTCTGTGTGGAGTTTGCATGTTCCCTCTGCGTTCGCGTGGGCTTCCACCGGGTGCTCCGGTTTCCCCCACAGTCCAAAGACATGCAGTACAGGTGAATTGGGTAAGCTAAATTGTCCGTAGTGTATGAGTGTGAATGAGTGTGTATGGATGTTTCCCAGAGATGGGTTGCAGCTGGAAGGGCATCCGCTGCATAAAACATATGCTGGATAAGTTGGTGGTTCATTCCGCTGTGGTGTCCCCAGATTAATAAAGAGACTAAGCCGAAAAGAAAATGAATGAATGAATATAAAAATCATATTAAACAGATTATATTTAAAGACTCACAAAGTGTTTTGTGATCTCAATTATTACTAAAACCTATAGTGTGAATTGACCACTTGATGGCAGAGATCTTCATGTCTGACCTGCTTATCTAATGAACAGCTTCCGTATTTCAGCCTGCTATTCCTAGAACAATGTAAGAGGTCACTGGTGAAAAATAACTGCAGTCAGTCTTAGGGAATACATATAAAGCCATTGATGTTTCCAGTGATCTATAAATTATACAATTATACATCACCATCTTAACTTTGAGCATTATTATGTCAAGGCTATTTCAACCAAAATATGAAAATTCTCTCATCATTTACTCACTTGTTCAAAACTTATTTGATTTTCTTTCTTCTGTTGAACACAGAAGAAGATATTTAGAAAAATGCTGGTTGCTGGGAACCATGCACTTTCATAGTATTTTTTCTCTATCTTTAGAAAAGATTTAAAACCACATGAGGCAGAGTAAACGATGAGGTATAATTCATTTTGTGGTGAACTATCAATTAATCAAATCTTTTTTTGGTCTTAACAGATATTTGTTGATCTACAGTGCATCCGGAAAGTATTCATAGCGCTTCACTTTTCCACATTTTTTTATGTTACAGCCTTATTCCAAAATGGATTAAATTATTTCCTCAAAATTCGACACACAACACCCCATAATGGAAATGTGAAAAAATATTTTTTTTAATTGTAGCAAATTTATAAAAAATAAAAAACCTGAAAAATCACATGTACATAAGTATTCACAGCCTTTGCTCCATACTTTGTTGATGCACCTTGGGCATCAATTACAACCTCAAGTCTTTTTGAATATGATGCCACAAGCTTGGCACACCTGTCTTTGGGAATTTTTGCCGATTCCTCTTTGCAGTACCTCTCAAGCTCTGTCAGGTTGGATGGAAATCGACGGTGTACAGCCATTTTCAGATGTCTCCAGAGATGTTCAATAGGATTTAGGTCTGGGCTCTGGCTGGGCCACTCAAGGAAATTCAAGGAGTCATTGTCCTGGAAGATGAACCGTCGCCCCAGTCTGAGGTCAAGAGCACTCTGAAGCAGGTTTTCACTCAGGATGTCTCTGTACATTGCTGCATTCATCTTTCCCTCTATCCTGACTTCCAGTTCCTGTTGCTGAAAACATCCCCACAGCATGATGCTGCCACCACCATGCTTCACTGTAGGGATGGTATTAGCCTGGTGATGAGCGGTGCCTGGTTTTCTCCAAACGTAACACCTGGCATTCACTCCAAAGAGTTTAGTCTCATCAGACCAGAGAATTTTGTTTCTTATGGTCTGAGAGTCCTTCAGATGCCTTTTGGCAAATTCCAGGTGGAGATTGGCTTACGTCTGGCCACTCTACCATACAGACCTGATTGGTGGATTGCTGCACAGATAGTTGTTCTACTGTAAGGTTCTCCTCTCTCCACAGAAGAACGCTGGAGCTCAGACACAGTGACCATCGGGTTATTGATCACCTCCCTGACTAAGGCCCATGTCCCCCAATCGCTCAGCTTAGATGGCCAGCCAGCACTAGGAAAAGACCTGGTAGTTCTAAACATCTTCCACTTACGGTTGATGGAGGCCACTGTGCTCATTGGAACTTTCAGAGCAGCAGAAATTTTTCTGAAACCTTCCCCATCCTTGTGCCTTGAGACAATCCTGTCTCGGAGGTCTACAGACAATTCCTTTGTCTTCATGCTTGGTTTTTGCTTTGACATGCACTGTCAACCCTGGGACCTTCTATAGACAGGTGTATGCCTTTTCACTCATGTCCAATCAACTGAATTGACCACAGGTGAACTCCAATTAAGCTGCTGAAACATCTCAAGAATGATGAGTGAAAACAGAATGTACCTGAGCTCAATTTGGAGCTTTACTGCAAAGGCTGTGAATACTTATGTACATGTGATTTTTCAGGTTTTTTCATTTTTAATAAATTTGTAATAATTTAAAAAAATCTTTTTTCAAATTGTCATTATGGGGTGTTGTGTGTAGAATTTTGAGGGAAAGATGAATTTATTCCATTTTGGAATAAAGCTGTAACATAAAAAATGTGGAAAAAGTGAAGCGTTATGAATACGTTCAGGATGCACTGTATTGTTCCCTTTATTGATTGTATATTAACCCAAAACTCTCACACCATAAAATGTTATCTTTGAACCTGGCTTTATGAGTGTTGACCTGAAGAATATTTAATCAGTTTCAAGGTTTTCATTGCCACTGAGCCCAAATACAAAAGGCCAGATATAAAAGGCCATACACTCACACATTAAAAGCACTATGTATTTCTTATTTATACTATTTATCTGTGCCCTCCCCTCCCAAGTGTGCATACCATGGCGACAGTTTTGCTAGCTCTCTAACAGAATCCATTTTAGTAAGAGCAGCGGGCAGCTATCTTCTCCTCTGACATCCCGGTCGATAAAATCCTCAAAGTGACACTGCACAGCAGACGTAAGTGCTCAACCTGCCATGTCACTTTGAGCCTAACAGCTCCTAACTGTACAATCTCATCCCGCTAGCCTTTGTGTCTCTGCCATGAAGCAAATGTGCTGCGATTGACATGCAAGACGATGCTTTACTGATTCAGCCTAATTATGTTTATGAAAATACCCTGGCCGGTCTCCTGGGATGGCAGGAGTTGTGTGTGTGTGTGTGTGTGTGTGTGTGTGTGTGTGTGTGTGTGCGTGCGTGCGTGCGTGTGTGTGTGTGTGAGACAGTCATAACTCTGCTCTCTGACTTCACTGCCCTTCATCAGTTTCATACAGACCTTGTGAACTGTACTAGCTTTCATTTATTGCTGTACTGCAGTATTTCTTGTTTTGGTTATAGTTAATACGAGGGGTGCAATTTTTTGGGAATATATTCAGGTATTTGAAAAAAAAAGTTGTCTGTTTACACGGCATTCTCTTCGCTTTCTTGTACCTCAAAAGTTAGCCTACTAGGAAGATATCTGGCACCAACAACCATGCCACGTTCAAAGTCACTTAATCACCACTTAATTCTTTTCCATTCTAAACCTCAGTTTGAACTGCAGCAGATCGTCTTGACCATGTCTATATGCCTAAATCCATTGAGTAGCTGCCATGTGATTGGCTGATAAGAAATTTGTGTTAACAAGCAGTTAGACCGGTGTACCTAATAAAGTGGCCGGTGAGTGTAGTCATGGACTAAAATCCGTGTTACACCTTTGTACTTATCTAGCAAGGAAATGTATTCTTTTGTTGTGGTCCTCTCCTAACATTCCTTCAATATGTCCGTCAATATGTGGTTGAATCAGATAGGGTAAAAATCTTACTTAAGATTTGCGTCAGAAATCTGATGATTCCTAGAATATCTGGAATCATCTATCAGAGTTTTTGGAGAATGTATATTAAAAGATTTGTTTTTTCATGTTACCCTTAACAAAAGACTTGAATTACTAGTCAATGGAATAATAGATGGCTGTTTTATTGTATATGATGACATGAGACTCCTATACTACCTATACCAATTATATATATATTGTTATAGCTTTATAATTGTTAATTGTTATAGCTTTGAAATTCATTTATGCTACTTTTCATATTACCAAGTACCATTTAGTACTGTGGCAGACCAGGGTTTCAGTATCAATCTATAAAATACATTTAAAAAACCTTCTAATCTAAATAAATTATAAATAATACACTATTTATTATGCAAAAAGCAACAGATGTCCTTATACAAGCTTAAGAATTAAAGAATTAGTAAGACATTTGCATTGGTAAGTAAAGATTTAACAGAAGATATATATAGATATAAATATATAATATATATATATATATATATATATATATATATATATATATATATATATATATATATATATATATATATATATATATACATATATTATTTTAATCATTTAAAAAATATTTTGTGATATAACAGATTATTAACAGTTAATTAAACAGTTGTTGCAAAAAAAAAAAAAATTATAGTTGACCCTTTACAGCTGTAACAGTGTCAGCTTTTCTGAAAGTTTAGCCTCACAGTCTCTGATAATTCATCTCAAAGGTGTTTTCCGGGTGAGGCCAGTCAAGTTCCTCCACACCAAACTCGCTCATGTGCAGTCATGTTGGATCTCAGGGGCCATTCCCAACCCCCTGATAAACAACCCCAAACCATAATCCCGTTCTACTTGGCAATCGCCAAACCCAGATTCATTTGTCAGAAAGAGAAACAAGATTCGTCACTCTACAGAATGCTCTAGAGTCCAGTGGCAGTCTGCTTTTCACCACTGCATCTGACGCTTTGCATTGCACTTAGTGATGTATGCAGCTGCTCGGCCATGAAGACCCATTCCTTGAATTCCTGAGTAGTTGTTTTCCTCAATTGCTTCCACGTTGTTTCAATACCAACAGTTGACCATGGACTAGGACTTCAGTATATAGTGAGGAAATTTCATGAATGGACTTATTCTTTCAACAATGTTTGTAGTCTGCCTGCCTAGGTGATTGAATTTATAGAGCTGTGGTCATGAAGGTGATTGGTACACAAACACACACACACACATATACAGAGTTCAGATGCAGAAGCCGCTAAACGCCACTTCCGCCAAAAATGAGCTAACGACATTGAGTGAATGCTTTAGGCAAATATTTCAACAAATATTTTTGCTTCAAATTATCTAAATCGCAGCGTCAGCCCATTCAGAAATAACAATTTGTTCGCAAAAGCCTCTTCTCTTTGACAGCAAAAGCCACTATGTCCCTGTCATATCCCCGGCTCGTTCCTGCTCACCCAATCCGGTTTCACCACCTCATACCAGTCCCATCCAATCACATGAACCTTCCCCTGAGTACTAACCATCTGCACCTGTTCATCATTAGCCCGGACACTATATATACTCACCTCCTCCATTCATTCAGCGACCGGTATTGAAGTCGTATGGTTGTCTTCACCCAAGCTCCCTTGTCTTCTCTTCTCCAACGGATGTTCCCTCTGAGTCTTAGTAACCATCGCACTGATAAAGGGAAGTGTCTTTACTATCTGACTTTGTCTGAAGATCTGTAATCACCCTCATGCACTATATGCCTGTCACCATCTACGGAAGTTTAGGATGTTAACCCATGCTTAACTCTCACTGTGCTTACAAGGCGACGACTTGTGTGGTGTTCTTCTACGATCTTCCATTTCCCCTGAAATGTGTGACTGTGATTCCCCGCTGTGCTACAGCGAACCGTACTGACTAGCTCTAACACCAGCTCTACTCCAGCAGTGCTGTGAGCGAGATCACCGGCACTTGATCTGCCTTTATACAGCCTGTGTGATATTCCTTTGTTGCTTACTTTAAATAAACCTTGTGAAAAGAGAACCATCTCTGTCTTCCTTGTCTACCAGCGTGACCGTCCCGAGAACCAATCAGAAGGCACAAATCAAATAATATGGTTATTAATGGACAATGCACAGATATTGATGTTTCACAATGTACTTGCGCTACATGATTTGTATTTAACAAGCGTAGTTTACAATTTACATTTGTTCTTTAAATCTAAATCCCAAATATCAGAAATGGCAACAGATTGTTAAGATTTAATTAATGTCATTTTTTTTTTTTTATTGATTAATGCACTTACTCGACAGATTACATTCATTCATTTTCCTTCTGCTTTGTCCCTGGTTTATCAGGGGTTATCACAACAGAATGAACTGCCACTTATTTGACAGATTTATGTATTTAAAATTTTTTATTTTTTGTTTGGTAAAATTTATAATAGCTTTTTTTTTTTTTTTTTTTTTTTTTTTTTCAGCTGATTACAATGTCTTGTCCAATGTCAATGGTGGATTTAGAGGTTTTTGCTAAAAAAAAGCACAAGTGAATTTAGCTGGTTTTGATGCAAAAGAAAATCTACTTTGTTAAAGCAAAGAATTGTCTAAAGTGACATTTTTGAAAAAAAAAAAGTTATTTTATCTACTAGCTAATAACCTTTTCATGAACTATAAAATAAAACTTCTGAACCTAATTATAGGAGCCTGATAGAAAATGCACATTTACAAGAAAAGAGGTCTGATGGATTTAGAGGGTTTAACTCTTCATATATATGCATATATATTCATGCATATATATATGCATGCACATAGCAACACATTTTACCAATAGATAAAGCAGCTGGACATTAAAATATATATTTCCACCCTGCAAAATTTTTTTTTGTCAAAATTACAAACTGCTACATTTTTTTAAGGGCAACTGTTTGACCTCTTTTTACAAGATATAAGATAAGACTTTTGGTGTTTCCAGAATGTGTCTGTAAAATTTCAGCTCAAAATACATCATTATATATCAGATCATTTATTATATAATGTAGAATCTGCCCATTTTAGTGTCTGTGGACTATTTAGCTGTTTTTAGCCTGTGGCTTTAAATCCAAATGAGCTGCTTCTCCCTGCCCACTGCTCCGACGTGCATATACGTCAGATAAACAGCCGTCTGTGATAGAGACAGACACGGATAAAGCTAAAATAAGGTCTCAAGTTAAAAATACCAAGTAAGTTTATTTGATGTATTTGTGGTGGAGTTTATCCAAGCCTTTGTAAAACGATGAGTCACACACAAATGTTTTTTGCAGTACACACACACACGCGCGTTTACTGACACCATACGGCTGTAGTGATTATAGCATTTGAGAATTACATAGCAATTTTACTCTCCTCATTACAAACATGTATTAAAGTTTTTAAAAGGTTTAAACTTATAAAATTATTGAGGTGCAGCTGATCACAGAGAGTTGTAGCATGTGTTAATCCCAGTTTCTTGCAAAAACTGTTCTGTGGACATGTGTATACATGTTATTATGAAAACATAGTGCCTGTCAATCAATTTGGTGGGTGGGGAAAACTGTACTCCTACGTCACGTTGTGGTGGGCCTCAAAATCACTGGGATTTGGATCCTATTTTAACATCAGAAAATGTAAAAATTAGACTTGTTGTGTTTCTATCACTCCAGTATGACAATGGATACACTATACCTACACACAGTTCTGTCCAAACAGCTTCCAAAAGTTGATTTTCATCATAGATGCCCTTTAAATGACACAATAATAAGAACTTTCATGAATAAATAAATAAATATTTCAGTTGTTAAGCCAAAAATTTTTAAGTAGACCTTGGTGAAATCGAACTTTGGCCAAAATTTAAAAGATCCAAAAATCTAAGAAAAAACGAGGAAATATGAAAACTACCCTTTTTTTCTTTTTTGCAAGGAAGGCATTTGTATTTTGCCTGAGATCATTTAGAGCCATCATATAGTCCACAATATGAAGAAAATTCCTCAAATGTCTTTTCTCAAAAACAAGGGGGTGAGTAAATTATCTGTAAAGTTTTGTTCTGGAAGTCAACTAATCCTTTAAAAACTTTGGGAAATCCATCTAAAGCCCAGCTCATTCTGTGCAATTTCAAACATTTGGTCATCTGAGACAAATTTTGGAAATCCTAAAAAATTCCTTTAACCCTCTGGTAAAATCATCATCTGTCAGATGAAAGTCCACAGTCTTTTTTTTCTAGTTTTTTTTTTTCCTAGGATTGTTGTAAGAGCTGTCGCAGAATTGGAAATACAACAACCAGCACCTAAAAAATGCACCACAGGGGGCTATATCAGGAGTGTCTTGCTAAAACGTCAACTAAAAGTATTGCCAGTGACACTCAATCTAGTAGTTAGCAACAGCAAAGTACAATTTCAGAGTTGTTTGCAGCTGTTACACCATATGAAAAAACATCACGAAGGCATCAGGAGATAACTAATGCCATAACTCACTACTGTTTGCTCTAGAGAAAAATTAGTGTTTAATTTCCAAATATTTATGAACAAATTTGAATAAAAGTTGGAGTTAATATCTTTTCAGTTCTTTTTTTTAACTAACACTCGCCACATTTTAGCAATAAGAAGCTACGATACAGAATATTAAGCTGAAACTTGACTACAAAATTAAATCACAAATCAAATTGAAATCGCAATATCTGTTAAAAGAAATGCAATTAAATATTTTCCCCAAATCGCACAGCCCTATTATCAACAGCAAAAGAAAAGAAAAACTATAATGGACAAATTCTGTAACTAGCCATTTTTCTAAGGTGACAGGGCCAAAAGTGTCCTCACGCCGCCCGCCCACACTACACAATTTTAGCCCTAATTTTCCATTCTGTGACAGTTAGGATTGCCAACAAAAACCCAAATTCAGACACAAATCGCTGCTTGTTCATGTGAGTGACGGTGCAATGTGTGAATTTTCAAAGACGCCACCTGAAAGAAGTGCCAATGAGTCGCAGATGCCCGAGAGACATTTAGCAGGTTAAATCTAGACCTGTCTGCAATCCAAGTCCTGTGGTGTGAAATGTGTTTGGACATGAACTGACATTTACAAAGACAGACAGTTGTGTAACGTCAAAATAACAGCAATCTGACTTTCTGTCTTTGCTGTTTAGCCATAGGTGGCATTAGTTGAAATATCGAGGCCTGTTTTTTTTTTTCGGTTGCTGCATGTTGCTGCTGATTTGCACACAGGGATCAATAAAGCATCTTTCTAGTAACTATGAACATACAGTGGTGCTGCACGAGAGCATGAGCATAAAATGTCAGCCAAACATTTATGAGACCATAATTGACAGCAGCGAGAGTGCACACAACTTGGCATTTGCACATATTTGTGGCAGCAGCCTCAGACTGAACTATTATAGCAATTTGAGTACCCTTTGACTCTAATTAACTGCAGGACAAATAAAATAAAAGTGCACGGATTTGCAGGGAAATTGAGGGAGATGTGCTCTTCTGGGTAATGCTTCAGCCCGCAATTGACATAGCAAGTAAAACAGATTTGCAGCCCAATTTTTTGTAATAATAGTGTACCTAAACAGGGAACAATATATGAAATATTTGGAGAAACAAGGGGAATAAAAAGCAGTCATTTCATTTACAGCCAGCAGGCATGTTATTTACTCTGTAAGTACAAGAAACAAGGGGGTAATAGTTGCATCATTTTGTATTTTGTTTTGTGATATATATGAGAGATGTCAGGCTGTTTTCAGCTGCATTTCAGATACAACTGAACATCAGAACATGCTCTTTTGTTTGATGGTGGTGTTGTTGAGTTGGGGTTTGTGCAGTGCACTTTTATAAGTGGTTACGGTTTAAACTTGCCTTAAGTTCAAATAATTCTTTAAAAAAAATTCTCATCCCCTCCAAGAGCTTTTGGTCAGTTCAAGAGTTCACACTTAGCTCATGATTTATCACATAGCTTGTTTGGCATGCTGTCCCGGGAGAGAGCCCTGAGCTCAAGGGATCCTCGGGCCCAGGGCTCCCCCCCCTTTCACATGGCGAGGGGAAATTGAGCTCAGGTCGATCTCAAACTCCCCCGCTGCTGAGGCCAAGGTGAACTTCTTGAGAGTAAGACATTAGAAAAAGATTTAGGCTTATTATAGAGCATATTTGGCCGGTGGGAGGAAACCGGGGAACCCGGGGGAAACCCACGCGGACACGGGGAGAATATGCAAACTCCGCACAGAAATACCAGATGACCCAGCAAGGACCTGACGCCATTGGTATTCTTGCTGTGAGGCAACAGTGCTAGTCACTGGGCCACCGTGCCGCCCATTCTGGATAAAGGTGGAAGAAGGGGAGGAGGGGGGTTTCTTCCAAATGAAGATAGATGTAGAGAGGAAATAAGGATATATATATAGTGACTTGGGGTGCTTTGATTGGAAGATCATGATTAGCTAATGTGGGCCAGCTGGGTCAATCATGAGCACATGCTCCTCTCGAAATTAGTTTAAAATTAAACTTCACTTCAAGAGTTCACACTTAGCTCATGATTTATCACATAGCTTGTTTGGCATGCTGTCCCGGGAGAGAGCCCTGAGCTCAAGGGATCCTCGGGCCCAGGGCTCCCCCCCTTTCACATGGCGAGGGGAAATTGAGCTCAGGTCGATCTCAAACTCCCCAAAAAGCAAATGATAAACGCTCGGGACAGCAGCCGCGTATTTACAACAGGAACTCCCCAAAGTGCAAAGAAAAAAGCGCTATATCCGGCTGCTCGATATAACGTGAAGAGTTGGTTGGGGATAAGCTTTTCTAGGGAGTGTGTGAAGGCCAGGGTAGGTCTGGTGGCTATGAAATAAATATTGGAGGCTAAGTTTGACTCCTGCGGGAGTCTGAGTGTGGCTAGGAGTGTAGGTGGGGGAGACTCATGGGAGAGTTGGGGCTTAAGTAGGGCTTCTGTGGGAGTCAGTGCTTAAAAGAAGGTTTGTGAGAGGTGATAGAGAAGGGTGTGGAGTTGGCTGATTAAGAGGGAAGAGATTTGGCAGCAGAAATATTCAACGCTGCTGGGGGAAAAGAAAGGGGAGAGAAGCTGGAAGAAACATAAGTATGCTATAAAATTACTGTACGGAATATACAACTATACAGAATGCAGCAGAAGCACTCAATGCTGGCAGGTAGCTTGACACTGGCATGGGAAAAGAAAGGGGAAGGCAGCTGGAAGTAACACAGATAAAATATATGAACAATACAATATAGACATGAAACATACTAGTGGACTCCTATGCTTAATGAATGCACTAAAGCAGCGAAAGCACTCGACCCTGGCAGAAAAAATAAATGGGAGGGAGACCGGCTGCAAGTAACACACATATGCTATACTATTACTATACAGAATATACAAACTAAGCAATAAAAAGATACTAATGCAGCGGGAGCCCACAACGCTGGCAAGGGGAAAGAAAAAGGGAGAGCTGTTGGAGGTAACATGGTTACTATGCAAAATACAAAATATAATGAACATGCAATGCTAATGAACTACTATGCAGAATAAACAGGTTAATGCCGATACTGGTGAATAACTATACAGAATAAAACTGATGCAGAGGAACCACACAACGCTGGCAGGGGGAAACAGGAAGGTGAGGGCGATAGGTGAGGCTCTTGCGAGAGCCAAAGCTCGTTTAAACTCCTGCGGGAGACGGAGCTTAGGGTAATGTTAAGGTGGAGAAAGGAGATTGGATAAAAAAGGTAAGGAGTAAAGGGCTGGGCAGCAGAAGCACTCGACGTTGACAAGGGGAAAGAAAGGGGAGAGCTGCTGGAAGTGACATGATTATTATGCCGAAATACACAATATAATAAACAAAATAGTAATGGACTACTATGCAGAATAAACACAAAATGTAGACAGTTGGTGAATAACTATATGGAAAATAAATAAACTGGTGCAGCGGAAGCACTCAACACTGGAATGGGAAAAGGAAGATAGCTGGAAGTGGACACAGATATACAGTACTATACGATTAATATGCAAAAGACACAATATAAGACATAGAAGACAATAGCAAACTACTATGCAGAATAAATTAATTAAAAGCAGCGGAAGCACTTGATGCTGGCAGGAAAAAAGAGAGGGAGAGCAGCTGTAAGTAACACAAATATGCAATACAATTACTATACAGAATATACAAACTATGGAATAAGAAAGATACTAAAGCAGCGGGAGCACACAACGCTGGCAGGGGGGAAGAAAAGGGGAGAGGCTGTTGGAGGTAATGAGATTACTTTGCAAAATACAGAATATAATAAACTTGAAATGCTAATGAGCTACTATGCAGAATAAACAAATGTAGATACTGGTGAATGACAATACAGAATAAATAAACTGATGCAGCGGAAGCACTCAATGCTAGCAGTGGAAACAGGGAGGTGAGGGGGATAGGTAAGAGTTGTAAGAGCAGAAGCTTGTGCTGACTCCTGTGATGAGAGTCTAAGGCAAGGGGTTAAGAGCTGGGAAGGAACAGCGGAAGCATTCAACGCTGGCAAGGGGAAAGGAAGGGTGAGGGTGAAAGGTGAGGTTCTTGCGAGAGCCAAATCTCATGTTGACTCCTGCGGGAGTCTGACCTTAGGGTAATGCTTAGATGGATGAAGGAGGTTAGATGAGATTCAAAGGCAAGGGGTAAAGAGCTGCGAGGGAAACAGTGGAAGCACTCAACATTGGCAGGGGGAACAGAAGGTGAGGGTGAAAGGTGAGGCTCTTGCGAGAGCCAAAGCTCGTGTTGACACCTGCGGGAGTCTGAGCTTAGGATAATGCTAAGATGGAGCATGGAGGTTAGATGAGAGTCTAAGGCAAGGGGTAAAGCTGGGAGGGAAACACTGGAAGCACTCAACGCTGGCAGGGGCAACGGAAAGGTGAGGGTGATAGGTGAGGCTCTTGCGAGAGCCAAAGCTCGTGTTGACCCCTGCGGGAGTCTGGGCTTGTGGTGGTGCTGATGGAGCAAGGAGGTTAGACGAGAGTCAAAGGCAAGGGGTAAAGAGCTGGGAGGGAACAGTGGAAGCACTCAATGCTGGCAGGGGGAACAGGAAGGTGAGGGTGATAGGTGAGGCTCTACCAGAGCCTAAGCTCAGATTGACTCCTGCAGAAGTCTGAGCCATAGAGGGGGTTTGCTAGGGATGGACAGATAGATGGCTTTGGATAGAGGATAAAGGGGTGGCCAAGATTGGGCTGAGAGGTTTAATAGGACCGACTGGGGTTTGAAATAAAAAGACTGAGGCAAATTTAGGATTTGAAAAGCTTCAGAAGACCATTGACCGAGGGTCTGGATCTGATGCTGGGAAAGCCTGTTAATGGCTGCTGTGGTGGCAGAGCCAATTCTGAATGAATGGCTGGGAAATGGTTAAGGAGGGAATCGTGAGAGGCGGAGGACTTTGAGGTGTTTCTGGAACCAAAGACGTGATACTAGACGATTAGCGTCGTCAGTAAAAAGGGGAGGGCTAGGGGGTTTGTTTCTTGTGATCCCTCCTAGCATAACTACACTTGAGGTGGATGAGTGAGGGCAGAGATGTTGGAGATGTAAATGACATGTCCTTTGTTGAATTGATCTGTCTTATTTTGCAGGATGAGGAAACCCTATATTTCCTTATCGAACAAAATTAGATCTGCTATGGTGGGGTGGAGTGAGGGGTTGAGTTTGAATATGTTCCATGCTGTGATGTGTGACTAAAGGGCTCTGAGGGCTTCTACTTGGAAGATAAGCGATATGGGGTTTGGTGGAAGGGGGTGGCTTAAGGTAATGTCGTTTCTGGAAAGGGAGGGACAGGCGTTGGGTTGGGGTCCACTTCTGGAGCCAATGACCAGAGTTCTGGAAAGAAAAATGAGAGAGTCAGTGATTTGGTTTTGCAACCTGGCACGTGTTCAGCAGACATGATAAATTGTTTTTTTTTTTTTTTTGGCTAATGTCAAAATAAGATGTCTTAAAAGCAGCATTAAAGGTTGGGGAGTAGGAAAGCCTTTTTCTATGCATTGGACGGTGTTTCTTTGTCACAATGCATGAGAATACTAGAGGTGGACCATTCGTCTCCCTATAGTATGGCGGCAGCGACCATTGGGTACAGTTTGAAGAAACAATGGTTTTCTGGAGTGGAAATCAATTGAGGGGGCCATGTGGTGGCGAACTAGTGGCCTACGAGTAATCTTTGAACCCAACTGATGGGGCAGCATCAGTATATAGGCTAATGACTAATGGGGTGAGAACAAAATTGCTGTAGAAGGAACAGCCGTTCCATAGCTTAAGGAAGGCAATCCATAAGTTGAGTTCATTTCGGGTGGGTTTGGTGAGAGAAATTGTGTCTTCTAAATTGTGGACTGTGATAGGGAGCTGGAGCAGGTAAGTTGTAAATAGGTGACCTTTTCTTGAAATATAAGGGAAAGAGAAATGGTTTGGTCAATTTTCTCTTTAGGAAGGGAAATGTTTGCGAATACAAGTTGATGCCTAGACATTCTATAGATGTATTGGGTCCAGCCTCTGTGAGAGGAATACCTAGATTGGCGAAAACCTTTTGGGTGATCTCTAGGTGTTTGGCTGGAAGCGATGTGGGGGAGAGATGATTAGAATATCATCTAAAAGTTGGATGAGACGGGGGATTCTGAAAATATTAGATAGAATCCATTTGTCGGAGAATTTGCGACTTGCACTGCTTATGGCACTAATGCATAAAATCTTGAATGGTGGGGCAGAGAATGGTCCAATCATAAAGTAGTTGTCGATCTCTTTTTAAATAAGATGATCGACAGTTTCGGGTTCTGCAATAGCTGATTAAAGATTAGGACAAAGACTAATGGAAGGGAGAGCTGAGACGCCCGGTGGAAACCGTGGGTTAGACCTGAAATGAGAAAGTCAGAAAGATTAGTGTCAGGGTGAGAACGCAGTTCTCTAGCAAGGTGAGGAATATTTACAGGAATCGACAGATAATGTTTTAAATTTTTTTTTTTTTTTTTTTTTTTTTTTGTAGACATTTGTCCCCCCACGAGATGGTGGAGCTGAGGATATGGAGCATGGCTTGGCTGGTGGTCCTGGAAATACCTCTTGAAGGCAGAGTAGGTGAAGTGATAAGTTTAAATCCTTGGGGCGTATTACGATCGGACTTCAATGTTCAATGTGTAGAATATTTTCACGAGCCGGGTAATTTTCAGAAGTTAAATAGCTATCGGAAGTGGCGGGGTTTATTTATCTGTTTGTTTATTTATTTTATGTATTTTTAATTTATTTATTGATTTGACTTCGAAAACGATGTTGACATTTGATTTGTACTTGAACTGTACTTATTAGAAACTGTGTCAATGGAATGTTGGCTATGGGCTTTACTTTAAAACATGATTAAATAACATTACGTTTGGAATCCTAACATGTTAAAAATTAGAAGCATGACTGACCCAATTTATGCACAAAGTCTTTGCAACTGAGTCTGTTCATGAACTATCAGGAGAGAGGGCGGGACTATCTCATGTTCTGAGAGCTCTTGAATAGTGACACTTCTCCTTTCAGCTATTGGCTCAATGGAGTGTCAATCAAAAGTGCAAAGGTCAGCGGCCATTTTGTAGACCAAGTTACAAGTGTTTGTCTACAAGATGCTACTTTACTGAACGCACTCCAGTGACTATTTTTTGATGACAGCAGTGTATCCATGGATGTTTATCAACGTATAAAAATGTTATGGACTAATGTTTTTATGGATTGGACTGCTTTGATCCTTGCAGTCGAATTACTCCAAGCAGTTAAAATGTTATGGACCTTTGGACAGGCCGGAGGCTTGAGAGGTGGGTTTATTTGGTTTGTTATAATTGCTGGTTGGACACAGTTCAACGGAGGACACTAGTCCATAGTGTTTGTGTCTTTTTAAAAAGGTTTAAATTATTCTAGTCACGCCTTTGTAAAGATATAAAAAATGTTTAGTCTTGCTGGAGAGTAGTTATTTTGCGAGGCTTCCCCTTAAGGCATGCTATGTACGTTACCACAGGTGGACTGCTAAGAGAGCAGTAAGAGTTGGGCTTCATTGCAGTGGCTGTGGCTGAAGTTTCAGGGAGAGCAGGGCTCTGGTTGAAGTTGTAGATGTTTGTTGGTTATGTCCATGTTGCTAGGTTGAAAGTGTAATGCTGTAAAAGTTTTTTAGAGCTAGAGCTTTTTAGTAGCAGGAAGCAATCTTCCAAATGAAGATAGATGTAGAGAGGAAATAAGGATATATATATAGTGACTTGGGGTGCTTTGATTGGAAGATCATGATTAGCTAATGTGGGCCAGCTGGGTCAATCATGAGCACATGCTCCTCTCGAAATTAGTTTAAAATTAAACTTCACTGAGTGAGTGCCATCTTGTGGTACCATCCCTTAGAGGCTCTAAATCCCTTTCCAGAACCTTTTCATTCACCATTCCACGTAGGTGGAATGATCTTGCCAATCCCACACAAACTGCTTTATTGTCATTCCTCTACATGTGTGAACATACAGTATAATGAAATGTTATGTCTTGCAGGAGCATGGTGCTTCATAAATAAACAATCATAAACATGAACACTGGACATAAGAGCTATTTTAAACCTATGAGCAATATCACACCAGTAGCAGTGCGATATATATAGCAGTGTGTAGTAGCAGTGCGATATATGTATATAATATTGCATTTATACAACAGTTCAACGACATAATCATGTATATAAAAAAACAACACGGAGAGTCTAAAAGTCTTTTGTATGAGGAACTATTTTCTTCTGCCATTCATTCACATCTGCAGCTGACGTCAGAACAAAAGAAACCGTTTCTACTTCACCAACGTCACTTTAGAGTTATTTGAATGATTCTCTAGCGTAATGTATAAAGTGATCACAAAACAGGTGATTTTGCTCACAGTTTAAGATTATAAGGCTGAACAGCATGAAATGCCATCAGTGTAGAGACATTTCTCAATATTTCTCTGTTGCAATCGGGAATTCACATTAATTATTCCCGAAAAAGGCAAAGCAAAGCAAACACTACCAGACTATGGTATAGATACAGCACTACAACATACAAAAGAGCGAGAGATCAACTTAGATAGTCATTGTTTTATAATGATTTGATCAGCTGTGGATTTAAATTACGCAGTTTTTCTCCTCTCATGCTGTGTTCATACCAGACGTGGAGAAGCATCAAGCGCAAGTGATTTACATGTTAGGTCAATGCAAAGGCATAATGCTGTGTTCACACCAGACGCGGAACGCGTGGATAAATTGCGCTATTCGCGCGAAAATAGACGTGTGAACATTTGAGTTTACTCGCTTCATTCGCACGACAAATTCCGCTTCATTCGCATGTCAAATTCACTTCAGAACAGACGCGGATTCGCGTCATAGGCAGGGCTTCTGTCTGCCCGGTGACTGTAGCTTTATTGCTAAATGGCTAACATGGATTTTATTGAGAAAATAACTGTGTTTATGTGCTTTTATGAAGGCTGAAAAAAAAAACATCGATACGTTTGGAGCCGTGTCTGAGTCCACTGGATCCTTTCAGAGGTGCACCCAGCTCTGTAACCAGCTCATAAACTCCTCCAGAAACTCAACCTGGATGACGGAGGCTTTCAGCGGTGCTGACTGAGCCGAGCCCAGTTTGATGAACTGTTGTCGGTGTCGGCTGGAGGATTTCCCCTGGGACACCAACAACAGGTGCTACGTCACAATCATGCCCCCACAAGAGCAAGCTCCTGATTGGTTAACGTGGCGCGAATGTCCGCAAAAGTTCAGATTTTTTAACTCAAGCGATTTGTGCGTATTGCGCTATCCGCGCTGTGCCATTCGCGCAATTCGCGCCGCAGGATGTGTATTCGCGCCTTTGCATTGACTTAACACGTAAATCACTCGCGCTTGACGCTTCCTCCGCGTCTGGTGTGAACACAACATAAGGGTTTATTATGTGGTCTCTGTCGCCATCTCGTGGTGGAAAGTCAACCGTCTTTGCTCTGCTCAGTATGACAGGCTGATGGATGCTGATGCGCTGTCCTAAACAATATATATTTAAAATAGTCCTCCACTGTCCTTATAAATAAACTGCATAGTTGCAATCTAAACAACTACATTCTCGCCTAAAAAAAGCCTCAAAAGTACATTATGTTGCCCAACAGCTGCAATATCTGTCAAGTGAGTTTATTAATCTGCTGTCACTCTATAGACCTGTTTCTTCATTGCTGCATGGAGAGCGCCAAAGTGACCAGCTCCTTCCCGTAGGATGCTTAGAACTTTAGAATTGTCATCAGCGAGAGCAGCGTTTCTCAACTGGGTTTCAATACTGTTTTGAGTGGCTTATGGGGTATTTTTGTGATGCAAAACTTTCATTTTGAAAGACGTGTGTTAATGCTGTCAGATGCGGTTCAAGTGTGAGAGAAAAACATTCTCCTAATTCAATGTCTGCCATCAGATAAAATGTTGAAATATAGCGTCAGTGTTCCTGACCTGTCAGCTGTTATAATGTACTCCGTGGCTCTTCAATGCACACATCACACGCAATACGTCACTGCATTATAGAGCAATCCTATTACTGGCATGAAACTTAACAGGTAAGCCATGCAATTTCAAAAAATACCAATAAAAATATGTTACTGATACTCTGCTGGTTGCCTTGCATGTTGATTCTGATCAGGAGCAGTTTAAGTTTCATTTAGTTAGTTTGTATTGTGTAGTATTTACCATGGTATTTGTTTTTCTGCTATTTCAAAATGCCACTTTATTAATTATTTTAATTTACCACAATTTATTATTGTTGTGTTTCAATCAGTGTGTTGGTGAAATAGTATGTATGTGTATCAAACATATTGGTGAATTACATTTGTTTGGGTTGGTTATATATTTGAAAAAAGAGAAAATGTTCACTTTAGGGATGACAGAGCTCCAATAATTTTGCATTCTAAGAAAAAGATCTATGTGGGCAGAGTAATACAGAAGGGTGAGGAGGCTCTACCAGACAGAACTGTTGTATAAATAACTATACATAACATACCGGAGCGGTAATCTAACTATATTACCTTGAATACTTAACTATTCACATAACCTAAGACAGACTATACAAGTACTTTTACGTTTGAAACAAACAATACTGTGCAGGATATTGCGCAAAAGAGCTATTTAAGGTTGAAGACAACAAGTAGCGCAACATGATTGTGTGGTATATTCACAAGTTAACATTGTTTTCCTTATTGGGTCATTGTAAGGTGGAGTTTAAGTAAAGTGTCCGGCGCATATAGAGAGAAGAGTGTTTCCACAGGTCGTTTGTCAAGCCCACTCGCCTGTGTGAAGCACACTCAGAATGCACAATGTTTTTTCATGCGATATGGAGAGATTAATAAAGTGTCAAATGTGCAAAATGGTGCATTAAAGTGTCAGAGAGATGAAAGAGTGTTTTCTACAGGAGGTTTGTCAAGCCCACTCACCTGTGTGAGGCACACTCAGTATTGCATAATGTTTTGAGATTTTTCTATGGTGGGATCCTGGATTTGGAGAGCTGTGATTGTGGATAATATTTCATAGGGTGGTAAGATGGTTGGAGTTGAGGGCTTTAACAGCTTGTGGAAAGAAGCTGCTGAGATGTCTAGCTGAGCGGGCTCTAATACTCTGGAACTGTCTTCCTGATGGCAAGAGCTGGAAAAGATTGTGGACGGGATGGGTGGAGTTTTTCACAATACTGCTAGTTTTACTGGAACATTGTGAAATGAAATCACTAGTATTATTCATATGGTAACTCAAAACTCAGGCAAGCACTTTCATACGTCATTTAAAAAAAGTCCTACCTTGGTATAAGTAGCATTTATTATGTGTATTGCCTCTTCATGTTGAGTTGCATAAAGTCAGCATGAGCCGGAAATTGCTGAGACTTTTATTTCAGTAAACGTAAACTTCCAACTGACAAAGAATAGTGAGTAGGGATGAGGTTTTCTTTTATTGCATCATTCCCTAATAGCAAACTAACGGTAAGACTGGTGTGGTTACGAGTATTGTGGCTGAAGTCATCTAACTGACATCAACAGACAAGGACCACTACTCCAAATGTAGAAGAAAACGATCAGCCTCTGATTTAAGTTTACCGAAACAAACTTTTTTTTCGGTGAATTATCTTGCATGGATTAATTGATCACCTAAAGAATAACAATGTGAGCTGGGAAAACATACATTGTACATTTTGATTTCACACTTGACTTTCATGCCTTTCTTATTTGTAAGTCACTTTGGACAAAGGTGTCTGCTAAATGACTAAATGCAAATAAGTGTAAATTTATGGTCAATTCTAGATTAAATCACACTTGAAAGTAAATTCAAGTTGTGCCTTATGATTTTAGCCCCGATTTTTGACTCGCCGACAGGTGTTTGAGAAATGGCTGACAAATGCCTGAAATCACAGGCAAGTCGGTGCTTGTTCACAATCACACAGTGTGAACTATCAAAGGTGCGATCTGAGAGAATCGCTGATGAGTCGCCGAGACCTGTCAGATATTTGGCATGCTAAATATATGGACCTGCTGGCGATTCAAATCATGCCGTGTGAAATGTGTTCTGATTGAAAATAACATCGACGATTACCTACAGCCAATGAGAGAATGGCATCCACTACTAGCCTATGGGTATCTGCAGGCCAGCGGGAGGTTGGGGAGAAGTTAAAAGCACTTATTTTCTGTTTATTTGGAACCAAAAAATGGAGGAAAAATTTGTGGAAATAGTAGGAGCAGCCATGTCTGTTTGACGTGTCGTTTGAGCAAAACCACAACCGGGTCGAAAAAGAACAAAAGTTGAGGAGAAATGACTCATTTCCTTCGAAAAGGCCAGGGGAGCAAATACGTCCATTTTCTACCCCACTAACGGCTTCTTTCTCAGGGCGTACTCACACTATGTACAGTTGCCTTGAACCGGGCCGAAGCATACTTGTCCCCCATCCCCCCTCACACTGCATTCGGGCCTGAACACACTTACGTCATAAATGATGCGCTGTTCAGTTTAAGAAGCATTCTCGCTCAGCACAGTGGAGATTTCTTTATATCGTTATATGCGGTGACACGCAGTCAAATATTTTGTCGAACAGATGGGCCACTTTTGACGCTCATAAACAATCAAAGTCCTCGTGCTGCAGGAATTAGGAGGTTTGCTAAAGGTGCAGCTGTCGTGCAGTGAGGGGTTTGCGTTCAGTGAACAGAAAGAATGATTAATAAATCCATATGAAACAGTCCCCCAAAAGTCACGTCTCGTCTTCAGTTTCGAGATCAGGTGAGCCCAAGTGAACCGCGCTCTGGCCCACCTCTTCCCACCAGGTCAGGGCCGGCCAACTGAACCTCGCCTGAGCCCGATTCAGAGCACTCACACTTCTCAAACAATCCGAGAAACAGGCCTGGGCACGGTTCGGATAGCATAGTGTGAGCGCACCCTCATTATGTTAATAACAAAGTTAATAACAAAAGACTACGTGACCTTGTGTTGTTTCCATGTCACTTCTCGCGTGTGTTTGGTTGTGAGACATAGTTTGCGAACCAAGACAAAGTTGTCTGCGATTCTTCCTATTCCAAAGTTACCCCAGATAGTCATGCAGTGTAAAAACATCTGTGACACCATTGCTTTGAAAATTGTGCAGTCTGAACTCCGCATTACTCCCTTGTTTCTCGTATTTTCAGGATAATTATAAAGCCTCTGGACTGTAAATTAAAGCGGTGCTAGTTTCCACAAACCATAGTGTTTCTCTTTTACTTGCACACAAACATGTATAGGTATATTTTTTACAAACATGAATGTGAATGTGGTTTACTTGCCATGTAATTTGCAGGCTGTTCTGTCCTAGAGACTCTGAATACATGAACATTTCAGACCAACCAGAGATTAAAGGAAATGCCAGCTGTTAAAGTCAGTTCACCCAGAAAGGAAAATGGTGTCATCATGTACTCAACCTCCACTTGTTCCAAACCTGTTCTGTCTTCTGTTGAAAGGACGATATATTGAAGAAGGTTGGGGGGAAAAAAAGCATAGCAATGTTTTGTTCCTACTATAAATGTTGATGTCTGTTTTTCTACAGCATTCTTCAGAACATTTTGTTTGTGTTCAGAGTTCAAAGAAATTCAGTTTAGAATCACTTCATTGTGCATAAATGGTCAGAAAACAATCATTTAAAGACAGACATTTTTACCTAACATTCTTTGTCTGTCCCATCTGCACACATTCTTCTAATCGGAATCCCACTTGTGCCCTTGATGTCATAACGGTGCAAGGCCAAAGGTGCTCTGTGATTCCTAAAAACGTGGCAGCTACAGGACACACTCAATTACCATTGGCTATCTCGGAGACTTGACAGCACAAAGCCACCGTGGTTACTCACAGAGAAACAAAACACTCTGGCAATTCCATTAGCATGCTGGGCGCTTGCCAACAACTCTCTGCATTATGTTCCATGGTAGACAAATTGGCAGTCAAAATGGTGTTGTGAAGGGGGCTAATTGCTTGAGTGCAGGGTTAGTCTGTATTTCATGCGAGACTCGAGATGCGCAGGGAGATGGGCTGACCCAAACTGCCTGACGTGTCCTGAGATGCAGAGATGAACGTAATGCCAGAACACCTCTGGTGATGTCTGCTGTTGCGATCTGACATTTCTTGTGAAGGAGAATGTTATTCATTAGCTTTTTGCTAATGAGGCAAAAGCTTAAAGACCCGCTGAAATTAAAAGCCTGTTAAAGTAACCATGAGATTAAAACTGACAATTCTTTTTGCTAATGGAATACTGCTCTTTTACTATTAGAATAAATTATATATCCATGCTCATCGTCGTATTTTAAGCATGTGCTCTTTGGAGATTTTAGTTCTCTTGCAACAACATGTCTTATCTTCCCATCTCTTGATGTCATATTTACTGGTGCGACAACAGAAATCCATTTCAATTCCCTATTGGACAAAAAAAAAGTGTTGGAGAAGTCATTTGACTTTGACATACATAAAGTCATTCTGACTTTCATTACAAGCAGACTTAATGGTGACCATTCATTTAGTGTGAACTTCTTCAAACTTCAAGACAATCAATCCGACGCAATCTTTCATTTTATTCTGAATTTAACTTTGAGAATATAAATCAGGGATTCTGCAGGTTTCTGTAAAGGGCACCTATGATGAAAGTCATCTTTTGGAAGCGGTTTGGACAGGACTGTGTGTAGGTATAGTGTCCACAGTCATACTGGGGTGATATGAAGACAGTAAGTCTCTTTTTTATTTCCTGATGTTAAAATATGATCCAAAGCCCTCCCATTTTGAGGCCCACTGCAACGTGATGTAGGGGTGAGGTTCGCCTGCCCACCAAATTGATTGATAGCTGCGTATTAACATGTCTCCATAGTAACATGTATAATCATATCAACAAGACACGACGTGCACAAAGCAAGTGGGATTAAAAGATCTGTTCAGCGCTCTGTGATCATCAATCATCATGATATGTGATCAAAAATGAGTTTTACAAGTTTAAAACAGTGCATGATTGTAATGAATTACAGCGATTTACTTCAGCTTTACTTCATCACCACAGACGCGTGTCAGTACAATTATAAAAGATTTGTGGTTTGTAGATGTTAAATCACGTTTATTTTGTACATTAACATAACAGATAACCATACAGCAGTGGATATTTATGTGTATCCTGTCACATTTGCCATGCAAAAACAGTGCAAAGTTAAACGTGCATGCTGTGTGTGTGTCCGTTCATGAACTTTGTAATGGCATTGTGTGTCTCATCGTTTCAACTCCACAACAAATACATCAAATAATAAAGTGGGAAAGTTCTTACAGTGGTATTTCTCACAAACGTTGCGTGAGATCTGCTTCCTTCATGTCTGTCACTGTGCTGTTTATCTGACACAGCCGAGGCAGAGATTGAGGCACACTCTGACAGCCACGTGGGAACGGTGTGTGGGGAGAACTGACATTAAAGGCACAGGCAACAAAAACAGCTACATTGTGTTCAGAGCAGGAAATCCTAATGTACAGAAAGGTATAATAAATAATCCAGCCTGATCTCACAAGAAAACATAAGTATTTTACGTTTTGTCAGTTTAGTGGCTTAGTGTTCAGTCCTATGAAAATGTACGATTTTAAAAAGGCACCCAACACCACCACTAAACCCAACCGCCATTGAGTGATGAGCAAATCGTACTAAATTGTACGAATTTGATCGTACGAATTCATATGAATCAGCCACTAAATCAAAAAGTTATGAATTGCCATGAGAATGTGTTGAATAATCTGATGGGTGTTTTGAGCTGAAACTTTACAGACACATTCTGGAGACACAAAAGACGTATCTTAAATCTTGAAAAAGGGGTAAAATAAGCGATGTGTGCTTTATTTTTCGTTCCCTGATTAGGGAATTTAATTCTTGCTGTAATTTGTCTAAAAGTGGTTGTGGATGGAATTTCTTTGCGATAAAAAACGTTAATATATATATATATATATATATATATATATATATATATATATATATATATATATATATATAAATTATTGGTGATTGAGTATTGGCCCAATAGGGTAGCTTTACTTCAAGAAAAATCAAGACCTGTTTAAAATGATGAGTCCTACAACTCAATATTTCAGGGAATGTTTGACTTTTTAAGGCCTAAAAATTTAGTTTTTGAAATGTAAGACTTTTTAAGACCCAGCGGACACCCTGTACATCAACTTTAGTAAACAAAGCCAACAAATTTTCAAAGTGCATTAAAGGTGAAACTATTTGCAGTACAGACCATGTCCATGATTACAGTAATACATTCAATTGATTCAGTACAAATACCAGTCTAACAGATTGTTCAGTTAAATGGTAGTGGATGACAATAGAAGCTTTACACACAAGTTAATCACTCTTACAGTAAAGACAAGTGGGAAATGTGACTTCTCCTAAATACTGACAGTTTTATTGTTGGGAGATATTTAAATTGGGAAAAATATGTATATTATTTGAACCAAGAAAACAATTCTACCTAGTGAAAACAAGTAGCAAATCATCCTAGCTAGTAGCTACAATGTAAAGGTGTTTTATTATTTTAAAGAGTTTTATTTAAAAAAATGTCTCTTCAATATGACCCCAATGCTCAAATAATGTTATATATAGGCCTAATAAAAATAAAACAACACATTTGCACATTATGCTAAGCTAGCAGGTTAACGTTTTAATGAGATGCTAAGCTAGTACACTGTGTTTACCACACTGTTCGAAACACAAAGCTATCAAACCAAATATTTATATTGGCAACTGTTTAAACGTGTCCTTGTTACGCGTTACTTGTATTTACTGTAGTAAATAGACTTAATTATGCAATTGCATACATACATGCATGTACCTCTAAACCTAACCCTCATTGTAACCCTAACCATAAAGTACTTAATATTACTCACTAGTTAAATAAATACAGTGCTCAGCATAAATGAGCACACCCCATTTTAAAAATCTATATTTGTATCCATTTCTCAGTAAATATGGGTAATATATCTTGGTGCATTTGAACAAAACAGATTTAAGAAACTGATATATTTATTAGACTAATATTTTAGTCAGAACATCTTTAGAAATGGAATGATAACACATTTAAAATTACAAACTACAACATTTCAACTAAATTGTATATATTTTTTATTTATTTAAAAAAAATGTATTTAATATTTTTCTATATCATATAAATTTGGGTGTACCCATTTTTGGACCGTTATCGTAAGTTATTTTGTTAGATAAGCTCCAGTTTTGGCTTCAGTACTGACTAATCTAATGTTTATGCACAAACACAATATTAAAAAGCCTTCTCTAGAAAATATTAATTTAAGTGAGAGATTCGTGAGGGATGTACTTATATATGGTACTTGCACTGTAACAAGTACATCTTAAAATAAAGTGTAACCTATTAAGTGTAACAGATGGAATCTATAGTAGTAATATCTAACATATTTAAAACTACATAGTTTAAAAACAAAATACTGTTATAATAGTTCAGATGACAAACATAAAGCAGTTTACTTCTGGTACAATAAGTAGACCAGATGTATAGCTACATCAGATAAAAGTATAAGTTAAGTGCATGTCAATGAAATAAGAGCAAAATACAATTTAATAAAATGCAAACAAACTGTGGAAAACATTTATTCATGGCATGTATAAATTCAAGGGTTAGAAACATTCACATAACATCTGAAAAACATGTGATTATGTAATGTGCTGTAAACAGTGTGAGTAGAGTGCTAATAATTTCTTAGTTGGAGGCCATGTTCTCTTATATAGCGATATAGACTAATGTCTACCTTTTTTCCAAATCAATGAACAGACTCCCATTGCTGCAGCTCACTTTATCCCATAAGTTGAAGTAATCAGTTTTCATCAGAGAGGTATAATTTACAACCACAAGAGGTCGATATACACACTAGCAAACGCTCCTGTCAGGGCCAACATACCCCCTGGGGCTTATTTTTCCCCAAAACAAATGCCACTTCTTCCAGCCAAGCAGCTTCACTTTGCCATTTGTAGGTTAGTCCGGATAAATCATTCAACCCCCTCCTGCAAACATCCACAACAGTTCCTTTCAGATAATAAGGTCAGGGAGCACATTCCAGGCCAAGGTTGACAGTTTTGGAGTCTAAATTAAGAGTCCGCATGTGGTAGAATCCTGGTCAACAACAGCCTATGAACCTCAATGACCCTATTCATTTTTGTCACCTATAAGTACTGTATATATCATATTGTATTGATATGTATATTATATTATACATCCTTTTTTCATGTGAAGTCAAACAAATCAGAGAAAAATTCGGACAAATATAATAGTAATCAATTTCACACAGTGGTGACCCATGTAACACTGCTCCAACTGTATGAAATGGTGTGCAAGAATTGACTGAAAGGTGATCCCTTCATTTCTATGTTCTCTGGCAGAACAGATTCTCTTCAGATCAGGTTCACACACTGTGATGTACGACTTTGCCTCAGACACATACAATCTGCTGGCTTTGCTTAGTAAATACTGAAAATTTCTGTATTACTTCTAGGGGTCAGAGTGGTTTCCATCTCAGATGGAAGAAATCATATGATAGTCTAGGTGTGTCTGTATTATAATTTCTCAGTAGATACATAATTATAGATTATATTATTTAGAGTAATATATCTTCAGATGGAGTGGGTGTTACTCTGTTTTTTTATGTAAAATTGTCAGAGAAGAAGTCAGAGATGAAAGCAATGCAAATAAAAGTGTTAATCTCTCCATGTTTTATTTAGTTTTTGTCAAAACCATTATTTATATGTCCATATACCCACTATATCCCCATAAAAAAACATGTTTGGTCAAAATTGATGCCTAGAGGTGCATTTGTACAGTGTTGGGTTTTAATAACAAAATATGAAGAACATCTTGGAATTTAAATCAATTCCTTATGCATTGTTTCCATGCATTGTCACAGAAAACAAAATGAAACATGAATCAATGCAACATGCTTAGGAATATGTTACTTAACATCAATATATTGGGATAATATTAATAGGCCAGGCATTTTCACCACTAGTTTGTAATGTTTTTGAGCTCACCAAAACTACAATATAAAAGTACAAATTTAAAAATGTAGTTATTTCCATGCTGGCAATGCTAAATTTGATCATTATTCATCATCTTCACATCATAAGAAATATTTCTGTCATAAGGTTACGTTTTTGGAAAATTTGATTTATAAATCATCTAAAAGATGAATAAATGAGCTTTCCAGTGATTTTAAATAGATACAACTATATGAAAATCAAAAAAGAAAATCTAAATATTGATCAAATCACCTTTAAAGTTGTCCAGGTTAAGTTCCTAGCAATGTATATTACTAATAAAAAAAATTAATTTTGAAATGTTTGCAGCATGAATTTTACAAAATATCATTGAACCTGATCTTTAGATAATAATCAGATTTTCATTTTGCTATACCAACAAATATACCTGTGCAATACAAGTACAGTCACATACAGTTGAAGTCAGGATTATTAGCCCCCTTAGAGTTTTTTTATTTCCCAAATTATGTCAGTATGTCTGATAATATTTTTTGTCTCCTGGAGAAAGTCTTATTTGTTTTATTTCGACTAGAACAAAAGCAGTTTTTCATTTTTTTAAAAACATTTTAAGGTCAAAATTATTAGCCCATTTAAGCATTTTTTTCCCCAATGGTCTACAGAACAAATTGTGCTCTGTAAATATTTATTTGTATTATCAATACTTTCGTGGATTTGTTTTTCATTTGTTACGTTTTTACTGATTTTTTGATGATTAGAGTTCATAGGGGAAAAAAATGAAAACAATTTTACAATTTGTGTTTAAGAAGACTGTATTTGTCATTTTCAAACTATTTAATGCATCCTTGATAAAAACAAATAATAATAAAAAAAAATAGGTAACACTTTACAATAAGGTTGTATTAGTAAATTGTAGTTTAGGCATTTACTAACTATCAAATAATGAACAATACATTTGTTACAGTATTTATTCATGTTAGTTAATGGAAATACAGTTATCATTAGTTTATGTTAACTCACGGTGCGTTAACTAATGTTGACAAGCGTAAATTTAGATGTTAATAATGCATTAGTAAATGTTAAACTATGAATACTAAATGCTGTACAAGTATTGTTCATAATTAGTTCATGTTTGTAATTACATTAACGAATGAAACCTTATTGTAAAGTGACCCCCCAAAAAAAAATAATAATAATAATAAATATATATATATATATATATATATATATATATATATAATTTAAAACTGCTTTTATTCTAGTCGAAATAAAACAAATTAGACTTTCTCCAGAAGACACACACACAGTTGAAGTCAGAATTATTAGCCCCCTTTTGAATTTTTTTCTCTTTTTTTAAATATTTCCCAAATGACAGAGCAAGGAAATTTTCACAGTATGTCTGATAATTTTATTTCTTCTAGAGAAAGTCTTATTTGTTTTATTACGACTAGAATAAAAGCAGTTTAATTTTTTTTTTAAACACTGTTTTAAGGACAAAATTATTAGCCCCTTTAAGCTACTTTTTTTCCGACAGTCTACAGAACAAACCATCATTATACAATAACTTGTCTAATTACCCTAACCTGCCTAGTTAACCTAATTAACTTAATTAAGCCGTTAAATGTCACTTTAAGCTGTATAGAAATGTCTTGAAAAATATCTAGTAAAATAGTATTTACATCATCATGGTAAAAATAAAATAAATCAGTTATTAGAAATGAGTTATTAAAATATTATGTTTAGAAATGTGTGCTAATGCTAATAATTTTGACTTCAACTGCATATGCATATATATTTATATATATATATATATATATATATATATATATATATATATATATATATATATATATATATATATATATATATATTTTATCAGTAACCCTTGTTTTACTGTATGCTACAGTATTTGTGAATTATCTCATGATGCATTGCAATGTCAGAATCCAACTGCTGGTGGAGCTGCAGACATTAAACCCGCCTAAACTTCAATGCAACGATCCAGTCTAATAAAAGCTAAAGCCTAAAAGTGCAAACGTGCCACATCCTTTCACAGCCAAAATAGCATTATGTGAAAGGGCAAGTCCAGACAACCTCCAATGTATCTGAGCTGCCGCTATTCCCCAACATCTACAATTCTGCAACCAAATTCATATGCCCTATACATATCCACATTATAAATGCAACATGATGATGGTGATAACCTGTACACAGATTCAGAATCCAGCATTTGTTGCCAGTTCTAATGTTGCAGATTGTTGCTCTAGGTCATTAGATCAGCCCTCATAAGACAGCGAATATTTAGTCATCAGGTCATTAGTGTGAGCGGTGCTAATTAATCTCAGAGCGCAAAGCAGCGTCGCGAGATGGGCTCTGGTTTTTGATTACAATAGAAGAGCATTTGCTGCGGTCGCCATAATGATTCCAGGCTCTTGCTAGAAAGCCCCCGCTCACTCCGGTTACAGACAAGGTTTAATCAATACTGTGTCCTTCATCCCGCATTCAGGGCCGACCTTGGCAGCCTTTTGTCTCCTAAACGAGGGCAAAGAGCATGTATGTGGATACACAGGGAAGAGAAATACGGGTCCAAGCACAATGTTCCTGCGTGAGAATAAAACAAAAGCACGTACAGTAAAGCTCATTTGAAACCCAATGAACCCTCTTATGCTTATTTAGTAGCCAAACGAACTGTAACTGTGCCAGGATTGTTTAAATCAAAGGTTAGGAAGAGCAGATTGCCTTTTAAACAGGTAATGGAAGGTTCTGGGATATCATGGAACTTTAAAAGGAGCATTGCAGACATTGAAAGTCAAATAATTGTATTTTTTATACAAATTATGAAATATCACAAATTTTAAACGACAAAATCAGAAGTCCAAATCCTTTTTTTTCCCCACTTACTTTTCGTTCGCCATATGATGTTGTTTATCTTTATGAATCCCTTACCCAAAGAGCACCGACACGTACTCCCCCTAAAGCACTTTTGGTTTGATTTTGGATTTATGCAACAGTTCTGTCTGGGTCTCGAGTCTGATAGCCTTGTGATATTCCCAATTGCACAGCCTCCTCACCATTGTGTATTACTCCGCCCCATTAAGTGACACCAGATCAATAAACTCGCTACAGTTTGACAAATATTGCAGCTGTTGGACAACATAATGCACTTTTGAGGCTTTTTTTAGGTGAGAATGTAGTTGTTTAGACTGCAACTGCAGTTTATTAACTTATTTTAAATATTTATAATTCTGAAGATACAGAGCGTCAACATCTATCAGCCTGTCATAATGAGCAGAGCAAAGACGGTTGATGTTGTCCATCCACAACATGGCAACAGAGACACATAATAAGACTTTAGAGGAGAAAAACTCAGCATATTTTTTAACTACAGCTGATCAAATCATTATAAACATGGTGAGTGACATTCTAAGTCGATCTCTCTTTTGTATGTTGTAGTGCTGTATTTGTACCATAGTATTTGTAGTGTAATAAGTGTGAGATGGGACTCGCATATCAGCAATAGATGTATTTAGTGTTGGCCACTCTTTGAATAACCCCGAGTTACATTTTGGTTGGCCATCTGTTTGTTTATAATGCGTCTCCTGTTTTCGTTACTGCAGACTAGTTCAGTAAAAAGAAAAAAGAAATGGCTGCATTTGTTTAGCATTTTTTCTTATCGCAAACACAACAGTAATCTGGTAGTAATCTCAGCCTTATAATCTTAAAACGTCAACAAAATCACCTGTTTTGTGATCACTTTAGATATTACGCTAGAGAATCATTCAAATACTAGCTTTAAAGTGACGTTTGTAAAGCAGCAACGGTTTCTGTTGTTCTGATGTTCAGCTGCAGATGTAAAGGCGGAAGTAGTTCCTCATACAAAAGGATTTTTGACTGTTTTATTTTATTTTTTATATACATGATTATGCAGTCGAACTGTTGTATAAAACGTAATATTACACGAGTAACAGTGCGATATGGCTGCATATCATCACCGGTGGGACACTAAGGTACTCAGCCTGCCAACGCACACCTCCCACCAGTGCCGATATACAGCCAGATGACACTGCTACGAGTGTGATATTGCTCATTTATATCATCGATTTTGGTTTGTCATTTTAATCTACTTATCAAAATTTATTTAGTTTCACATCTTTTGCCTATTATTATGGTTAAGCTATTTTTCACTGTCATTTTATTCCTTTTTCACTTGTCAACTAGCAATCAAATGTAGTCGACAGGCTGTACCCGATACTGTACTTTCTGTGGTTGTTTTTTTTCTTTGTCTGCGCAGTGGTCAACCATTCCCTCCTAGATTTTGTGGAAAACTTTTCTGATGATTGTAGCCTAAAATGACAGATTTTTTTATGCCTTTTCTCATAAAATTTCTGGCAATAGTTGTGGCACTTGTTGTGTTGATTTGCTCTGGCTGAATGTCCATTTCGATAATGTCCCGTGATTTGTGTAAAGCAGGTCACACACCTAAAGAGAAGTGCAGCGCTATACCGTGTGACAGCTCAAGGCATCTAAACCGGATGAGCACTTTATATATGCAAATATAATGTTATTAAATGAAAGTGCAAGAAATCTGCGGAAATTCAAAAAATTGCAAGCTCTTTTAAACTTTGCACCATTTGCTTAATTTTGCGTTAAATTCAGAGGAAAAAATATATAATAATAATAATAATAAAAAAAAAATAAATAATAAAAAAAAAAAAAATCGCTTAATCACAAAATTCTAAAGGTACTGGTCAACATAACTGCTGCCTATTTGTCTATTAATTGTCATAAAAATTCTGCTTTTCAGTCAGTAAAAGGTCAGGGGAATTTGACATTTGGCTTTCCTGGAACCCTGGAAAAAGTAGAAGACACCAGAACAATCAGATCAGGGTTCAATCTTAAAAAAAATAAATTAAAAAAAAACTAAAACATGAAATAAAAGGCTGTTAGACCAAATAATGTGCAACAGCTGGTAGATTACGCATTGGATATGAAATGTGGAGATAAAGAAGCTTTCAACAACCTCCAGACTTGAAAGTGCTAATCAGCAATTTCTTATGACTGAATTATCACTGTTTAAATATTCATAGGCACCTCGAGAACTGATAAATCAGGGAAACATGAACACAATTTATTGTTGGAAAAACAAATGATTTACTGCATCGTTCTGCAGGACAGCAAATGTGTGTTACAAAACATTAAACAAACTTAGACATTATCATCAGCTAACAAAGGATTTATGAATATCAACAGTAAACAATTAACTTCTCTAACAATGCACGAAGAAACTAGTAAAGTAGCTTCACATCTTCCTCTTCTGGGTGCTGATGTATAACACTAGAGGGCAAAGAAAACAATATTTTACTTTGTTATATGCATTATCTTTAAAAGTCAGAAGTTAACATACTCTGAGCTTCTGAAACTGCATCACTGTTTCCTGCTTAAAGGGATTGTACACCCAAAGACGGACATTTAGGCTACATTTACATTACAACGATGTAACCAAAAACAAAAATGATTTTCCCTTGTGTTTATAAAAAAATTATAAATAAAAAGTTCAACTTTTTGAAATTAATCCGCAATTTTGATCCGCCAAAAACACTGCATTACATACTGTATTCCAGGCCAGTATTTGGCGCTGTCACCTTGTTAGTAAACAATAGCTTTACCAAAAACACCTACTATTAGGGCTGGGCTGATAAACAATATTATATCAAATCGTGATGAATTTTATTTCAATAACAATGATAAGATCAGGACTTTTTTTTATTCTATATTGATCTAAGAGCCAATCACAGAGCAGAAATGTGCAACAGAGGGAATCTAGAAGTGTGTTGATATTAGAAATGTACCGACTTTACAGCCGCTGAAAAAAGTTATATAGCTAAGTTTTATGCACATTCTGGATATGCGCAAAAAAAAAAATATGATGGAACATAAAAAAAAAGATGTGCATAAAATTTTGAAAATAAGATGAACTTTTTATTCCATTCAAGACTGCAATTTGTCATATCGCCCAGCCCTACTATGCAAAAGCAATGACTGTCAAAAACTGTCAGTTGTTTTGGGTATTTATACAAACAGGAAAACATCAGGATTTTCAAAAACTTTCACCTTGTAAACTACTTTCAGATTTGTGTGTTGTAAAAAAAAAACAGGAAAAAGCATAAAATGTTTCCCATTTTAGGCTGAATACGTTAGCCCTTTTTTATCACTTAGTTTCTCTCAAAAGGTTCCAAACCCTCATGGGTTTCGTTTGTCTTCAGAAAACAGATGAAAATATTCTAAAGAATGTTGGTAAACAGTAGCTAAAAATTCCATTGTGAGAAAAAAAAAAAGATTATACTATGGATTTCAATAGTCATGTTACCATCCACCCATTTTTATCCACATATTGCACAAAAATGCTTACTGGAAATGCAAAGATGTGCCTCAATTTAGAAAATGTGCATAACTGAGTTGGATAAACTCTTTATGCAATAAGAAAAAATGTAAATTAACTATGATGGAAACACATTTACTGAATAAATTACAGCATGCACGTCAAAAAGTCATGTGATTCTGTTTTAACAGATCATCTGATACCATAAATGGCTGTGATGGGACAGCATTAAAGGCAAAACCAGCAGATCAACCAAACTGTACAACATCTGAAATGTTGTTTTGGTCAATTTAAATGCCTTAGCCATAGTCTGTCATTCTTTGTCTTAAACCTCTCCTCTTCATTGAGTTTTGTCCTCTGAGGCTCAAGTAATTTATTACATGAGATAAATGCCCAAGGTGGCTTCTTCTATAGCAGCAAACTCCATTTTTCTTTTTGATATTTGCCGCCAGTTTGACAAGATTTTGTTCTCTTAACTCATTCATTCATTCATTCATTTTCCTTCAGCTTAGTACCTTTTATTCATTAGGAGGTCGCCACAGCAGTTCACAGGGAAGAACATGCAAACTCCACACAGAAATGCCAACTGACCAGCCGGGACTCGAACCAGTGACCTTCTTGCTGTGAGGCAACAGTGCTAACCACTGAGCCACCATGTCACCCATTCTCTTAACTCACTGAATTTGATTTTTCGCAAATGTTTTATGCAAAAATCCAGTTTTGTGCATCTAATTTACATATTTGAATGGAAAGATAGCTCATGGCAACTGGTTACCAACATTCTTCAAAGCATCTTCATCTTTGAGAAAAGAAGAAAAACTCAAACAGCTTTGAAAAAAATAAGCTGAGTAAATGATGACAAATTTCATTTTTATGTGAACTATACCTTTAAGGAGCTGTAAAAAACTGAAAAAATAACAATAAAAAAAGACCTACCATTGTTTCCTCTGAGGAATGCATCTCCGTACTTGTTCTTCAGTTGGCCGTTGACATATTCCTCTGTCTGTTCCACCGCAATATTCATGTAGCCATCAAGGCAGGCCAGGACTCCTGAAGGCAAGACGCACATTACGCATGAGGAAACATATTTACATTCTGATTTCAGATGATTTCTTAAAAGATCAGGGGTAAAGGCAGGACTGTGTAGTGCTTGTTGGAAAACTTAACATTCTCTTCAAGTGATATTTAAAAATGCACAAGATTCTGCATTACGATTGGGTGGGTGTGAAAGCAAAACATCCCACCCACAGTTATGCACCTCCAGACTAAAAACACTAAGCCAAAATGATGTTTCTCTGGGAAATATAAAAATATATATATTTTTATAAGTATTGGATAACATATAAGACCAAATTTTATTTTGATCAACAGATTATTTTTATTATTCAATTTTAACAACAAGCTAAATCTCTCAGTTGATGTACATAAACAAGTCACATATTTAAAATATATATTTTAAGCCAAGCATGCACCTGATGGCTACATGCAGAACATTACTCCTCAAAGAAAAAAAAAACAAAAAAGCTCCCAAATCACTTATTACCAGGACCAAAATGAATTGTTCTTAGCAAATTTCCAAGAACAAGAAACAATGAATAAAAGGTGAAACCAAAAAAATATATAATTTTAATCAACTTTCCCCCTTTGCAAATCCAAAGGTGTCTCATTTAAAAAGTGATTTCTACATCTGGAAATGTTACACTCCTATAATGTCCTTATTACTGAATATACATTTTTAAAGTTATTCCAAAGCTCTAAAATATTTTTTCAGGTAGAAGTGACTTTAAAAATATATGGGTTAAACAAAGTAAGTATCAACCTTTTTTGGCCATTTCCCTATAATGTGCCCATTTCATTATATCCTGCACCAAAAAAAATACTAAATGTTTGCCATGATTTACAGAAGACACCCATTAAAAACTTTTAAAACAATTAACAGAAAAATCTTACCAGGCATAATTACAACAAGAATCAATTAATGAGACATTAAAATACACCGTTTAAGAATCATATTGCAGCCCTACATTATTTAATTAAAATATAACTGAATTAAAATCAAATTAGTTTTAATTTAAAACAATGAATTGTCATTTTAAATCTTTATACTTTACCATTATCATTCCAAGCACTATATTTCACCCAATTTTTCACAGAGGGTTTTAATCATTTTAAAAATGATTTCAGTATAGGGCTGCACAATATACTGTTTCAGCATCGATGTACCAATCTGCAATATTCACATCGCAGGATCTGCAATGTCATGTTGAGATTAATATATAACAACCTTATCTAATTGGTTCTAATAGTGTGAAAGATTTTTATTTGGATGTGGATGTTTTAAGGCCTGTGACTTTGAGATTTTAAATCAATTTAAACCATTTGGGTACAAGAAATTACAAAGTTTGGCACTTTAACAAAGATTAATTGGGTAATTATTTTTACATTGAAGACAATATTGGTGTTATTTTACATTTGATTATTGAGTTTTAAAACAATATTGAGCCCAACACTGTTTCGACTCCACCGTAAAACCAAAATCAATCCAATCAATGTAAAATTGCACCGTAAATAGCATTTAGTTTGCTTTACTTAAAAAAGTGAGTAAATCCATTGTCTTAAAATGATTAAGTAAATGAGCAATTCCATGCAAATGTCAACCTTGCCATGAAAAAACAAAATTGGTTTTCGCCAAACTATCGAAACAGTTTCTGTTTTTTGTGTAAGCAAGTATTTTACAGTGTTCTCAAAAATGTCTCTGTTAATGTGTTCAAACAATTATATTTGATTTACCAAAATCACATAAGTGCCAATTTCACATCTGTCACATCCATAACAAAGAGATATCACATCCACAACAGAGCTTTTTCCTTATAAATGCAAAAAATATCAAATAAAATAAAATCAATCATGTTTGTTCTATAGTGAGCCGACTCTTACCCTTTTAATTAGTATTGTTTCTTTTGGGTTGTGCAGTTTAATTCACAGAATTTCCACAAAGTATGTGGTAGATTGTAAACTCGCTATCCTTTTTTCATCACATCCATAAAGCATGTTTATTTCCCTCATTTAAAATATAAACAATGTTTACAGATTGATATTTTTCTGCTCCTTTAACTCTGTGGTTAGTTGTTTTGGAAAATATAAACAGATGTAGGCGACACAGTGGTGCAGTAGGTAGTGCTGTCGCCTCACAGCAAGAAGGTCGCTGGGTCGCAGGTTCGAACCTCGGCTGGGTCATTTGGCGTTTCTGTGTGGAGTTTGCATGTTCTCCCTGTTCTAGACAACAAACTGCATAGAAATTAAAAAGTTATATAACAAATGTCTAAGTGTGAGAAAATGGGGACACTACTAAAGGAAGGTTTCAGACTGAATGCCTTAGATCAAGAGCAGGATACAGCAATTGAGGAAGTTGGTTTTATATTCGCACATTCATTCAGTGACAGCTTGTGACATGCTCCCTATATTGTTTACCATGGTATATTCTGTCTGAAATGACATGCAAGTATGAAAACAACATAGTACTATCTATTTGACTGTGAACAATGTTGTACTTTTATAGTCATTTGCTGATATGATTTCACCATTTAGAATTTTCTGAAATTGTATTATTAAGGAAAAAGTTGGAATATGTAAATATAAAACCAACTTTACCTCAATGATACAGCATTATCCATATTTACTTTGCATGTGGCAGTGAACTTGTAATAAATGAGTGAGGAAATTATGTTTTCTTCTCATAACAGGATTGACTTCCAAACGATGCTATTTTATTACCTCCAACACAATGAATATGATCAGTCCCTTCTTGCATCCCCTCGATAAGTTGTAAATGATACATGTAAAATACAAACATAAACACAAACAGCATATTTTCAGTTTGTACCTCTGTAATCGACACCAGAGTTCAGTTTCACCACCACTGGTCTCCCAATGATCTGCTTCAAGAAATCACTTGGTGTCTGCTTCCGGAGACTCATTTTTACTGAAAATGAATTAAAATGAAGATTATAAATCGCTCTTATAGAGAAATTATACTATGGTTGCATTGTTAGCAAAAATTTGACAACAACGACAACAACAAAATCACCGTGAAATGATTTGATAGCTGACTAAATATACTAAGTGACGTTTGTAAAATGGCCATGTTAATCTATGTTTTAAACCATTGAACACAGCAGAGGTTTAATCCGTTTTGTTTGGACATTACCGGTGAAGCGGCTAATTTAGCATGCTAGCATTTTAACCCAACGTATGGTTTAATCAACGCATCATAATAGACCTAGCAAGATACAGTACATCAGTTTTTTAATCCGCTAACGTCAAATGCACTCGTGTATTAAACAAAGCATGCAATACTTACTCACCTATTTCGTTTAGCAACGTTTACCACACGTTTCGACTGAGCGACTGCTGACCAATGAGCTCGTGCGCTTATTCTAGCTCCACGATGTTTACACCGTTCAGCCAACCAGATGCTTCGTTAGAAAGCCAGTGTACGGAAACCGACAAGATAGCGTTATCTCCTTTGATAAAGAATGCGTAGTGGAAAAACGAGCCAGATCGACGGTGGCAATGAAGACAGTGAATCTTCGCTTTTGTTATATTAGGACATAATATCGTTAGACGAACAGAAGAATGGATAGATGAGCTGATAAAAATGGACGAACAATGAGACGGATAGAAACATAGATAGATAGATAGATAGATAGATAGATAGATAGATAGATAGATAGATAGATAGATAGATAGATAGATAGATAGATAGATAGATAGATAGATAGATAGACAGATAGACAGACAGACAGACAGACAGACAGACATTACAGTTTTTAGATTTTTCTGTAAGAATGCAAACACTTCTATATCTATCTATCTGTCTATCTATATCTATCTATCTATCCAAGTATTTTGAGTGCATTGTGTATAATAAGCTAATTGAGGTAGTAGTTGAGGTGTGGCTAAAACATGTAGGAAAAAAGAAGATCCTGTATAGCCAAAAGAAAGAGAGAGAGAGATGGGGAAGAAAAACCTGTCTTTTGTTCACAGGCAGAGGAGGGCATGCACCTGAGAGACAGAATCATAAAGCACTTCTGGCGCATCCAGACAGTTTGCTTGTTAGCAGGGCATTGGTAGCCCTGAGGAGGCTAGAGGTTAATTTGGTATCTGGTGCTGTGTTAAACTAAGGTCAGCGCTACAAGTCCTTAAGTCATAAACAAGTGTGGTTAAGAGCCGTGTACACACCTAGGCATGAGTTAATGAATATTCAATGAGTATTTTTCCCCTTGTTGCCAGAGTTCACATCCTAAAGGAGGGTTAAGAGAGAAAAAATGTGATCTAATGCATTTTCCTATCAAAGCAATCATTCATTTAAGGAAAAAAGAAAAGAATTGAACGAGTTTACAGGTTTCTTAGTTGTGGTACACAGCCATCGGGATTTTCAGTCGTAAACAAATATGGAATATCATGACAAGGACGCTGAAGCAAGCACAATCACTATGATGGTTTCTTGACTACTGGAAAAGCGTAAATGGCTTGGCTTGTTAAGCGATACTGAATAAAACAGAATAGAGCACTACAGACGCAGAAAGCATTTCACAAGCTTTTATTCTTCAGTATTGCCTGTTGCTTGGTAAAAGATGTTTCTGTCCGTCTCACAACACAAGGCATATTAACCTTAATGTCCTGTCCTTCAAAAGTTTTCAACTCAACATTTTGTAGACTGATGTGAATGTGCATAAACTGTTAACTGGGGACAAATAAAAAAAGCATTCGCTTTTCCTCAGTCAGCACAGACAATCCACTCTCACCGCAAGCCTGTGAATAACCCCACAGCTCCTATGAAAACAGTAGCATGTTGGTAATAACCGCCCAGTGATGCCAGATGGGACTGTTTTCACCCTGCCTTCAAGACGCTGGTGAGCTCAGATGGACAGTGGCACAGTTGATTTGCTGGTACAACCCGCCTCACCTTTCTGAGCCCCCAAAGACCTGAGAGGGAGTGGAGGAAAAATGAAAAGATTACAGAGGCAGCTTCACTAGGGTTGGGGGTGGGTCAGGCTGAGGGGTGTCAGATGCGAGGGGAGGGGGCTCCGTCGGTTGCCGCAGGCTGTTTCGAGGAAAGGAGAGTCTAGACTAGGCTGACCTTTGCGAGCCAGGGCTTTCTCTACAGGTCAAGTTGGATATGGAGGGGGGATAATGGAAAAACCTCAAGGGAGTTTTCGAATGAAATCCAGATTGGCTGCCGGCATGTAGTTTTTCTCCTCCCCTTCCCGCTCCCTAATCCCTGCACTGCATGGGGGTAATAGTGTGGAAATGATGGGGGGAGTGTCGCCTTGATCAAAAATGAGCAGTGGAGCCTAGTCACCCCTTCTAACACCCAGATTCATGCCCACTATATATATATATTGTATATATATCTGCACATGCAGCCACTGCAGGCCAGGTTATCCAATGCAATTCCAGGCACCGGCTGCAGCCTCTAGACCTTTGTCAAATACCTTGCTGAAATGATTTAGGAGAGCTGCCGCATATTCGCATTCTTATATACGGTTCTTGAAATGAGCTGAAGCCAATGTATGAGATTTAAGAATTTGTTAGATGTATTTGCTCTGACATATTTGACATTGGTTCAATCTTATCACCTAGCTAGAAAAAAAAAATCCAGTCCCAAAGAAAAAAATAATAATCTCATAATATTTGAGGTTTAAAGGAAAAGTTATTTTTGCTTTTAAATCTTGAATGCTTGGGATATGTGCCATTTAGGGGTGTAACCTTGAGAGAAAGACAGTTTTCAAGTGTTCACAGTGAGCCTGTGCTGTGGAGTGTAAGTGCTAATTGCTAATTAAATGGCTAATTGCTAATTAAAGCTAATGAGATTCCTCTGGATTCTCTGTGCACTCCGCCATTTTGAGTGCGGCTTATGTACAGTGCCTTGCTAAAGCATTCAGACACTTAATCAGTGTTCTTATTGAATTACATGTTAAATACTGAAATTAGGCTATATGCCTACACTAATCCAGATACATTTGAAAATGCATATTTTCATTATGGCCTTCCATCAAACCTGAAACGAGTTTGTTGAAGATTGAAGACATTTCAGATTTGGAATAAATTCTACATTTTAAAATTTAAAGAGTGCTTGTGATGAAAATCATCTTTTGTAAGCTGTTTGGACAAAACTGTGTGCAGGTATAATGTGTTTACAGTCATATTGGGGTGATATAAAGACAATAAGTCCCTTTTTAATTTATTGACATTAAAATACTGGTAATCATATCAACAAGACATGATGTGTGTAAAGCAACTGGGATTAAAATACCTGTTCAGCTCGCTGTGATCATTAATCATCATGAATTACAACGATTTTACTGTCTTTACTTTATCACCACAGCCGGATGTCAGTACACTTAATGATAAAAGACGACGCTTCAATCCCGGTTTGTGGACTTTAAATCAATTTTATTTTATACATTAACATAACAGATATCTATACAACAGTGGATATTAAAGTGTATCCTGACCGTTTGCCATGCAAAAATAGTTAAACGTGTGCTGTGTGTGTGCGTGAACTTTGTGTGTGACTCATCATTGCAGAAAGGCTTGAATTAACTGCATAACAAAAACACCAAATAATCATTGGGAAAGTTCTTACAGTGGTATTTTTCACAAACGTGATGTGAGCTTTGCTTCCTTCATGTCTGTCACTGTGCTGTTTATCTGATGCAGCCGAGGTGGAGATTGTGGCACATTCTGACAGGCACGGTTGGTGGGGAGAATTAGCATTAAAGGCATCGGCAACAAAAACAGCTAAATAGTGTTCAGAGCAGAAAATTCCAATATTTTAAAAGATATATTGAATAATATGATGAAAGTTTTGAGCTGAAACTTTATAGACACATTCTGGAGACACAATAGACATATTAAATCTTGAAAAAGGGGTAAAATAGGTGCCTTTTAAAGTTTGTCTTGTACTATGAAAATACACAGTGTTGTTAATGATTGTACAATCTTTGTATAATCTTCATATTTCACTGCATATTTCATTAATTTTATCTTTACAATACAAATTTACATTTTTAGAAAACATAATCCAAACCTGGGGTGCATTTCCGAAAACCATCATTAGCCAACAAGGTCACGAGTTCAGTCGTTACAAATATAGTTCATTAATTTGGCATTTCCCAAATCCGTCATTCCAACAAACATTCGCAAACTGCGTCGCAAACTTGTATGCTTGCAACTACACCTCTGGAGCTGTAGTTAGAAAGATAGTTCCTGACTGTGTTCTATTCCCAGTTTACCCCCCTATGTCCTATTCATTTAGAACATTCTAACATTTAAACTTGCAATTATTAAAAAAAAAGCATTAAGGTCATCTTTCTTAGGTGTAATTTGCTTTCAAAGTATTTTTACAGTTCAGTTTTAGTGATCTTCATGTTTAAAATTGCGTTCCCTTCGCAGTGCACTTTGAAGACATTGATGTCATTTTGAACACAGCCGTGGCTCATGACGAAAGCTATAGGTGACCTATTATTTAAAAGCAAAATTTATGTTACATCTCCAAAGCTTGTGAAAACAAACAACAAAGCATACATTAATGGTTTAAATTTATGGTAGGTTATTTATTAGGTATCTGTACTGTATATGACATGAGCCTGTTGGTTAGAACATTTCTGCAGTGGTTTACATGTGTCAAATTGTAAAAGTAGACTTTTCAAAAATTAAAAAAATAAATAAACAATATCCTATTTAATAATAATAATAATCATCATCATCATCATCCTTAATATTATTAATATTATTACTAAAGTAGGATTTTTTTCATTTCCTAATAAATAATAAATATTAAATTTCATTTCTTCATAAATAGCCTCATTATTTATTTATTTATATGATTTATATATGATATTAGAATACTTGTTAGCGTTTGTAAGTGGCTTTATGTTTTAGAATAGAATGTGGAATGTTTTCAATATTATTTGTTAAGGAAACATATAGGGCTCTACAGTATATGTGCCATTTACATATATTTCAATTAATATGGAAAACAAGTGCATGTTTTTACCAAAACTAATATTGGATTTTTTTTTTAATGCGTGTGCATGTAAAAACAATATAATTTGCACAAAGAAATTATCTGGTTCTTCTCTAAAAAAAGTTGTTACCACCCCATTTAGAGCCTCATTATGGGCATTTTATATTATAACTAACATGGTTCAAATGATGGATCTGCGACAGAGAAACTACGGGTTTTGGGAAACACTCGTCACTACATTGTTCTTTTCCCAAACGATGCATCGTACTATAATAATTCAGCCGCGAGTTATGTCGTTGTTTGGAAAACGCACCCCTGGTCTGGTTGATGTTGGTTACTGTTTTAAAAGCTTTTCTCATATATGCATATAATTTCACTTCAATTCATCATGTTTTATACAGAATACCATCATATTCGTTTGACTTTTTGAAGCAACAGCTTTGAGGTACCGTCCACTTGCATAATATTGAATGTTATAATTTATGCATTTGTTTGACTTTACTGTATCTCTGACCTCTTTGGAATGTCCATGGCTGTCCGTCAGTTTCACAACCTAAATAATGATGCGATAACAATTTTACTGTCTACATTGCAAAAGGTGGCTCTGGTAAATGTTACAATGTGAAGAATGAATATTTATGAAAACAACATATTTTACGAAAATGTTTAAATAAACCCAGAGCACATGTTATACTTGAAACTATGCATTATAATACAGTGAGACATACTGTATATCTGTGCTGTGAAATGGTTACCCATTACCTATGAACTCCCGCTGAACTGTTTGTGCCAGCAGTGTGTATTCATCTGTGTGCGTGTTAGAGGAAGAGAAAGTCTTTTCATGTTCAAGACCGATGCCTAGCAGTGGTTCAGCACATTCAGACCACTACATACGCCCACCTTCAGCACCCAACTCCTCAACCGACCATAGAAGTAACTCTTCACAACCCACCCAAAAGGCATGGCTTCATTAGGAGAGTGGGACCAAAGCCAGGTAAAGCTTCCAGGATATCCCAGCCACAGTCAATAAATGAAAAACAGTCTTAACAAAGGGAAAAATGCTGCTTTTTCGAGTAACATGAGCTAAAAATGAAACAAATCGATAAAAATTATTCACAATTTTGTCCAAATGTATTTTAAAAAAATTATATAGGCGGAATAACGAATATTGTTGTATCGAACAACAGACTATCAGCCATTTATCAACATATTTACCTTTAAACATTAGTAGTTTTATAAGACATGTTTTATGAGACATGCAATTTTGGGATGGTTCTTGACACTTCTGATGTTATACATCATTGCTTATCATAGCACGTGTGATCCAAGCTGTCTCATGTTAAAAAAAACTACAGCTGATGCTTATATCTCAGAATTGATGCATCCAAAATTACATATTTTTTGAGTAGGTACAACCTTTGAATCTGAACTTATTTCATAAAAATATGTTGTATAGTATTAATAGTACGATTTACTGGATAAACAACAAGATTCCCGACGTGTTTAGAAAGGTACCAAAAAAAAGCGTTTTCCCATATGCCTTCAGTGGTTTAATCAGAACATTATTAAGCTACGTGAATCCTTCTGTGCGCACATAAATCAAAAATAAATATTTTTTCAACAGTGTCTTTTTCTCAGTGTCAGTATATTGTGCATGTTCACAAGAACGATGTGCATGTTGCACTTGGTCACCTGTAGACGTATAACCTTGGATGTGCCTGTGCTTTGTTTCAAACACAGGAAGCTGTCCGCGGGCATCTGGAAGGGTTAAGCGAGCGACAGCGACCATTAGCGACCAGGTGGGTGTGTCGAGCGACTCCACAAAGTTGAAGGATTCTCAACTTTGTGGAGTCGCTCGACACACCCACCTGGTCGCTAATGGTCGCTGTCGCTCACGTAGATGGAGGTTGGCGGAAGTCGCTCACTCTCTGTTGAAATGAACGGTCGCTTGTTGGTTTGCTGCTGCGAGTCACTCGTAGTGTGAATGAGGCTTAACCCTTCCAGATGCCCGCGGACAGCTTCCTGTGTTTAAAACAAAGCACAGGCACATCCAAGGTGATACGTCTACAGGTGACCAAGTGCAACATGCACATCGTTCTTGTGAACATGCACAATATACTGACACTGAGAACTCTGTGCAAATGAAGAGCAACTTTATTGAGCGAGAAAAGGAGCACCAGTAGAGCTCACAGGATCCTCTCTCAGAGGCCGGTTGTATTCTTCGTGCTGTATAACTACCTCGCATTCACACTAGCAGCGACTTTGTAGCTGCCTGTTGCTCTGCGTGGCGACCTGCTGTAATAGCAGGTCTGTGTAGCTCTGTACAGCATGAATACATTCGGTCTCTGAGCGAGCTGAGAGAGAATCACGTGAGCTCTACTGGTGCTCCTTTTGGCTGTCGCTCAAGAAAGTCGCTCTTCATTTGCATAAAGTTGAAGGATTATCACCTGGTTGGCAACGGTCGCTCTTGCTCGCGTAGGTGGAGGACGGCGATAGTCGCTTGCTCTCTGTTGAAATTAATGGTAGCTTGTCGCTTTGCCGCTGCGCGTCACTCATAGTGTGAATGAGACTCTACACCACATGTGTTAATTACAAGGCCCGCGGGCCAAATGCGACCCGTCAAAACATTTAATCAGGCCCGACAACAGGTTTTGGTAATGAAGTTCAAGTGGCCCGTGCTCGCTTTAAAAATTAGGTCTTTGTCAATTACAGTATTGAGACACAGGTGGTGCTGTTGCGCTTCACCCTACTCGCTAATTTAGACGTTAGCACAACGTTACGCTAAATGTAAACCATAGATATATACATTAGATGTCGCCTACCCTGCTGTTGTCTATTAGTATTTAGTATTTAGTATTTAGTATTTAGTACAGGGTAGCGCTCCTTTGAAATGAATGCGGGACCAAGGTAAAGTGGAGGACTGTGGCCATCCAAAGCCAGAGAAATACACGTATACACATATATCTATGATCAGGAGTTTTCCCCGGTGGTCCATATGCAAATATTTTTTTAAATTACGAAATATTATAATTTTACATCACTTTTCTACATTGATGGATGTGACCGCACGGGCATTGCCAACAAAGAGTGAGTGTTTGTGTGCATGGAAATGCATTATCCTCCTTCCCTGTTTAATTAGATCTTATCCATGTCCTGAAACACACCCCCTCTCCTGCTTTCACTTCTCATTCTGACGGAGGGAGCGATTCGTTTGTAAATGAATCTCCGTTATGAACGACTTGTTCACTTATCCGACAATAATACAAGTTTCTGGCACCGCAGCATCTTGTTGTCATATTTCATAACATTGTTTGCTTATTTTATTCAACAAAACTAGCATAAGTCTAGAATTTAGTGCGAGTTGGTGCTACTTTGCCTTATGGTCACTGCAGTAAGTGTCTGTATTATCATCAATAACATTACTTGTTAAGCACAAAAGTTCATAACATACAAAAACGTAAAAAACGAAATCTTACCTATGAAATGTTCTGCCTTTGTGCTTTGTTTTCTTTGTTTGCTCGTCACTACATCCGTACACAGCGCTAAAGTCCAGCATCTTCACATTGGCACACTGTCTTGACTAGTGCGGTTGAATGACATTTGTCCTAGGAGCACTGTACCAATGTGGTGGCGCTATTGACGCATGCTCAGGGTCCGTATGCGATATCTAGTGTATATATCTATGAATGTAAACAAGGTAAAATATTTCTGGGACTAAAGTTAGCACAAGCATGCGTTATGTCTATGTTTGCAAGCACATACTCATGTGAACAAATGTTCTTTATAATGAAACTGACCAAAACATCCCACAGATCCCGCCTCACAGACCAACATACAATGTCTGTAATGAAAGTAGCCATGGCAAGGGACATTACACCTAAAATAGATGAGATTGTTTCTATGAAAAGATGCAGGATGTCTGGTAAGAGTTAAAAAAATCCCTAAATTTCTTAGGTTTGGCATGTATGCCCAGTGCAAGTGTCATTTGGAGCAAAATAAGCTAAATAATACCATTTCTTACCATTTATTTTTTATATAGGCCTATTTTTCTATAATAGCCTACTAATAAATATATTGCTTTAATTTTTTTCCTCTGAAATCCACAAGTTCAGTTGTAGGCATCGACAGTTAGCATGGATCATTTCATGATTAGGTTGCCTTTTTAAAGCTAAAAGAATAAGTTCAATAATACAATATCAGAAACCATCTGTTGCTTGTTACAATGTGGTATATCAGTTGTTGGCTTTTTGTTTTATCATCAGTTTTTCTGAATATGTGAAAAAAATGTGTATGTACGGCCCCTCACTTTATTACCAATAATCAGTGCGGCCCTTACCAAGTTTGGATTTGACACCCCTGCTCTACACAGACCTGCGTTTGCAGCAGGTCACCACCCAGAGCATCAGGCAGCTACAAAGTCGCTGCTAGTGTGAATGAGGCATTATATTACTACACAGTGCTCATGAACGCATGCCCTATACTGACACTGAGGAGAAGAAACTGTTTAATAAAAATGTTATAGTTGTTATCTCACAATAATAAGACAATTGATACAACAGAAAACTGAAGCAACAATTCACATGCGCTCACCAAAACTGAACAATAAAAGACTGGAAAAAGTCGAATAGGAGGGTCGGAATTTGGCATAAACAACACTTCATGGATCATCTATTCAGGCTTGTGGTGGTGTATTGGTGTGAGGGATTTACTTGGCACACTTTTAGGCCCAAGTGAGCATTTTAGCACCAATTAAGCATTGTACTGTAACAGTCTGAGTATTGTTGCTGACCATTTGCATCCCTTCATGACCACAGTCATTTCTTGAACACGACAGCGAGTTCACTGTATACTCAAAAAGCCTAAAAATTCACCAGATCTGAATCCAACTACAACCCCAAATCAGAAAAATGTTGGGACAGTATGGAAGATGCACATAAAAAAAAAAAAAAAAAGTAGTGATTTATAAATTTACTTTGGCTTGTATTTTAATGCAGACAATACAACAAACATTATTTATTGTGTTTCTTATGATTTTATTGTTTTTTTTTTTTGTTTTTTTTTTTGTTTTTTTATAATAATAACACATAAATATATCAATAAACATATTCCAATTTTGGTTTTTGCAAAACAATTCGAAAAAAGTTGGGACAGTATCAATTTAGGGCTAGTAATCATGTAAAATGGTTAAATAATGATGTGATTTGAAACAGGTGATGTCAACAGGTGATTGTAATTAGATGGGCAGAGGATTGCCAGTTTGCCAACAAATATGTGAGAATTTACATAGGTAAAAGATTCAAGGAATCTGAAGGAATTTACACTAAGGACAAGTGTGTAAACCTTAGCTGAACAACCATGATCTCCAATCCCTCAGGCGGCACTGCATCAAGAATCGTCATTCATCTAAGCAATATCACCATATGGCTCAGGACTACTTTGACAAACCTTTGTCAATTACCACAATACTTAGTTACATCCACAAATGCCAGTTGAAACTGTCCTGTGCCAAAAGGAAGCCTTATGTTAATAGTGTCCAGAAGCGCCGTCGACTTTTCTGGGCTCAGATGCATCTAGAATGGTTCATCACACAGTGGAAATGTGTACTGCGATCAGATGGTGTTTTTTGGGAGAAATGGACACTGTGTGCTCCAGACCAAAGACGAAAAGAATCATCCAGACTGTTACCAGCAAGAAGTCCAAAAGCCAGGGTCTGTCATGGTATGGGGCTGTGTCAGTGCCCTTGGCAAAGGTAACTTGCACTTCTGTGATGGCACCATCAATGCTGAAAAGTACAAAGATTTTGGAGCACAATATGCTGCCCTCTTTTCCATGGACGCCCATGCATATTTCAACAAGACATATTTCATGCAAAACCACATTCTGCACACATTACAATGTCCTGGCTGCAGAAGAAGAGGATCCAGGTACTTGACTGGCCTGCCTGCAGTCCCGACCTGTTTTCAATAGAGAATGTGTGGCGCATTTTGAAGCACAAAAGGTGACAACGAAGACCCCGTACTGTTGCCCACCTTAAGACAGGTTTGCAGGAAGAATGGCACAAATGTACACCTGAAACACTTCATCACTCAGTGTCTTCAGTCCTTTTGGAATGGCAATATTACAAAGTGGTAAATACTTTACTGTTCCAAGTAAAGTTCACCCCAAAAAATGAAATGGGCAATGTGTGTGTTGCCCTGCTGAATTTAATGGCAATAAATTGTACCGCCTGTAGTAAACACACACCCTGACCTGACAAGGAAGAAAAGAGAAAGGTGAACAAATTCATATTTGCATTTTTCCTTGGTGCACAAAAGTGTTCTTGGAGCTTCGTATGATTACAGTTGAACCACTGAAGTCCCATGGGCTGTTTTGACAATGTTTACTAAGGTCTCAGGAGTTTAGAACGACATGAGGGTGAGTAATTAATAACAGCATTTTCTTTTTTGGGTGAAGTAATCTTCAATTTTAACGAAATCTTTTTTTTTTTTCAATGGTCTGAGCTTACCAGCTGCTTGAATTTCTTTTCTAAAAGGCTAGGCTAGTGTGAAAATGGCTAGGTCACAGTATGAGTGTATGTTTGGTTTGATTGCATGTGTCATTACAGTGTAGGGAGAAATGTTTGTGACTGGAGGACAGGGGAGTTGAGCATATACAAAAGGAGCACTTCACATCCATAAATATGCATCGTGACATTTGGAACAAAGCTCCCTCATTCTACTTTCATGATGAGTTCAGCTAGCATCCTGTAGCATATTGCTTATACTGTACAGTTTCACAGGCAAATCTTGCCAGTTGATTGGTTTGCTTTAAAAAAAAATGAACTGTACTGTATATGTGGACAGTTGGACGATAGCACACACACACGTTTTTTTAAAGGGTCATTATTTGAATATGAAAATACTAATATTTTTAAATAGAAATATAGTTATTTTAGTTATTTTAAGAACTAATCTGTAAAAGGTTTTTGACTGCAAAAAAAAAACTATTATTGTTTCATGGAACAGGAATATATTTTATAGAAAAAGTCCAGTCCAGTGTTTTGGACCAAAAAGATGTTTACTAAATGTTCAGAATGGGTTTAAACCCTATTAAAATGTGCTCTATTGTGTTCCACTGAAGAAAAAAACAGCACACAACTTTACATGCATAGTTCGCCCATAAATTTAAAGGTGCAGTATGTAAGTTTGACACCCAGTGGTTGAACTGGGTATTGCACTCCTAGATCAAAATAAGCACACGCGTGGGATGCCAGAGATTGAGTACAGGAGCGAGTGATTTAAACCGTGTTCTAAATAAAATCAACGACACGCGATAGAAGGAATTATGTTCCATATTAAAAGGAGTTTTAGTTCTAACCAACACCTCGAATTGAGATATTAGAAACGGTTTCTATTTCTCACAGCTCAACATGTGAAACCTATGACAGTGCACCTCAGGTAAGCCTCGTGTGTTTTATTCAGTGCTAAATGCTAACAATGTGAGTTTGAATGGATTCTAAACCTTACCGTTTCGTGAGTGAGTGCTTATTCTGTGCTTCTGAAAGGCTGTATTTACATTTTTGTCGTGTTTCGTCTGGTGCAAAGAGTCAAACTGCTGTTTGCGTGTTGTTAGGACACGAGATTACAATGTAACCTGCTCACCTACTGTTTACGTTCGTAATATTTATATCATTTGCTAATTAATAACCTCATGTGGAACTGAATCTGTCTCATTTTGACGTCTGATACTGTCCATTTCGGTCACGGGCGCATGCTTTCAGAGCCTTTCTGAATGAATGAATGAAATACGCTGTTTTCCAACAAGGCAACCCGGAATGCTGAATTATAATTGGCTAAACTGGCATTCTGCAGGTTAACTTTACCTAAACAAAGACAGCATTCCGGCACGGAAAAACCATTTTCAAAGCAGAATATCTGACTTCAGCATTGTTTTTCAGTTAAACAAGTATGTTCACTTGGGATGTTTCTTAAATATCTGCAAACATATTATGGTATTTTTATGCTTTAGAAGAATCAAAAACTTACATACAGCACCTTTAAATGTACTTACTATTTCCTCACTCTGAAATGTTTCCATATGAGTTTCTTTTTCATAAAGAAGATATTTTGAAGAATGTTGGAAACTTGTAATCACTGACTTCCAAAAAAAACAATTACTGTGAAAGTCAATTGTTACAGGTTTCCAGCTTTTTTCAAAATATCTTATTTTGTGTTCAACAGAAGAAACTGAAAATGTTTAAAACCAGTAAAGAGCAATGACAATTACTTGTTTCAAAAGATAAATGATGACAATTTTCATTGTTGTGTGAACTATTTCTTTAACATGGTACAAGTGTTAGTACAAATTTCCATTTTTGGTTGAACTCCACCTTTAAAGGGGACCTATTATGCAAAAATCACTTTTATAATGGGTTTAAACACAGTTGTGTGAATAAAGCCTGCCACTAATGGTAAAAAATAATTAATTCTATTTTTTATAGTCACACTATATAAAATTGATCTCTAAAAGTTTATTAACTTAAAAAAAACTTTTTCAACAAACACTATTTCAATATATTTTAGAAAACAAATGCAGCCCAGGATTTTGGACCAAATAAATGGTCACTGTATGGTCAGGATGGGTTTAAACCCAAAAATGAAAATTTACTCACTATCAAGTGTTTTCATATTTTAATAAGAGAATGTTGGAAACCTGTAACCATTGACTTCCATAAAAATACTATGGAAGTCAATGGTTACAGGTTTCTAGCTTTCTTTAAAATATTTTTTTTGTGTTCAACTGAAAAAAGAAACTGAAAAATGTTTGAAACAAGTAAAGGGCGAGTAAATGATGACAATTTTTATTGTTGTGTGAACTATTTCGTTAACATTATACAAGTACAGTATACAAGTCAGTATATAATTTACTTTGTTTGGGGATCTATACCTTTAAAGGGGACTTAATATGCAAAAATCACTTTTATAAGGTTTAAACACAGTTGTGTGGCAACAGTGTGTGAATATAGCCAGCCACTAATGGTAAAAATGTATTAATTATATTTTTTATAATCACACTATATAAAAACAGTCAAAAACACTTTGATTGACGTTCTCCCTTTGTACGTGTCATCAAAGGGGGAAAGCCCCAACATTAGTGACAATCTCTCCCTCATTAGCATAGACAGCCCTGAGTGAGAAGCAGCCGTCCGCCATTAGCATTTTAAATCTGGTGTTGGACACAGAGCTGTTTCTCAATATGTGTTCTTCAAAGATCTTGTGTCCTTGTGTTCGGAGGACGCGTGAAAGTTCCCGGATGTGTTTTTGGTAGCGAGGATGTCACAGCATTTTATATAGATTTATTCTTAAAGTTCAGAAATATAACTTATTTATCTCATGAGACAGTGAAAGTAAACATTACTATGAAACTCTTAATAAAGACATAAACACATTATTTGCTGAAATTCATATTAAAATCTATTTTATTTGTATTCAGGGCCGGCGCGTTCATAGAGGTGACCTAGGCGGTCGCCTAGGGCGGCATAATTGTGAGGGCGGCAAACACGCCCCGCCGCCCAACCCAACGTGCTGACTTTTACTGTACATTCACACCGAAAGCGGCGTCAAAGTAGCCGGAAGTCATTCATTTTCAATGGGAGCTGGCGGCGATAAGCGGCGAGTAGCAGTGCGGCGCGTCTTCGCCGGTGTGGGTGTCGAGGAGAGTTGAAATCAAGTCAACTTTATGGTAATGAGCTGTGACGCGGTTCGGCGGTAAGCAATCAGAATGTAGAAGTCCACCGCTTGAGAGGAGTCAGAGAACACAGTCACTGTGAACTTTGGTTCCGACCACAGTTGTTCCCAAGGGTTTTAATATTACGGTCGCCGGATTTCCAATTGTTTGCAATGTTTTTCTTACAGTAACATACATTAAAAAAGTACTGGCGAGTTACTCATGTGCATCCATGTTACATATTTTTTTCTTTAAAAAAGCGGGAATTTCATGCGACAATACAAAACAGTATTGCTGCTTCAGAATATTTCAGACATATGGACACATTGGATAATTAAGTGGAGCAAAGTCACACCACAAGTAAATGAATTTGATAAGAAGTGTGCAACATCTTCATGCTAGAAAACATGTTTTATGCGGGAGTGTAACTGATTTGCTGATATGCTGCAACGGCTCCTTTAAATACGAGATCAATGTAGCGAATTTTGACGCTCTCGCCGCCGGAGCTGAAGGCAGACAGCGTCGTCGCCAGGGCGGCCAGAGCGACCTTTGACGCTCTCCCTACTTTCAGTGTGAACGTACAGTTATCCGCAACATCAACCCCACCCCAACTCACTTTATGAACTGGTCAGTTTCGTTTTAACTTTCGGGTTGAGGGCGGCATAATAGTCTTTTGCCTAGAGCGGCAGTTCGGCTTACTCCGGCCCTGTTTGTATTGTGCAAAGTATATTTGTAAGGGTTTTATGCATGTTATATATTGAAAAGGGGGGGAAAAAACAATAAAACGTTTTATGAATGCTGTAATGTTTAAATAGTTTTCCTTAAAAATGCTTGAAGGTCATGTGACCATCAGGAAGAATGCAGCATCTCATTTCTCACAGAACACGTTCTGTATTCGCGTGGTCTCCTAAATTCATTCTTCCGAGGTGACCTGGCAAGACCGGTCTTCACAAGAACGCAAGTCCGATGGAATTGAGAAACAAGGTGCATCCCAAATCGCATACTTATGCACTATTCTTCGCCATTTTGTAGTTTAAATAGTGTAAGTAGTGAGTTCACACTGAAAACTCTAAAAATAATAAGTGTACTTAAATTACCCGGATAATGCACTTATTCAACCCTCTAAAATGAAGTGTGGAATGATGGACACTTCATGCACTCAATGACCGCAGCTTTGCTCACGTAGCTGAAGGGGTGGAGATATCAGGCGCACATGTTGGATAACTTGATACATTTTGTATTGTGAAAGCAAAATTCTCCTACAGGAGTGATTATAGCGCCTCCTGATGGTGAATGCAGTTTTACTCATTGCAGATATTCATTGGTACTTTGGTCATTTATTTTACCAATTTGTCAACCATCAAACGTCATCAGGGAAACGGTTTGAATTTCCGCTTAGTAAAAAACCCATTAGTATTCTATTTGGGATGACACTACATACATATACTATGATGTTGTGTGTGTAAGTGCGTAAGTACATAGTGCATAAGTGCATAGTGTGCCATTTGAGACGCAGCTACAGTCATAGGTGTTTATAGCTCCACCCTCTTTTGAAAACAGTGCTGGTAGCACAATCTCATTTGAATTTAAAGCAACAGTCACCAAAAAGCACAATTTGGATCAAAGCCTAAAAGGGGCAGTTTCGAGCTATAAAACATTATGTGTGTTGTATTTTGAACTGAAACTTTCTTAGGGACATCAGAGACTTGTTTTACATGTTGTTAAAAGGGGATAATAGGTCCCCTTTAAGAGAAAGAATTGTGACATATATGTGAATGCTAGCTTCTTTGTGACCGTTTTTAAACAGCTACTGTATAACTAGCATAAGGCTCTGAGGAGAAAGACAAATCTCTGCTTTTATAGCCGTGAGTCCAACATAGCGATGGTATGCCGGTTTCTCCTTTCTAAACACCTCAGTGGTTGTTCTAAAAAAGAGATAAAACTCCCGGCTGCCAGGAAGCTAGCCTTTCAAATCCTACACTCTCTCCTCGGGTGAGGATCTCTTCTCTGTCTCTCTCTCTCTCACTCTCTCTCTCTCTATCTCTCCTTCTCATATAAACACAGCCGCACACACACACAAACTCCCACTCTGCCTTTTGACCACTAGTGTTCCCTACCACAGAGGAGTTGTGACTCAGAGGCAGGCAAATAGTGGTCTTCACAAGCTGAATATTCATCTCAACGGGAAGACATGTTGTGCTTGATCCTGAATTATGTCACGTAGCGAAGTATTCTGCGAGGTGATACTGGACATAATGTGAAAGAGAAACGCTTGAGGAGAAAACAGCTCAGGACAATGCCTGATAGTAATTTCTGTGTTCTCTTTGGAGGAATGGCGTTTTACTGAACATTCCTGAGGCACGTCTGATGCCTCAATAAATCTACCCCAATCTCTCTCACTCTCTCTCTCTCTCTCCCTTAGCTTGTCTCAGTGGAATGTCAGCTGGCAAGTGCCCAGACATTGAGACTTAGCCTTTCAGAACGTGCCAGTCTCACCCAAGCTTCAGAAGTGGGCAAGCGCAGAAGCAGCAGTCCCCTTATCAAAGCGCTTGTCCAGCAGGGCTCACGGCTCAGTGAACCACTGATCACCAAATCCTCTGACCTGCCGTTAACCCGCCGGACTCTGAGCGACAGTGACAGAGGAGTATGTCATGGTGAAGACCTACAGAGAGACTACAGAGACCTACTGAGATGATATGATATTAGAATGTGTCGTGCATCATCATTTACATGAGGTCAGATGTGACCAAACGTCCCCACGATGCCATATGTCACAATTACATGAGGAAAAATCGGTTTGGTAACACTGGAGGTTACAAGGTGTGGCTTGTTTGTGTTCATCAGTGAAATGGTTGCTCATTCACATGCATTTTTTCTTCTTCTTGTTTCTTTTCTCTGGATTTTTGTGACTAATTATTCTAAAACATTTTCAAAATATATGAAAATAATTAGAATGATATTCTAAAGAAATATGATAAATACTGATGAAATGGTCAAGCATTCTAAATGACCATGAACGTAGATCATTTTATACAACCAAGAGCCTCCCATGTGCAATTCACATTAAAATCATGTGTAAAACACACGTGATCACATTTTTTTTCAAATGAAAATATTAAAAAAATTGATTGCAAATGTTCAATTCAACGGGCAGCACAGTGGCTCAGTGGTTAGCACTGTTGCCTCGCAGCAAGAAAGTCGCTGGTTCGAAAACCCGGCTGGGTCAGTTGGCATTTCTGTGCAGAGTTTGCATGTTCTCCCCGAGTTCGTGTGGATTTCCTCCGGGTGCTCCGTTTTCCCCCACAGTTCAAAGACATGCGCTGTAGGTGAATTGAATAAGCTAAAATGGCTGTAGTGAATGTGAGAGTGTATGTGTGTTTCCCAGTACTGAATTGCAGCTGGAAGGGCATCCGCCGTGTAAAACATATGATGGAAAACTTGGCGGTTCATTTCGCTGTGGCGACTCCTGATTAATAAAGAGACTAAGGCGAAGGAAAATGAATGAATGTTCAATTTAATGCAAGTTTATTTGTAGAGCGACAAAAGATGCACATTATTGCATTACTATCAAATTCTGAAAAGTTAAGGTTATTACCACAACTTTATTAGCTACTAATAACTTTAAGTAATAAACTGGTAACTAACAGCTTTTAACAGTTAAGTTATTATATATACACATAGTTAACCTGCAGTTATATCACTGCACGATCTCTAGAGCATGGGTGCCCAAACTTTTGCTTATGAAGGGCCAAAAACCGAACTTGATTGTGGGTGGTGGGCCGAAGGTAAATATGCAATGCCATGAAAGCTGCAATGGTAATTTCCTAATGTATTAATGTTTAAATATACATAGAAAAAATATTTTAATCGTATGATAAATATAAAGGGTTTTTCACATTTTATAATGAATTTCTTAAAACTATTGAAATTAGGGATGTTCCGATTTTTTTTGCGCTTGAGTCCGAATCCAAGTCATTTGACTTTTCATACTGAAACCAGATCTGATACTTCTAAAATACATTAAAAAAAGAATAAAGAAGTTGAAGTGAAGAAACAGATCCAGGATGTTCCTTATTTTTGAATTTACCTTATTTTAACATTCAAAGACTCTGTTAAAAAACTGAGCACTTCTGTGAGGTAGCTTGAACAATCAAGTAATAAATAACATCAATTCTTCACTTTTGGATTTTAGTGCAACAGTAAATGTAAAAAAAATTCTAATATTAAAACAAATAGCACCTTAACTTAAAAAACCCAGCAGGCAATCCAAAGTTTACATATTTCATGGTTTGCTATGGCAATGTTGTCGTCATCAACTTTATAATACCTCCAGACCGCAGACATACGCTTTCGTGTTCTACTTTGCCGGCATTTAACCAACAGCGTCTCTGTAATAAAATGATGACATTCGGCACACGTTGCTGTTTCTGTGTGAAGTCAAGAAAGAGGTCTGACTCTGTGCCACTGCATATCTATAGATGTGTTAAAAAAATAATGAATATACATTGTCCTGATCGGAAGGTAACATCCGAATCTGATCGAGTCTGAAACCGCGTGATCAGGCCCGATTTCCGATCACGTAATCAGATCTGGACATCCCTAATTAAAATGGTCAAACATTCTAAATTACCATGAACGTGAATTGTTTTATACAACCAAGAGCCTCCCATGTCCATTTACATTCAAATTGAAACATCATAAACACTCTGTGTGGAGCATGTTCTCCTCGGGTTCGTGTGGGTTGGTGTCCTCCGAGTGCTCCGTTTTCCCCCACAGTCCAAAAACATGCGCTGTAGGTGAATTGGGTAAGCTAAATTGGCTTTAGTGTATGTGTGTGAATGTGAGAGTGTATGTGTGTTTCCCAGTACTGGATTGCAGCTGCAAGGGCATCCGCCGTGTAAAACATATGCTGGATAAGTTGGCAGTTCATTTCTCTGTGGCAACCCCTGATTAATAAAGAGACTAAGCCAAAGGAAAATGAATGAATGTTCAATTTAATGCAAGTTTATTTGTAGAGCGACAAAAGATGCACATTATTGCATTACTATCAAATTCAGAAAAGTTAAGGTTATTACCACAACTTTATTAGTTACTAATAACTTTAACTAATAAACTGCTAACTAACAGCTTTTAACAGTTAAGTTATTATATATAAACATAGTTAACCTGCAGTTATATCACTGCACGATCTCTAGAGCAGGGGTGCCCAAACTTTTGCTTATGAAGGGCCAAAAGCCAAACTTGATTGTGAGTGGTGGGCTGAAGGTAAATATGCAATGCCATGAAAGCTGCAATGGTAATTTCCTAATGTATTAATGTTTAAATAGAAATAGAAAAAATACTTTAATTGTATTAATAATTATTTAAAACATTTTATAATGAATTTCTTACAATAAAAACGTAAACAAACACATTTATAACACAATGGTGTTCAATGCTGAATACACGAGTTGCATTGTGTATTGTCCTCTATCTTCGAGTGACATATTTACATTTTTAAAAATCTGAACATTTAGTGGAATATTTCATTTCAGTTGGCTTTTTTTTTGTATCTCAACAATTAAACAAACAAACAAAAGATTATGCTAAATTATAAATGACAATCTCTTTTAAAGATATTCACCCAAATCTTCAAATCATTCTAAATCTCTTCATACACCCCATTCACACAGGACATCAGCGTCAACGCTTCCTTTTCACTTTGAATGGGTGACATCAGGCGTTGCCGAACTACATTGTGGATCCTTTGCTTGCTGTTGGGAATTTCTCAACTTTTCCAGCGCCAATGGACGTGTAAGTCAATCAAGTCGCTTTATGCAAATACATCAGCTCGGACAGTACTGACATCACAGTACATCATTGACTGATGCTGCCATGACGATCGCATCAGCCCCAACTTCAGACACGCCCTCTGTCAAGCATTGATGCTGAAACCCTGTCTTTTTTTTTTTGGTCCACGGGCCCTACTTCCTCGGCCTCGGGATGGGCCTCCCCTGGTGGAAATAGAATAATTAGCCTGGTGTATTAAGACTGGAAAAGTGTGTCCCACGGGTGGTTTGTCAAGCCCACTCACCTGCATGGAGCACACTCACGCATCCTACAGTTATACGCTGCATTGTATGCATGCTTTACTAAAAAGTAAAGTAATCTTGAGCTTATATTAAACTGAGAGAGTGTGTCTGAGCCCTCGGACATTATCAGGAAGGCTATTTCAGAGTATAGGAGCCATATACGAGAAGGCTCCACCTCCTTTAGTGGACCCTGTGATGCCCAGCTATTTCTTTCTGTATGGGAAGAATGTTACAAAAAAAAGGTCTCCAGTAAGAACAGTTGTTAGCTCTTAACAAACAAGTTGGTCACTTTTTATTTGTTAATATTGCAATCCACACTTATGGCACAAATATACTCACAGCAAAGCTATTTTTACTCTTTGAAATAAGTTTGAACATCTGAGTAGCAGTTTAGTGTTAAGGAACATCCTGACACCTCCCAGATTACTAAGAGCATTTAGATGAATATCAAAGTGTATGTGCTGTGTTTTCATCTTAATTACAGGATAAACATTAAAAATACAACAGTGAGAAATCAACAGCTAAGAAAAACATTTGAAGAGTTCAGATGCAAAAACCTCTAAGTGCCATCCTGAATTTTCTTTTACAACGAGCATTTCTCTCTGCCTCTTATGTTTATGTTCAGTTATTTCATGTTAAAATTGATGAAAATTACCTATTTTTTGCCATAAAAGTGAAATGACTGAATCAAGACATAGGGCGCCTGAGAAAAATGCTAATTTTAGAAGAAAATTTCAGATGGCACTTAGAGGTTTTTGCATCTGAACTCTTCATTTGATAATGGACATTTCATTAAGCTTTGCTACTTGGCAAGTCAAAGCAAGCAACTTTACTGTATTAAAATAGAAAACACTGTCAGTCTTGTTTTGAGAAATAATTGCAATTCACTGTTTTAGTTGTTTGTTTTGTCTGAACCAGAGAACATTTTTAAGTCAAAGAAGGCCTTCTTTTGGCCTTTAGTGAAACATGATGGCAACATTGTTGTGGTTTGGGGCTGCATTTTAGCCAGTAGTGTTATTATCATATTTCGAGAACAAACAGCTGATAAAAAATGGCATGAAGTGGCCTATAAAGAATCCAAACCTGAATATTCTACAGCTCCTGGTCAAAGAATGAATAACAGACTAAATCTGTTCCCTCTAATCCCTCTAAAAGGGAAGACATCTAATATGTTGATTATTTAAAATAACTTCAGGACAGTCTTTTCAAAATAATTAAGATGTGTCTAGGAAGGCCTTTATGCACTGTAAAACCCAATAAGTTATGGTAACTCAAACCATTTGAGGAAACCAATTGCAACAAACCATTTAAGTTCAAAAACTAACCCTAATGAGTACTGTGAACTTAATCCATTTGAGTAAAGAAGCAATTTGAGCACAGTAAAACCCAATAAATGAACTCAGACCAACTGAGTACTGTAAAACCAAATAAGTTAAGGCAACTCAAATTGTTTGAGGAAACCGATTGCTACAAATCATTTGAGTTAAAAAGCTAATCTATATGAGTACTGTGAACTTAATCCATTGAGGTAATGAGGTATTTAATGAACTCATTACCTTCAACACCGAGTTCAAAACTATTTTCAAATGAGTAGAATTAACTTTCAGTCAATTTTGAGTTAACAACACTCATTTCATTTGATAAAGTTGACTGTTGGGTTTTACAGTGTGGAATCTTTATGAAAAACCTTCATGAAAAGATTATAGATAGTTGGTGGTGGTCTAATATGCACAGTATTGTCTGTTATGACCTTTTATTCTCATTGGCACATTAATGACAATTGATTGTATATGAAAGTTACATTCATACATTTAAAGTCAGAATTATTACCCCCCTGAATTTTTCGCCCCCCTGTTTATTTTTTCCCTAATTTCTGTTTAACAGAGAGAAGATTTTTTTCACCACATTTCTAAACATAATAGTTTTAATAACTCATCTCTAATAATTGATTTATTTTATTATAATTTGATTTGCCATGATGACAGTAAATAATATTTTACTAGATATGTTTCAAGACACTTCTATACAGCTTAAAGTGACATTTAAAGGCTTAACTAGGTTGATTAGGTTAACTAGGCAGGTTAGGGTAATTAGGCAAGTTATTGTATAATGATGGTTTGCTCTGTAGACTATCAAAACAAAATATAGCTTAAAAGGGCTAATAATTTTGTCCTTAAAATGGCTTTTAAAAAATTAAACACTGCTTTTATTCCTGCCGAAATAAAACAAATAAGACTTTTTCCAGAAGAAAAAGAATATTCCAGAAATAATATCAGACATACAGTGAAAATTTCCTTGCTTTGTTAAACATCATTTGGGAAATATTTAAAAAAAGAAAAAAAATTCAAAGGGAAGCTAATAATTCTGACTTCAACTGTATGTGAATCAGTGACTTTATGAATCAGTTTGTTGATTCATTTGACAGTCTGTTTAGAATGACTCATTCATAAATCAAACTGATTTAGTTTTGAAGTATATCACAGTTCAGTTTTTAAATGGCAAAATTGAATGTATCTTCATAACAGTGATACAGAACATATGAAATATGAAGTAAATGGTATTTTAATATTATTGTGTAACCTTTCAAATAATTGTCAATATGATGGAAAAGTACATTGCAATTCGGCAAATTTTTGAATTAGGGTGAATTATTCCTGTAAATCTTAATTTGAAATCCATAGCATAGCGTGTCGGTCCGCTGATGCAATAATTGCCCCACTCAGTGGAATATCATGCACAATTCCCTCATGTTTTCTGCTTTGTTTTCATGCCTAGTTCATTTTCATGGTTCAGATGGTGTTCATTTCAAATCCAGCACAACCAAATCTAAATTAAGAACTTCATGTTTATGCTGTTCAGCTGGCCATCTTTGACGCCGCACAAGCCAAGGGGACCTGCCAGCACTTGGCTTTGTTGGTTTAATATTTTAATGTGTTTAATTATGACAGGATAGGCTCGATAACCTTCTGTGACGCTCAGGCGATTGTCAGCAAATGAATGAGATTACATGACAAGCACTGAATGACAGCAACCCGGCTCTCGGTCTTCCCGCCACTTATCTGATGGTAGCCTAGCAACAGATCCCTGACCTGGCATTGACCTCCACCTGATAAGGTCAGCACCTGAAGTGTCTCTCATTGGTGGGCCCTATGAAGAGGAGGAGGAGCCTCGAAGAGAGCGAGAGAAACGGAGAGAAACAAAGGGAAATGGAGAGAAGGCAGAAATCCCATCAGAGACAAAGCCATAGCCACACAAAAGCGCAGAGGGCTCGTGTTACAGTGTGTGTGGATCAAAAGAGAACTGTAATCACCATATTCTCCACTGACAGTATTTCCCGTATGCAAAACAAGAGTAGTCATCTCTCAAAGTGTAGTCAGGAAAATACGATGGACATTTGTGTACAGCATTGATAGCACCTCAACGCGTACTTAAACACTGCATGCAGGTTGTTGTTTTGCAAATAATATTAATTTTCAGTAATTTCAGCAGTACCTTGTAAAGCCAAAGGGATGCAGGGATAAAGCAAATGCTAAAATAATTACCTATAGAGAGCCTTCATTCAACTGCTAAATGTCACCGTTGTGTGTTTCATGGACTCAGATTGTTCCCTGCTTCACACAGTTATAAGCGAGTATCCACAGCTGAAAGGTTTTCCAGCATCCAAGAATGTTTTCAGAATCTATAAAAGCGACAAGACTGATTGAAAAGGACTGAAACAGATTGATAGAAGCAGTCTTCTGAAGAGAAGGCCGAGAGAACTGAGAACTAACCATTGACTTACTGGATGTTGAGAGTCGTATTGTGAGTGATTCACATGCTTGGTGTTATAAAATGTTCAAATAAATTCTTCACCTTTGCAATGGCTTTTAGGTTTTGATGATGTCTGTCACCACACCCACTTATAACTCCTCCAAGCCATTTCTGCTACATTGATTTCTCTCTGAATATTTCACCCTGAACCACAAAAGCAGACTTATGTTCTACAGGTATATTCAACATAGGCTCATTCAGAAAATGTACCCCTATATCCATTTCTGGAGATTGTGAATTATGTAGCCAGAGGAACGTATGTCTGCATTTGGTCTTTAAAACAATCGCTACGGGGCGATATGACACTGTTTTTTTCATACTTACCAACTGACCACTTACCTCCTTGTGGATGGCTTTTCTGCTGTTACCAGTTTGTCCAGTGGCTCGCCGCTTATGTCGGAGGATTTGAGATACCTTAAAATTAAATGATCTAAGATTTGGCAGATCCTGGATCTTTTAATCTTGATAACTGATCTCTGGCTAATTTGGTTCTTCAAACAAGTTCGCGAATCAGATTAAAATATCTGGATGAACTGATCTGAAATCACTGTGTGTGTTGTGAAAGACAGATCTATCGATTATTAAAACCAACGATTGGCTGATGGCACAGCAGCGTAATGACATCATCTGATTAATATTCAATTATACATGTAAGCAAAATTATCTAAAAATCGTAGTAAACGGTTTGTTAAATCTGATACGCAATTTTGCAGGCTTTACACTTTCATGTGTCAAGAGTATTTAGCAATTTATTTAGTTTTACATTTAGAGCAGATTTTTTTTATTACAGTAGCCTAGGCCTTTTCAAGTTTCTTAATCAGCATAAGGAAGAACTGACTGTTTCAATTAATTTTGCATAAAAAAAAGCATTTTGATATTGGTAAAAGTGTCTGCAACTTCTGCGAAGCATCAAATCACCGGCATATTAGCTGTCAAAAATCAGTCAATTATTGTGCATGTCTATTATCATACACAAATTGTACCAAAGCTGGGTTGGTACCTTAAAATAGTACGTGTTTGTATCTAAAAAGTCCATATTAATAAATGTTTTCTTTGAACACATAGGGAGAACCATCCAGTGATAGTTTTTGTACTTTTATTTTGGAGTGCAGATTGCATAAGTTATTTTAATTTTTTTATATTTTTTTCAACTTTAAACTTAAATTGAAACTATATATACATGTATCTGTGTATATATATATATATATATATATATATATATATATATATATATATATATATATATATATATATATATATATACATATAAAGAGTCTTTACTGTATATTATTATTTACTGTCATTGACACATTATTGCCAATTGATGGTATATGGTAGTTACAATTACATTGTCACGCTGGTAGACAAGGAAGGTTATCTTTTATCAGTTTTATTCAAAGGTGCAGGTGATTAGAAGGCCGGTGAGGGTTCGCGGGATTGGATGGAGGTGGTTTGTGAGGGAAATCGGTGATTGGGTGAGCAGGAACGAGCCAGGGATGTGACAGGACCCCTCCCCTCCACGGGTGACTCCTGGCACCCTAGACCGGCGGCAGGGATGGCCACACCCTCGAGGAGCTGGATGTTCGGGATGACTATGATAGAATTCTTCAAGGAGAGTTGAATCTAAGATGTCATCGCGGGGTGTTCAAGATCTCTCCTCAGGACCAAAGCCTTCCCAGTCTACAAGGTATTGGAGCTGGTCGTTCCGCCGCCGGGAGTCAAGCATTCCTTTGACCCAGTAGATATTGTCCCCAACGATCTCCGTTTGGTCGAGGGGTTGGGGGTGGGGGTGGGGATGGGTTCCGGTTCTGTGGAGGGGGGAGAAACAGGATCAATGAATGGTTTAAGGAGTGACATATGGAAAAATGGTGATATTCTGTAGCGCGGTGGTAGGTTGAGATGGTAAGTGACGGGGTTTATCTGGGAGTGTACAGTGAACGGTCCCAGGTAGTGGGGACTCAGCTTTCTGGAGGGCAGGTGGAGGCAGATGTCTCTGGTGGAAAGCCATACCTTATCCCCTGCTTAGTAGGATTCGGTAGGCAGTGACTATTTCCGTGTGTGGTATACCTCCGCACTGCCCGCTGAAGATGAACATGCGAGTCCCATACCCTCTCGCTCTCATGGAACCAGTGATCCACCGCAGGCACTTCCGAAGTTTCCCCCGTCCAGGGAAACAAGGATGGCTGATAACTTAGAACACACTGGAAGGGAGTTAGACCAGTAGAGGTTTGATGAAGGGAATATTGCGCATAATCAGCCCACGGTAGATACTGGCTCCAGGTGTTTTGGGGGCTGCTGCAGTACGAACGGAGGCCTGGAAAATCTCTTGGATTTTACGCTCGGTCTGTCCATTCGTCTGCGGGTGGTAACCAGAAGAAAGGCTGATGGTAGTACCCAGAAGATGGAAGAACGCCTGCCAGACCCTGGAGATGAATTGGGGCCCTTTGTCTGATACAAAATCCTCTGGGAGCCCATAATTTCAGAAGACATGTTGGCAAAGGGCTTCGGCTGTTTCCAGAGCTGTAGGGAGACCATTCAGAGGGATTAATTTACAAGACTTTGAAAATCGATCAACTACTACAAGAATAGTGGTATACCCTTGTGATGGAGGCAGATCAGTGGCAAAGTCAATTCCTAAATGGGACCAGGGTCGACGGAGAATGGGTAATGGCTGCAGTTTACCTTCAGGCAGGCGGCGTGGAGTTGTAGTGATGGCACAGAACGAGCAACCCTTAACGTACTGGGCGACATCATGGGTCATATTAGGCCACCTTCTGTTTGAGGAACGAGAGGGTTTGCCTGCTGCCAGAATGTCCTGAGCTGAGGGAGGTGTATGTACTATCCAGGAGCGGTATACGATACCTTGTGGGCACGTAAAGAAGGCCTTGAGGAAGTTCAGGAGGAGCTGGCTCCTTCATTGTAGCAGAGCGGATATCCTCATCCAGTTGCCATAGAACAGGAATAGGTTTGTCATAGGCGTGATGCACTTCAGGGGTCCAAGAGAGAGTACGTCATCCGTCTTTGAGAAGAGAAGTAAAAGGAGCAGAAAGGATACTATAGTTCTTTATGAACCGTCTTTAGAAGTTGGCGAAGCCCAGAAATTGTTGTAATTCTTTGAGGGTCTTCTGCGTTTCCCATTGAGAAACGGCGTCTACTTTACCTTGCTCCATACTGACTCCTTCGATCACATATGCAAGGAAGGAGATGGTGGTTTTATGGAATTCACACTTTTCGGCTTTGAGGAAGAGTCGATTGTCTCAGAGACAGTGAAGAACTTGCTGAACATGACATTCTTTAAGGTTACGAGAATAGATCAGGATATCATCGATATAAACTATCATAAAACGATGGAGGACGTCTCCGAAGATTTCATTCAGGGAATTTTGTGTGTGTGTGTGTATATATATATATATATATATATATATATATATATATATTTTTTTTTTTTTTTTGTGTGTGTATATAACTACCACTGTAACAAAATATCAGCATTCGGTACATACGTTTGTTTGACATGACCCGATCTAATCCTGTATATATGGAATAAGCCTGCTCCCTAGCAGGTTTGAGCTACCAAAACTGTTGCTATGACAACAACTCTGGGATGAGTTTTGAAGAAGGAAACAATCCTGGATCATGTCCAATCGTCAATAACTGAATCCAGCTAATTGAGTATTCCACGAAAGAAGAACAGACCCCAGGTAAGACAAAAACAAAAGCCTAAAAATAAAATAAACAAGTAAATAACAGGGTGAGACTGTGGTAAAATCTGAAAACGTGGTAAAAATCAGGCGAAGGCTTTTCTTTTTCTGGATTGCTTTTCAAAACACTGTTGGTTGGGTTTAGAGAAGTGGGTGGTTGCTGGTCAATTGGTGCTTTTTAAAACATTATCGGTTGGGTTTAGGGAAGGAGGAGGGTAGGGGAATCGGTCGGTCAGTCGACAGCAGCCTCTGGTGGATTTACGTGAGAACAGTAGGCGTGAATAAAATCATGTTTCAAGAGTTCCCACTTAGATATGCTTAGCATTTAAGCAGGTTTGACATGCTGTCCCGGGAGAGAACCCTGAGCTCGGAAATACTTGAGCCCAAGGCTTCCGCCCGGTCAATAAGCATATCAGGGGATCCGAGATCAGGAAGGTCTCGAGAGCTCCCCAAAATGCTATTAACTCGGGACAGCAGCCACGTATTTCGAAGAATCTCCCCCCAAAAAGCTTTTACTATATTTTACTAAAATTTTACTATATCCGGCTGCTGGATATAGTGATTAAGGAAAGGAAAGAAGCATAGGGAGCTCCTGCAGGAGCAAAGGGTGAAACAGACTCCTGCGGGAGCCCGAGCAGGGGAGGGGGGGAGGGAGTGAAGGGGACCAAAAGGGGTGGGTGGGGTTAACTCGTTGGGAGTTCCGGTCTATAAAGCAGGTGTGTTAAGGTGCATTGTTGGCACATTGCTAATTTAAGGAACTAAAATAGACTGCACAATTGACCAGCTGAAAGCAGGTCTAAAGTCCAGCGCAGAGCGCGTTAGTTGTGCGCCTTAAATGCATACACATTGCTTAATACACACAGGATGTACAGCAATACGCAAATATCTTTACAAATGAAAAAAAATTTAAAGGATTAAAATGTTACAAAAACTATTATTTACTACATAAACGTAAAAACCACTGCCTCCATGCCTTCTTCATCTCGGGAAACTTTTTTAGTTTATTCATGACAATTTGCATTTGTATAATGTTATTATTAATAGCAGTATTATTTATTATATGCACATTTATATTTGTTTCAATAAAACAAGTTTAGATTTGTCCACCTGTCGGGTTTTGGAGATGTATGCATCATCATATGGGGCATAAGAATATGACGTGTTTGTATATAACTATAAAGTTTTTTGACCACACTTCGTTATTGTTGTTCATTTATTCGTTTGCTGGGAATTAGAACTGAATTTAGAAATAGTTTTGAAACAAATCTTTGCGCTTAACAGATGAAGTTATATATGTAGGCTAATGGATGTCTTCAGTGGAGTGCGTACAACACCGTTTCCTTATGCACGAAAGTAAAAAAGTAAAGAGAAAGAGAAATTAAAGAGGCCAAATGGAGGAGGCTCGTTCTTTATCCTCGCATTGCAGATGGTCTGTTTAACTGTTTTCTCAATAGTGAAGCGTTCAATTTTTCCACTTACAACGTCCACCATGTAAATAGTAAATGCGCCATGGTGCAATGCAACTGACTCTTAAAGGGATTGGGAGATGAGACTCTGATTGGTTTAATGCATGTGATGCTCAAAACACACCCATAACTCATTAACAGAATAAGCACAACCCTGTTAGACCATGCGCTGTGGAGCAAACCAGATTTTTCCATCCTTAAAATAGCAAAAGTGGATTCGGACTCTTAATGCTTTTGAGCCATGTGCTTTAGACTCTGCGCCTAGATCGTTAAAATAGAGCCCATGGTCTTTCATTGAAAAGCATGTAATGCTGTGGAAGTAAAATGGGTTCTGAACCAGTGATGTGTGTTAACATTTTCAAAATCAGATTAGATGTAAAACTATGGCCATTTTTGTCTTTATTTTGTGGAAATTCATTATCAGTTACTTCCTTGTAAGAGTTGCATTATCAACATTTTTAATCTTCAGTGCTACAACTCAAAACATCAACAGATCCTTTCATGTCCACATGCCAACCAACCAGTAAGAATGCAGAAATTAGACATCATTTTTTAATATTACATTTATTCATTTTTGCATTGTAATAATTGACTATAACATACATATTGTCAGCATTTTAAGAATTGGCTTTATGCTTTTAGAATTCATATGTCATTTTAATTTTAATGAGCAAATCCCACACTTGGTCTTTTTATTGTCTTACCATTGTGAAAACTGTTGATTTTAAAGACAGATAAAAAATACCACGTTTTGGTTCTGGACTTGTGTTCTTGTGAAGACGTTAAGTCTTGCCAGGTTACCTTTGAAATCAAACCCAGAAGGATGCAAAGACACAAAAAATACAACATAAGTGTTTTTTCCATTTATCAATACAACATTACAATAATCTTTAAATAATACATTTAAAGAAACAATATGTACTGTATAATGTTGCACTTGTTCTGTCAATAAAACATCTTTAGGATATGTCATAAAATATACATTTAATAGTGATGTACATTTAGATTTTTGAAGTTAAGGTTTGTTAATTTCTATGTCCATTCATTTGAAACAATGACTTCTGGGATGGTGGCTTAGTTAGCACTGTCGCCTCACAGCAAGAAGGTTCATTCCGCTGTGGTGACCCCTGATAAATAAGGGACTAAGCTGAAGGAAAATGAATGAATGAATGACTTCTGTGACTTCAAGTGCATAAGTCTGTATTCAGTGCATTCTTGATATCAAGACCACATCTGGGTAGTTTCATGCATTCATTTTGCAAATTAGGAAGTGTAATCTAGGACATAATTTCTGTTTGAAAATGTAATCCATACTCAGTAAAAAGTTAAACTACTGTGTCTTTCATTCAAAATATTTTATATTGGATCAGGAGAAATATTGTGGCTTCGGGTTTTAACCTGTTTTATCTAATTGGAAAAACAAACCCCCTAAGGAATATTTATAAGTATTCGTTTTTCACTCAGCAGTATTTTTACCTTAAATCAACAGTTTTGACTAAGTGACTACAGTACATGAAGAAAATGTACTGCCGTTCAGTTTTTATGTATTTCTGATGTGTGTATAATTATCATCTTGTGTGACATTTATAGCCATACTGAATGCACTAGCAGATAATTTACCTCAGATCATGAAAGTAAAATAACTAGCAATAATTTTGTAGAAAGAAAAACTATGTGTTGCTATAAAAGTAAAGTAAAAAAAAAAAAGTTTCTTTTTCCAAAATATTTCATTTAATTCATGGTCTGTAAAAGCAATGTTTTACCTTTGAGTGTATGTAATTATTTTTTCTATTGACTGAATAAATATTTAGATTTTTATCAAGTTTCAACCAAGTCAAAACTAAAATTTGAGGAAATTTTATAATTTTAACTGTAACAAATTATAGTAACTTTTTTAACTTGGTTCAAAGCAAAACTAATCTTTGTTGTAAGGGTAAAAAAGACACATCCAAAATAAAACTCTATGTTTTACTGACGGGAAAATAATCTATATAGTAAACAACCTTTTTACTTTGTGTAAATGTATTTTTTTCCTGACCACAATAAATATTTTTGATATAGATTTAAAAAAATGTAAATTGAACCCAAGTTCAATTATACTTTAATAAAAACTACAATTTTAGCTGTAACAAATTACAGGTTTTTTTAAGTTAGTTTAAAGTATAATTCTTTCACCGTACCCCTAAACCTAACCGTAACTGTACATTATACCTAAGATCAGATAGGATTAATAGTTGGATGTAAAAGCACCTCTCTGTAACTGTAAACTGTAAACCAGGGCTATTCAATTAGTTTGTCACAGGGGCCAGTTCATGAAAAGCATCCCAAACGAAGGGCCGGAGAGACATGACTTGCAATATAAGTGATGATGACACAACTGCATATAAGAGCCCATATGTTGTATTATTGCTCCTTAAGACACCCACGTTGAATTTGTCTACATTAAAATGTTAATATATTGTATTTTGAAACTTTATAATATCACTGCATTGTACAATAGGTTTTTTTAACAAACATTCAAATGTTGTATTTCACAGCACAACAAAATCAGTGTATTGCTTAAGCAGGCTTCTTCTACATTCAGATACGTTCATATGTTCTGTTTTGAACTGCATAACAATTATGGATGCAACAATTATAGATTTTGGTGTACGATTATATAGTGTGAAGAATAATCAGGGTTTCACAGTTATCACGTCTAATGTAAATTTAAGCTTTATATTAGCTAGATTTAGATCTGGACATCCCTAACTAATATTAAAAAAACATTTAAAAGGCATTTTCATTAGTAATAGTTTTTATTCTGTAGGTTTTTCTGTGCTTATAGGGCTACACAATTATGTGTGTGTTTATAGAGAGGAAAGGGAGAAAATAATATAATAATAATTATGAAGGTCGGCGCAAATATTTAGATTAACTGTTGTTATCATCTGCGTTCATACATACATTTTAATAATGTATGTACATTGTATGTACATTTTAATAATAGTTCATCTAACATGTCTTTTGTTTACATTGCACTGAAAGCTAAGCACAACTCTCACCGCTACAGCATGAGATGTTTTCTACTGCGTGCGCCCAGACAGCCGCGAGCGCGTTGCTCTGCTTGCGCCCGCATATTGGCATATATTCTTACGACATAACAAACTTGCGGGAAAGACGTGATATGGGAACGGCCCACGGCTATAGTTATTATAGTGTGCGTGCGTATTAGCTTCGGTGGACAAGCTCGGAACTTTAAACTAGCGCACAGTTGGCATCTTGGTTTAACTTTGTTCAGCAGTTTCGTTTCGTGCGGCAGAACAGAAATGCAGAAATGCGGCTTAGAGAAGCCTTTACGATTAATTAACTGTGACAAATTAGATCGCAGTTAATAGTGAAATCGGTTAATCGTTGCATCCCTAATAACGATATCAGTTCATTGTACAAAAGACCTTTTCTACAAACATATTCAAATGTATTCGGCTGCTCTCACCATTCGCCACTGTCAGGTGACTCACGCTCTGCACAGCTTGTGCTGTATTGAACAGACGCACGTCACTTCATAACTATTGTGGCCGTTTTTTGACTGAACTAAATTTATCCTTGATGTCTTGGTGACACTATTTGGAGGGCTGGAACAAATTGCCTCGGGGGCCGGGTTCGGCCCGCGGGCCGCCAATTGAATAGCCCTGCTGTAAACCTTTCCCATAAAGTCTGTGAAAATCTAAATATAATGTTTATTTTGCTAGCACACTTTGTTATTTTTTATGTGAACATGTAATCTGTGCAAGTAAATCCCCTGAAAAGGAATGTTTGTTTTTGTACAGCATTCTCCAGCCTCCTGCGGCTAGACTGCAGCTCTGGACAAGAAGTTTGGCCAGAGGAGAAATAGTCGTGCCCAACTGAGCCTGGTTTCTCTCGAGGTTTTGTTTTCCTTCACTTTCGTCAATTGGTGAAATTTGTTCCTCACCACTGTCGCCACTGGCCTGCTTGGTTTGGGACTTGTGGAGCTGCGCATCGATGGATTTGCTCTTCAGGGTTTGGACTTTCAGTAGTGCAATTAAACCACACTGAACTGAACTAAACTGAACTTCAACACTGAAAACTGGACTGACACAGTTTCAATTTACTAGAACTTCTATGTTAAGCTGCTTTGACACAATCTACATTGTAAAAGCGCTATAGAAATAAAGATGAATCGAATTGAATTTTTGTAATATTTTCTACCTGGTGAAATTGTACTAACCAAAATTGCACTAACCAGGATGTAAGAATGCTCAAGATTGACACATTGAGGCTGTATAATATTTGTAGTTGGTGATGATCGTTTTTTTGGGCTGAGGTATAAAGTCTCCTTCAGCCAAGGGAGGAACGACCTGACAAAGTCTTTCAAGACAAAAGAAGCATGAAATGCAGCACAGTAATCAAATAATTAAAGCAATTAAAGTCTTAGAGGGTCAGACACTCCAAGGTAGAAGAAATGACTTCAAACTAATTGTCTTTTATAAAATTATTCTCGGTCACAGAGCTGTAAAGAGCAACAGGAATAGGTCAGAGAGAGGCCTTAGACTAAATTAAAAGGTCATTTATTCAGATGGACAGTACCGTGATATTAACTTAGCAACATCCCTAGATGGTCTGGTGAATCACATCAGAATTGAATAAATCTGATTAGTATTATTTCTAGAATTTCTCAAATCAAATACAGATAATTATGTCAATGTTTATGAGAATCTTTTTTTTTTTTTAAGAATTTATGAATAGCTGGTCTTACAGTTCATTGTTGCAACTGCAAGATTTTGTCCTTTTATAAATCAATCATTCATTCATTCATTTTCTTTTCAGCTTGGTCCCTTTATTAATCTAGGGTCGCCACAGCGGAATGAACTGCTAACTTATCCAGCATATGTTTTACGCAACGGATGCCCTTCCAGCTGCAACCCATCAATGGGAAATACCCACACACTCTCATTCACACGCACACACCACAGACAATTTAGTTCAATTCACCTATAGCGCATGTCTTTGGACTGTGGGTGAAACCGGAGTACCCGGCAGAAACCCACACGAACACTGGGAGAACATGCAAACTCCACACAGAAATGCCAACTGACCCAGCCGAGGCTCGAACCAGCGACCTTTTCGTCCTACCCACTGCGCCACCGTGACACCCTCCTTTTAGAAATGTAACAGTATATTTTGTAATGTTGATTTCGTTCTTCTTAGAAGAATGTTGACCTTCTTCTTCCAGTTATAAAATATAAGATTGACATTCTTAGGTTATGCTTACATGATAACAAAAAACTAAAGTTTTTTTCCTTTGGATTTTTGTACATTTTCATGTATAGATGATATGAGATAGCACTCTCAAAACAATCCCTGTTCACACAGATCTACAAATACAAAATCATTCGAGCCTGCACAAATACGCAAACAAAATCCACCATTGTTGTTTTGGTTTCAGTTACTTGTGCACTGTCTACTTATACCGTGTTTTTGTCCTTCAGATGAATACAACAACATTATCAATATCAAAAATTGCACTAAATTGCAGTCTAATGGTTATTGCGCTGACATATGATTTGGCAGCGCTCTGGGCATCCTGAGTTCGAATCTTGGCCCATGGACCTTTCCCGATCCATCTCAGCAAGCATTTTTTGTTTTTAAAAGATGTTTAATAGTCTTGCCTAAAACTAGGCTAAATTTGGGCTGTCAGTGAAAATCTAATAGACATCTAATAATAGGCCAAAACTAGACTAGTCATCAAATAAACAGAAATCAATGACTACACATATAAAGTTTGTCTAATCTGTCTATTTGACGAGTAGTCTAGTTTTGGGCTACTCTTAGATGTCTATTTCACTGACAGCCCAAGTTTAGCCTTGTTTTAGCCAAGCTGTCTATGTTTAGATGTCTATTAGACGTCTGTTGAACACAAAATTGTTTGCTGGGTTCTCTCCCACTTCACTTCCTGTCAACCTACTGTCCTGTCAAATAAAGGCAAAAATTGCATTTTGAATCCAGTTTTCAAAATGGTGTATTATTACACAATAATGACAAATAATCTATAGATTTACATTTAAGTGTTCTGTCAGTTTGTCAACCTCATAAAAATTAAGGTCATTTATACAACTTTACATTAAATTAATTATATAACAGTTCAATGGCCCAAATTTATAAATAAATAGAAACAATCAAGTAAAAAACATTTTGTGTGAGGAACTATTTCCTTCCGCATAGACTCAAGTTGACAGCTTCACAAAATCCTGCACTGCTAATTTTAAAAATGTCATGCAGAACTACTAATGAATAAATTAGTTTTTTTTTTTTGCATTCTGTTATAATGTCTTAATGATGACAATACAGGATCTTGCTCTCAAATGCGTTTATTTAGGATTTTTTAGGATTGATTGTGTAAAACAAAATCAATAAATCAACATAGTTCTGTCTGTATTACTCTACCACATGTTGACAGGAATTGACCAACAGTACCCTTAAAAATGCAAACACAAACAATAACAACTCAATACAAAGTAATGCGCTGCAGTGCTAGAAAGAGAAAGAAATTGACTGAGAGACTGTGATTACCTTCATCGCCGACAAATTCATCTTCAGATCAATCTCATCTGAATAAAGCACTAGATTGAATGCTTGCGATGCTTGCAGAGTAAAGCGATGCCCCGTTCACAAGTAAAGGAGATTTCCAATTGACAACTTTTGGTCCAATTCTAAAAGTCTTTATGATTGACTCATCTGATGGTGGAACAATGTAACCTGACTTGCCAATCACCAGTATATGCTCCACAAATATAGACCATTTTGCAGAACAAGAGGTTTTATTAACCCTTTACAGGACACTCACTGAAATACATATTAGTGAAAACCCTGGAGTGTTACTAGGGTTTATTAAAAGACCTTTGAACTTTTAAGACTTATTTGCACTTAGATAACGAAGACGAAATGCAATGAACAAGCGCTGGCTTTTAGAGAAGCTGTCTTTGTGAGCACAGCCAATCAAGACAGTTCTGGGAGGTAGTAATATCAATGACAGACTTTGGCTAAGACATGGCTTTACAATGACCAAAACTACACTGTAAAAAAAAAAATCGTAAAAAAAAGGTAAATGACTGGCAGCTACGGCTGCCAAACAAAAACCATAAAATTACGGTAAAATTTCTTTTGTTGAAATAAAGTGCAAAAATAATAAATCTACAGATATTTCATTAAAATGTTTACAGAAAAACACTGTTATTTTACAGACTTCTTCTAGATTATTATGATCAAATACGTTTAATAAAGTTACACAATAAGAGTTTTACAGACAAACACTGTTATTTTACAAACTTTTCCTAGATTATTATGATCAAATCCATTTAATAAAGTTACACAATAAGAGTTTTACAGAGAAACACTGTTATTTTACAGACTTTTCCTAGATTATTATGATCAAATCCATTTAATAAAGTTACACAGTAAGAGTTTTACAGAGAAACACTGTTATTTTACAGACTTTTCCTAGATTATTATGATCGAACACCATCAATAAAGTGACTGCACTAAAAGTTTAAGAGAAAACAATGTTATTTAAAAGAATTTTCCCTAAATCATTACGATTAAACACCTTTAATAAAATGCCAAGACATGCGCAAGGTCATAATTTAACAGTTTTATTTTGGATCAAAAAAGTCTGGAAAAAACAAGATACAACTGGTTAAAATTCCCACAACTTTAAAATTACAGTGGTTACATTTTATTGAATAGTATTTATGTAAAACATGTTGGTTTAAGTTATATGGAATGATTCAGTTCCAAATCTTAAATGAAACTGTAATGTGAATGGGACACTGACAAAGGAGTGCGGATCCAAATGCAAGTTTATTACACAGAGATGGTCAGGCAAGCAACAGTCAACAGAGGAGCAAACAGATGTATGCAGGAAATCCAGAGTCATGGTCAAATAACAGGCAAATGGTCAGTCCCAGCAGCAACAACAACATAAACAATTGACAAGCAAAGCAAGAGAAACGCGTCATAATGTTCACAGTAACAGTATAACAAGCCTTAGCAATTAGTGCGTGCGTCTGTGCTGCTTTTAAAATCCATGTAATCAGTTCATAACGATCCTCTGACTGTGTGTGTGTGCCCAATCAGTGGAATCTGGAACAGGTGCATGTGAGCATTGCATGACTGGATCTGTAGTCCATTTAATGGCGGATTTGTAGTTCTATGGTGATCTGCGTGTTTACCAGCGATCTACAAGGATTAAATTGCTGATGATTGTGACAGGAACATTTATACTACTACAGTAAACAGCACAACAGTTTCATGAAATTCTCAGACTATAGGATTATGATAAACTTAAGATATACTGAAAACGTATACAGCTACTTGATTTTCACTGTTTCACACCCACTATTTGCACACACACACACACACACACACACACACACACACACACACACACACACACACACACACACACACAGTCGGAGGATCGTTATGAACTGATTACATGGATTTTAAAAGCAGCACAGACGCACGCACCAATTGCTAAGGCTTCTTATACTGTTACTGTGAACATTATGACGCGTTTATCTTGCTTTGCTTTGTTTGTTAATTGTTTATGTTGTTGCTGCTGGGACTGACCATTTGCCTGTTATTTGACCATGACTCTGGATTCCCTGCATACATCTGTTTGCTCCTCTGTTGACTGTTGCTTGCCTGACCATCTCTGTGTAATAAACTTACATTTGGATCCGCACTCCTTTGTCAGTGTCCCATTCACATTACAGTTTCATTTAAGATTTGGAAGTCATTCCATATAACTTAAACCAACATGTTTTACATAAATACTATTCAATAAAATGTAACCACTGTAATTTTAAAGTTGTGGGAATTTTAACCAGTTGTATCTTGTTTTTTCCAGACTTTTTTGATCCAAAATAAAACTGTTAAATTATGACCTTGCGCATGTCTTGGCATTTTATTAAAGGTGTTTAATCGTAATGATTTAGGGAAAATTCTTTTAAATAACATTGTTTTCTCTTAAACTTTTAGTGCAGTCACTTTATTGATGGTGTTCGATCATAATAATCTAGGAAAAGTTTGTAAAATAACAGTGTTTCTCTGTAAAACTCTTATTGTGTAACTTTATTAAACGGATTTGATCATAATAATCTAGAAGAAGTTTGTAAAATAACAGTGTTTTTCTGTAAACATTTTAATGAAAATATCTGTAGATTTATTATTTTTGCACTTTATTTCAACAAAAGAAATTTTACCGTAATTTTATGGTTTTTGTTTGGCAGCCGTAGCTGCCAGTCATTTACCTTTTTTTTTACGATTTTTTTTTTTTTTACAATTACAATTTATTACTGTAATTTTTACGTCATTTTAAATGTACTTCAAAAAAACAGGAAAAAACTGTGTGTAAATAATACGGCAATTTAATTGTATAAAACAGACAAATTGCTGTAATTTGTCATTAATTGTATAGTACATAAAATAACAGTCAAGCTGTTAATTTACAGATATTGTTTGTAATTTTTACGGACTTTTGAATATAATTTAAAATAACAGAAAAAATACTGTATAAATAATAGTGTAATTTCCCTGTATAAAAAACACAAATGTCAGTAATTTGTCTTTAATGATAAAGTACCTAAAATGAAAGTCAAACTGTTAATTTAGAGAGATTGTTTGTCATTTTACTAAGTTTTGAATATAATTTGAAATGACAAAAAAATACTGTAAAAAATTTAGAGATATTTTCTGTAAAATTAGGGTTTTTTTTTACAGTGTATGTTTTAGATATTGTGGTTTGTCCATTAATGCTGTCCCATCACACTTTTTGATGCACATGCTGGAATTTATTTGGTAAATGTGTTTCTAACAAGTTTTTAAAAAGTTCATCCCACTTATTCTAAATTTTGCATTCTCCATAATGTATGCACATCTTGGCGATTCCTTTAAGCACTTTTTGTGCAATATATAACAAAATGAGCATAAAAATAAGTGGATGGAAAATAACTAATGTCTATCAAGTTACAATATATAGATATTCACCCAATAAAGGGTTAAATGCTGCTATAAAGTATCTAAAATATAGTATATTGTACAACATTTAACGAACATTATTATAAAGATGCTAAGCAAATCTGTCAAAGGAACATTTGCCACGTTTTGGTTAAGCATTTAATTTCTATAAAGTTGTACAAAGGATCTGCCCCAATAAAATATATTTTCTCAGATGACTGAGACTTAATATTGTCATTAGATATATTCGAAACTAATTATATGTCACGCATCAGCTTCTCAAGAAAAGTGCTGCTCTCTTTGAGGAACCTGCACTGTAGAAAATGCAGGGTTCCACAAAATTCATTCATTTTATCCCAACACAAATCAATTAGGTTAACTTAACACATTTACATTTAAGTGATTGTACATAGGTGACGTGGTGGCGCAGTAGGTAGTGCTGTTGCCTCACAGCAAGAAGGTCGCTGGTTCAAGCCTCAGCTGGGTCAGTTGGCATTTCTATGTGGAGTTTGCATGTTCTCCCAGTGTTCGCGTGGGTTTGCTCTGGATGCTCCGGTTTCCCCCACAGTCCAAAGACATGCGGTACAGGTGAATTGGGTAGGCTTAATTGTCCGTAGTGTATGAGTGTGAATGAGTGTGTATGGACGCTTCCCAGAGATGGGTAGCAGCTGGAAGGGCATCCGCTGCATAAAACATATGCTGGATAAGTTGGCGGTTCATTCTGCAAGCCTATAGCTGGTTTTTGAGAACAAGCACATTTTAGCTTTGGTTTACCATACGTGACGTGTTTTTTGTATGGTTGATCTTTATATTTGTATAAAAATAAATCTGTTTCAAAAACTGGATCATGACATGGATTAAACCAATGAAAAAATAAGATTACTGGACCATGTTAGTTAATGTATTTACTAACATGAACAATCAATGAACAACACATTTATTTATGTTTTTTAAAGTAGGTTAATGACAAAAAAGTCATTCATTGTTAGTTCATGTTAACTCACAGTGCGTTAACTAATGGTTTTAAGAATGCATTAATAAATGTTGAACTATGATGAATAAATGCTGTACAAAATTGTTTGTACCTAGTTCATGTTAGTAAATACATTAACTAACATTAACTACTGGACCATTATTTTAAAGTGTCACTGGATTATGTTCATAAACTTTAAAGCTTAAAACTTTTGGTTGCATAGATTGTCAACCCAGGGGTAAGATGATTAATTAAGTCATGGCATGAAGAAACGACATGAGGGTGAGCAAAGTTTCATTGCAAAAGAAGTTTCATTTGTGAAGCTGGACCACAAAACCATAATAAGGGTAACTTAAAAAAAATGATTTATGCATCAACTAAACATATATAGTTGAAGTCAGAATTTTTATGCCCCATAACACCCCCCCTCCCACATTATTAGCCCCCCTATTTATTTTTTTCCCCAATTTTTGTTTAACGGAGAGAAGATTTTTTCAACACATTTCTAAACATAATAGTTTTAGTAATTCATCTCTAATAACTGATTTATTATATCTTTGTCATGATGACAGTAAATAATATTTGACTAGATATTTTTCAAGACACTTCTATACAGCTTAAAGTGACATTTAAAGGCTTAACTAGATTAATTAGGTTAACTAGGCAGGTTAGGGTAATTAGGCAAGTTATTATATAATGATGTTTTTTTCCATAGCTTAAAGAGGCTAATAATTTTGACCTTAAAATGTTTTTTAAAAAATTAAAAACTGCTTTAATTCTAGCCTAAATAAAACAAGTAAGACTTTCTCCAGAAGAAAAAATATTATCAGACATACTGTGAAAATTTCCTTGCTCTGTTAAACATCATTTGGGAAATATTTAAAAAAGAAAAAAAATTAAAAGGGGGGCTAATAATTCTGTCTTCCACTGTATATGCTTTCCATTGATGTATAGTTTGTAAGGATAGGATAATATTTGGGTACAACTATTTAAAAAATGTGGTAACTGAGGATGTGCTCACACTAGGTACAGTTGCCTTGAACCGTGGAACCTTTATTTTTCTATAAAGCAATAAATTCACAAATAAAAAAAAACAAGTTCACAAACTATCACAAACTATATACAGTAGGGGTGTTCAAACTCAGTCCTGGAGGTCCGGTGTCCTGCAGATTTTAGCTCCAACTTGTCTTAACATACCTGCACGGATGTTTCTAGAAAGCCTAGTAAAAAAAAAAATAGCTAGCCCAGGTGTGTCTGATTGGGGCTGGAAGTAAACTTTGCAGGACACCAGCCCTCCAGGTCCAAGTTTGGGCACCCTGATGTACAGTTAATTAGCCATTATTGTGATTAGATTTTAATAGTAAAAAAAAACAAAAACATTTAAACAAATTTAATTCACAATCCATCAAACTAATCTTTTCACCATTTTTCACATGAATTGAATAATTGCTGTTCGTGAATCGGCTGCCATTTGACTAGGAAAAGTCATTTGAACATGCCTTCTCTGAACCAGCTCACAGCGCTCATCATCTGACAGCTGTTTCGGCCGGACAGCAGGATTGCGGAGAAAGTTGCGTTAAATTGTTTGTCGTATTTCTACTTTTTTCCCAAATGTTCTCAAAATTCTCACTCTTGCACATTCTACCTGCCTCTACTCTGATCGCTGGCAGACTGGTGTCACTAAAATCTCTGTTATATTTAAATTATTCAATTTAAAACAAAGGAGAAGCAGATCGGTTTGACTGTACCAGGGAAATACCTCATGCTTGCTGTGCTGAAACATTTGCTGTTGGTATGCAAAAGAATGATCTGCTCTCAAGGCTGCAGGTGTGAGAGACGACTGTGTGGTACTGTGCCGCCTTTGAGTGCTCTGAGGCATGGGAAAGACAGACAGCATCACCTGCAGTTCGTTGCGAATAGTAAGGTTAGGAACGATACTGCACGGACACATGAGAGTATCAAAAAATCTCCAGTAACACCTAAAAACATTTGCTACTCCATTTTTTTTTTTTTTTTGTTGAAAATTTGGCGCTAGGGGGTTCTGAAAAGTCACTAAGTTGGCAACACTGGCTGGCAGTGTTTTTGATTGAAGCACTCACACCTCGCGCATGTGCAGTACGGACGGAACATTCCATTATTCATGGGGGCCCCCGGTTTTAAAAAAAAGTAATAACGTTAAAATCTTAATGGTTACAGATAGATCTTACAACATATGATAGAAAATGTATAAAAAAGATATATGATTATTATAGGCCCCCTAATTCCCCAGGGCCCTAAGCGGCTGCTTACACTGCATTTTGACTTCCAAGCCAGACCACGCTTACGTCCTCAATGATGCGACTGTTCAGTTGAAGAGAACCGCTCTCACTCAGCACAGTGAACATTGCTTCATTTTGTATTATTTTTAGTGGTTTGGGATTCAGTGACACGCAGTCAAATATTTTGATGAACAGATCCACAACTTTTGACGCTCATAAATTATCATAAAAATCCTTGTGCTGCTTGTATTAGGAGGTTTGCTTAAGGTGCAGCTGACATGCAGTGAGGGGTTTGTGTCTATTAAACTATGGCAGTTCGCATTCATTGAAAGAATGATTAATAAATCCATATGAAACTTAAAAGTTAAGTCCCTTAAAAGTTACGTTGCATCTTCAGTTTCACACTCAGGCGTGATTTGCACTTCCACTTCAAGCGTACTGTGCCAAATCCTAACCGCACTTTGGCACACCTCTTTCAACCGGGCCGGTGCCGGCCAACTGAACCGCACCTGGGCACTCAGAGCACTCAGAGCACTCACACTTATCAAACGAACCGGGAAACGCACCTGGGCACGGTTGGGATAGCCTAGTGTGAGTGCACCCTGAGGGTTCAAAAAAGTTAAACAAATTAAATACTTGCACATTACTAATCAAAATTATGTTTTTATACATTAACAGAGGGAAAATAAATAAATGTCTAAATGGAACATAATATTTTCATAGTATTCTAATGATTTTGTCATAAAATAAATTTTTTTGGAATTGCTTACAAATATGCCAAGGCAACTGGTTTTGAGGTCCAGGGATGCATTTTTAGGTGAACCATTTCTTGCAATATAAACACCAAATTGCAACAGAATCAACTTGTTTGTTTCCTAGTATAAAAATAGTAATGGACATGGACTTCAGGACAACAGTAGCCTTTTTTGTGAGGTATCCCTTCCAGTGCAAAAGGTCAGAGAGCAAGTGCAGGGGCAGCCACCTGCTTCTGTCACACAGCTGGAAGAGGGAGTGAGAAGAGAGCAAAGAGGGACAGGTGGCATGCCGGGGACAACACTGGCACCAGCTTCCCACTGTAATAATCTCTATTTCAAAGGCAGTTGGAGTCTGAACAGACTAACAATTCTTCATCTTGAAACTTAAGATGACCTAGAGTTGTGTCATACCTTACACTCCAAATAACTGATGTTACATTGTAGTCAGCGATCAACTTTTCACAAGCTAATTAGGAGAAATTCAACACAAGAAGTGTTTACTGGCATTAGATATGTGTGAAGGACCCTGTATCCCCTGTGGCAATAGACAACACAGAAGTGTGTGTCCTCTCTGGTTCTAGAGTCAAATGTATTTTGAATGCATCTTAATGAAGATAATCTGTGATAATTAGACATTTTAGGTATGAGATGTTTGAGTCGTGGGCTGCTCGGTGGCGCAGTGGGTAGCACGTTCGCCTCACAGCAAGAAGGTCGCTGGTTCGAGCCTCAGCTAAGTCAGTTGGCGTTTCTGTGTGGAGTTTGCATGTTGTCCCCGTGTTCGCGTGGGTTTCCTCCGGGTGCTCCGGTTTCCCCCCACAAGTCCAAAAACATGTGGTGCATAGGCGAATTGGGTAGGCTAAATTGTCCATAGTGAATGAGTGTGTAAGGATGTTTCCCAGTAATGCTGGATGAGTTGGCGGTTCATTCCACTGTGGCGACCCCAGATTAATAAAGGGACTAAGCTGAAAAGAAAATGAATGAATGTTTGAGTCATACATTAAAGTCAGGCCAAAATTATAGGCTAATTGTTCTGCGAATTTCTGAAATATTGACAAAACTGACAATACAACTGCACTTTAAACAAATCATCTGCATGCAATTCTGTTAATGAACAACAACAAAAAAATTACAGTTTCCATATTTTGTGATTCACAAGTGTTTTCCAATTATTTACGGTTGTGAATTGCATTGCATGGGATGTTAATCTCTGCTCTGTTGACTTTTGATGTTGAATAAAAAAATTAAAAAAATTTAAAAATCACAAAATATGATTAGTTTATCTAAACATTATCGTTATCATTACAAAAAAATGTATTTAGTTAAAAAAATATTTTAAAAAATTCTCAAATTGGTCCTTGGTGATTCATAAAATGCGAGTTAATGATATCAATGCTTTGAAAGTAAAAAAGAGATAAAAAACATACATACAGAGAAAACAAAATGAATACCTGTAGCTCCTGATGACACATTGAGAACATTAGCAAAACTACTTGTCTATAAATAACGAAGTGTTGCTTACAAAATTCATATTTTTTGTCCAAACCCTCAGCAAACGCTCCTGAGCATGTTCACAGCAGCTTTCCATCTCATAGGACAGGAAATATGCATATGTTGCAAAGTACTACATGCTAAAGATTAAGATTACATCTGGTAATCTCAACCAAAAAGATGCGCTTTCTACATATTCCTAACATTTGATATATATTATTATTTAAAAGGAAGATCACGCTTAAGACTGTCTGTTTAAAACCATTTGCCAAAGCTGTGGATTAAAGGTAATAATGTTGAAAATTATGCTCCATTTTCTACACAAACCAATCATTTTAATTCAAAAGACCACAATGTAGCTTGTATTACTTTTGTTGAAACTATTTGATAATGCTTTTTTATGTACTCTTAAATGCAACACAGGATCATTGGAAAAACAACCCTAAATCAGAAAAAGTTGGGACAGTATGGAAAACGCAAATAAAAAAAGAAAGTAGTGATTTATAAATTTACTTTGGCTTGTATTTCATTGCAGACAATATAACAAACATTATTTAATGTGTTCCTCATGGTTTTTATTGTTTTGTTTTTTGTTTTGTTTTTCAAAATAAACACATAGTCCAATTTTAGTACAACAGTACAGTCTTCATTGTCAGTGTGACTTGAAAAAATGCGCCACACATTCTCAATTGGAGACAGGTCAGGACTGCAGGCAGGCCAGTCAAGTACCTGGATCCTCTTATTCCGCAGACAGGACTTTGTAATATGTGCAGAATGTGGTTTTGCATTGTCTTGTTGAAATATGCATGGGCATCCCTGGAAAAGAAGGCAGCATATTGTGCTCCACAATCCCTATGTACTTTACAGTATTGATGCTGCCATCACAAAGGTGCAAGTTTCCATTGCCAAGGGCACTGACCAGGCCCGGATTAAGAATTCAGAGGCCCCTGGGCACAATGTCTTGTAGCCCCCCCTACAAGGCCGCACCTCTATAGTTGAATTAAAAAATAAGAATAATATAATATTTTTTAAATAAAGTTAATCTATAATATTTTACCCACATTTTTAAAATAAATGACATAGTACATATATTAATAGTCAACAAAGATTTACTTGATTTTAAAAGCATTTAAAGCACCCTTTAAAAAAAAAATACTAACATAACTAGTGAAAATTAATGGTTTTTAATATACTTGTTCAAGTTCACTGAAGCATACTAAAAGTTTATATTTAGGGGTATTTTAATGTATAACTTCTACAAACTTAAAATGCATATGATTTGGATAAACACCTCTCCAATCTAGTTCTATGAATCTGAGTCTTCCATAATACACACACTGATTAATGATTCCTACTGTCTCCCTCGTGATGAAGAAGAGTAGGCAAAAAGCACTTGATTTTAAGGCTGAAAGTATCCGAAATCACACACCATATATACCAGTTCTCTCCTGTCTCTCTCCTCTTCAGGGGCTTTTTCTGTCTCTCTCTCTCTGTCTTTCTCTCCTTGAGGTCGGAGAATATGGGTGAAGCAGGGCGACTAACATTGTAAATACAGATTAATTATATTAAGATGTCGCTTACATTTAACACCAGATGGAAAATAACTGTTTATAGAATATTTATAATTATTATTATCCTTATTAAATACATTGTGACTCATTTTATATATTTTATATACTTTATTTACATTTTTAAACAAAAACATTTCCTTTCTATTGAAAATAAATGTATTTCCAATCTGCTATGTAATGGGGGAAAAAAGAAGAACGTGTTCATCAGCCGCTGGATTCGAACCGGGTCCATAATCGATCGCCTCAAAACACATATCCATGCTCTTAACAAGCTACACCACTCCCACCTGCAGTTAACTGCGCTCTTTAGTTATCTTGACTCTGTCGATCAAACGGCGCTGGCAAGAAGCACTTAACTAGTTTATTACGGCCCTGGCACTGACACAACCCCATACCATGACAGACCCTGGCTTTTGGACTTGCTGGTCACAGTCTGATCCTTTTCTTTGGTCAGGAGCACACGGCATCCATTTTTCTCAAATACCTGAAATACCAGCCTGATCTTACGTTTTGTCATTTTTGTGGCTAATTCGTATGAATTTGTACAAGTTCAGTCGGATGAAAATGTACGATTTTAAAAAGGAGGCGTGGCACCCAACCCTGCCCCTAAACCCACGTTTCCACTGTGTGATGGTCCATCCCAGATGCTTCCGAGCCCAGAGAAGTAGAAGTGGACACTGTTAACATTTGGCTTCCTTTTGGCACAGTACAGTTTTAACTGGCATTTGTGGATGTAACTACATAATGTTGTACTTGACAAAGGTTTGTTAAAGTAGTCCTGATCCCATGTGGTAATATCATTTATAGAAAAATGACGATTCTTGATGCAGTCTAAAGGATCGGAGATCATGATTGTTCAGCTTAGGTTTGTGCCCTTGTTCTTTATGCACTAAAATTCCTCCAGATTCATTGAATCTTTTAATTATGTTATGCACTGTTGAATGTGAAATATCCAAATGTCTTCCTATCTTGTTTGAGGATTTTTTTTTTAAGTCACATATTTGTTGGCAAACTGACGATCCTCCGGCCATCTTTGCTCCTAAAGCACTAGACCTTTTTGGAAGCTGCTTTTGTACCAAATCATACTTACAATCACCTGTTGACATCACCTGTTTGAAATCACATCATTATTTAACAAATTTACCTGACTACTAGCCCTAAATTTCTCCTGTTCCAACTTTTTTGAAATGTTTTGTAAAAACCAAAATTGGAATACGTGTTTATTTGGAAAAAAAAAAAAAAAAAACTAAACAAAAAAAAAAACAATAAAAATGAGGAGCACATTAAATAATGTTTGTTGTATTGTCTGGAATTAAATACAAGTCAGAGTAAATTTAGAAATCACTACTTTTTTATTTGCATTTTTCCATATTGTCCCAACTTTTTCTGATTTGGGGATGTACATGCCTCAGCCTAAATTTTTGTGAAACTGCAAATTTCTGAGTAAAAAGAACAATACGGGGCAGAACAAGGACATCAGCTTTAGTTCCTTTTCAAAATACTGATATTAATCAGGCACTATTATCCACAAATAAACAATTATATTTTATAATTGTACACCAAATAACACCATACACAACATATAACACCAAATAAATACCATAAAACTCCACAATATGACGTATTATATGAGAACGGTTAGAATGACTGCTATGGTCATTCAAGTAGTTATAAAATTCTGGTAGTTCCAGAGTTAACAATGTTCATAATTTGTAATTGTATACATTTGCCTCATCTTTCTATCTCCATATGAACTTGGTGCAGTCAGTTTGCTCAGTAGATCAGCTAGTATAGTACTTGTGATTCAGAGTGCTCAACAGAATGTACCCTAAGAAACAGATTTCAGTGTTCTATTTGTGATTCAGAGTGCTCAACAGAATGTACCCTAAGTAACAGATTTCATATCTGAAAAATGTACACAGTGCCCTCTAGTGGATTTGTCATCTGAAGCGTGTAACTAAACATACCCAGAGCAACGTATTTTATGTTCTGCAAAAATGTAGGCAGAGGAATGCATTTTTAATGCGCTTGGGTTGCTAAAATGCCATGATTTCAATGATAAAAAAAAACTGTTAAAATGCAAGAGTGAAAATCTTTAACCTGGTTAACAGTAAGTTTCCTTAATATTTACATGACACTTTTAGTGAATAGCTGTAAATTGACTTTCCCAGAACACCCTGCATGACTTTTAAATTTTTATGCAATTTTTGTTAATACATTGATTTTTAATGGTTCTTTTTAGTTTCTCATCACTTATGTACAGTACTTTAAAATTGTATTCGTTAATTCATTTTCAGAGGTCGCCACAGCGGAATGAACCACCAATTAATCCAGCATATCTTTTTATGCAGCGGATGCCCTTCCACCTGCAACCTAGTATTGGGAAACACCCATACACACACACTCATACACAACGGACAATTTAGTTTATTCAATTCACCTATATCGCATGATTTTGGACTGTGGGGGAAACTGGAGTACTCAGAGAAAACCCACGCAAACATGGGGAGAACATGCAAACTCCACACAGAAATGCCAACTGGCCCAGCTGGGACTCAAATCAGCAACCTTCTTGCTGTGAGGCGACAGTGCTAACCACTGAGCCATCATGCTGCCCTTTAGAATTTTATGTTACATTTAATTTGATATACAATGTTTAGTACATTAGTTAGATCTATGTTTAACCATGATGGGGTTGAGTAGTTGTGTGAATGACACTGTGCACCTTTTATATATTAGTACACTTGTGGGAAATGTTGTTGGTGATGAGCATTAGTTTATCAGATGACTCTCTCATCATGTTTATGGTTGTTTTTATCTCTGTAACAAAGGTATCTTAGTGCTTCAAACATTGTTGTGCATCACTATAAATGAATGAAATAAATTGCTGTAAATGACTTTAACAATTTCGATTATATGTTTTTACAGTGTACGCTTTAAAGTAATGACTTGTTTAATTATAATAGCCTATAAAAGAATCAAGCATTCTTTTTATCGACTAAAGTTTTAATTAACACCTTCTCATGGTGCAAAAATGTCACGAAACACAGGTCATCAGATATAAAATATACAATGATTGCATTAAGGTGTAATGTTTAAAGTAACACTTTTTTTCGGTATCAATAGTGCACGAATAGCCTAAGAAAAAAACATTTTTAGCAACCACCCGAGTAGTTAAAAGTGATATTTACACTATTCCACCTCTGTTATTCAAGCTTCTCCTCTCAGCCATCGCACAATCCTGTCATGTCACTAGTCCTCTAATGACCTGCTCCACTCAGTGTTCCTAACACAATCTTGCAACATCCTAACAAAGAGGAAGAGGCTGCAACGAGTTGAAAAAGAGGTAACCCACACCACTATGCTTGGCCTCGGGGAGAGATATACCTCTTTATCCAACCTCCTTTATCCGCTACTGAAGCACCTGAAATTCATTTAGCTCGCTAACAGCCTGCACTGCTGCAGGGGAGCCATTTTAATAAGTAGTAATAATGCCAACAGACAAAACGAGTTGCTTTCAAAGACCAGCCGAACCATCATGCTTATCAATATCGCACAAGAAATATAATTAGATAGACACTGTGGGGCTAACTGTCTATTTTTTTGCAAGTCATTTCACTTGAATGTTTCATATGGCATAAACTACTGTAGATTGCAGATGAGCGTAAAATGAACGCAAACATAATCTGTGATAGTGCTGCATGTAAATAATTGGTAAATCAATACCACAGGGCAAACGAACGGGTTAAAGTATCAAATGAAAGAGGATCTGTGAATGGAAACGGCCTCCTTTCTTTCGCAGATATTTGTCACTGTCAGGTTCAGCTGATACAGTGACCATCAAAACATGATGTCTGTTAGATGACCTTTAGGTTGCTGCCGCGTGTGAGGTCATGCTGCTGTTGCCATGACTACTATCAGCAGATTGTCTGCTTGCACGCATTACCTCAGCTGCCTGGCATCGGCGGGGTTACAGAACAGACCGTGACCTCGCCATGGAGACTAAACTAATCTTAAACAATAACAAGCAGCGCACACACGCATGCAGGGAGATTTTCTAAGATTACCATAAAACGTGTTTCCTAATATTGGACATCAAATATACTAGTTCAAGTTATGCAGGAATGAGTAGGGGCAGCCAAATATTGAAGGCAAACTCGAGGCAAGGACTCTTATGCATATACAGTTGAAGTCAGAATTATTAGCCCCGCTGAATTATTAGCCCCCTGTTTATTTTTTTAACAAAATTCTGTTTAATGGAGAAAAGATTTTTTCACCACATTTCTAAACATAATAGTTTTAATAACTCACTTCTAATAACTGATTTACTTTATCTTTGTCATGATGACAGTAAATAATATTTGACTAGATATTTTTCAAGACACTTCTATACAGCTTAAAGTGACATTTAAAGGCTTAACTAGGTTAATTTGGTTAACTAGGCAGGTTAGGGTATAACGATGGTTTGTTCTGTAGACTATCGAAACAAGTTATTGTATAACGATGGTTTGTTCTGTAGACTATCGAAACAAAAAATAGCTTAAAGGGGCTAATCATTTTGACCTTAAAATGGGTTTTATTGTTTTATTCTAGCCAAAATAAAACAAATAAGACTTTCTCTAGAAGAAAAAATATTATCAGACATACTGTGAAAATTTCCTTGCTCTGTTAAACATAATTTGGGAAATATTTAAAAAAGAAAAAAAATTCAAAAGGTGACTAATAATTCTGACATCAACTGTACAGTATATATATATATATATATATATATATATATATATATATATATATATATATATATATATATATATATATATATATATATATATATATATATATATATATATATCTGCAAATTGTGTTTTTGTTTTAGACCGCTGTCTATCTACACAAGCCTTTTCCAAATGTTGCTTAATGCTTAAAGGGTTGCTTCATGAACATTCAGTCATCATTTATTCACCATCATGTTGTTCCCAAACCCATAGGACTTCCACTCGTCTTCAGAACACAAATGAAGATATTTTAATGAAATATGAAAGATTCTGTCCTGCACTGAAAGTCTGTTCACAAAAAAATTGTGGTGCTTCAAAGCACTGAAGAGATCAAAAAATAAATCTGCATGAGTCAAGTGGTTTAATCTAAGTCTTCTGAGACATTGCTTTATATGATAAACTCATTTAATTTGGGCTTTTATCTACATGTAATTGTGTGCTTATCCGTTTATAAAATACACAATAGTCAGCCAAACCTGCTTGAGGGATCAAAACAAACCACATCCTTATTTTTTCACGCATCAAGCAAGCATGCTCGAGCTTCTGTGACCAAATTTGAATGCTTTAAATGTTGTTAGCTGATATACAGGATGCCTATATGTGAATATAAGCTTTAATTTAATAAACTTAATTAAGAAGATTAAACTGCTCAATTATTATATAGATTTATTTATATTATTTCTTAACCTCATGATGAGAATTTTTATTCATTCATTTTCCTTTGGCCTAGTCTCTGATTTATCAGAGGTCGCCACAGCGAAATGAATCATATTTCTTTTGCAGCAGATGCCATTCCAGCCACAACCCAGTACTGGGAAACACTCATACACTCATTCAGACATACACCACGACCAATTTAGTTTATTCAATTCACCTACAGCGCATGTCTATGGACTGTGGGGGAAACCCAGGGAGAACATGCAAACTCCACACAGAAATGCCAGTTGACCCATCCTCGAACCAGCGAACTTCTTGCTGTGAGATGACAGTGCTAATCACTGAGCCACCGTGCCAATTATGGCCAGTTTAGCTTATTCAATTCACAGTGCATAAACATTCAATAACGGGGAAAAAATTGCTTACATTTGATCTCATTCTGAAAATGTGCTTCTTTGTTTACTTGGAAATGGTTTGGAATGATCTAAGGGTGAGTAATTAAATTATTTTAGCCCAAATTTACCTTAAATCACCTTAGTGTACACCTTACAGTGAAAACACCTATTCCATGTGTAGTCTAAAATGTAATTGCTCTAAAGTACTTTTGAAAGAACACTAATTTTCTGTCATCAATGCAGTGATGTAATACAGAAACGAATTGTATTTATCACATTAACAATGTAAAGCAGGCTCAACTATGCATATCACTCCCTCAAAAAATAAAAGTTCGCTGTAAGTAAGTAAGTAATGTGTATTTATATAGCGCATTTATTGTGTATGGCCATACACCCAAAGTGCTTCACAATCATGAGAGGGGGGGGGGGGGGGTCTCTCTACTCCACCACCACTGTGCATCATCCACTTGGATGATGCGATGGCAGCCACAGGACAACGGCGCCAGTGCGCTCACCACACACCAGCTATAGGGGGAGTGGAGAGACAGTGATAGAGCCAATACTTTTCAATCGCTGGAGTAAAATATTAATATAGTGTTATACATTGATTAAATGTAAAAAGATATGCATTACATATAAAGATGTATTATAGCCTATATATAATAACTTGCTAATATTTCCTTCATTATAATAAATCCATTATATAAATTTGTTTATATAGCTCTAAAAAATGTTTCAGCAATGCCAGCAAATGAGTATCTGCTATGTTGACTCTTTCAGATAAATAATGACTTATCGACTATGATGACTGATAGAAAACTGTTCAATCTATTATTTTGAATGGCGGAAACAATGTTCCCCATTTGCCCGTCTCGATCACCATATTTGTGAACAAGTATACACTATTGTTTAATGTGTACAATAATTATCAACAATTTATATAAAAATATATTGATGACAATGTCAGAGAAGACGCTAATAACATTAACATTCGTCGTAACCATATATGGTTTGCCTAGATTGTGTGTGCTGGATTGTGTGTACCTGAAACGTGTGTGGGTCTGCAGCTGGATATTATTGAACCATTTCCGTGGATGGGGGTGATTGGGAGGCCATGATGGGTAAGGGATGATGAAGGGAATTTTTGGTCAGGACACTTTACAAGACTTTAATTAAAAAATTTAAAGATTTTTAATGACCACAGAGAGTCAGAACCTCGGTTTAACGTCTCATCCGAAAGACAGTGCTCATTGAAAGTATAGTGTCCTCTTCACTTTACTGGGGCATTAGGACTCACACAGACCGCAGATTGAGCGCCCCCTGCTGGCCTCACTAACACCACTTCCAACAGCAACCTAGTTGTTCCATGAGGCCTCCCATCCAGGTACTAACCAGTCTCAGCCCTGCTTAGCTTCAGTTAGTAACCAGTGTTGGGCTGCAGGGTGATATGGCTGTGGCAGTAGAACTTTTAACATCAGTGGATCCTTTTCATTCCACAAAATGTCCTTAAGACTATTAAAATGCTCTTCAAGAACTAACTGAATGGCACCTTGTGGAACTCAAAGATGTTCTTCTATCCGCTTGTTAAGTGTGACGTAGCGGCTTCCGGGTCCAAGTGCTCTATCAAACTGTATAGGGAGACTCATCAAATGGTAATAATAAATGTTTACAAAGTGATGTAATACTTTCGAAAATCACGATCGCAATGTATATATTCATGCCTAATATCCGATGGCCAGAAAGTAATTCATTTTTTTTATAAATTATTATTAAAATTTTGGTATTTGTGATGTCCAGAGACCGATGTGTACACTATGATTTGATATAAAGTTCACTTTAAAGTGTGATATGACTAAAAAGTGGCCATAAACGAATATTTTCTTCATTCAAATGAGTAGCGGCTTGGACCGGGAAACAGTATTTCATGCATCCCGACTTAACAAGCGGATAGCCCCTTCTGGAACATAAGGACATGACTAAACATGCGTCATTGTTTTGCAATACCTCAATTTGTACAATCCACACTACAATGCAAAACTGTTTTCTAATGTATCCACTTGTGAGAGCATCTTCAAAAAGCTATGTTTTTGCTTGTGAAAAATGACACCTCGGTTTAGACAGAAGGCCAAAAACTGTTTTTTTCCCTTCTTTTCTTTTAAATGGATCTATACTAATGTAGATGCAGCCTATGAAATGAATTAATCTCCCATCTCTTTTACTATAGTACACATGTAAACACTACCATCCAGGTTCAAAGGGGCACAGTTCAACAGCCTCTCTGCACTATGAGGGCTGACAGTGACAGAGGACTGGAAAGGCAGCCATATTCTAATGAGAAAGCTGCAGTACAAAGAGTGTGTCAGTCACCTGTGCAGAGGCGAAGTGGGCTAATTTAGGCCTGTGCTAATTGCCACGGTAACGAGCTGCACGTGTGGATGGTTGCGAGGAGGATGGCAGCATGGCATGAGGGAGGATACAGTCCTCCTAACACCAAAGAGGTGTGAAAGAACGAACTTGTCCAACAGCATGCAGCCTGCTGGAGTCCAGCCCTGAGTGGGGAACAGCCGGCTGCTTCTGTGCTATGCATAGAACAGAATATTAGTGTGTGTGCATGTGTGTGTGTGGTAGGGGGTGCAGGGGGTCTGGTTTTAAATCAAGTCCCATCATGACTGTACAATAAAGTGTAATTACAAAAAATTAAGAAAAAAAACTTGCTAGATTGTAATGCATCATCATTTACTCACCGTTTAGTTCTTCCAAACCTGTCTGAGTTTTTTTCTTCTGTTAAACACAAAAGAAGATATTTTGAAGAAAGCTGAAAACCTGCAACTATTGACTTTCCTAGTCAATTTGTTTTATCTTCTATTCTATGAAAGTTAATGGTTACAGGTTTTTAGCTTTCTTTGAAATGTCTTATTTTGTGTTTAACAGAATTAAGAAACCCATAAAGATTTGGAACCACTTCATTTTGGAACCGCTGAATAAATAGTGAGTAATCCCTTGAACTGCTCCATTATTATATATATATATCTCAACTCTGAAAACTGGACTGACAGTTTCAATTTACTAGAACTTCTATGTTAAGCTGCTTTGACACAATTTACATTGTAAAAGTGCTATAGAAATAAAGATGAATTTAATTGAATATTAATAATATAATATAATATAATACAATAAAATATAATATAATAAAATATAATATAATATAACATAACATAATAAAATATAATATAATAAAATATAATATAATATAATATAATATAATAAAATATAATATAATAAAATATAATATAATATAATATAACATAATATAATATAACAAAATATAATATAATAAAATATAATATAATATAACATAACATAATAAAATATAATATAATATAATAAAATATAATAAAATATAATATAATAAAATATAATATAATATAACATAACATAATAAAATATAATATAATATAATATAATAAAATATAATAAAATATAATATAATATAATATAATAAAATATAATATAATATAATATAATAATCTCCCTGGGTTCGCGTGGGTTTCCTCCGGGTGCTCCGGTTTCCCCCACAGTCCAAAGACATGCAGTACAGGTGAATTGGGTAAGCTAAATTGTCCATAGTGTATGAATGTGAATGTGTGTGTGGAAGTTCCCAGAGATGGGTTGCGGCTGGAAGGGCATCCGCTGCGTAAAATCGTGCTGGATAAGTTGGCGGTTCATTCCGCTGTGGCGACCCCGCAAGGGACAAAGCCGACAAGAAAATGAATGAATGAATGAATAATATAATAAAATATAATATAATAAAATATAATATAATATAACATAATATAATATAACAAAATATAATATAATATAATATAATATAATATAATATAATTCAACAAGTTAAAAAGTATAAATATAAGTTTAAAATTATTATAATTATTAATATAATATTTAAAATTAATTATAAATGTGAATTACATAACATTAACTATAACATTTACATTTTTTATCAAATTTTTAAATTATAAGTACTTAGTTAACAAAACTTATTTTTAAAATTGTAATAAACTCATTTTATAACACTTTACAATAAAATCCCATCACTCAATGCATTAACAATGAATAGAACAATTGTTACAGTCATTATTTAATTGCTTGGAGATTTAATTTTTATTATAATTATCTTCACCTTCGTCATTGTTATTGTCATAAGAAAGCTGTGAAATACAATAAAAACAGCAAAAAGTGATAAAATACAGTTATTTTTTATTTTGCAGCTCTTTAAAATAATGTCTTATTGCTAGTTAATTTTAGATCATAAAATGCATGAATAAATATTATTACTAATGGGCACTTGGATAATAAATTACTACATTCATTGATAAACTCTTGGATAGTAGTAACATATTAATAAATGATGAAGTGAAAATATAAATAAACGCTTTATAAGTATTTCTCACTGTTAGTTCATGTCAACAAACAAAAAGTGTTACAGTACATTTGTAGAATCTAAAAAAATAACGTAAAAACGATACACGTAAAATATTATACGTCATTTTAAATCTGATTTTACGTCTAAATCATTACATCACGTTGAAAAAGAGCGTATGTTACGTTAAGATTTCCCCCCCACCCCATTTAATATTCATCAGTCAGAATCCATTTTATAAACGAATAAAAAAAATCCTTCGTGGTCAGTCAAGTATACACCCTGAAAGCTTGGGGGCACCTTGTCCCTTTCTCGTCTCTCTGTCGGGCGAGCTCCTCTCTCTGAGTGAGTGAGCGAGTGTGTGTGTGTGAGAGCGTGTGCGTGTGAGTGTGTGTGTGTGCGTGCGTGCGTGTGTGTATGTGTGTGTGTGTGTGTGCTCTGCTGTTGCTGCCCTTTGATCCCTGCATTAGTGTTAGTTAGGGGCTCGGAGACACACACTTACAGAGAGCAGCCATAGTCAAGACACGGCAACAACAACAGCACCTCCTCCTCTACTCTTCCCTGTTCCCAACAATACACTTAACCGAGGACAGCCAGGTGCACGACAAGTCCCTGCCATCAGGCTCCCTCGCAAAATTTCAATGGGAAAAGACCTTTTTTCTTCATATCCCTAAACAAGAAGGAGAATGTGATAAAAGGGGGAAAATGCCAAGGAGGAAACAGGAGCAACCCAAGCGCCTGCCTTCACGTAAGTCGTTTTCTCGTTCCGCGCGATTTTAGCGCGTCTCTGTGTGTTTTGCGCAGTAGTTTAGGGTTAAAGAGGTGAAACAGACAAAGGCACGGCGGAGGTTATTTCTCCTTTTTTAGGTCTGTGCTAGGCAGCCATGTTGGCGATGAGGGGGCTAGCGGAGCGAGCGCACTAGCGGTGCCTTTAATTGCAGATAATCGATAAAGGTCCCGTTCCGCCTAAAGGTTGCGGCCAGTAAAGCTCGCGTTATCGCCGCTTATTTGGCGCTTATGGCCGCGCGTCTTTTCTTATATGTGTCCGTGCGAGCGAGGCAGAGTCGCGCGGAAGGGAAAGGGGAGGATCTGAGGATCTGGCCGCAATAAAATGAAGGGTCAGTCGGATCAGACTGAGAGCCAGACTCAGCCTTCCATCCGTGCCCCTGCCTTTACTTAGCTCCGGCGCTATCTAGCAGCAGCCCGCAACTTAAAAATGCACCCGAAACACGTTCGACCAACTTTCCGCCTTCCGCGGTCGTATGTGAAAGTGTGTGTTTGTCCGCGACTTTTTTTTCTTTCTTTCTTTCTTTCGTTTGTCGAGCGGGATTTTTTTAAGCTGAGGTATTTTCTTCCACCCCTCCCAGTTCAGTGGGGTTCGTGTCTGCAGGCTGCCTGTGTCAAAGCCATGGTCGGTCACCTGAAGTTCAGGGTTTTTTCCTTCCTCATGCAGCCATTCATTGCAGACAATCTGCGATCAATAACGCACAAAGGCGAAACGCGTTTTTCTCTCGCGTCGAAGCGCGTGCGACTCGAACCTCGCGGCATCCGCTGCTTCGCGCGCGTTGCGCTTGGAATTACTAATCGCGATATTTGTTCATTTGACCCTGTGTAGCTGGATGTTAACATTGTGCTTTTATCAGCTCGCTAATAACGGCTGCAGTTGCGTGTGCCGGCCGCTAGAGGGGACGTGATCTGTAGAGTGTGGAAAACATCGATCAGAGGAATTGGCGAAATGTGGCACGGTGGCGCTTTAAGTGCACGAAAGCGAGCCCTCGTAATGCATCTTCATGCGTGTCGGCAAAACGGCGCCTTTTGAGACTTTTTTGAAAGTCAGGGATATTATCTTTTGAGAGTTTGCTGCTCTCTGGAGTCCCCTGCTTGTATTTTAGCTGCTTTACACTGTGGAATGTGTGCTCCATAGTGCCAAAACATGTTTGTTTACATCCACTTACCTTGTCACGGTGGTTTCTGCTCGGTTTAAAGAGTTCTTCAGCGGTAGTTCAATTCAGAGTAGTCTACTTGGAATATAAAATAAAGCAAAAACACTTTTTGTGGTATTAGTGAATGTGGTATATGTTGACATTGCTTGTTGAATGTTTTACAGAATTCAGGAGAATATCTTAAAATAATAGCATGCTCTTAATACAACTTTATAAGTGTTGTCATTCATCAGGAATGTGTGTGTGTGTGTGGTTTGTAAGTATGCTGGATTATAATTGTGATGAAAATTAGCTCTAAAGTAACTTTTAAAACTGAAATTCTTGAAATAGCACATAAACCTGTAATAACAGTGCACATAGTCATTAACCAGTAAAGCTGTACCTTTAGGGACTTTTATTATGGAAGTCAGGGTTTTATTTTCTCCTGCCCTCAAGCCTCCTGTTTGCTTTTTTGTGTTCATAAAGTTTTCTTATTAAAGCCATAACCCGTTTGTTTACATCATTAAGTGTTAACTCTTCACTTTATTCACCTGTAGTTCAGATCAAAACCGTGACTCTTAACGTTTTATTGAAAAAAGTTCTTTGAATAGAATATAATCTCAGGAAATAGTGCAAAAGCCTGTAATTACAATGTACTAACTGCTGAATTTTCATAATCAGTGTAACAGTAGTAGTTGTTAAGATATAACAAGTACTGCTGCTTGTCCCACCACTGATTAATGAATCAAAATCACCCAGTCAGCAAAAGCAGTTTGGTGGAGCACCACGCAGCCCTTTCATACAGCCGCGGAGGAGTGATGTCACATTTCATTACTTTCTGTTTGTGTTCTCTGTGATATAACACCTGTGAGCAGAGAGGCGTACGACTAGATCAATTCTTGATCTAAATTTACCTCATGATTGCTAAACACTGCCTTAAAAAGCTAAAAATATATATAAGTCCAGGATGGTGGAATTAATGTGCTGAAGCAGTTTGTTTGCTCTGGCATCTGGTGTTTTTCTTTCCCATGTAAAGGCTATGACTTATTTTTTGTTTTAAGCAAGAGTTTATTTCACTTCCCTTTCTGAAGAATACATAACTAGAGTTCAGGAGTGCTTGCGTCACGATGTGCATGGGTCAAGACTTGCAAGAGGGCATTAAGGCCTTGATACAGTCAGATGATCTTCTTGACAGTTAAATATGACCTTTGGCTTTAGTGCTACAATGAAAACCACAGGGATTACAAAACCGTGGCCTTTATACCACTGACGCGCACTCCTTTTTCCAGAATTCATACATTTTGTTCAATCTGCAGGTCACAGTTCACCTAACTTCCTGTAAATTAATGGCGAGATGGGAGCCTAGGTTAAAAACCCCACTGCTTCGTTAAGCATTTTCCACTCTGAGGTGGAGAGGTCGACTGAGGTTACCTCTTTCTTTCGTTTTCTTTTCTGCTGTTCTTTGTCTTACTTGCAGGCCTCCATTTTGTGCAAGTACATAGCCCGTATCATTCTTTCACCCTGACCTTTGCCATCAGCTAAAATGTCTCCCTATGGGAGCCGGCCATTTCCATTATACACACATGATCTTTAAGGTTATCTGCATTTGCAAATGGAGGAATTGGAGCATTGCACGGATTTCGGCTCTCCATTACAGACCGATGGCAGAGAGTGTGTGTGTGCGCGCGACTGGGTGGCTCTCCACCTTACCGTAATGGTGGGTCACTGGCTCCTTTCCACTCATCTATGATTATAATGACCTTGGCTGGGCCTGGGCTTGAAAACATTGGATTAAGGGGAAAGGAAAATGAGGGGAGGTTTCCATTTCGCTCTTGGCATCTGATTTGTAGGGAAAAATCTGCCAAGAATACCCCCTCCTCCTCCACCTCCTCCTCCTCTTTCTTCCCCCTGCCCCACCAACTTGATCAGGCTCTCTCACCGGTGTCTGCCCATTTGAGCTCAAGCGAATAATGATACACAGGCTTTCCTCTCAGAAATGAATTAAAGGGCAGGGGAAGGGTGGTGGATGCTCTCCTGAACAAGTGCTTACACAGAAAAGGGGCTTCAGCCAGGCATACTGAACCAGAACATTTAGATTAATTTGGCTAGCTGGACGGCCTGGCTTTCATCACAGGTGTAGTGGAGCTGTGAGTGCTCAGTCAAAGGCACTGTAGTGACATAATTAAGACCTTTTTTTGTAGAACGGTGAGATGATTGTAACGGACTTGGCTCATCAAGTGCAAGATTCATGTTTAATGTATTATTTAAAAGAATTTGAATCTTTAAAATAAGCAGCCATACGGAAGCCTGGTTTGGTCTGGTATTTTAGCATTGTATGTTGTTCAGCGCCAACTGACAGAACTGTATTGAGACTAATAATATGAACGATCTCGTGATCATTTGAGTCTTCAGGATATTTGATATATGTTTTTCCATTACTCCTATCACACATAAAAGTTTGCTTTTCTGTAACATTTGGTTGTGAACTCTGCTTGTCAGCTTTTCGGAATTGTAAGTGTGGTGAAAGGATGTACTATGAGGTTTTAATGACTCCGGTAGACTTGGTAGCGTCAGTATGGGTTTAAAATTACAAGCCACTCAGTGTTCTCATTTCGTTATCAGTGCTTAAGAATTCCTAGTGTTTCTTGTGTTATAGTATTATCTGTTTTACTATTCAGAAATAATGAGTAAAAAATACACATAAATCAAATTTTTATTTCGTTAACTTTTTTTTAACTGTGATAATAATATATGTTTATTGAGCAATTTCTGAAGGATCATATGACTTGAGTAATGCCTAATGTACAGTGCTCAGCATAAATGAGTGCAGGATACTTTACAATAATATACACTCACCGGCCACTTTATTAGGTACACCTCACTAGTACCGGGTTGAACCCCCATGTGCCTTCAGAACTGCCTTAATTCTTCGTGGCATAGATTCAACAAGGTACTGGAAATATTCCTCAGAGATTTTGGTCCATGTTGACATGATAGCATCACGCAGTTGCTGCAGATTTGTCAGCTGCACATCCATGATGCGAATCTCCCGTTCCACCACATCCCAAAGGTGCTATATTGGATTGAGAACTTGTGACTGTGGAGGCCATTTGAGTACAGTGAACTCATTGTCATGTTCAAGAAATCAGTCTGAGATGATTCACGCTTTATGACATGGGGTGTTATCCTGCTGGAAGTAGCCATCAGAAGATGGGTACACTGTGGTCATAAAGGGATGGACATGGTTAGCAACAATACTCAGGTAGGCTGTGGCGTTGAGAGGATGCTCAGTTGGTACTAATAGGCCAAAAGTGTGCCAAGAAAATATCCTCCACACCATTACAAAACCACCAGCAGCCTGAACCGTTGATACAAGGCAGGGTGGATCCATGCTTTCATGTTGCTGATGCCAAATTATGACCCTATCATCTGAATGTCGCATCAGAAATCGAGACTCATCACACCAGGCAATGTTATTCCAATCTTCTATTGTTCAATTTTGATGAGCCTGTGTGAATTGTAGCCTCAGTTTCCTGTTCTTAGCTGACAGGAGTGGCACCCAGTGTGGTCTTCTGCTGCTGTAGCCTATCAGTCTCAAGGTTGGACGTGTTGTGCTTTCAGAGATGCTCTTCTGCATACCTCAGTTGTAACAAGCGGTTATTTGAGTTACTGTTGCCTTTCTATCAGTTCAAATATTTTATCTTTTTTGGACCATTCTCCTTAAACCCTAGAGATGGTTGTGCGTGAAAATCCCAGTACATGAGCAGTATCTCAAATACTCAGACTAGCCCGTCTTGAACCAATAACCATGCCATGTTCAAAGTCAATTAAATCACCTTTCTTCCCCATTCTGATGCTCGGCTTGAACTGCTGCAGATCGTCTTGACCATGTCTACATGCCTAAATGCATTCAGTTGCTGCCATGTTGGACAGGTGTACCTAATAAAGTGGCTGGTGAGTGTATTTGTACATATACTAGACAGTACCAAAGCAAAACTGGAATTAATCTAACTTTTTGATCACAATCCAGAAATCAGTACACACAAATTAATATTTATTTCATATAAAATATTAAATAAAAATGAAATAAACAAAAAAGGACTAAGCCGAAAAGATAATGAATGAATAAACAGGACAAATAAAGAGAAACATAAAAATATAAGATTTAGTTCAAACTCATTTCAGCTTAAGTGCATTATTTTTAAATTCCTAAAGATGTTAGGTGACCAAACCTGTATTTTAATTGATATAACTGTTTAATAAAACTGTTTTGTTATAATGTACCAAAACGTATTGTCTGTATTGACTGAGAAATGGATAATGTACTGTATTTGAATAATAATAAGCCTTAAATGGAGAGTATAGTATAATCCTTCTAAAAACAACATTCTGACCAAAACTTAACTTATACATGTATATATTTTTAATTTGAAGTATTTTGATTTAAATTTGAATGTAATACATTCATTTGTTTAGAAATGTGTTTTATACATATTTAAATTGCATATTTTAAGAGCAAGAACAAAAGATCTTTATTGTTGTTCCACTGAACTGGTCCTATCCCTCAAGTTCAAACACCATAACTAAGTCAATATGCTGATTTGGAAATATATATATATATATATATATATATATATATATATATATATATATATATATATATATATATATATATATATATATATATATATATTTTTTTTTTTTTTTTTTTTTTTTTCCTAACCATAGGACACACCTTTGTCCATATGTTACATAAGGCATTGCAGACTCTGAGTGAAAAAAGTCTGCACACAATGTTTCACCCACCCAAGTCTCAATTGGAGCCTGTGTGGAATAAAAGTGCCTTAGCTGGGTAACGATTTTCCACATGTTGACAAGTCACAACATGGAGATCTACAGCTCGGAGAGCAGCCCTTTGGCTAGTGGCGGCCCAGCACTGAGTAATAACCAGCTCATAGCAGGCATTCTGTTGGCAGTGGTTCATAAGGAACAGCTCGCTGGTTCAGCTGGGGAAAGGGTGGGGGGAGCTGCTGGAGAGCTCCAGGCACTTTCCTGTGTTGTTGTACCACACAAGTGCATCCATCCCCTCCAGGACAGACCTTTAACAGGCTGCTAATACTGGGCCACACCGCACAAGGGATCGAACAGACAGGTCTGACGCAGGCCCGGGCTGCAGAGCTATGCCAAACTGTGATTTGATTTATGAGTCAGTACTCTGGGTCTGTCTTAAGATGAGATGAGGCTTACTGGGCAGAATCAAAGAGCAGTCTGTTCACTTGACAGCGAATGAGAGAAGACAAGCCACCGTCATTTTTTTAAGATTGGTTCTGAATTGTCATGTCAAAGGCCACGGAGGTCAATAATAACTGGAGAAATTTGCATGTTAGCAAGCGTTCATGTTAATGGTAGTTGCATGCCTGGCATGTGACCTTCCTGTACTTGACCTGCTTTTGCTTATTGTGGTTCATGGGCACAGGTTTTTGTGCCAGGTGTTTGAACGGTAAATACAACAGGCATGTTTTGTGAGGGTGAGATCATATTCAGATTTTTGTAAAAACTGCAAATAAGGTTTCTAATGTAATAACTGTGACATTTCGTATGCTGCGGACGCTGCTTAAATGTCTTATTTACCTTTAATTAAGTTTTTTGGAATTATAGTATATTATTCACTCATTATCCTGCAGCTTAATCCCTTATTTATCAGGGGTCAACACAGTGGAATGAACCGCCAACTATTCTGGCATATGTTTTACGCAGCGGATGCCCTTCCAACCGCAACCCAGTACTGGGAAACACCCATACACTCTTACATTCTCACACACACTCATACACTATGGTAAATTTTAGTTAATCCAATTCACCTGCACTGCATGTCTTTGGACTGTGGGGGAAACCGGAGCACCCGGAGGAAACCCACGCGAACATGGGAAGAGCATACAAACTCCACACAGAAATGCCAACTAGGCTCACCCGGGACTCGAACCAGTGACCTTCTTGTTGTGAGGCAACAGTGCTAACCACTGAGCCACCATGCCGCCCTGTATTATATTATTTTATATTATATTATTCATTCATTCATTTTCTTTTCGGCTTAGTCCCTTTATTAATCAGGGGTCGCCACCGCAGAATGAACCGCCAACTTATCCAGCATATGTTTTACGCAGCGGATGCCCTTCCAGCCACAGCCCAACACTGGGAAACACCCATACACTCTTGCATTCACACACATACACTATGGCCAATTTATGCTGAGGTGATTGTGCTACCTACTGCGCCACCATGACGCCCCTATATTTTATTATATTATATTATATTATATTATATTATATTATATTATATTATATTATATTATATTATATTATATTATATTATATTGTTATGTATTTTGCTCTCTCTCTCTCTCTCTCTCTCTCTCTCTCTCTCTCTCTCTCTCTCTCAAAGAAAACAAAAACATACAAACAGTACAGACATATACCATGGAAACATATGTGCACAATCATGTCACAACTGCAAAGTGTATTTTTCCATACCTTTTCATATGTTATACGGTAGTAACGATGCAGTTTTTATAAAGCCAAACTTGCATTTTCGCTATAAAAAGAGACATTACTTTCTTAATAATAACCGCATTAGTCTGCAAATCAATGGCTAATGCCTCTGCTGCTACTAGCTCTAAAATGTTTTTTTTTTTATCCCAACAGATGTTTGGGATGTGATGCATCCAACACATTAATGTGTTTATTGACAATACCCAGTGAAGTATAAATAAAGCATCTGATCAATGTATTTTCATGCTGCAACTATAGTTTAAGTAGAACAATTGACTCAGACATGTTCAATTATTAGAAAGTATTGCACACCTGAGATGTAACAGCCATAATGCAAATGAGAATCGTTTCCTGATAATTCTGATGTCCACATTACATTAAAGTAATTGAGACAAATACTACTAAGGTTGAAACAACCTTCTAACTCAATAGAGGATAAGTGTTTGATGACAGATAAATGACATTTAAAAAAAAATCCAGTAATAATAGACTATTATTATACTGAATAGCAGTAATATTACAGAAGCACTGGATTTTCTTAATTTTCAAATAATTCTTGAGATCTTAATTTTATCTAGTTGACAGTGGAGCTGCATGATTCTGGCTAAAATGAGAATCACAATTTCTTTTTGCTTAAAATCAAGATCACAATTTTATTGCGATTCTGTAGATGTAAAAATAAGGTTAGTATGAGAAGGCTATTATTATTGTTATTTCTCAAACATATGGTAAACAACAACAATAAGATTGGGCCTGTATAGGTCTACTGTTGGTTAAAATGCTAAATTTTGTATAGACTAGGAACAATGAACTTTAAATATGTCCTGGCTGTTAATTCACAGTAAAGTGATGACATCAGAATACAACTATTCATAATTCTAAAGTTGAGTTATTATGTCCGATAGATATACTTGTCATTTGTCATTGACAACATTATTAGACCAGTGTTTTCACTGGTAAAATCAGACATTTGTCATTATCAGATTTCCTCTTGCATATTCAATATACATTATATAGGCTAGAGTAGTTATACTGACCCAGTAAGCATTTATTTTCATGCACAACACTTTCTGTTTGCTACAAAAAAAAATACAGTTGAAGTCAGAATTATTAGCCTCCCTAAATATTTAGCACCCCTGTTTATTTTTTCCCCAATTTCTGTTTAACGGAAAGAAGATTTTTTCAACTGATTTCTAAACATAATAGTTTTAATAACTATTTAATAACTGATTTATTTTATCTTTACCATGATGACAGCACATAATATTTGACTAGATGTTTTTCAAGACGCATCTATACAGCTTAAAGTGACATTTAAAGGCTTAACTAGGTTAACTAGGCAGGATAGGGTAATTAGGCAAGTTATTGTATAACGGTGGTTTATTCTGTAGACTATCGAAAAAAAAATTAGCTTAAAGGGGCTAATAATTTTGACCTTAAAATGTTTTTTAAAAAATTAAAAACTGCTTTTAGTCTAGCCGAAATAAAACAAATAAGACTTTCTCCAGAAGAAAAAATATTATCAGACATACTGTGAAAATTTCCTTGCTCTGTTAAACATCATTTGGGAAATATTTAAAAAAGAAAAAGGGGAGCTAATAATTCTGACTTCAACTGTATATATCAAATGCTTGTCATAATCATAACTCTAACATGCGATATGATCATTTAAATAATGTGTGCGCTTTCGGTTTCACTTTCACTGCGCTCATGTGATGGCTGCTGTCACTTTGAGGAAAAAAAAACACACATGCGAATCATACTTTCCGTGCGGCTCTCAAACAATCACTCTGTGCAACAAACTGAACGTTATTTACAACTTTATTAGCTGTTATTCACAGCCTATACAGGTTGTTTTTGGCTTAGTCCCTTTATTCATCTGGGGTCGCAACAGCGGAATAAACCACCAATTTATCCAGCATATGTTTTACGCAGCGGATGCCCTTCCAGCTGCAACCCATCACTGGGAAACATCCATACACACTCATTCACACACATACACTACGGACAATTTAGCCTACCCAATTCCTATACCACATGTCTTTGGATTTGTGGGAGAAACCGGAGCACCCAGAGGAAACCCACGCGAACACGGGGAGAACATGCAAACTCTACACAGAAATGCCAACTGACCCAGCCGAGGCTCGAACCAGCGACCTTTAGCTTTCACACTTGTACTTAGTCATTTTAGCTAAAACCTCAGATACTGTTAGTTGGTTCCTGTTGGTTTTGCACCTTTTTTTACCAACCAAGTTTGTCGGCGCCATTATAAAATGTGATTGACAGGTGGTAATTTGTGTGTAACTTATCTTTATTTATTTATGATTTGGTTATGGGTAAAACAAAGACTATGCGGGTCAGGTAGTTGAAAGTGTAGGCTACAAATAATCAATTTGTTATGAATTAATTAATTATTCATAAATAATTAATTCCCCGCCACCTACAATGCCATCGTTCATCGCAATTTTCACATTAGACATAGTATGATGCTAAATTGGTCAACATCGCCCAACCCTACCGCGCATGCACACTGTATACAACCTATTTGCTGTTTTTATTTATTGATTTTTTATTTACTTTGCAGCCAAAATTTTGACCCCTTGATTGAAAGTTCCTTGAAGCTATGAGGTTCCATTGAAAGTTGAATGGAGCGAATGGTTTATGTTTTCTTTTCATCATCTGTGAACGGGCTCCAGATGGCCACCTTTATTGAGTGCGATCAGCTTTAATAGACTGTCCCAATCCTGATCAGTTTCATTAGGCCTACTTGAGTTTTTTTTTCTTTGCTTGTTGTGATTGGGGTGGCTGATTCCACGCCAACAAAGTAGCACCAAAAAATGCCAAGATTGACAATTTACTCTCACAATCATTCGGTGATCATAATCATAGTAATTACACAACAATAATAATGATGGTAATTACTATCATTCTCATCATTAGCGTCAAGAGACACCAGTGTAGTTCTGAAATGGAGCCGAGTTACGCCTAGATGTGAATATGTGTTAATGTATAATCAAAATAAAATTCGGTCATATTCTATTTTAAAATAAATGTGCTTGATGAGTTTTTTATTTTAATTTGGGTATTTATCAGGCGCAACGCTAACATTACCTCTATCATGTCTCTAAGATAGACTATACCATCCAGCACAGAGAACATACGCATGTTAATGAGTTTAACTAGCGGACTAGCAGCTGTGTTCCAAGGGTTTTTCTGGAGACGGGACTGTTTTATAGCTGAGAAGATTAAAAGTGCCAGGAAGGAAACAGACACAGAGTAGTGGCACCCTGAGGTATTGACAGCCTCCAAGGGAAATGGTATATCATCGGCAAGTGTAGAGGTGTTTGGCTGCTTTACAAAGGCGAGATATTATATTCATGATGTGAAGTCATCTCTGTGAAAGCTATTGTCACTATGTCTTACGCTGATTTACGAGGCTTAAAACGTAGGTGAGTGTCTGAGACCTGCTCGGCCCCCGGTGTAAAAAATGTCCTTCGCATTTGCAGATGACTTCACAGTATGTTTGATTACTCCCGACCTTGATGCGAAGCTCCGGTTTTCATGTTTGGTTGTTATGGCGAGGTTGGTGCTCAGAAGCTGTTTAGTATTGGGCTGGGAGGCCCGGTCATATATGGATGTTGGTGAGGTGAAACTGGTACCTGTTCTTTTAATGTTGAAGCTTGCTATTTGGATAAAGTTCAGAGCATATTGACGGTATAGTATGGTGCCTAAAAATCTAGGTTGGAAACCGAAGGGATGCAGATTTGTACATTACAAAATACTGGATCATTAGCTTGCCACTGAGACAGAATCATTAAAGGTAAATAAAAGCATGAGCTTGATTAAACTTCTATTCATAAGCATGAACATTAGATAATTTGGCAGCTTTATGCTGCAATAACATGTATAACATTATTAGGCTCAAAACAATTAGTAATAGGGTGGCACGGTGGCTCAGTGGTTAGCACTGTCACCTCACAGCAGGAAGGTCGCTGGTTCTGGCTGAAATAGTTGGCATTTCTGTGTAAAGTTTGCATGCTCTCCCTATGTTCGCGTGGGATTCCTCCGGGTGCTCCGATTTCCCCCACAGTTCAAAGACATGTGCTATAGGTGAATTAAATAAACAAAATTTGGCATAGTATCAGTGTGTGTGTGTGTGAAGGAGTGTGTATGGGTGTTTCCCAGTACTGGGTTGTGGTTGGAAGGGCATCCACTTCGCAAAACATATGCTGGAATAGTTGGCGGTCCATTCCATTGTGGTGACCCATGATAAATAAGGCACGAAGCCGAAGGAAAATGACTGAATGAATGAACAATTAGAAATATTTTGAATTTGATTATTAGCTATTTCATGCAAATGTCAACCTTGCCATGAAAAAATATAGTGAAACCCTTTTTAAGTTGTTTGTGTAGGCTTATATTTGAAGGCTGATTTATACTTTCGCCTGGCACTGCGTCACGGACCTCTAGTGGACCACGTGCGCACCTCACGAAATGACAAGTCTTTTATATTTGACGTGTTCGTCGTCGTAATATTGTTTAAAATGAAAGGGGGTGGTCAAAAGAAACCCACTGTAAAGTCTGATGGATAAACATAAAAGTAGGAAGTTTCCAGAACAGTCATATCAATAATATCGTTCAAGATTTTTAAACTAATTATTTTTATAATTTATTTTAAGGATGATAAAGATTTTTATAACCATTAATGATTTTTTGAATCAAACTTTGAGGCATCACTTACTTTTGTTCATATCTCGGACAGTTCTACCTATTAAAGTTAAATATCAATGGCAACAGAACATGGGTTGCTCTACAATGATATTTTTTATTATGGCAAGAATAAAAGTAAAAAAAAAAAAATACAAATACTGACATTTTTTATAGATTTAGCCCACTCCACTATTCACACATTACTGTCTGGCTAGTTTGTGTTCTCTGCTTATATGCTAAGGCAATAATGGTCCAACATACCTGACCATTATCATCAATAAAGCCTAGAAAAACAGGGCATCAGTTTATTGTAAACTGATAGGTTCAAATATTCTTTTTCAGTTATCAAATAAATAATTTTGTTACTTCAGTTTTGTACTAAGTTACTTCAGTTACTACTTTAGTTTTGAAACTATTAAATTGTTTAAATTCAAAATTGTTATATATACATCAGTGTAAAACGTATGAATGGTGGAAAAACATATTCTTAATTGTGTGTTAAAACCACCTGGGTCTTCACTTTTGCCATGGCCTCACTTTTTGCTTTTAAACAAACTTATCCCTCAAGTTTTTCTAAAACATTCCTCCTTTCTCTTGGCTGTTGCAATTTGTAACCAAGAATTATTGGCCATCAGGTTATCCCTATGATCACGCAAGGACGGATGATAAAGATGTGCATACAGGTGTACCTATTTCAAACAAAATCTCTTCAAAGTGATTCATATGCAACTCAAATGAAATGCGGTGCCGCACAAACTGTTTGCTCGAGTCTCAAAAAATTTAATGCGCTTCGCCAGCCAAAATCATGTCGCGCTCACGCAAAGCGAATCTCCACAAACTCTGAGATGATGTCACATTCGTTGTGCACACTTAAGCAAACTAGCGAACGAGTCGAGTATAAATCAGGCTTTACAGTATTCTCAAAATACTGTCTTTTTACAGTACAGTAAAAAATGTCTGTCCAAGTTTTTTAACTATTTTATTTAAAATACCAAAGTCACCCAAATTTCAAATTCGCATCTGTCACATCCGTAATGGAGAGATGTCACATCCATAACAAAGCTATTTTCTCATAAATACAAAAAAGTAAAATAAAATAAAATAAAAATTGTTCTATAAAGAGCCATCTCTTATCATTTGAATAACATTATTTATTTTGGCATGTGCAGTTTAATTCAAAGAATTTCTACAAATTATTTTTGTTTACTATAAATTTGCATAATTTGCATGTTTATTTCTCTCATTACAATTATAAAACAGGTTATTTTTTATTCCTGACCTCTGTGATTAGTTGTTTTGAAAAAACAGATGTTTTAATATACTGATTACATATACATTCTTTGTGAATTTAAGTTTCATGTTATTACTGCAAATATCACATCCGTAACACTGGAATTGCTCATTTACTTTTGTATTTTTTTCTCTTCATTTGTTTGAGTATTTTTTTAGCAATTTTAGGTAACCCTTAAAGGTAACTCTCAATTAAGGAGCACTTGCCCTTTAAGAGAGTGTGTCAACGTTAGGACAATATTTGTTTAAATGAATCTGAATTGGCTCATATTGTATATTTTTAGTTGCACATGCTAATTTCCCAGTCGTTACACTTAGGGCCCTATCATACTCCCGGCGCAATGCGGCGCAAAGCGCGACGCAATTGTTGTTTGCTAGTTTCAGCTCGATGCAGAGTTCCGGTCTAAAAAGGAGGTGTGTTAAGGCGGATTGCTGGCGCGTTGCTATATAGACTGTTTAATAGACCAGCTGAGAGCAGGTCTAAAGTCCAGCGCAGAGCGCATTAGTTGTGCGCCTCGCTTAAACATTGCTTAATGCACACAGGATGTAGAGCAATACGCAAATATCTTTACAAATAAAAAAGAATTAAAGGATTAAAATATTACAAAAATTATTACTTTCTAGCCTACATAAATATAAAAACTACTGCCTTCATGCCTTCTTCATCTCGGGGGGCTTTTTCAGTTTATTCATGACAAATTGCTTTTGTATAATGTTATTATTAGTAGTAGTATTATTTATTATATGCATATTTATATTTGTTTTATTAAAAACAAGCTTAGATTTGCTCACCTGTCAGCTTTTAGACCATTAGGGGCATAGCATGTGTATTTGGATATAATTTTTTGACCAGACTTCATTATTATTGTTCATTTATTCGTTTGCTGGAAATTAGAACTGAATTTAGAAATAGTTTTGAAACAAATCTTTACGCTTAACAAACGAAATTAATTATGTATAGGCTAATGGATGTCTATGCGTACAACAGGTTTCCTTATCCACAAGAGTGAAGGTGAAAATAAAGAATGAGGAGGGTTATTCTCTCATTCTTGCGCTGTAGATGCTCTGTTTAACTGTTTTCTCGCTAGTGAAGCATTCAGTTTTTCCACTTACAAAGTCCACCATGTAAATAGCAAATGTGCCATGGCACGACGCAACTGACTCTTAAAGGGAATGGGAGAAGAGACTCTGATTGGTTTATTCTCAAAACACATCTATAACTCATTAAGAGAATAAGCACAACCCTGTTAGACCATGCGCCGCGGCGCAAAGCGGAATTTTCCGTCCTTAAAACAGCAAAAGTGGATTCTGACATGCCCTTTATGCTTTTGCGCCCTGCGCTTTGGATTATTTTGGTTATTTTTTTACACAGCTAAATGCAATCTGTAGCAAATCCCATAATAAATATCCACTTTCATATTATCATGGCTTTGCAAACAGAGTGAACTGCTGGGGGTGTTGAAAGTTGATGAAAAGCTAATAGTTAATCATAAAATATAAAAGCTGAAATACGTTCAATTTATTAAACCAAACCAAATAAAACACTTAATATAAGACATTTATCTTTCAATCAGTTCTAATATTGATAATATTGGCCCTTCATCAGCTATTGTTGTTTATTGCCAGTATCAATAGTATCTCAGTATCAGTAGAATCTTAGTATTGGTGTAGCACTCATTTTTTAAACGCCACTATTGATTGGCTGTGCCGTCATTTGAGTAAACTGCTTTAAATAATGGTGTTGAGTCAGACTATAATTCTGCTGTTTGCTCAGCTGCAGATCGTTATGCATTTCTTCATTATAGTTTTATAGATTATCCTAAACACTTTCTATGAAGTAGTTCCCATTTGGCATGCACGGTGGACTTTGTTTTTTTTATTTTTTTATTCCTCTCTCAGTCCCCCACTGCTGTACATCACACTCGTATTTCAGCGGGCACAGTTTGCCCTTGTCGTCATTTAGTCGTCTTCTATGCAGAGACTCTCAAACGAAGCACTAAGGTTAGGCACAAAATGTTGCCTCGATGTGCTCTCCAAAGGCACAGTTACGGTTGTCATAGTGATCATATTTTTTGCAATCATTTGTCACCCAGATACTGTAGGGTTGAATTAGAAGCACCTGGTAACACTGACGTGAAGCGAAGGAAAGGGGAGAGGTGAACAACTATTGCCGTTTTCTCCTTTGACACGGCACGTTTTCAGTCATATACGTGGGTGCCGTCTGCGTTATCTTGCTCGTACGTCTTTACCTTCGGCAAAAAAAAAAAAGAAGCGAGATGGCTATCAGCGTGACAAAGAGCGCTAGGACCGAACAATGCGGCGCTAACCATCGGCCGCCCCGGCCACCGTTTAACATGGAGATTGGAAAAGGAATCAGCTCCCTCTCCTCCAGGACCTGCATGTAAATGAGGTTAGCCTCTCCTGCTGTGCCACCGCTCTATCCCCCACTCTCCTCTCCAGCTCTAATGGCTGCAAAACTGCCACCCCCATTCTTCAGGAAGAAACCGGGACCAATCCTGATTAGTGCCCTTGTCTTGAGTGACAGGCTTGGATCCAAGCAGGCAGTGCCGTGGGCGCCACTGCCAAGCTGCTGTCAACCCGGTATCACTGTAAAAAAGCCATCCCTTTTCTCCGAGCCCCCCTCACTTCCTCACCCCCCAGCCACACACACACACACATACCTCCTCCACTCTCTCTCTCTCACACCCCCTCATATTCTCTCCGTCTTTCTGGGTGGCTGGCTAGTCAAGCTTGGCTGCATCCCTTGCCTGAGCTACTGGGACAAAGTGTGATTTACAGTAGTTGGAGAGTTTCCCTGTCAGCTCTAACCTGTGTGCATGCTGTCTATCTGAGTAGGCGGCAGTAATGCTGTAGCAACAGCATATTGTGGTGTTAGCGTCATAGCACCTAGTTGAATCCACCCCTGCTTCCTGTCCCCGCGGTACGTACACAGAGCCTTACTTATTATCTTATGTTTTTGTGACTGTGCGGGCAGAGCCAACCATCCATTTTCCTTTCGTTCCAGCACTTAGCGCGATTTGTTTTCCTGCTATAAACGTAAGATCTTCGAGCCCGTTGAGCTCTGGGCTCCATGCCCCACTTTTACGCCCTTAAAGAAACATCACTGAAGTGAACGGTGGATCCCATTAATTAGCATCTCACGACTGAGCATGAACGTGCAGATCTGCTAACCTTTTGATGGTACGTCTGAGATTGCTAGTCCAGGCACTGTCCCCCCCCTTTTTTTTGTTGGTACGATCTCTATAAATGGAAGTTAGGGGAAATAAACAAGAGTGCAAAAGGGCCGCTTCATCTACAAAGAGGAATTTCAGAGGTCTGGAAGCCAACACTGTCTCAATCTCTTCCAAGAACACATCTCCTTCCTGTTTCACCTCTGGCACCCTGCCCAACGTGCCCACAGACCGCTGAGGCCATGCAGAAAACACACAGATGGTAATATGTAGTATACTTTGCTAATACATGCTGATGAAGGCATGTGCTAATGTGGAATACTGTAGGCGACTGATTTGTTTAATATGACTGTCAGAAACAAGGCATAAAATCTCAAGACAAAACGGAATCAGTTTGTTTGCAGTGTTACACAGTTATAAGGATCATGCAAGCATAGACTGTTCATTTCTCTCTTATACAAATGAGAAATGTGTACTTTTACTTTCCCTTGAGCACATTTTTAGTGCTGTATTGGTACTTTTACTACACTACTTTCCTTCAACCTGCAGTCACTACTTTATTTTGTCTTGTCTATGGGGATTAGAAAAATCAGTCCTGTGATTCCTGTCCAATCAAATCGCACATAGAAGGTAAATCACATCATAACGAACTACCTCAAAACATGGGCGATTTATAATTGCAGCAAACTGTTTTGAAGCATTAAAAGTGTCCAAGACGATGTCCAAAATCATCACATGCATTGACCCAGACACTTTTTAGATGCATGTCACTGATGAGAAGATGACGGATGTTTACTGTAGGATGACCGAAATGGCCTTAAACACCCAGCAGGCACAAGACGTCAGCATGGCATCAGATTGACATTGCTCCAATGTCATGGGGACGTTGTATTTTGTTTGGAAATGAAAATCGGGTTGACATCAGAACCCAACGTCAGGCCGATGTCAATGTCCAACGTCCAACCTAAAATCAACCAAATATCAACATCTAATGATGTTACAGCTTGACAGCGTGTGCACGTTACCACTATGACGTCAATTTAGATGGTTTGGTTGCCATACCTGATGAATAAATGTCAGTATTTAACATCAATATGACGTTGGTTTAAGATGTTGGCTCCACATTGAATTTTGGTCACTTTCTAACACAACCTAAAATCAACCAAATATCAATGTCATTTGACGTCATTATTCGACATCAAAATAACATTGTCCTTAGACGCTGGATGGACATTGAATTTTGGTCACCTGACATCACAGCCTAAATCTACCCCAAAATTAACATCATATGATGTTGTGTGCCTGCTGGGCAATAACTAAATGCACTACAGAATGTTGCTTTTACACACATTCACAAATTACATGTAAATGCATCAGCTTTTTACAGTGTAATACTCACTACTCTTGAGTACTTTTGAAAGGGCTATTACTCATGCTTTGAGTAATATTTACAACAGATACGTTTACTCTACATGCACTACATAGTATGATTTTTCAGTACTCTTTCCACCACTGGATTTAAGTAATGGTTTTATGATTATTCTAAATTTGATTACTCTACTTTTATGTTCTCTAGTACAGTTGAAATTGATAAGATATCATCAAATATGACAGATGTGAGGCAATCCATTGGCAAAAAATGCCAGTGTCAACTGTGTGAGAACATTTCACTTTGTACAAAAAAGTGACATTATTCAAAAAAAATATATTTAACTTAAAACACTTTATTGTGTTCAATGGGGGAATTTGTCTTGGACCCTTGGCCCACATTTGCATACACTGAAGAAAACGGTCAACATAAATCAACACACACAATATTACATATTTAAAAGTCTAACCGATGTAGGTAAAAAAGATTTCCCAAAACAACTGTAAACTATGCGAGGGGTCAGCTAATATTTTAATAGCTTCATCAAGAATTGATTGCTCATAGAAAGATTCTAAGGATTGATATTCCCCTTTCTCTATGATTGCAGTGCTTCCTATATAGACTTTGCATGGGTGATCCGCCCAGGTATATTAACGGCCTCCCAAGTATTTTGATGACAGTTTTTTTTTACCAATATTATCATCCTTTTACACTTTTTTTGTATCCGCCCAAGATAACCAAACATCTACATTCGATTAACCAGTGGAAAATCTTCTCTCGCCCTACACATTTCATACTGCTCATTCTGTGCGCTCGAGAACTGTAAACAACACTTTCTCAGACAGTCTTACATGCTCTGCAGAGACCCACAGAGATGAGCCTTTTTGGGGCTTAAAAAAATGCCTCCAGCCGGTGTTTCTGGATCTCTTAAAATGTCCAGGATTCGACTTTTGCTTTTGCTTTCTAAAGCTGTTCATTATTCTTTTATTAAAGACTACTTTCCGCTTGGCTTCACAGCTGACAGTGTGCACTGGTACGAGACAGAGAGAAAAAGTAAATAATAGTTTCTTTAATCTAAACGATTCAAAAAACGTTACTATATACTTGGAGAGGACAAAATGACATCTAAACTGGCTGCAAATTATATGCACACCATTAAAAATAGTCAATCAACTCATTTGCCTTATTTAAATGATCTACACTTTTTATTCTAATTATGAATTCATTATTAATAAATATTATATATTTTATATATATATATATATATATATATATATATATTCATTCATTCATTTTCTTGTCGGCTTTGTCCCTTGCGGGGTCGCCACAGCAGAATGAACCGCCAACTTATCCAGCACGATTTTACGCAGCGGATGCCCTTCCAGCCGCAACCCATCTCTGGGAACTTCCACACACACACATTCACACTCATACACTATGGACAATTTTAGCTTACCCAATTCACCTGTACTGCATGTCTTTGGACTGTGGGGGAAACCGGAGCACCCGGAGGAAACCCACGCGAACCCAGGGAGAACATGCAAACTCCACACAGAAACGCCAACTGACCCAGCCCAGCCGAGGTTCGAACCTGCGACCCAGCGACGTTCTTGCTGTGAGGCAACAGCACTACCTACTGCGCCACTGGGTTGCCCTATATATATATATATATAAAGAGAGAGAGAGAGAGAGAGTACAGCCATGTGCAGATGACTCCTAAATCGCAAAAAAAAGAGAGAAATTTCCATTAGAGAAATACTGGATTTTTAAAAGAAAAACCTTTAACCCATTGAAAAGAAACTGTGTATAACTGTGTCATAATAAATAAACATCTTCTTAAAAATCACATAAGTAAAAGGTAAAGGATGTGTTTCAATCCGGCTACCACCGCATGTATATTTCAAACCTGTGGGAAGCACTAGATTCTCATGGCTGTCTTCATCAAATGTCTGTAATCAACTGTAACGTTACCATACCACACAGTAAATTCAAAGCATATTATGCTTTCAATCACAGCATATTAATAATGTAACGTACAAAGCAGTTAAGTACAGTGAACAAAATACTTTAAAGCCAATCAGTTGGTTAGATGTGAATTTGTGAAACAATATGTTGAGAAATGTTTTACCTTTAACCCCGTTTTATATATGTGTGAATGCAGTGTGTGTGTGTGTGAAATCGACATTCAGAACCAATAATCGATCTAATTTTTCCAGGTCAATTTTTTCAATTACTCACCTTACTGCGTGCGGAGTCACGTGACCCTGCTCTGTTTGTTACTATTGTGTTTCTTTGCACTACATTGACGATTGACGAAGCTGCGCCAGAGATGCCTTGAGACGGCATATTTTACATTACATTAAAACTATTTTAAAAATGAAAACATTTGCTTACAGAAGATGCAAGAAATGCACTGTTTAAAATATTATTTACAGAATATACACAAGTTATTTTGCGTTTGTCCGCATCTGATTGGATTGGATGTCAGAGCGTTTCAGTGATCACGCGCACATGAAAAATATAAGCTCAAAAAATTCGTTATTTCAAATATAGACGCAATCGTGAGCTCCCTGGACAAAGTGAAACCGCTCGCACTTTTAGACGAGCTCGTAAAACAATAACAGGACAGGGCAGAATTTGTTCTTCTTGGCTTTGTGGCTGTTCATCAAGACGACGACAAGGTTTGTTTGAGCTTGGGTCAACCATGGCTTGTTATTATATGCATAAAGTCGGCTGTGTATTTAAAAACATGGCGGTTCCATTGTTTTGATTCTGGCTAGCTCCACGAGCTCGTGACGTAACCAATCAGTGTTCAGCTGCGTGTTTAGCTCCACCTTTTGGTACACTTTCTCGTGTTTGGTACCTTTTGAAAGGGTGCTGAAAAAGTGGTACAGTACGGTTTGGTACGCCTTTTGACTGTGGAAACGGCTATAACCGAACCGTATTGCACCGTATAACTTTCGGAGTCTGCTACTGTCCACCGGAGGTCGCATTTCGGTCACAGGTGCATGCTGAGAGATTTTCTGAATGAATGAATGAAATATGCGGTTTTTCAACAAGGCAACCCATGGCGCTGACATATATTTGGCTAAATTGGCATTGGGCGGTTATCAAGTATCAAAACAAAGACAGACGTTTCGGCACATAACAGACATTTTTAAAGCAGAATATTTGACTTCAGCTTTGTTTTTCAAGAATGTTCACTTAGCATGTTTCTTAAATATCTGCAAACATATTATGGTATTTTTATGCTTTAGAAGAGTCAAAAAGTTACATACAGCACCTTTAACTAAGAAACTAACATGACTTAAGATTACTAAATTCTTTTGTAGTTGTCATTACATTGACTTCTGTTAAATTAACTGATGTTAACAAATGAAACCTTAACGTAGAGTAGGCATGGCACGATAAGCGATTTCAAGGTTTACCACGGTTTTGAAAAGTCAAGGTTTTAAAACCGCAAACATTTCTGTTATACCATTCCTAAGGTAGATGTAAGTTTGTTAGTTTTTTTTATTGTGTTTTTTCACGACTATTTCATTTAGTTTTTTAGGGCAACAATATCTACAGCAAAAGGACGCTCCAAATCAAAAGCTACTGGTCAGCGCACGATTCAGGAATTGTTTGAAAAACAAGTCACTTATACACCAACATACAAGCATGCTATAGATCTGAACAGTGCAGTGGCTTTACTTTATATCCAAAGAAAAGAAAGATATCCAAAGATGCCTTTTCAAGTTGTTATGAAATCGGTGTTTTTGAAACTAATGAAGATAGCCAGTGATTTATTTAAATAGTTTAGCCTGACATATTTAAAATAAAAGTCAAAATATTTTAAATGTTTCTTAAAATAAAATATATTGTGTTCAATGAAGAAAAAGTTGTTTAAAAAATGCTATATTTTTCTAAGGTTATCATACTGTCAGATTCTTATACCGGCCCATGCCTAGCACAGAGTTAATGAACAAATAAAACTTAAAATATTTACTGAATTGTCAATTGTCATTGCTGATCAGATTAACATGTGAAAATGTTAATGTTTAAAAATAAATTGCCTGTTAAAACTGAACACTACCACAAATACAGCAATATGAATATTCTTAATAAGCACTCTAGCAGTTTAAATAATTAATAATTATTCACAGTATTTTGAAGCGCCAACTATAGAAAAATTGTGCATGTTCATTATTACAGTATATTCAATTATTGAGTGTCAGCATATGCCAATATGGGAAGTGATTTCATAACTGATCAATTCAAATATTACGGTTGGGTATACAATGTGATATCTGTTATGATTATATTATGATGCTTCATGATATCATAGCTAAATCACTACTGAGAGAGTCTCAGCTTTTCATTGAGAGAGAGGGAATGAATGAATCTGCTGTGTCAGTTTTAATCTCTCTTGTGCAGTTCCATCCACTTTTCTTTTCTATTACCATAGAAGTAGCTCAAACCGCACTGAGAAATGTTGCCAGTTTACGCTTTTTAGACTTCCTGCTTGTTCATTAATTGAACTGGTGGAAATGGTAGGAATGAACCAAAATCAATAGGAGAACAATGCGTGTCAAGCAACATCTTAAATGCGGAATCTTAGTCCGATTGGCTGTTTCTTCAAGGCGTAGACAGGCCATTCTGAGAGTTTCCTAATTAACAGAATTACTGCCCACCTCTGGTTTCTGTGTTAGTCACTTGTGACGACGTGTGGTTGGTGGCAGTAGCGGCGCGTCCTTCCCACCATATTGCGGGCCGGCGGCTAATAAGGTAGCACTGACCGGCGGACCGGCTCATTAGCATTGCCTGCGGCTCTGGCAACCCCCGCCAGGGCCCAGTCGGACACTTAATTACCACCACCACTTTTTATCTCCCCTCCAAAACCCAGCCACCCCCCTCCCCCCCTCCAACCCTTCGAACGCCACCGGCACTTGCTTCTGCAATCCACAGAGAATGCTGGGAAACTATAGATGCCAAAGTGGTGGTTAGTTAGCCCGTAACATTCAATAGCAGCACTCGCTGTAAGGCACTGCAATACCTCTGATAGAGTTAAAGCCATTCGACCCGAGCCTCTCATGCGAGACTGCGCGAGTGTGTCTTTTCATTGGCATCAGTGGAATATTGATGGCTCCACCCCGGCTTAATCGACTAATGGCCTCTCCCTCTCTCCTTCACTCTGCTGAAGCAGCCACCCTCCCACCCAGCACAGCCTTTCTCTGCCCTTTCTGCGACCTCTGGGTCAGGCAGGCCGATTTTTATGCCCGACTGAGTTGCAGAATAGCCTCAGTGTATTGGTAGGCAACCTTACGCAAGTCATGTGGCTGCTGGCCCTAATAGAGAACGCTTCCCAGCCTCCTTCTCGCTCTTTTGGCTTATTGCATCTCACAGCTGAGATGTTGTGGAAATAACTGTATAGATGCCAGCGGCTGTTGGTCAAATGAATCTTGAATAGGCTACAATTACAATTGATGCATTTACTGCGGCAAATAGAGCTAAGTCTAATTGTATTACAAAGGAAAAAGAAAAGAATTAAACTTAATGTTAATGTCTTTATGCTTCCTAAGACTGCACCTACTTCATATAACATGTATATGTACATTATACATACTTATGTATAATATAGCACATTGTACACAGTGTTATTATGACAGATAGGAACGCATATGCAGATGCATAATTTCTATGGAAGCACACAAGTTGCAGAATTTATTTAAAAATGTAATATGCAAAACAGTGATATGTAAAATGGCAGTGTGTTCTGTATTTAAATTTGCATTTTGCATCACATATTTGCAAAGTTTGGTGCAAAATGAAAATGAAATTGTATCATTTGACATTTTCAGCCACAGCTTTATTATGTAAATCACACCTATTTTGAACGCTTTATAAGTTGCAAAATAAATTGAAAATTTATTACACAGATTCAGTTAAAATGACATTTAATTTGTCCATGAACCGGCCATCACAAGAATGCATTTTCAAAACCACTTCGACTTATTGAAAATTGAATTGAATTCAAACAACTTTAGTGTGAGTGTTAATGCATTGAAAAGACATTTAACTCATCTTTGGTTCAGGATGCTTTCTGAAATACACAATCAGGTTTGATGCAAACATTATTTGTTGTTATGGCATTTAAATACATTTAGAACAAATAACATTTAAACAATCATTTTGCTACCATTTTTGCTTGTACATATTTCAGACATCAATAGAATTTTGTTAATACATTTACAATATAAGTTTGCGAATTACGAAGTGATAACATTACATGTAATTCACATAATAAAACTATGGCAGTACATGGTAAATGTAAACTATATCAGTTTAGTTTTAATTGTTATTTCCCACCATACTTGGCATGGAAAATGCTAATAAAGAAAAACATTGCTATTTTACATATTGTGTTTAACATATTAATGCCCTTCCAGCTGCAACCCAGTACTGGGAAACATTCATACACACTCAGTCACACACATACACTACGGCCAATTTAGCTTATTCAATTCACCTATATCGCATGTCTTTGGACTGTGGGGGAAACCGGAGCACCCGGAGGAAATTCATGCGACACGGGGAGAACATGCCAACTCCACACAGAATTGCCAACTGGCCCAGCCGAGTATCAAACCAGTGATCTTCTTGCTGTAAGGCCACAGTGCTAACCATTGAGCCACCATGTCGCCCAAAATTCATATATTACTTCAAAATAGATTTTGTAACCCATCTATTTTCATAATATAATACCTAACTATGTCGATTATTCAAAATGTCATCTGACAATATTGATACCTACCTATAGTTTGGTGATAATATTACTTCACAAGCTTTTGTGCTACTTGAAATTTCTGTGTGTTGTGAAATGGAATATTCATTGTACTATATACTTGTATTACTGTTGGAGATGGGTAAAAAAAATCAAACATGTGTTGTATAATTAGTAGTAAATATGTTCCTCTGCACTGTGTATGTCAAATATAATAGCATACTGTTTGTATTTCATGATAAAAAAGTGAGAAATGAAAAATCTAAGGCTTTGTTTTCTTATGAGAAGTAACAAGGTGCAAAATGTTTTGCAATTATTAAATAAGAGGTAAACTACCTATACATTTTGGTTAAGAGAAAAAATACAGATCCCTCAACTCTGGCTTGAACTACAGGTGTCAAACAGAACCTATATGTTTATTTCTCTAATTTGATTGAGAGAATGTGTTATCATGTTAACTTCAGCAGTCCAAAATGTTTCACAAGAGACATTTTCTTCCTCACAGTATGAGTTGCAGTCTGACACATTTCTCTGCCCCCTTTTGGTTGGCAGAACACAATCACTGCTCATCGGCTGTTTTTAAACAATGTGCTAATGTCCGAAAATTGACCCGTACAAACCTATTTAAAATAAATTGTTTCTGTTTAGATTTTAAAATTACATTTATGTCAAATAAATATTTCAGCAGCTAGAATTTCATTATTCACACGATTATTTATTATTTTAGTTTATTTCATTTCACATGATTATTTAGAGATCATTCTCAAATTCTTATTTGGTGCTGAACAGTGCTGAACAGTTGTGCTGCTTGATACTGTTGTAAAGAATTCATTAGAATGATTTTTCAGAACTGTTAAAGTATTTATTATCACTTCTCCATGTCATTTTATGCCAAGTCAGTATTCATATGCAATATACTTTTTTAAAGGCACAGTATGCATTTATCATCACTAGAGTACACACACAACAAACAAAAGCATCGAATGTGGAATGAATGTGGAATCATGGGAGTTTTTACATCTTTATAACATTCCTGCTGAAATCATTACTTTGTCTTATAGTAACTATTAGTGCTGCACGATCTTGGAAAAATGTGGCATTGGGATATTGTGTTTTGCTGCGATATGAATATAATTTTATTTGATTTTAAAAGCTCTATTTGGGAAGTCTATTCGGCATGAGATTTGGGATGATCAAGTCTTTTTCTATGCAGTGCATCTGCATAAATTATAATAAAATACAAGCATATAGAGCATAAAAATAAAAGGTAAACAATTTGTGATTTATGGTTTTCTGGCCAGTATAACAGTATTCAAGTACAGAAATTGAACAAGGTCATCGTTGTATAAATAATTAATATATCTTTATATTTAATCTTTAATAAATAATCTAATTCTGCAATGTGACTATTGCAGATGCACTCACTATTGTGTTATCGATGCTCAAATGACATATTGTTCAGCCCCAGTAACTATAGCATGTCCAAAGGAGGAGGAAATTTACAAATTAGTAAAACGCGCTGCATTTTCTCACAACACTTTCAAATAGCTCAGAACACAACGGAAATGTTTCAAGAGGACCCTAAACCATGACAGACTCGGCTATTTAGGTTATAGGCTGTTTCTCAATTCCAAGAATGAAGAAAACGCATGTGCGTTCTTGTGAAGACCGGTCTTGCCAGGTCACCTCGGAAGAACAAACTTGGGAGACCACGAGGACAGAGAACGTGTCCTGTGAGAAATGACATGCTGCGTTCTTCCTGATGGTCACATGACCTTCTTGCATGTTTATTCATTCATTCATTTTCTTTTCGACTTAGTCCCTTTAATAATCTGGGGTCGCCACAGCGGACTGAACTGCCAACTTATCCAGCACTTATTTTACGCAGCGAATGCCCTTCCAGCTGCAACCCATCTCTGGGAAACATCTATTCACACTCATACACTACGGACAATTTAACCTACCCAATTCACCTGTACCGCATGTCTTTGGACTGTGGGGGAAACCAGAGCACCTGGAGGAAAACCCACGCGAGCGCAGGGAGAACTGAACCAACTGAACCAGCCGAGGCTCGAACCAGCGACCTTTTTGCTGTGAGGCGACAGCACTACCTACTGCGCCACTGCGTCACCCTCTTGCGTGTTTAACCAAAAATTATTTAAACATTGCAGCATTCATACCAGGGATGCACCGATACTATTTTTTCGAACCGATCCAATCTCGATACCAAAATTCTGAATATCGATCGATACCGATCCGATCCCGATACTGTGCGGTTTTTTTTTGTCCCCAACGCTTTTTGCGTTGAGACTGATAGGTGCATCTTTTGCATGGTTTACTAATGTTTTGCCGTTAAGCGATATGTGCTCTCGAGCGGAAAAAGTGTGTTACGTCAGTCTCGTCTTTTTCATTCTTCAATCAAATAAAAGCAGAGGCGGGGTTTTCTTTGAGGTGACATCAGTGTCTGTGTTGTCAAGACGACTTCGGCAAACTTTTAATGATAGAGTAGAGACTTGTGGTCGCTGTTTCAAGTCATTCAAAGCTGTTTGACTTTACAAATCTTGAATATCATAATGCAATTAAAAATTACAATTGCTAACAGGAACACTCGCACACAATACGGCTCAGCTGATTCAGCCGTTTCCTAGTGACATAAAAAGAGCACCGTGCTCATTTTTATCTTGTCATCAATAAAGGCAGTGCGGTGCGCCTCGCATTTTTGGAATGGAAAAGCGCGTGCAGTAACAGTAACGTGCAACCACACGTGCCTACATATTTTGTCAAAGAAGCAAAATGAAAGAAGGATATTTCTGCTCACAGTTTGACACAGAATTGTTGACAAACCAGCCAGCGCTGATGCGGATCGCCTCTGTGCTGCCAGAGCCGTGTCATAAACTCAATAAATTAGGCTATTGGTGATTTAGTGTTCAACTAACAAACCAACCTTTTTTCCATTTGGTAAATTACAGTTATTAATAGTTCTTATATATTATAATTTTTTAAATAGCCTATATAGCCTAATCTACCATTCAAACAAATCTAAAGTTTTTTTTTTTTTTGCATAATGGACCTCGCACCAAACTGAGGCTTTCATTTTACAGCTTAAAAAAACATGTATGCAAATAATGCAATATCATATGTAAACAACAAAATTGTCATATGCTATGTAGTAGCCAATACTTTACAAAAAGTCAACATAGAGCCTTTAGGTTCATTGTCTTTCATTACACGCAGCGTGCGCACATGAACCGCGAATAAGACAGAGGAAATAAGTCATAATCGTAATTAAAGACATAATCTTTAAACTAAGGAATTATATTAAACATGTTGACAGGAGATTTGTAATATTTAACATTAATTAATTAACATTAATTAAATGCATATTTTCCGTGGAGCGATCTATTTGAGGTAGCCTGATAATTTTATTTGATGTAAGAAAAAAAACATGATTGGACAAACAGCCTGCCGGTTTTTAAAAAGTCAGTGTTTTCGTTTTGTAATTTAAAATTGTCATTTAGCGGAAAGATCTAGAGCAGGATTTATTTTATTCTTTTTGTTTAGTTTATTCTGTTTTTCTATGCTGCTAAAAACACAGCAGGTGAAGATTGTATATTATGTTCTGTATGCTGTTTGCATGTTAAATAAATAAGTATTTTAAAATGCAATATTTAATGTGTCACACAAAATATAGGCACGTCAATAATTTTTTTAATTAATATTTTAATATTAATCTGTTAGCGGTTAAGATTCGGTTATCGAGCCAAAATTAACCGAAATGAGCAGTTTCTATAGCTCTGGTGCTAAACTGAAATCATCTTCTTTAGAAAAAATAACAGACCTATAGGTATACATGACAGACGGCACAATCTAACTAAGACATGCTTGCTGTGAACTAGGCTACATTATTTGAGCATTCGTTGTGATATTGTCCTTTCCTTTTTAATATTAAGATTTTTCTTTGAAATCTGCAATGGGCTACTATTGACATCGTTGGTAAAATAATCAGCCTTTTATTAAATTGATTAATTATATTAAATTAAAGCCTGATATTTTCCAGCAGGTTTGATGCAGATTAAACTAAACCGTCTGATGCCAGTTTTACTTAATAATCCCTCTCCAAATCTCGCCGTGAGTGAGACGGAGAAAGTTCAAAACACAAACTGGTCTGTTAAATCAAATATTAATATATAAAATTACAGTAAAATATTCACAGTTTCAGAGAAGCCTATATTAGGCTAAATCATTATCTGTTAATAACAATCCATATTGCTCCCGTCAGTTTCACCTTTAATTTATTTAATAAACTACTTTGACCACAGTGGGCCAGGCTTTAAAACTATTCGCAGCACTTAAAGTATTCACCTTAGAAAAATAAACTCAATCTGAAGGATGGGAGAACAAACTCATTGTAAGAATAATCTTATACGAGCGGCGCACGTCGCCTCTGCGCAGCCGGCACGTGAATGAAAGCGCTTGATGCATTGGAGACAGCGCGCAGCGCTCCGGTATCTGCAGACATTTGCAAAACAGCAGCTCAAATTGAAGAAATAAGTGCGTTGAGGATCTGTCCAATGCATTATTGAGGCTTTTCTAATTAAACATTTCAGGTAGGCCTACTTTGTGTGTGAAGAGCAGGTAATAACCGTCTCCACTCCAGTATTGCGAATGCGATCTGATCTAACACACACAGCAGCGCAAACATGATGAAATGAACTCCTGCTGCAGGTCAAAATGAACCCATTTAATGCAAAACTAAATGCATTTCTCCACTAATTATTTAAACTAACAGGAACAAATAGTCTTAGAGAAAGTTTTTCCTGTTGTCAAATGCGACAAGCAGATTGAATTGTGAATGAATGGAGAATGATTGACAAGCGCAGCGGCGGGAAGGGCTGAACTGAACATGAATTTAAACACTTTAATATTCATCTGTACTTCACATTAAACTGTAGAATGGCTTCAGTACATTTCGGATATAGTGGGCCTACATGACAACGTTCTAGTGCCTAAAAATAGGCTTCATGGATTAGTTGGCTTATAAACACAGAATATAGCGCACGGGCAAGATTGGATTTGGATCAGTACCAGCTGGCCGATACCCGATCCAGCAAAAATATGCGATATCGAACCGATATCCGATCCAAGTATCGGCATCGGTGCATCCCTAATTCATACAACAATTTATTGTTTTTCCCCTTTTCACAATATATACTATGCATAAAGACCTTACAGATATACGTTGCACAATACAAATAAAACAGATTTTAATAAGATTTTCAGCAAATAAACACCCTTAATGTGTTTATTCCTTTATTAAGATTTTCATGGTGAGGTTTACTTTCACCATCTCATTTAGAGAAATTCCTGAGATAAATACGTTTTATCTCTGAACTTTAATATTCCATCTGTATAAAATGCTGCACTTCCTACCTCCAGTCGCAATGACTTCTGGGACTTCTAGACTGAGTTCGGTGCTCAAGTCTGCATCGACAGATCCTCGATACCAAGAACACATCCGGGACTTTTCATGCACTCGTTCTCGTGCTTGCAGTCTTGAGTTTTGGAACTGAACTTTGGCAGTTGATGATGACGTTACATGAGAACACGAGGACACAAGAATGCTGAAGAACGCATATTGAGAAACAGCTATGGTTACTTAGGCTAATAAATACTAAAGACAAGGGAATTGGGATGTTAAAATAAACAAACAAAAAAACTCACCTTTTAAAGATCACCTACAACTTCACTGAGCAATAGTCACGGCACAGCGGTGTCCATCACGTTTTTGGGTCCCCTTAAAACATTTGCATTGTGTTCCGATGTTTTTGTGTTGTGAGAAAATGCAGCATGCTTTCGTAAATTGTTTGCGTTGTGGAAAAATGCAGTGCATTTTTTAGGGTGCATGCGTTGTGAGGATTTGCAGCACCTGTGTTGAGAAACAGAAGATCTTTTCTTAATTTGCTGGTGTTTTTTGTAATTGCAGCATGTTAAGCTCTCTCGGCCACTGTAGACATGTGTATGGGCTTCTACTGAAAATTCCTTAAAGCAATTAGATTGTGGTTTCTTTTTTGCTATATGTAATGTAATGATTTTTAATTTGCCTGCTGCACTTAAAAAATGAACAAAATGTTGTAACTATTTTTAATCGTAATGCAATGCGACAAATGTATAGGCAGATTGCACTGTAGCATTTCTTTAATCTTCATTTTTAAAATAATATTTCTGTTTTAACCTCTGTCTATTCTAGAGCACACAATCGTTAATTTTTTACTAAATTGATTGAAGCAATCTGTCTAGCTTGTAGGCTAAAAAGGACATTTCAGAGGCTGAATGTAACACACTTCTTTCTTTTCGTTTTTTGCTGAGGTTATGATTTGCATTTAGCACTTGTGGTTAAAGGGCTGTAGGGTCATGTCCGCAGCAGCACACATTCATAAGTGCAGTTTAGCCTCAAGAGAGACAAGCACCGAGTCTCAGTGTGAGTGACTGATAACAGATCTGGACCACAGTGCCTCCGCAGCTGTTTTTCTGGCTACACAAAGTCATGCTCACCATTATGCCATTAAACGAACCTCTCAAAGGCAGACGGCCAGTATCTTGTCCCTTGTCCCAAACTGTCAGGCTTGTTGCTATGCGATAGCATTGTTGCCTTTGCAGCTAACTACCAGGGTTTTGTTCCCTTTTTCAAGCCACATATGAGTGTGTATGTGCGTGTGCGCGTCTCAGAGGCAGGGGGTTGTTTCAGACAAAGCCATGCGGAACTGGGGCCCGAGCCGTGACCTTGGGAAATGTCAGGCCGCCCACGGAGTGGCTTGCCTGTGTCTGCCTCTCCGGTGCAGCTAGGAACAAGAGCGGTGGGGCGTAGCACAGCCTAGCTTAACCCAGCGTGGTGAGAGCAGGGTTCAGTCTGAGTTTCTGCCACAGCCTTAGAGACCTCAGGTCAGCAATCTAGTCATTTCTCACTAACAACATTATGGCCATTACTGGCCGTCCTCTCTGGTGTCACATGGAAATGGGTCATGCCTCACATACTTCACTGCTTTGCTCAGGTGACCCAGTGCTCGCTCAGTGAAATGCCCTGATGATGTGCAGAAAACGCTCAAACCTTTAACGATGAGGTACGGGAGGACTCTTGCACACACTCGTATGAGCATCAGGGTTCAGATCTTATTTTCTTAGAATTTTTCAAGTGATAAGCCAAGCTTTGCTGCATTGTTGGTATCATGGAACCTGGTCGCACGGGGTCGTGGTGGTTGCCACCCCTCTGGACCAAAGTAAGCAGTGCTGGCCAGATGTGTGTTGACTGTAATGATCCCTACGGGTCGGCGGGATACCGTTGCCAGGCAACGGCTTTTCCTTTTCCCTGTAAACAGAGAGCTTACTCGCCAGGCTTATGTTGAGGTCGGCAAGGTGAGACCAGCCTTTATGTGTGTGAGCAAAAGGCGAAGAAAAGATGCTCAAATGAATTTTTTACAGATCATATTCTGATGTCACAAGTCCCTGGCCCTTTTTTTCTTCTGTCTCCAGGTCTTGTTCTCTCGCACTTTCACTGAGGTGTGAGGATTTAATTTGGTCAAGTGAAGGGAAAGAAAAACGCTTGCTTGATAAGTTCTGACATCTTTCCTGATCTAGGCTTGTTGCTTTCTGACATGCTCTTGTGGAGGGGTTTTTAATATGTATCAGGAATATTCACATTCTTTGTTCGCCCTTGTCTGGCAAGCTGTAATGTTTTGCTTATGAATATTGATACATGAAGTGTATATTAATGACCCTTGGTGACCTTAACCCTATCCTTATTGGCTCCCTTGTGGTATCGGCAGGCTCATGAATATTAATCCAGTTCTGTAACCTCCATTACCCTAATCTTTGCTGTCTAGCCTCCCGGAAGGGCCTGTCACCATGGTAACTCTTTTACTAGGCTCCTTTAGACCCTAGGAAAAAAACGATTTAAAAAAGAATAGAAAACAAGTTATTCCACAGTGCACGGTGAGGGACGCCTAAAATACACATGCGGACAACTCTCAATTTGATCATATCGCTCATCATTTCAGACTATATTTTTAGTGCATCCATTTTAGTTTTGATTAGAAAAGTCAGTTGGAAAAATCAGTCTATGACTGTAAAATGCTGTCAGGATTCTGTCCTCACAAATTGTTCCTCCAGCATTTATTAATGAATCATCGCATTATAGATGGTTAATAATAATACTGAAAAATATTCAAATAAGTAACGTTTTCTTTTTTTATTTTACAGATGTGGACACAGTAGAGGATGGAGGGCCAGAGAGTGGCTCAGTAGAGGAGGACAGCTGGTTTGGGAATACCTCCGACAGCCCCTCGGAATCGTCCTACGGTGATGTGCAAGATGAGCTTCGGGTTTCTCCAGACAACGTTCCCCGACCGGACCATGACACCTCAGCCGAGAGCTCCCTGGGCTGCCCGACGCCAGTTCAGCGGGCCTCCCTGGAGCTTCTGGGCCTGGACAGTGGGGTCCTCTCGACCCAGGACACGCTTTCCTCGGTGGTGTCCTCTCTTTATGGAGACTCTAGCCAGGCCCTGGGTAAGCCACTCAGCAGTAATCTGCGCCGCCTCCTGGAGGCTGGCTCACTGAAGCTGGAGGGAGGGGAACTGGCTGGACGTGGAACGGGTAGAGGTCAAGAGTCACCCCCGGTCAGCCTGGTACTATCTCCGTCTTCGCATCACGCACAGCAGCTGAGTGCCCTGGCAAGGAGGTTGGCAAACAGCAGCAACAACAGCGGCAACTCAAACTCTGCATCCCCTGCATCTGTAGCAACTGTCAAGCAGGAGCCCTGTGACCCGTACGGCCCCAGCAACGGCCCTAACTCAGGCAGCAGTGGCTTTGTATGGGTAGGCGTCGCAGATAAATGGCCATCGACAAGTTGCTCGGCACCCAGTGGCAGTAGCCTCTCACCAGACTCGGCAATTCAGAAGTTAAAGGCAGCCGCCAACGCCGTGCTCCAAGACAAGAACGCTGTGGCCTCCTCCACCTCGGCATCTTCATCCTCCTCGTCCTCCTCCTCATCCTCTTCAGTCACCTCCTCCTCAATGGCAGCCCTGGGCACTCGCTCTGATGACGCAGTGCGCTTTGAACCATTCGCTTCACCCTTTAGCCCGCAGTCAGCCAGCTCTACGCTTGCTGCCCTCTCAAAGAAAGTGTCTGAAAGAAGTCAGCAGCAGGTGGGCTCATCTGAGCATCAACCCTCAGCTGGCTCCTTTCTCTCTCTGGTTTCCATGACCTCCTCAGCAGCTCTGCTAAAGGAGGTGGCTGCACGAGCAGCAGGGAATCTTCTAGCTGATAAGAAAGAGCCGGCATTAGTACTGGGAGCCTCCGAAGATGTCAAGCCCCTGTTAGACAGGAACCAGAAGGTGCCCACCCCAACCCAGGCCATGGATCTTCTGCTGCCAACAGTCCCCAAGGGAAGGGCCAAGCCCAGCAGTCAAGCAGGTAACTTGCATTTTATTCTTAAAATAGATTCATGACATTTTGTTTGTGTCTGTGTGTTGAGGAATTGCTAGCTGGTTACAGATTGTAGCATAAAATAAAAGGCATAAATAAAATTGCACTAGCTAAAATGTTCATTCTGTGGTTAATATGCAAAGAAATAGGATTAGGGTTAAACACATTACAATGGAACACATCCTCGTATGCCACCATTGAAGCACACCTAAAGCCATTAAATGCAAAGTTTGCCTCCCCACATCAGACCAGTCTCTTCCATGTGGAAGCGCAATGTTGTCCTCGCAGGTTCTGCACCCACCATATTGTAAAGCATATGTCATGGCTAATAGGCCACTATGCATGCCCATGAGCCACCACCCCTCTTCATTAAGTCAAAAAAGGAGCATGCCTGACTGCTGGGCCTGTCTATTCACACCAATTCAAATATTCATTCGTTTTATTTGAATCTATATCTAATGTGTCAGAACTTAGTTTTTGTTTTAGTTTTTTTTTTTGTCGTATTGAAAAAAGTAGGACATATTTGGTGTAATACCAAAGGATTTGCACTTTTGGCCATGTAACTCTGTTGTTATGTAAAACTACAACCTGGTGGTTTCTGTTTTGCTAGGCAAAAATAAATGTATTTTTTTATTAGCACAGCTTACTTTTATTAAGTGAAATATTATTTTTATTTTGCATGAAATTGCATGTGAAAAGCATTTACACTCACTGGCCACTTTATTAGGTACACCTGTCCAACTGCTTGGTAACGCAAATTTCTAATCAGCCAATGTAATCATGGTCAAGAGTCAAGAAGATCTGCTGCAGTTCGAAGTGAGCATCAGAATGGGGAAGAAAGGTGATTTAAGTGACTTTGAACATGGCATGGTTTTTGGCTGGTCCGGGTATTTCAGAAACTGTTGATCTACTGGGATTTTCACGCACAACCATCTCTAGGGTTTACAGAGAATGGTCTGAAAAAAAGAAAGAGCTGCAGTTCTGTGGGCATAAATGTCTTGTTGATGCCAGAGGTCACAGGAGAATGGCCAGACTGGTTCAAGCTGATAGAAAGGCAACAGTAACTCAAATAACCACTTGTTACAACCGAGGTATGTAGAAGAGCATTTCTGAACACACAACCCTACAGCAACACTATACCACGGCTACAGCAGCAGAAGACCACACCGGGTGCCACTCCTGTCAGCTAAAAACAGGAAACTGAGGCTACGATTTGCACAGGTTCACCAAAATTGAACAATAGAAGATTGGGAAAATGTTGCCTGGTCTGATGAGCCTCGATTTCTGCTGCGACATTCGGATGATAGGGTCAGAATTTGCCGTCAGCAACATAAAAGCATGGATCTATCCTGCCTTGTATCAATGGTTCAGGCTGCTGGTGGTGTTGTAATGGTGTTGGGGATATTTTCTTGGTACACTTTAGGCCCATTAGTACCAATTGAGCATCGTATCAACGCCACAGCCTACATAAGTATTGTTGCTGACCAATTTCCATCCCTTTATGACCACAGTGTACCCATTTTCTGACGGCTACTTCCAGCAGGAGAACGCACCATGTCATAAAACGTGAATCATCTTAGACTGGTTTCTTGAACATGACAATGAGTTCACTGTACTCAAATGGCCTCCACAGTCACCAGTCCTCAATCCAATGGAGCACCTTTGGGATGTGGTGGAACAGGAGATCCGCATCATGGATGTGCAACCGACAAATCTGCAGCAACTGCGTGATGCTATCATGTCAATATGGACCAAAATCTCAGAGGAATATTTCCAGTCCTTGTAGAATCTATCTCATGAAGAATTAAGTTCTGAAGGCAAACGTTGGTCCAACCCGGTACTAGTAAAGTGTATCTAATAAACTGGCCAGTGAGTGTAGATATATTTAGATTAGATAAGCATTTAGACACAAGTATATGTGGACATATACACATGTATAAATTGTTTTGCTACTAAATAGCTAGATTGTCACAGCTTTTGAAGTAATTAAGCTCACAGCTTCACTATTAATAGAGAGATTCTGCACAGATGCAGGTAATTCAGAAGCATATCTCTCTCATTCAATCAGTTCTTTCAAATATGAAATTAATGCCCTTATGAATTAAATCATGCATATGTTAGAACTAATAAGCAGTTATTTTAGCCTTCCAGTAAAATATAATTTGTCAATGATGCAAAATGGGTGCGGTAAAATTTGAAACAATCCACACCTGTACTTTTTGTTGCTTTGAAAAATACATATGCATATCTGTGATAAACAGATTTATATCACAGATTTATATCAAATATTAACATAAAAAATGATCTACACCCAAATTGCCAAATAAATGAAAAGTGAAAATGATTAAACCTGACAAATTTGAATAATGTAGTCATTAACCACCTGTCTTGGGTTTTTTGTTTTTGTTTTTCATCTGAATAATTACTTAGCAGTAATTCTTTTTTAAGGTAACGGTGCCTAAATGTTTGATTATTACACTGCTGAAGAATGCACTGTGTAGTGATTTAGTAGTGCCATAAGGTCATGCTTCGTCTGCAAGAGGTTGGCTGGAGAATCTGGGAAAGGTCTGTTAGCACAGTGGGGGTTTGCTGGAGTTGGCGGCACGTTCCCAGACCCAGCTCATCTCCCGCGGATGTGCAGCCTGCCAAACGGAGGCCGGCAGTGTGTGTGCTCCCCATAGCCCGAACAGTCGGAGACCATCTCAGCAGATTCCCCCGGAATTTAGGTCAGGCTCCAGAGCCGGCACAACCATCAGAGTTTCCATTCAGCACAAGGCCCAAGTTGAGCGCCTGAGATATGGCTGATCTTTTGCTAGTTATCAAACTTCTATGGCTTGGAATCAGGATCGACCAAAAAGAGCTGCAGACACAGAGAATAATGTTGAAGTCCTAATCACCAGAGATTGAACGTTACAAACTAGTCCTGCATGATATTGGAAAAAACTGTCATTGCAATATTTAGTTTTACCATGATATATATTGGGATAAGAATAATTTCATAAGATGACTCTATTTTGGAATAATTTAACAATTTTAATTAATATTAGTTTTTTTAAATGGGATGATTTTTTTCGGAGATATATATATATATATATATATATATATATATATATATATATATATATATATATATATATATATATATATATATATATATATATATATATTTAGTTGAAGTCAAAATTATTAGCCCCCTTTTGAATTTTTTTTTTCTTGTTTTATTTCGGCTAGAATAGAAGCAGCTTTTAATTTTTTAAAAGCCATTTTAAGGACAAAATTATTAGCCCCTTTAAGCTAATTTTTTTTCGATAGTCTACAGAATAAACCATCGTTATACAATAACTTGCCTAATTACCCTAACCTGCCTAGTAAACCTAATTAACCTAGTTAAGCCTTTAAATGTCACTTTAAGCTGTATTGAAGTGTCTTGAAAATATCTGGTAAAATATTATTTACTGTCATCATGGCAAAGATAAAGTAAATCAGTTATTAGAAACGAGTTATTAAAACTATTATGATTAGAAATGTGTTGAGAAAATCTCTGTTAAACAGAAATTGGGGAAGAAAAATAAACAGGGGTGCTAATAATTCAGGGGGGCTAATAATTCTGACTTCAACTGTATATACACACAAAAATAAATAAATTAAAGCACAGATGAAAACAATAGAACAAAGATAAAAATAAAATAAACATTGCTTTATGATTTTCGATGGAGTGTTGAGCTTCACCGAAACAGTATTGAGAAACAGAAATTTAATAATCAAGTGTAAAATAATAAGTTATAATCTTCATTGTATAAATAATTAAACACAATTAATCTTCGTTAAAGTGGGAAACTTTATAATTTCTTGTGTTGAATTCTTGTGTTTATAATTTCTTGGGTTGAATTCTCTTGAAATCATTTGATATCCTGTGATGTGGGCTATTCCAGATTCACTCATTGCGATATTGATGCTAAAACAATATATTGTGTAGGCCTATTACAAATGGATATAATTTTACAGATGATGAAATACTAAATGAGAACATGCAGGGTTCAACACTAAGGATTTTTTCTACTGGTCCGATCGGGCTAATGATTCAGATTTTTACTTGCCCTAGCAAGATTGGCCCCACCAAAAAAGCAGTAGCTATTTTAGCCACATTTTAAATAATGTCAAAAATAACGGCTGTGAATCTAGAATTTAAATATTTAAAAATTTTTAATAAATGTATAATGAGCAAAATTCAGAGTGTTATGTTATTGTAGCATTTAAAGACTTAAAAGCACAAATTTATAATGCACGCATTAACAAGTAGTCGCATGCAAATGAAACTTTAGTGACAAGGCAGCACTGTCTCGATCAGGCCAGTAATGATCCTGTCTGCTGTCCTAAGCGTCTCTTATTGTCCTTATTGTTGAGCCCTGACATCTCAATTAAAGGGACAGTTCACCCAAAACTGAAAGTGATGTCATCATTTTCTTCCCCTTTTACGAGTTTCTTTTTTCTGTCGAACACAAAAGAAGTTATTTGGAAAAATCTAGGAATCCTTTGACTTCCATAGTATTTGTTTTGTTCTACTATAGGTGTCAATGATTACAGGTGTCTAACAGTAGCTATGTTTCCATCCAAAAATACAAATTAGCTTTATGCGCAAAACTGGAATATCTCATAAAAGATATGCGAATAAAGCAGCGTTTCCATCCAACAAGTCAAAGAGAACAATATCGTCACTTCCCGATTAACTGGCGCCAAATATCAAAAGTAAAAACAGAATTTGCAGTGGTAGGAGAAGCTGCGTGAATCTTTTCCGTATTTAATAAATGACACGCAGTGAATGCGTGGTGGCATTTGAAGGCGTGAGACTTGGAGCACAGACGCTCTTAATTATGAAGGTAATTAATAATATGATAACACTAATACTGAAATGGTTAAGGCGTTTTAGAATGACCAAAACATAATTTCAGATGTTTTACAATGTGCTCAACTTACTGGTTTGTCTATTCACACACATTTTTACCATCACATGATCTCTTATAACAAAATCACATGACTTTTTAAATGCGCATACTGGAATTTGTTCAATAAAAGTGTTTCCATCGTAGTTTAAGCGCATCTTTTCGTAACGAATAGTTTGTCCTACTCAGTTATGCGCATATGTTTTTATGCGCATCTTGGCGTTTCCATCAACCGATTTTTTTAATGCACATATCCAAAAAGTGCATAAAAATTGATGGATGGAAACATAGTTATTGTTAAATACATCTTATTTTGTGTTTAACAGAAAAAAGAAACACATAAAGATTTGTAACCATTAGATGGGGAGTAAATATTGAGTAAATGTAATTTTTTTGGGTGAACTGTCCCTTTAAATTCATAAATGAGTTTCACCTGGCTTGTGTTTATAAAAAAGACCTAGAAGACACACAAAAGAATCTCTCTCTTGTAACGACGAAATAGTACCAAACGGACATTAAAACTGGTGAAAGCAGCTAACGGCTCCTATTCCTTTCCCTTGATACCAAAGACCTTCAGTCATTGTACCTCACGAGCAGTTTCCACAGTGATCTCGCCGGGAGAGGTTGAGCCACAGATGGTGGTTTATTGTTGCAAATAGGCAGTCTCGAAGTTTTACACCCCGGGTCAATGAATGCCTGAGCGCGGTAATTTCACCAAACACTGATTACCAGATGTTTTTCGAGGAACACGACTGGAATACTTATGAAGCCATCCTGACAGGCCCTCGTAGAATTTGTAATGCAATCATGCCAGCTTCTAATAAGACCAATTAAGCCCTAATGGACACCGGATATGGAGCCAACAACAATAATCGGCTTACTAAAAACATCCTTGTGTTTGGCTTCCTTTGTGAGGAGTCTTTGGCATTGATCAGTGTAATCATAGCTCACCATTTTTATCTCATTCACACGAATAGATGCAAGGGTGACAAGAGGGAAAGGCTATTTAGCCTACATGTTATTGGGTGCCAAAGGGCTATCTGATGATGTGGCATCACTGTTTAGCTAATGACTCTGTGGAAATTCTAGAACATTTCTTGTTTGCGACAACTTTGAATAAAGCTTTTTTTCGAAAGCTTTTTTGGTGCATCCCAGCAGGCACACAACATCATAAGACATTAATATTTGGTTAGATTTAGGTCATGACGTCAAGTGACCAAAATTCAATGTCTAGCCAGGACAATCTTATTTTGACGTCCAATAACGATGACGTTGATATTTGGTTGATTTTAGGTTATATTAGAAAGTGACCAAGATCCAACATCGAGGCAACATCTTAAACCAACGTCATATTGATGTTAAATGCTGATATTTATTCGTCAGGTATGGGTAACCAAAATCCAACGTCATAGCGTCATGACAATAGATCATAGTGGTAACGTCCACACAACGTCAAGCTGTAACATGATTAGATGATGATATTTGGTTGATTTTTGGTTGAACGATGAACATTGACATCGGTCTGCCGTTGGGTTCTGACGTCAACTCGATTTTTATTTCCAAACAAAATGTAACGTCCCCAAGACGTTGGGGTACAACATCACTTTGACGTCATGTTGACGTCCTGTGCCTGCTGGGATTGAATAACCGAATAGGGATGCAATGATTATAGATTTTGTTTGTACAATTATAGCCTGAGGAATAATCACGGTTATCACAATTATTTTGCATTCATAAATTTCAAAACACTACGAGTTTAGAAAATCACATGAAAACTCCTTATATTTTAAAGTGTTATTTATTGCACCGTAGTAACCAATTAATACAGCACAAAATAATAATAACAAATTTTAATTTCTTTTTGGACTTAAAAATAAGTGAAAAAAAGTTTTTGACATTTAAAATAATTTTACACTGAAAATAAATGTCAAAACAATAAATAAATAAAAATATTAAGTATTAAAAACAGTATTTGTCTAATGAAAATCTAAGCTACATATTAGCTAAGTATTTCCCTTTTTAGAGAACATGTAGTCAAGGCTGATGAACCTCTGTCTGAAAGACACTTTTCATCAAATATATTACAAAATTTTTGGTATATTTAGTTATTATTCCATACAAAGAATAAGGCTGAACGGTCACGTGACTCGCGGTGTGCTCGGGCCATTCTTTCAACTAGTTGCGCCTGGAAAGCGTGAGCGCATTGCACCATGTTTATAGATCTCAATATGTGTGCACAAGCCGCACGCTTTCATTGGAAATAACGAACTTGCGTGTGCAAAAGACGCAGTATGTAAATGGCCCCTAGTTAATAGCCTTAGCCGTAGTTAATCCAGTGTGCATGCGTATTAGCTTGGTGTACAAGCTTGGAACTTCAAACTAGCGCACAGTTGGCGTAACTTTGTTTAGTTGCAGCAGTTTTGTTATGTGCAGAAACGCGGCATTGAGAAGCCTTTACGATTATTTAACAGTGACGAATTAAAGCGCGGTTAATAGTGAAATCAGGTAATCGTTGCATCCTTATAACTGAAATGGTATTTTTTTGAATGTATGAGTCAAATAACTGGGAAATACCAAAAATAAATACAGATTTTTTCCAGGTTTAAAGCAAAAATGTAATTTAGAATTTTTTTTATCTTTTATTTGCATTAAAACAGTGGCATATTTATATTAATTTTTAAACACAATACACAATACCAATGTATAAATATTAAGTAATCAATATTTGGTGGAATAAATGTTCGATCATCACAAATCAAAAAAAGGTATTCTGACCAGTTGTCATTTTATGAAAAAAAGTTCTAAATTAAATGTTTATATGAAATTTGCAAGAAATGTTATTAAATGTTTTAGAAAAAAATGTGTAAAATTACTTCTTATAGACCATTTTGAGGGATGTATACAAAAATAATGGTGCCAGCGTATTTCCCCTTATACATTTTAAATTTTTATAGCTTCCTAAATCCAAAAAGAGTCACATATTGACAAATAATGTTATGATAGCTATTTTAATGTTAAGTTATGATTGAATTGCCCCTTGTAACAGTTATTAAATAGTTTGATAACAATCAGGAAACGTTCAAGGGCCAGTGACATCACCACAGTGAAATGGTCTATAAATCCAGTAAATCCAGAGAAACTGAATGTCCAAATGGTTGTCTACAAGTTTACCCATTAGTTTGTTTATTTATTTATTACTTGTTTGCAGGTTCTCCTGAGGATGGAGGAAAGCCCTTTCAGTGTCCGGTATGCGGTCTGGTCATCAAGAGAAAGAGCTACTGGAAGAGACATATGGTGATCCATACAGGCTTAAAAAGCCACCAGTGTCCCCTCTGTCCCTTTCGCTGTGCTCGTAAAGACAATCTCAAGTCCCACATGAAGGTGACTTCAACTGCTGACAGCAGAAATGCTAGCATCGTAAATCATGACCAAATAGCACATCTCGAAATGCAGATCTTTTTACGATGAAAAGTTATTAGGGCAGTCAATTCATGTTTAATTAAATGAATTGCTTGATATGGCAATGCCAAGTAATTAATTAAATAAATCACAATTAATCACATTTAAAAATATTTGCGTAGGAAAGCCTTTATATTAAGATAATTCAAGGGCAGTGTATTATAGTGGAAAATTAACACATTAAATAGGCATATATTGTGGAAATAGATGGCTTATTTACATATCATTCAAAGTAAGCTTATCTTTGGTTTTTAGAGTCAGGGGAGACCCCCATTATCTCCCCCCAAAAAAACACAATTACTTAGAATTTAAAATTTACCCCAAGATGATACCCCAAAGTATGATAATTTTGGCAGATGTATTTCTCTAATAGCAAGCAAGTCAGTAATTACTGGCACTCTGAGAGTTGAAAAAGCATGTCAGGGAATACAAATTTTTATATCTCTGACTCCTGATGATACATTGAAGTATTATGAAGTGAAGTGATTGGTCTGTGCTAGAATCTTATCATTATTTACAAAATTTTTACCTGTTATCAACAGCCTTGGGCAAATAAGATCCTTTTTCTTTTATTTTCAGAGTTTCTGTTTCAAATAACTGAATCCCCTGTTTTTATAACCATACTATGATGTAACTTACACATAATTATATTATCAATGCACACAATAAAGATTGGATGTTTTACATGCCTGAGAAATATAAAGTGACTAAACTAGCCTTAATCAGCTCAATGTTTTATATAAAACATAATAACTTACATTTTTCACTTTCATTCAAATGCTTAATTTAAGTAAATGCTCAACACTGGCTCATCAGTTGTTTAGTCTGAGTCAGATTGTTTCCTCAGTTAATTTTCTGTTGGAGTAGCTTAGGCTCTGAATGAGTCTCCAGAAAGAAGCATTAATAGTATGGTATTTGCGGACATAACCCAAAATCTAAAAGTGAATTTTGATTGAATAATTTGTTGATCTGTTCTGGCTCAATCTGCCAAACAGTTTCAGATGGTTTAGTGTGATTTGAGGAAGTGGTTCAAAAAGCATTCATTTCTGAACCAGACATTAGCTACATTTCCATCCACCTATATTTATGAGCATTTTGGATATGAGCATAAAAAAATGGTTGATGGAAATGGCAAGATGTGCATAACTTTTAAAAATACACATAAAAACATATGCGCATAACGGAGTAGGATAAACTTTTTATTCGATAAGAAAAGATCCGCATAAACTACGATGGAAACACTTTACCGAACAAATTCCAGTATGCGCATTAAAAACGTCATGCGATTTCGTTATAAGAGATCATGTGATGATAAAAATGTCTGTGAATAGACAAACCAGCAGGCTGAGCACATTGTAAAACATCTGAAATGTTGTTTTGGTCATTCTAAAATGCCTTGACCATCTCAGTATTAGTGTTATCATATTATTATTACCTCCAGAATTGTCAAGAGTGCCTGTACTCCGCGTCTGACACCTTCAAAAGCCACCATGCGTTCATTGCGTGTCAGCATACTATCTTCTGAAGCACAAGTCATTTAATAAATAAGGAAAAGAGACACGCAGCTTCTCCCACCGCAGGAAATTCCGTTTTTACTTTTGATATTTGCCGCCAGTTAATCAGGAAGTGACAATTTTGTTCACTTTGACTCATTAGTTGGAAACGTTGCTTTATTTGCACATCTTTTATGAGATATTCCAGTTATGCGCATACATTTAATTTGCATCTTTGGATGGAAACATAATTATTAATGAGTACATGCAAACATTTTTTTAAATTAAGGTCAGTTTCTTTGCACAGGCTACTCTAGCATGACTTTATTGTCAGGAGTCATGGGTATTAACAGGATAGTTCGCTCAAAAATGCAAATATACTCACTATTTACTCACCCTCAGGTGGTTCCAAAGTTTCTTTATTCTGATATATTGAAGAAAGTTGGTAATCTGTAGCCATTGACTTCCATAGTAGAAGAAAAAAATACTATGGAAGTCAATAATTACAGATTTCCAGATTTCTTCAAAATATCTTCAGAAGAAGGAAACTCATACAGGTATGAAACAAGTGGAGGGTGAGTAAATGATGAAAGAACTTTCAGCTTTTGAACCGTCTCTTTAATTTTTACATATAAGATATATGATATCATAGTGACGGGTACCAATTAATTGCATTATATGAATCACTTAGATTTATAGTTTTATCACATAATTTCCTTTAATATTCTACATCTAAATTAGGCATGGGCCGGTATAAGATTCTGCCGGTATGATAACCTTGGATAAAAATATCACAGTTTCACAGTATTGTGATTAATGCTCCAAAATATATTATTTTTAAATGTCTGGGTAAAAAACGACAACTTTTTCCCCCTTTTGAACACAATATATTTTATTTTGAGAAACATTCATAATATGTTGGAGCAGTAAACATGTCCGGCTAAATAATTCAAATGAATCATTGGGTTTTGCTGTCTTCGTGTAGTGTGAAGTGACGCTGACAACAGGGGTGCGGATCCAAACGCAGGTTTATTTAGCAGAATGGTCAGGCAAGCAACGGTCAACACAGGGGCAAACAGATGTATACAAGCAAATCTAGATTTGTAGTCAAAATAACAGGCTAGTGGTCAGAAGGCAGGCAGCAGACAGTGATATACAATAAAACAAATAAAACAAAGCAAGGGTCAAAACCGACAAGACACGGCAAGGAAAACGTAGGGATGGCTGATATAAATAATTCTTGTTAACTTCCGGCCGCAGCCATATCTGATCTAGCCACAATCCTGTTTTATGACCAAAACATGACATATTTATTCACAAATTGTTCATTCAGATGTCCAATGTTAAAACAAAACATGTTACAAGAACAGAGCATTTAAAACCTAACATCTATAGCCGCATCACCCTGGGTTTGAACCCTTTATCTCTGCATGCTCCACTTAAGAGCTTGTAGCTTCAACTCTACAATGTGTGGTTTAATACCTCAATTTGCTTAACGGTTTCTTTGCTGAAGCAGTTCCAGAGCAATACATTAAAAAATGACCACTAGGTGTCACTGTAGAGTGCGGTTTCGAAACGTTTTGAAGCTTCGACACATTTGTTTCAACTGTTTCAGTGTTTTATGAAGCCTGGCTCTGCCCACCATTAGGAAAATGCGTTGTAATGTCACAGAAACAGATAACAAGACTCAGAAGTGACTACGTTTACATGGACACCAATAATTTGATTTTAATGCGGTTAGACGATACTCTGATTAAGAGACTACCATGTAAACAGCGATTTTTGATTAATTAAATCAGATTAAGGTCATAATCGAACTAAAGAGAAATCGAATTAAGACATGTGGAGTATGCCGATTTTAGTCGCATTATTGAAGTGCAGTACATACATGTAATCATCGCAATCAAACTATTACCGTCATGTAGGACTTTTCGCCGCATTTTGTGACAGGATAGGCCACACACACAGACACACACGGCTATTTGACACTCTTTGCACCTACAGAGTCAGTGCAGACAGCAGACACCTGCATCGTGAAATGCAGAGTTTTTTTTTTCTTCCATTCAGCATGTGGTATGAACTTCCACTAAAACAAAACTTCCAGCAGTTCAAAGTTGCATCCAATGTCTCGTTTGTCACGGTGGGCGTGCATGAAATGTTCGTGAATGAAAGTGAAAGTGCCAAACTGCAGTTAAAGTTGACAAATAAAAACGAAACACTCAAAATTACATGAAACTCCGGGGGAAATGCGGATAGCGCGGTGATGCAATGACGTTAATCGTATTATGTGCTATAACATGTAAAACGGGATCATGAAAGTAACATTCAAAAAGCAACTCAGGTAAACACTTTAATCTTATTATTGTCTTAATTAGATTAATGCAAATAATTCGATTACTGATGTCCATGTAAAAGTAGTCAGTGAGAGTCTCAAAGTGAGCCATATATATGTGTGGTGTAATTAGTCCATGAGCAACATCAGCTGTGTGAGTCTAATCAATGGAGCAGGTGTGTGTGTGTGTTGCATGACTGATCTTGTAGTCCATATTTCGGCAGATTTGTAGTCCTTATAGTGATCTGCATGTTTACCAGCGATCTGCACAGGCTGGATCGCTGGTGATCGTGACACCTCGTTAGTTACAAAAACACAGATTTCTTTACAATTTAAAATGGCATCTTTGGATATCTTTTCTGCTGGAGATACTGTCCTAAAAAAAATTAAAAATAAAACGTAAATAAAATATCTTACATATACCATATGAACAGTATAGCAGAAAATTTTACCGGTTTTAAAACATTTCCAAACCGTGGTGTACCTTGAAAACGGTTACCATCCCATGCCTAATCTAAATCTCTAAGCAAATGTTAATTTTTGTATGAAATTCCCCTTAAATATATAGTGAACAGTATGTATAAATGACACCATCAAAAAAAAGTGTAGCCTAGGATTTCTGATTCCTGTCTATACCTTTCTCTCTCTCATTTTTTTCCAATTTCTTCTGTTTGTCTTCTCAGGTCCATCAGCACCAAGACCGAGGGGAGACGTTCCAGTGTGAGCTCTGCCCCTTCACATCCTCCCGCCACTTTAGCCTCAAGCTGCACATGCGTTGCCATCAGCACTTCCCTCGTCCCGACCTCAAAGTCAAAGAAGAACCCGGCACAGACACCGAGGAGGGCGAGGGCTTGCTCATGGGGGACGGTGGAGCGGCTGGTGATCAGGCCATGAACACAGATGCTTCCACGTCTCCCACTGTGAGCCAACCCGACGCTCGTTTGCTGGCCTCTCCTGCAGAACCCTCAAACCACGTCCAGATCAAGGAGGAACCACAGGAGAGGGATGTGTCTGTGATGTCTCCCTTTGCCCTGTGTAGGGAGAGGCCGAGCAGCAGCAGCAGTTCTCTGGATCTGTCCGGGCTTAAATCTAGTCCACCGGGGCCCGGGCCTACAGCTGCCTCGCTCTTCAGCCCAGATATCACCACCAAGACGGCTACAGACCTCCTCATAAAGCTCTCGGGTAAGAGATCTCTGTCAAAGCACAATGGTAAAGAGCGATGTGATGGCATTAGATGCTTGGGTGATGTAAATCAGCTTGATTTATGCATAATTCGTTGCATTTAGGATGAATGATTTGTTAGATAATTATGGCAAAGGTAGTAGAATTTGGTTTGCTGGGTAGGAACCCAAAGCTAAGATGTTACAGAACAGTGTCTGCATGATTCATTCTTAAACCTCATTTTCCACTCTACCATGTAGGGCATGTTTATTTTACCATCTTGCCACTTAATCCAGTTTTTTTTTTTTTTTGGCCAATTTTAATATACTTATATAAGGATGGCATAAACATATTCAAGGGAAGGGGAAGACGTAAGTGTGTCGAGGGCATTACAAATAAATTTAGTGCTATTATTTTCATGATTTAAAGGATGGATGGCTTCAGATTTCACAGATTACCCACAGTATGTATGAAGACAGTATGGTTACACTGTATTTAGGTTGTGTAAGCACCCTAATATCATATTGGAATGATTTCCATAGGATCCTGTGAAGACTGGAGGAATTATGCTCAAATGTCAGCTTTGCAATTAGATAAATACATCGCATTTTATATTTTGTTAGCAGGCAACGCGGTGGCACAGTAGGTAGTGCTGTCGCCTCACAGCAAAAAGGTCGCTTGTTCGAGCCTCAGCTGGGTCAGTTGGCGTTTCTGTGTGGAGTTTGCATGTTCTCCCTGCGTTCGCGTGGGTTTCCTCCGGGTGCTTCGCTTTCCCCCACAGTCCAAAGACATGCAGTACAGGTGAATTGGGTAGGCTAAATTGTCTGTAGTGTATGAGTGTGAATGAGTGTGTATGGATGTTTCCCAGAGATGGATTGCAGCTGGAATGGCATCCGCTGCGTAAAACGTGCTGGATAAAGTGGCGGTTCATTCCGCTGTGGCGACCCCAGATGAATAAAGGGACTAAGCCGAAAAGAAAATGAATGAATGAATTTTGTTAGCAGGGTTTCCACAGGTTGAGACATTTCTGGAATATCATGGAATTTTGAAAGGTCTGTTCCAAACGTTGAAAGTAAGGGGAATTGTATATATTTTTTGTCTTTGTCATGGAATATCAGAGATTTTTTTTGGTCTTGGCTGTTATGATGGTAAGGCTATTTTTCAGCTCTATATTTATATATTATCAGCATTATATTTAATTGTGGAGAGTCACAGTGGTACAGTGGGTAGCACTATCGCCTCACAGCAAAAAGGTTGCTGGTTCGAGCCACGGCTGGGTCAGTTGGCATATCTGTTTGCATATTCTCCCTGTGTTCGCATGGGTTTCCTCCTGGTGCTCTGGTTTCCCCCACAGTCCAAAGACATGCGGTACAGGTGAATTGAATAAGTTAAATTAGCCGTAGTGTATAAGTGTGAATGCAAGAGTGTATGGGTGTTTCTCAGTGTTGGGTTGTGGCTGGAAGGGTATCCGCTGCATAAAACATATGTTGGATAAGTTGGCGGTTCATTCTGCTGTGGCGACCCCTGATTATAATGGGACTAAGCCGAAAAGAAAATGAATGAATGAATGAATATTTCATTCTTGCTTGTCATCTGTCTGTCAGTCAAATGCAGTCACCAGACTATCTGTTAACGAAGGCCAGGATAATATATATTTTAAGAGCTTTGGCTTTGAAATGACTACTTCAATGACTGTGTGTTAAACGTAGATGACAAAAAAGATACATGTGAAGTTTGTAAAACTACTATTGAGCTATCAAGTATGGTAGAGGGAGCATTCATGGCAATGCAAACAGTAAATACCTCATACAATGTAAATAAAATCTTACTGTTTTAATTTTTTGGTTGAACTTTTCTTAATTACTTTGAGTCATCTCAACTTACATCTATCTAATTGACTAAACATATTGGGTTTTATTTTAATCTAGGTATAAAGGCTAAAGCGCATGGCGCAAAAGCATTAAGGGCCTGTTCGAATGCACTTTTGCTTTTTTAAGGACGAAGAATACGGTTTGCGCTGCGTTGCATAGTCTAACAGGGTTTGCTTATTCTCTTAATGAGTTATGGGTAGGGCCAGACGAAATCTGCGGACATTTTTTGCAATTTCTGCGGAGAATTTTGGTAAAAATCTGCGGATTTCTACTGAATTATTTTGGGAGTCTCATAACTAAAACCTTAATATGTGAAATATGTGTAATTTAAAAACTGAATAAATTCAGATTTACACACATTTACTCAAGTAAATAAACAGAATTAATGATGGGCTAAAAATCTGCGGAATTCTGCGGAAAATCTGCGGAATTCTGCGTGCGCAGATTCCGTGTGGGCCTAGTTATGGGTGTGTTTTGAGCATCACGTGCATTAATCCAATCAGAGTCTCATCTTCCATTCCCTTAAGAGTCAGTTGCGTCGTGCCATGGCGCATTTGCTATTTACATGGTGGACTTTGTAAGTGGAAAAACTAAACAGACAAACTGAATGCTTCACTAGCGAGAAAACAGACTATCTGCACGAGGATAAAGAGTGAGCCTCCTCCATTCGGCCTCTTTACTTTGTTTTTACTTTACTCCTTTACATTCGTGGATAAGGAAACGGTGTTGTACGCACTCCACTGAAGACATCCATTAGCCTATATATTTAATTTATTCTGTTAAGCGCAAAGATTTGTTTTACAACTATTTCTAAATTCAGTTCTTTTTTCCAGCAAACGAATAAATAAACAATAATAACAAAGTGTGGTCAAAAAACTGAGTTATATCCAAACACACGTCCTATTCTTATGCACCATATGTTGATGCATATGTCTCCGAAACCCAACAGGTGGACAAATCTAAACTTGTTTTCAATTAAAACAAATAGAAATATGCATATAATAAATAATACTGCTAATAATAATAACAACATTATACAAATGCAAATTGTATAATATATATATATATATATATATATATATATATATATATATATATATATAATGTACAGTTGAAGTCAGAATTATTAGCCCCCCTTTGAATTTTTTTTTCTTTCTTAAATATTTCCCAAATGATGTTTAACAGAGCAAGGAAATTTTCACAGTATGTCTGATAATATTTTTTCTTCTGGAGAGTCTTATTTGTTTTATTTTGGCTAGAATAAAAGCAGTTTTTAATTTTTTAAAACCCATTATAAGGTCAAAATTATTAGCCCCTTTAAGCTATTTTTTTTTCGATAGTCTACAGAACAAACCATTGTTATACAATAACTTGCCTAATTACCCTAACCTGCCAAGTTAACCAAATTAACCTAGTTAAGCCTTTAAATGTCACTTTAAGCTGTATAGAAGTGTCTTGAAAAATATCTAGTAAAATATTATTTACTGTCATCATGGCAAAGATAAAATAAATCAGTTATTAGAAGTAAGTTATTAAAAGTAATATGTTTAGATTGTGTTGAAAAAATCTTCTCTCCGTTAAACAGAAATTGGGGAAAAAATAAACAGGGGAGCTAATAATTTAGGGGGGCTAATAATTCTGACTTTAACTGTATGTAAAGGTATTTGTGTATTGCTGTATACCCTGTGTGTATTACGCATTTGAACTTGCATAGGCGCATTACTAAAGCGCTCTGCGCTGGACTTTAGACCAGCTTTTGCTTGGTCAATGGCGCAGTCTATTTCAGTTTCTCAGAATAGCAATGCGCCAACAATGCACCTTAACACACCTCCTTTATAAGATAGCAACAAATACAAATAGCGCAAAACATGTCTTGCACCTTATTGCGCCGGGTGTATGATAGGGCCCATTAAGTTAAACTGTATAACAAACATTTTTGTAGTATATATCATAATTATTATAAGAAATTAAGTTAAAGAACAAAAAACATTTGTTGTCATAACTTTTTGTTCACAATGTAGTGGCTATTATTTGCAAAAAAAAATATATGCAATTTTTTTCACAATGTAGTGGCTATTATATGCAAATTGATATTCAAGCTAAAACCATTTCAATGTTTAAAGTTGTTATTTGAACATGTTATTTTAATAGTATGTTATTAATGTATAAGTACAATAGTGGCCAGTTTTTTTATTGTTCATTATAGGTCAGGGAGTTTGATGGTTTGTATGCTGTTGGTTTCGTACAATGGCAATTGATGCTAATGTATACAATCTAAAGTGTTAAATATATTAATGCATGTAAAGTTGTTATAACTAACTTTCATTAGCATACAATAATGAATGATTGAAGTCAGTGTTTGCTTAATGCTTTAACCAAATCAACCTGTAGAACCTGTTCAGCTGGAGAATGTTACAGACAGTACCATAATCTGTTAATGGTAATATTAGGCTAATATTTAGTGTATCTGTTAATAAGCCGTTTGGGGGGCAGATGTGAAATTCAGCTGTTAAAATACAAAACTCACAATTACACTTGTTAATGTAATCAAACTCCGGACTGTAGGCCATTAAATATGTGTTGTTGTAGCCGAAAGTATAGGTAATTGTCAGACAGCTGCGAGATTGATGCGAGAGGCCTGACCAAGGGTTACCAAGAAGGTCGGCAGAGGGGTCACTGCTCCCTCGCTTAATGCAGAGTAATTAGATTGAGATCTCGGTACGGAAAAAAAGGAAAACCTTCGGAACATTAGATTAATTAAAAATTCATGCATAATTCATAATTAAAAAGGAATCCGTAATTGGAAATGATTAGCGCCCTCAGCTCCATCGCGTGACCTCTTGCCTGGATGCAGAGGGACTGTTCCAGCTTAGTTAACTTCTGCGTCTTGGTGGAACGTGCAGAGCTTGCGTTCAGTGCATTGCTGCCCCCCCTTTTGCCCGTGGCACTGTGTTCCTAGACTCCCAAACAAACGGGTTTGGGTCCCAGAGGTCCAAACAGACTCCTCAGCTTTGCGAGGTTGTAATTGAAGCACAGTGGACCTGTTCTTCTAAACAGAAGAAGCAAGATGTTCCAAGTGGGAGATGGTTTTGTATTGGCTTTATGTGTCACTAAAGAAGCCTGGGCTGTAAGATATTGGAATAAAACTGAAATTGCATAATTTAATTTTCTGCGATATGAATACAGTTTCACAAGCTCGAATGAATATTACTATTTGACTGTTTTCTGGGGAGTCTAACAGTATTTAGGTACAAATATTGAATAACCACAATGCATAAAACGCTTTATCGACTATGCCTCTAGCCCAAATGTCTAAATGATTAAGTAAAAATATTTATTTTTAAACTTCAGAAGAAATAAGTCAAAATTAAGAGTTTTTCCTTAAAATAAATACAATTATCTGCCAGTGGGGTAAGTAAAAAAAATTTCGCTTAGAATTGAAAGAATTGAAATCCAAATATCTACATTTCAAAGTAAGAAAAACATTTCATTTTTTAATGCATAAATTGTTTAAACGCCATATAAATACAGTATAAAAAAGTAAAATCCATTGTTTAAGGATATGTTTTATTGCACATTTCAGATGACAAATCCACTACAGGGCACTGTCTACATTGGCGACTCTGAAATATGCTACTTAGGCCCAGTCCCAATTATATTTTTGTACCCCTACCCCCTATGTACTGTGCATTTACACCATGTCCATATTCATTTATGTAAAAACAAGAAAACAACATTATTGTTATACCAGACACTGTAAAAAGCTCGTTCCCAGCCACTAGACTTTTCTGACAGGGTATTTGAGTGTCATCGAGTGACAGATGTGAAAGTACAGTTGAAGTCAGAATTATTAGCCCCCCTTTGAATTTTCTTTTCTTTTTTAAATATTTGCTAAATTATGTTTAACAAAGCAAGAAAAATTTTCACAGTATGTCTGATAATATTGTTTCTTCTGGAGAAAGTCTTATTTGTTTTATTTCGGCTAGAATAAAAGCAGTTTTTAATTTTTTAAAAAACATTTTAAGGTTAAAATTATTAGCCCCTTTAAGCTATATATTTTTTTTCGATAGTCTACAGCAGGGGTCACCAATCTCGATCCTGGAGGGCCGGTGTCCCTGCTGACTTTAGCTCCAACTTGCCTCAACACACCTGCCTGGGAGTTTCAAGTACACCTAGTAAGACCTTGATTAGCTTGTTCAGGTGTGCTTGATTAGGGTTGGAGCTAAAATCTTCAGGACACCGGCCCTCCAGGAACAAGTTTGGTGACCCTTGGTCTACAGAATAAACCATCGTTATATAATAACTTAACTAATTACCCTAACCTGCCTAGTTAACCTAATTAACCTAGTTAAGCATTTAAATGTCACTTTAAGCTGTATAGAAGTGTCTTAAAAAATATTTAGTAAAATATTATTTACTGTCATCATGGCAAAGATAAAATAAATCAGTTATTAGAGATGAGTTATTAAAACTATTATGTTTAGAAATGTGTTGAAAAAATCTTCTCTCCGTTAAACAGAAATTGGGGAAAAAAATAAACAGGGGCTAATAATTATGTCTTCAACTGTATGTTTTGAGACTACTGTACAAGAGATATTTTATAGCAAAATTTAACAGGTTTTATTTAGCGGGGATTTTTAAAACATAATGGTAAAACACGAACTGCATTATGAATGTATTAAAACATATACTTGTTTGTCGTAAAAATTCATAATAATGACATTGAGCCTTAGGATATATTTTGATGTAACCTACATAAGAATCTCTTGCAAATTCAAGTAATTAGTGTTTTTGTGATGACAATACATCAACTTACACTGCAATATATGGACATTATATAACCTCAATGAACCGGCAACTATTCCAACACAGCGAATGCCCTTCCAGCTGCAACCCAGTATTGGGAAACACACACGCACACACACTCTCTCACACTACGGCCAATTTAGTTTATTCAATTCACCTATAGTGCATGTCTTTGGACTGTGGGGGAAAGCGGAGCACCCAGAAGAAACCCACAGGGACACGGGGGATTATTGAGAAAAATGTTTTACTATTGTAAATGAAACACAAAACAACATTTAAATTTTTTTTCATTTTTGTTTTCTGTAAAATTACATTAAGTCTCAGAAAATCAATTTTAATAAAGCATGTTTTTTTAAAATAACTTTTCAAGAGTTCACACTTAGCTGATGATTGATTATAAAGCTTGTTTGGCATGCTGTCCCGGAAGAGAGCCCTGAGCTCATAACATTCTTCTTTGAGCTCAGGTAGATCTCGAGAACTCCCCTGCTGTAATAGCTAATGAACAGATAGTGATTGCTCTTAAGAGATAACTTCTTACTAGGAGCATGTCTATGGTGCCGATTTGGATTAGTCAATTCACTTAAGTTGCATGTTTTTGGACAGTGGGAGGAAACCGGGGAACCCGGGGGAAACCCATGTGAGCACCGGGAGAACATGTAACCTCCGCACAGAAACATCGGCTGGCTTGGAAAGAACTAGAACCAGTGACGTTCTTGCTGTGAGGCAACAATGCTAACCACTGGGCCACCGTGCCATCTATCTAGGAAAGGAGCAGGAGCAGAGGTGGAAGGGGGGATTCTTCAAAACGAAGATGGCTGTCATATGGAACTTAGGGTATTTATAGTGGCTTAGAAATCGTCTGATTGGTGAATCGTAAATTGAATAATGCGGGGCCGACTGCAAACAATCATAAGCACGTGATCCTCTCGAAATTAGTTTATGAATAAACTTCACTTAGATTTTTTTTTACATTATACTTAAAACACTGCAGAAATGTTACATATACAAATATAAATTAAAACCCTTACCTTATATGTTTTGTTTTCCCAAGCTTTGTATGTGTAACAGGTTTTCGCTTGTAAGTCTTAAAGTCACATTTCTTCAAGAGAAATGATGTGTTTGAAATGATATCAATATTTTTGAAGTGCACTTTATTTATTAAAGTTATTGAATTATTTCAATGTATTAAAACTGAACTGTAATACTAATTACTTTGGAAGCAATCAAATGGAATTGTGTTTGAAAAGGAGTGCTTGAAAGGATTAGGGCATAGCACAACTGTCTCTTACCACAGCTCTAGAGATATAGTTCCAACCGTACAAGACTGAAACGCAAATTATTTTTGTAATGACAGAACTTGCAATCTTAGTTGGCTAAGGATGGTTTTGCGAAACACACCCCAGGATAGTCCTCAGTAAACTGGTTTATCTAGATTTTTTTTTTTAACATTTGTTAGAATTATTATAATCATTAGCATACAGTATTAATGCATGCTATGAAAGCATTGTTTGGCTGGGTCAGGATAGTCGTTGTTAAACTAGTTTATCTAGATTTATTTTTTCCAATTTTAGTGTTACTTTTAATAATTTGTGCTGCGGTGCTTTAACAGGGATGATCTAAGAGACGCCACTTCTCAAGGGCTGTGCTTTAGTGTGCTAAAACTGTCAGGATGCTCAAACTGTCTTTGTGAAGCTGCGCCTCTTAAGTAATCCACTTTAAAGTAGTGCTTTACAGCCATCAAAGCACTGCTTTTGTAACATGTTCACTGCCTTTGAATAATAAATTCCAAGACAATTCATAGACAAGTTGGATTTCAAATCAGCTGCAGTGAGGAATGCTCACTTTATAGTCTCAGAGTCTTGTGGCGTGAGCATGGCATTTTGACATTCAAACTATGTCAGGTGAAAAAGTGTTCATTACTGTTTATTCAGATCTATGAATGATTTGTCTTTACGGTAATTACAAGTGCATTTCTAAAGAGAAAAAAAACGTTTGTGATCCTGATATATATTGATATATTATATATAGTTAAATCTGATTTACATATAAAATACATTCACAGGACACTTTTTAGGTACCCCATGCTAATAACAGTTCGACTTCCATTTTCATTCAGATCTTCTCATTTTATACCACTTTTGTGATTGTTTATTTTTTTACTTATTTCTGGAAGCTCTAAAATTGCTGTTGTTGGCTTTGGACAAGACATTCAAAATTTTTATTAAAATAAATAATTGTTTTGATTAAAACGTAACAATGTCACATAACCTGTTTAGTTTACATAATGCTTTCACATCTACGCTCATTGGCCACTTTATTAGGTATCCTTACTAGTAGCGTAGATTTAAAAAGGTACTGGAAATATTCCTCAGAGATTTTGGTCCATATTGACATGATAGCATCACGCAGTTGCTGCAGATTTGTCAGCTGCACATCCATGATGCGAATCTCCTAAATCCCCCAAAGGTGCTCTATTGGATTGGGATCTGGTGACTGTGGAGGCAATTTGAGTACAGTGAACTCATTGTCATGTTCAAAAAACCAGTCGGAGATGATTTGCGCGTTAGGACATGGTGCGTTATCCTGCTGGAAGTAGCCATCAGAAGATAGGTACACTGTGGTTAAAAAGGAATGGACATGGTCAGCAACACTACTCAGGTAGGCTGTGGCATTGGTACTAATGGGCCCAAAATATGCCAAGAAAATATCCCCCACACCATTACACCACCACCAACCTGAACCATTGATACAAGGCAGGATGGATCCATGCTTTCATGTTGTTGACACCAAATTCTGACTCTACCATCCGAATTTCGCAGCAGAAATTGAAACTCATCAGACCAGACAGCGGTTTTCCAATCTTTTATTGTCAGATTTTGGTGAACCTGTGCAAATTGTAGCCTCAGTTTCCTGTTCTTAGCTGACAGGAGTGGCACCCGGTGTGGTCTTCTGCTGCTGTAGCCTATCCGCCTCAAGGTTGGGCGTGTTGTGCATTCAGAGATGCTCTTCTGCATACCTCGGTTGTAACGAGTGATTATTTGAGTTACTGTTGCCCATTCTATTAGCTCAAACCAGTCTGGCCATTCTCCTCTGAACTGGCATCAACAAGGCATTTGTCCACACAGAATTGCCACTCACTGGATATTTTCTCCTTTTCGGACCATTCTCCGTAAACCCTAGAGGTGGTTGTGCGTGAAAATCCCAGTAGATCAGCAGTTTCTGAAGACTCAGACCAGTCCATCTGCATGGCACCAACAACCATGCCATGTTCAAAGTCACTTAAATCACCTTTCTTCCCCATTCTGATGCTCGATTTGAACTGCAGCAGTATGTCTCGACCATGTCTACATGCCTAAATGCATTGAGTAGCTGCCATGTGATTGGCTGATTAGAAATTTGCATTAACGAGCAGTTGGACAGGTGTACCTAATAAAGTGGCGAGTGGTGGGAATTTGTACTATAATATATTTTTCAGTTGTTAATATTTGAAAACAGTTAAAATGCAATTCAATACTGAATATCAAAGACATGATCTGAAAATCAGAGGCATGAGGATTGAAGGTCTAAGGGTAAAAATGCATTTTCTCATATTGCAAGAAAATTAAATTGAGATTAAACGGGTCAATTAGTTGTGGAATAGGTCCAACAAGGTGTTGGAAACATTCCTCAGAGATTTTGGTTAATATATTAGCATGCTAGCATGAGCATCACATTCACCACAACACATAATAGTTGCTGCGGATTGTTTGGCTGCACATCCATGATGTGAATCTCCCATTCCAGCACATCTTAAATGTGCTCTGCTGGATTGAGATCTACTGACTGTGGAGGCTATTTGAGTATAATGAACTCACTGTCATCTTCAGGAAACCAGTTTGAGATCATTGTAACTTTGTGACATTGAGCTTTGTTGTCCTACTGGAGGTAGCATCACAAATGGGTACACTGTGGTCATAAAGAGATGGTTATGGTCAGCAGATATACTGTACTCAGGAAGACTGTGGTGTTGGTATTATTAGGTTGGTATTAAGAAGCCCAAAGTGTTCCACACTTAAAACATTACACACACATTTACACCACCAGAAACAGCACCGAACCACTAAAACAAGACAGGATGGATCCATGGTTTCATGTTGTTTACACCAAAGACTGACTTAATTGACCAGGCAACCTTTTCCTAATTTTCTGTTGTCCTGTTTTGGCAAGCCTGTGTGAATTGTAGCTTTAGTTTCCTTTTTTCAGCAGACAGCAGTGGTACCCGGTGTGCTCCTATGCTGCTGCTGTAGCACATCTGCTTCAAGGTTTGACATGTGCTGTGTAGTTAATATTGCCTTTCTTTTAGCTTAAACTAGACATTTTTGTCCACAAAACTGATGCTTTCTGGATATTTAGTTTTTTTGTGTATCACTGAGTAAGCACAAGTGATTGTTGTTTGTGAAAAATCTGCCAATCCTGCACCAACAACTCCACATTCAGAGCGTCTTAAATCCTTTTTTTTCCCCAATTGTCTTGACCACATCTACATGCCTAAATGCTTTTAGCTGCTCCTATTTAATTAAACTTTTACTCTCTGAACTGACTTTGTGCATGTTAGAATGCATGTCCATTCACTGAAACAAGGCTCCCAGTGAGTAAATGCCCCATCAGTGAGTGCTAAAGTTAGGGATTGCTCTGTGAGACTAAATTATGACCAATAATTATGTCCATCTTTCTGACTTGGTGAGCATACAATCGGTTATGCTTTGCAGCGTAAACTTTCAGGAAATTGTGTTGTCTGTAACTTTCTCATTATGCTGCATCTTATAGTAAAAAACACATCTTATTGCTGCTGTCTGTGTTTTTAATATTAGTCAAACAATAAAAGATAATGAAATCAGTCACGCTGCTCTTGACTAGGCATGGGATGATAACCGGTTTCAAGGTTTACCACGTTTTGGAAAAGTCAAGGTTTTAAAACCGCCAATGTTTTCTGTTATACCGTTCCTAAGGTATATGTAAGTTTGTTTTGTTTTTTTACATGCTTTTCACAACTATTTTATTTAGTTTTTAGGGCAACAGTATCTCCAACAGAAAAGAAACCTCCACATCAAAAGCTTCTGGTCCAAAATATTTTAAATGTTTCTTAAAATTAAATATATTGTGTTCAATAGGGGAAAAAAATTGTTTTTTTACCCAGAATTTATTTTGGAGCAGTAATCATAATACCGTGATACTGTTATACTGTTTTATGCAAGGTTAACATACCGTCAAAATCAGTTACTGTAATTCAGTAATAGTTAATAGTAATAGTTAGTAATAGTAATAGTTAACCTTTGTTTAATTTATACATTAAATATACAGTATGCAGGGTTACATTTTATTTTACTTTTCAGTTTAAATAAAGGTGACACAGTGGCGCAGTAGGTAGTGCTGTCGCCTCACAGCAAGAATGTCGCTGGTTCGAGCCTCAGCTGGGTCAGTTGGGGTTTCTGTGTGGAGTTTGCATGTTCTCCCTGCGTTCACGTGGGTTTCCTCTGGGTGCTCCGGTTTCCCCCACAGTCCAAAGACATGCGGTAGAGGTGAATTGGGTATGCTAAAATTGTCCCTAGTGTATGAGTGTGAATGAGTGTGTGTGGATGTTTCCCAGAGATGGGTTGCGGCTGGAAGGGCATCCACTGCGTAAAAACGTGCTGGATAAGTTGGCGGTTCATTCCGCTGTGGCGACCCCGGATTAATAAAGGGACTAAACCGAAAAGAAAATGAATGAATGAATGAGTTTAAATAAATTCATGAAAAACCTGAAAAGCACTGTATCTTTGCTATATTGTATTAATTTGTGTTGTATTTTATTTGTTTTTTTCTTTTGTTTTTATTTCACAGTGCTTTTTTATTGAACATATCATATACCGTGAAACCGTGAACCTAAAACCGAACCGAATCACAAGAAGTCTGTAATATTGTGGCCCTAGTATTATTATTTATTCATTTATTTATTGTTTGTATATACAGTTAGTTAATTGTTAGTTGCAGCCCTAGCAGAAGTTGCAAAATGTGCATTTATGGTTCATACTGGCACAATGCTAATTAGGGAGATGCAAATGTCAATTTTTTTGACTAGGTCTGCAACTTGTTTTGCACCAGTGAATATGGCAGTGCATTTGTGCACATCTTCTAAATTTCTTAAGTAGTGTCTCGAGTGCTATCTGCTGTTGTCATACACCCACTTGGAGTACATAGGAGAAACAGAGATGGAGAGAAACAAAAGAAAGAAAAATAGGAAGGAAATTAGGGAACTAGAGACAGAGCGAAGAATGAAGTGCAAAATAGGAGACTACTCGCTTTAGAGTTCCCCAGGCGAAACACGCACACATGCTCACGCACACATGAGGTGAACTCTCACTGACCTCTGACATAATTGGCCTATCATTTCTTTGGACTGCCTGCTTCTCCTCGGAGCTTCAGACCAATCGGCTTTGATTTTCCTCCACGCTGACACGACTGTCAGCCATCCAGTTGCGATACACATTTTGATTTGGAGATGAAAGCCGGGGGAAGCGCTTTGAAATGCAGGCCCCTGCACATGCTTGCTGGACCTAATTCAATAATGACAGTTCACACGTTGTCTCTTCCTCTCAGAGAAAGTGACACTGGGTGTGACTCTGGTCACGGGCGAATAATTGCCTAGAACAATGGTGGGAGGTGTGGAGATTGGCGAATCCAAAGAATGAGCCAAAATCTGGAGTGTGCTTTCCATCCCTGTTGCTTTTGTATGGTCTCCATTCATCTGTTCCTTGTGGTCCCAGCAGCGTGAAGGTTTGCCAGCCATTTCCCACATCCACCATGCGGCGCTTAGGCTCGTAAGTGACCCCTGCCGCATCCAGCGCCCAGCGATGTGTAGCTGCACCCTTGCTGCTTCATGTAGCAAAGCCTTCCTACCGTAGCCGACTGTTGGCTGTTGTTGCCCCCTTAACCTGCCACGTTAAGCCATCCTCGGCGGGAGTGCTGACCAATTGTCAGAGCTGGGAGCAGAGCTGCATGACAGAGGTGGAAAGCTAATGAAGTGGTCCAATAGTGGGCAGCCGCAACAGAGTGAGAGGTGACAGGGTACTGGACAAGCGCCCAGCAGAGAAACGAATCAGCCCGCAGAGAGGAGGAGGCAAGGAAAAAAAACCAGGCCAGGTGACAGCAACGGCAGATGACAGCCTCACCGGTGAGAGCAGAGATAGCCCCGGTGTTGATGTAACACTGACCGGGGGCTTCACTTCAGTCACAGCGAGAGATGAGAGAGAGAGAGAGAGAAAGAGAGAGAGAGAGAGAGAGAGAGAGAGAGAGCAGAGACAGCCAGAAAGAAGAGGCTGCAGTCAGAGAGAAGCAGAGTATGATTGTCTGTACTGCTCGAATCACTTAAATAAGGTTGCTTTCACATACAGTTTTGGATATAAATGAAAGTGACAGTCCCATTCTGCAACAAGAGTCACTCACTTTAGTGATAAAAAAGTAATAAAAATGGATTTCACTGGTCCGATTTTAATGGTATCAAATATTAAACTCTTTCATAGATTTTCTTGCAGGCTTACATTTGTTGAGGTCTTAAGCTTAATTCACACTATGCGCGACTCGCAGCGGCAAAGCGATAATCGACCATTTATTTCAGCTGAGAGCGAGCGACTTCCGGCAACCTCCGTCTACATGAGCGACAGCGACCGTTGGCGACTAGGTGGGCGTGTCTAGCAATGCGACAAAGCTGAGAATCCTTCAACTGTATGCAAATGAAGAGTGACTTTCTTGAACGACAGGTTTGAATGGCCGGTTGTATTCTTGCTGTATAACTACACAGACCTGCGTTTGCAGCAGGTCGCCACCCAGAGCGATAAGCAGCTACAAAGTCGCTGCTAGTTTGAATGAGACATTATGCTCTGTTGTGTGGTGCATTGTAAAGCTGGGTGATAAAAACGCAATCTCGATAATTATTTCAACGATAACGATATATTTATCAATATAAGTTGTTAATGCTTCCAAATTTAAAAGAGTACCCCAACAATGACTGAAGCCATTAAAATTAGAGCGTCTATTAAATGGCATAACATATATTCAGCTGATAAATTTTCCGTGGCCAAAAATTCTGTACATTTCAAATATCAGCACACTTTCAGATTCCCATTGTTGCACATTTCTGCTGTCTGATTGGCTCTTAGATTAGAGTAAAAAAGTCCAGAGCTTATCATTGTTATTGACATAAGTTGTATCGCGATTCGATATAATATCGATTATCATAGGGCATTTGAATAAATCGTTTTAATAACGGATATCTACCATATTGCATTTTATTACTTTAATACTGCTGTTCATTAATACATATTGATATAATGACATAGAAATCTGTACATATGTGAAAGATGTGGGGCGTCACAATGGCGTAGTGGGTAGCACACTCCCTCACAGCAAGAAGGTCGCTGGTTCGAGCCCCGGCTGGGTCAGTTGGCATTTCTGTGTGGAGTTTGCATGTTCTCCCCGTGTTGGTGTGGGTTTCCTCCGAGTGCTCCGGTTTCCCCCACAGTCCAAAGACAATGCGCTATAGGTGAATTGAATAAGCTAAATTGGCCGTAGTGTATGTGTGTGAATGAGAGTGCTTTTCCCAGTGTGTTTCCCAGTGTTGACTTGCAGCTGGAAGGGCATCCGCATTGTAAAACATATGCTGGATAAATTGGCGGTTCATTCCGCTTTGGCAAGCCCAGATTAATAAAGGGTCTAGACCGAAAAAAAACAACAACGAATGAGTGAATGAAAAATGTGGAAAATGGGCTTTAATAAAATTTAGATTGTTACTGTATGTCATACTGTATATTCTTATGTAATCTTGCATTGGTCCAAATTATAGATCATCTGAAATGTCAGAATAATTCCTGACATTTGATATTTCAGTATAATTTTCTGCCATTTCAGAATAATAAATGTCATTTAAAAATATCAGGATTTTACTTGTGCTTATCTTTATCGTCCAGCCCTAATTGCCAGTTATTCTTTTCAGCAGGTTAAATTGAATAGCTCGAAGCTGTTTCCCATGCTATTGAATTAATTCAGTTATTTAATTTCAGTTTATAATTATATTGGAATTGTTTTACATTGTTATCTTTTATGCTGTAGAATTTAATTAAAATGTAAAAGCTCTTACATTGTAGTCGCTGAAATATTCCTATATCATGTAATTAAAGGATTTTTTTAACCCATACAACTAAACAGTTTGGTCTGTATTAGGGATGCTCATTTCAGTTAATTTTGCCAACCGACAACCGCCGCTCAGTAACTGAATATTAACGGTTAACTGGTCAGATTAATATTTAATTATTATTTTATTTTTAAAAAATTGACATGTCTATTTTGTGTGACACAATAAATGTTGCATTTTAAAATACTGATTTATTTTATCATGCGAACAACAGCATACAGAACAACAGAACATCTTCACTCACCTGCAGTGTTTACGTTCCAAAAACACGAGGCGCACCACACCAAAGTCTCTTTAAGGCAAGTCATTTCACTTGACGACCATCTTTGAAATGCCTCTCGGGCAGTATGTTCGGGCATTCTGTCTGAATGGGGAAACATCAAATTTTCCAAAACTGAATTTCATATTAGGAATCTTCAATAAAGTAAACAACAACTGTCCCTTTAGTTTCCTTTCTAAACATCTAAATCACACAAAATATGGAGAAACTCACGTCTAGTCCGAGCCCCTCCCCCGGAGTATCGTCAGTCTATCTATAGCAATCAATGATTGGCTCCTGTGCTAGAAGGTAGGCTTTATTCACCATATAACGATCAATAATTGGCTCCTGTACAAGTAGGCGGGGCTTTATTCACTATATTAACCGTTACACTTTTCCCCATTCAAAAAGATACATGTCTTGTGTATTCTAAAGTCTTTGGTATAAACCAGGCTTAAGAAGAGCGCAAAACACTTGTGGCCTTCAGTAAATCATTCAAAAGATGCCCCTCAACGCAAAAAGCGCGTTCACTGTAATCGGGCCCTTCTGCAGCCAAACTTTAAAAATATTTATTCATTCATTTATTTTCTTGTCGGCTTAGTCCCTTTATTAATCCGGGGTCACCACAGCGGAATGAACCGCCAACGTATCCAGCACATTTTTACGCAGCGGATGCCCTTCCAGCCGCAACCCAACTCTGGGAAACATCCATACACTCATCTACACTCATACACTATGGACAATTTAGTCTACCCAATTCACCTGTACCGCATGTCTTTGGACTGTGGGGGAAACCGGAGCCCCCGGAGGAAACCCACGCGAACACAGGGAGAACATGCAAACTCCACACAGAAACGCCAACTGACCCAGCCGAGGTTCGAAGCTCTGAGGCAACAGCACTACCTACTGCGCCACTGTGTCGCCCCTACTTTAAAAATATATAACATCATATTTTTGAATCCCAATGTTCACGAGTTAGGGAAGGATGGAGCATGAGATTGACAGGCAGATTGGAGCAGCGGCAGCAGTAATGCTGTCAATTTACTGGTCCATTGTGGCAAAAAAGGAGGTGAGCCGAAAGGCAAAGCTCTCGATTTACCGGTCAAGAGCTTTGGGTCATGACCGAAAGGACATGATCTCGGATACAAGCGGCCGAAATGAGTTTCCTTTGCAGGGTGCACCCTTATAGACAGGGTGAGGAGCTCTGTCACCCGGGTGGAGCTCGAAGAAGAGCCGCTGCTCCTCCACATCGAGAGAAGTCGGCTGAGGTGGCTCGGGCATCTGTTTCGGATGCCTCCAAGACGCCTACCTAGGGAGGTGTTCCAGGCATGTCCCACCGGGAGGAGGCCTCGGGGAAGACCCAGGACACGCTGGTGGAACTATGTCTCTCGGCAGGCCTGGGAACGCCTCGGGATTCCCCTGGAGGAGCTGGAGGAAGTGTCTGGGAAGAGGGAAGTCTGGAGTTCTCTCCTAAGACTGCTGGCCCCGCAACCCGGCCCAGGATAAGCGGATGAAAATGACATAACATTGAACTGATACCATTAATCAGTTAAAAACGCACTCTTTCTGTTAATGGTTAATCGGTTATATTGAGCATCCCTCGTCTGTACCATTCTTAAGATTTGTTCTCTGTCTTCCAAAGTCATTTGGGTTTAAAAAAAAAAAACAGCACAATGAACTCATTTCTTGATTCCATGCCGTTTTAAGACTTTCTAGTTTATGGAAGTTGACATTTTTGATACCTCCTTTAGTCACTGTTGCTATGGTTACATACACATTAACAATTATCAAGTGAATAGAAAAGGAGCTGGTCTTCAATTATTTACTCACTCGGCCAGTATTTGAGTCCCTTCTACTTTAGATGTTGCAAGAGCACCACATTTCCAGAGTCGTTTTTCCCAAAACTGAAATCATATACAGTATGGATGGAGCTAGGGTTTCAACATATTTACATTTGGCAAACACTTTTATTACATTGCACTGAAGGTACACATTTTATCAGCGTTGCTTTTCTGAACCCATAACACTGGCTGGAAGTACATATAATTAAGATAGAAATGAACCCAAAGATGATTTGATGACAGTTTGAAAGATCAACAGACACTTGGGCTTTACCCCCTCCATGAAAGTCTAATAAAACAGTCCATAAACAGAAAGCGCTCATTTTCTTTTTCATTTAATTTTGGTATTTCGGAGACATCGATGCCTTATAAGCAAAATAACAAACTTGGCTGGCGGATTAAGCTAATAAATTATTCAACGCTCACTGTAACATGAATTCGAATGGAAATTTTGCTCTATTTTTAGCCGCAAACCGAAAGGTCACCAGAGTGGTGTGACTTTGTATCTCCGCGCTCTCGTCTCCAGCTTGTACTTTTGTGCATGTCTTCGAAAGAGAGGGCGCTTGTGCTCATACCGCACGCCCTGTCCCTGTCTGATAGGACACGCGACCCGACACGCTCTTAATTAGAGGATGCCCTTCCAGGTGCTGACCGGACCACGCTAAGTCCGTCCGCTGACATCTGACTGGTGACATTTCCAGCCGGTGCCACCACATACACCACCCCCGTTCACCGCCTGCACTCTCCACGTGAAGGTCACAAACTCTTCCAATGGCTCCCGACAATCTTTACAGCGTAGCCGTGTCCCCTTCCCTAACCTGACTGTACCTTTGGTCCTGTCACGGAGGCACGTCACCATTAATCAGAGTCATCGGAGTGAGGTGGTGGTCAGCTTGTTTAGATTGATGAGAAGGGTCAGCGCTGTTGTGGATGGTGTATGTACTCAGATTTGGGGTGGGGGGAGATCAGATGACTGCTGAGGGCAGTGTGGTAGAGACAGTAGGGGTGACTGATCGCTGCTGATCTGTGAAAGAGATGAAAGGAGGATTGGTGAGAGAGAGGGAGGGAACAGGACAGGCAGGTGCTTAAGTGGAAAAGACTGACAGACTGCGAGAGGAAGTGTGATATGGAAATCAGATATAGGTAAGAGCAGGTTTGACATTGTGAGTATGTGTCTAAAGCCTGATTTATACTTCTGCATCAAGTGATCGCCAATTGTGTGTGTATTCCTTACATCGTGTGGACATTTTATGGGTCCTGTGAGGAAAACGGCTCAAAAATCATCACAGAGAATAAAGAATTTTGAAAATGTTAGAAGGCAGATTGTTTCCTGTGAGGGTTAGGTTTGGGATAGGGGGTTAGAATATAGAGTTTGTGTATAGTGCAGTGCACAAAAATCAATATGGGAAATGACTTTTGATTAACTACACACCTGGGGAGTCCCTATTAAGATAGCTGTACAAGTGTGAGTGTGTGTTTGTGTACATGTTTATGTGGTCAACGAGGACACAAAATTGTATAATGATGACATGGGTATTATATAGGTGTACACTATTAATTACACTAACAAGTACACTATTAACACTTATGCTGTTTATATAAAGTGTGATTATAAAAAAATTATTTATTTTTAACATTAAAGGCTGGTTATATGTTTAAACCACATATAAAAAAAGGTTTTTGCATAGAAGATCCCCTTTAAACTATAGCCATATTCTCTATAAATATTAACAACAAAAACTCACACATGGATATTTTTGTGACATTTTTTTGCATTCATATTTGACCATTCATTTGATCACATTTGCCATTACTCTCTCAGCTGTTGTACTGAAACACTCACTGAAGAGCATTAGGCAGTTAAATGTTGTATTTGTACATAAAAAAAGAAAAGCAAAATATATATTTTTTTATATTTTTCTTATATATATATATATATATATATATATATATATATATATATATATATATATATATATATATATATATATATATATATATATATATATATTAGGGGTGCCAAATTTTATCAATTCGGTCAATTCAGTATCGGTTCAGTAATAGATTATAACCGGTTATAAGGTACTGATGTCATTTATCCAACGCAATCCCACGACATTTCATAACTTTTTGATTTAGTGGCTAATTTGTATGAATTCGCATGATTTAATTGGTACAAATTAGTTCGATTTGCTCATCACCCAATGATGGTTTGGGTTAGGGGTGGGGTTGGGTGCCACACTTTCTTTTTAAAATCGTACATTTCTGTACGACTGAACTCGTACGAATTAGCCACTAAACTGACAAAACGTAAAATACTTAAGTTTCCTCCTGAGATCAGGATGCATTTATCCTATATGTACTATGTGGCAGTAGAGTACTATGGAAAGGGAGGCGAGCGCGAGTAATTAAAATGCAGAAACTCTGCACAATTCACTGCATGTGTTTGCTTGACAGCCTTTCACTGACACTGAAGTTATAGCAGAGGCCCCTATTTTACTGCTATAGAGAAAATAAAAGTAAGCTCAATTTCTCTCTCTCTCTCTCTCTCTCACTGTGGCCCCTTTGACCTGCTGATGTGATGTTTCCTCTCCTCTCGGCTGTAACAGTGATGCTTGTGGATTCAGACACGAGCGTGTCTGCAGAGCGAGTTTTCTCCACCGCATCTATCATAGATCAGCTGTGATCGCTGCATCCGTTTATCAGTGTCACTTATCGGTGAACAGCACTAGCGCGTTAGAGCCAATCGCAGCCCTTTCTGATCAATCATAGGCATTTAACAACTTGCTCGACAACATTCAAAAAGCAAGTGGGATAATATTTACGTTTATTTGCTTTAATTTATCATGCTGTTCTGTGCATGTAAGTAAGTTTTGTTTGATGCAGAGTGTTTTCTTTGAGCAGGTAAAATTAAAGATACAGTTCATATATCTGACTGCTTGTAATAAGACAAGTTTGTATTACAAATACATATAAAATGTATTTATAAATTATACATTTTAAGACATAAATTCTTGTTCTGTGAAGTAAAATATAAAATTGTGTATGGAAAGCATTGTCAGTGCACCATGATGCACAGAGATATCAAATTGAACCGAACTGATGGCATGATAATCATAACCGAAGATAACCGTAAAACCAGTGTAGGTTCACACCCCTAATCTACATATATATATACAATGTTAATAACTGTGGAAACATCATCAGTCTAAAAGATCCATTAAGCTGCATTACGTTGTTATGAAACAGAAATATATATGTTTTATTTTTAGTTTTTTATATCCATTAAGCTGCATTACGTTGTTATGAAACAGAAATATATATGTTTTATTTTTAGTTTTTTTATATATTTATCAACAATAAAAATAGAAGTTTGCACATTTAATATAATAAATAACGTAAAATCTATATTTAAAATGCAAAAAGATTTGAATAACAGTTGGTTTAGCGGTGTAGTGAGATAGTTACTATCATGAGCAAGCTCAACAGGGCTCAACAATAAGGACTGCCCACCCGGGCCCAGTGTGCGTGACTCTCAGGATAGTATACAGGATCGTCTAGTGACCATGTCACTTAAATTTAGTTTGTCTGCGACTATTTGTCAATTGTCAAGTGGCAAGTCAACTACCTTTTGTTAAATAATTTCAGCAATAAAATATCTGCTCATTTTCCATACTGCTCTTTTTGTTTGCATAACACTTTGAATTTTGCTCATTATACATTTATTAACATTTTTTAAATATTTAAATTCTAGATTATTTTGACACATTATTTAAAACGTGGCTATTCACTTTGGTTAATAACCTAATTTATACCTTTTAATTAATAACTTTGTTTGTTTTTTTGATTGTGCCAGTGAAAAATTTGGCAGGGCAAGTAAAAATCTGAACCACTGGCCTGTAGAAAAAATCCTTAGCGTTGGACTCTGCTCAATATAAAAACAATCTACTGCGGAAAGTCCCCATAAAAATACAAAAAAAAGTGTGTGGTTCAGGTTTTACCGACATCATGGGGAACAGATGTACCTAAAAGGATATTAAAACCTGAAATCACCTGCACTGTGGGTACCAGCTGAAGATATCCACAAGGACAACAGTCTAATGAATTTACTAAATCATGTTTTAATTAAAATCTAAAACAGAAACAAAAAGGGATCTGCACACCTAGTCAAACTGCATATTGATAGAAACATGAGGATGATCCTCTGTGCACTTTTACCCTTTTCTTTGCACCATGAACAGTCTGTGGTTAGTCGCAATGCACATACTTTACTGTTACCCTTCACTTAAACTCATTTGATCTTGATTTGACTGTTTCATTGTTTTGCATAATAGCTGGATTTAGTTTTTTTATTTTACTTCAAACTAGGGCTGTACAATATATCGTTTCAGCATCAACATGCAATGTGATCATTCACAATAAGCACATCACAGCATATATTCAGTGTTGAGTTTGTATTATAGTTTATCATCTGCATGTGTTTTTGATGCCTGGAATTGTATAATGATTTTAAAAGCATTCAAGGCATAAGAAACTGTATACCACTTGTGACGTTAACAACGATTCATTTTATCAAATCATTTTTATCATTCAGTTACTGTACTTGAGTATTGGTAAATATAACAATAATAAAACACTTTATTTTGTTTCTTGATTGTATTTATAGATTGGTATGCATGAAAATACTCATAACATGCACATGAAAATACTCACAACGCATAAACCACAGTGAAAATGTGTCGGAGGACTCTAAAATTTTGTAAATTGTTTATTAAATTTTATGGAGAAGCAAATAGTAAACATCAATTCATCAATCATTGACTAAACACGTGCATGAAAATACTCACAACACATGCAAATACAGAAATGCACTGCAAATAGCACAGACCACAACATAAATGTGTCAGGAAATTTATAGATTGCTTATTAGATTTTATGGAGATACACTCCCACTGCAGAATCATCCCAATTGATCTAACATTATAAAATCGTTCCTAATAGAGATGTTGGGCCCAATCATACACCCGGAGCAATAAGGCATGTTTGGTGCGATTTGTTGCTATTTTCAGACCAGCGCAATCCTAATTTTCCCACTTTGCGCCACGTTGTTTAAATAGTACATCCATTTGCGCCACTTTGTGGACTTTTGGGTGTTCCGGTCTAGAAAGGAGGTGTGTTAAGACACATTGTTGGCATGTTGCTATTTTGAGGAACTAAAATAGACAATAAATAGTGCAATAAACCAGCTGAAAGCAGGTCTAAAGTCCAGCACAGAGTGCGTTAGTTGTGCGCCTTAAACACCTACACATTGCTTAATACACACAGGATATACAGCAATAAATAAATATCTTCACAAATAAAAAAATTTAAAGATAAAATTGTTACAAAAATTATTATTTACTACATAAATTAAAAAAAAACACTACTTCCATGCCTTCTTTATCTCAGGGGCTTTTTTCCATTTATTCATGACAATTTGCTTTTGTATAATGTTATTATTATTAGTAGTATTATTTATTATTAGGGGTGTCAAAATTAATTGTTTCTTTGGTGCACCGCAATGCAGACGCGGACAATTCTGTATCGGTTTAGTGATAATCATAACCGGTTATTGTGTACTGACGTCAGTTATTTCATATGCGCTATGTCGCCGTAGCTTACTATGGCGAGGGAGGCTTGTGTGTTTGCTGGACAGCCTTTTACTGACACTTACAGCAGCAGAAGCCCCTTCACTGCGACTGAGAGAATGAAAGTAATCTCCATTTCTCTCTCTCTCTCACTGTGGCCCATTTGACCGGCTGGCGTGACTTTTCCCCTCCTCTCGGCTGTTACAGCGATACTTCTGGATACAGACACGAGCGCACAAGTTTTCTCTACGCCGTCTATTATGGATCAGCTGTGATCAACGCTGCAGTGTTGCCAGATGTAGCTGACTGATTTCAGCCCAAAAACTATCCAAAACTCGCCGAAATGCCTATCCAAAACCGCCTAATCTGGCAACACTGCACCGCTGCTGTTTATCAGTGTCACTCATCGGTGAACAGCGCCTGTAAAGTAAAATATAAACTTGTGTACGGAAAGCATCGTCAATGCACCGTGATGCACCAAGATATCGAATTGAACCGAATCGATGGCATGATAATTGTAACCGAACCGAACCGTGAGACCAGTGTAGGTTCACACCTCTATTTATTATATGCATATTTATATTTGTTTTAATAAAAACAAGTTTCAGTTGGTCCACCTGTAGGGTTTTGGAGACATATGTGTCACTATATGAAGCATAGGACGTGTGTTTGGATATAACTATAAAGTTTTTTGACCACACTTTGTTATTATTGTTCATTTATTCATTTGCTAGAAATTAGAACTGAATTTAGAAATAGTTTTGAAACAAATCTTTGTGCTGAGTGCGTACAGCACCGTTTCCTTATCCATGAAAGTAAATGAGTAAAGTAAAGAGTAAAAGTAAAGAGAAAGAGAAAGTAAAGAGGCAGAATGGAGGAGGCTCATTCTTTATCTTCGCTGCAGATGGTCTGTTAAACTCCCTAGAGAAGCATTCAGTTTTTCCACTTACAAAGTCTGCCATGTAAATAGCAAATGCACCATGGCACGATGCAATTGACTCTTAAAGGGAATGTAAGATGAGACTCTGATTGGTTTAATGCATGTGATGCTCAAAACACACCCATAACTCATTAAGAAAATAAGCACAACCCTGTTAGACCATGCACTGTGGCGAAAACTGTATTTTTCCATCCTTAAAATAGCAAAAGTGGATTTGGACATGCCCTTAATGCTTTTGCACCGTGCTCTTTAGACTTTGCGCCTAGATCATTAAAATGGAGTCCGTTAAGTCATCTGGTGAAATTGTATCACTATATATATATATATATCGCAAAATAAACAATATTGCAATGCTATTTTTTCCCGATATCGTGCAGCCCTTCTTCAAACCCAACTTTTATCTGATGTACACTACAGTTTGAGCAGAAAGAAATGAAAACAGCGTTTATAAGATCATTTCATAATCATATGTTCTTTATGTTGTTTCACATGGTGATAGTTATTTTGCAAGATATTAGTACTAGAATCCGTTTAAAGGCTTAACTTGATGAACTAGGCAAGTTATGTTAATAACTGTGCGTTCACACTGAAAGCGGCGAGAGCATCAAAGTAGCCGGAAGTCATTCATTTTCAATGGGAGCCAGCGGCGATAAGTGGTGAGGAGTGTTACAGTGCATTTTTGCTGGTGTGGGCGTCAAGGAGAGTTAAAAACAAGTCAACTTTATGGTAATGAGCTATGACGCAGTTCAGCAGCAATCGATCAGAATGTTAAAGTCCACTGCTTGAGAGGATTCCAGAGAACACAGTCCTGTGAAATTTGGTTCAGACCACAGTTGTTCCCAAAGTTTGAATATCACAGTCGCCGGATTTCCAATTATTTCTGATGTTTTCTTACAGGGACATACATTTTAAAAGGCTACTGATGTGTGTTAATGTTTTTTTTTTTAACGACTTATACAGGGAGTGCAGAATTATTAGGCAAGTTGTATTTTTGAGGATTAATTTTATTATTGAACAACTACCATGTTCTCAATGAACCCAAAAAACTCATTAATATCAAAGCTGAATATTTTTGGAAGTAGTTTTTAGTTTGTTTTTAGTTTTAGCTATTTTGGGAGGATATCTGTGTGTGCAGGTGACTATTACTGTGGATAATTATTAGGCAACTTAACAAAAAACAAATATATACCCATTTCAATTACTTATTTTCACCAGTGAAACCAATATAACATCTCAACATTCACAAATATACATTTCTGACATTCAAAAACAAAACAAAAACAAATCAGTGACCAATATAGCCCCCTTTCTTTGGAAGGACACTCAAAAGCCTGCCATCCATGGATTCTGTCAGTGTTTTGATCAGACACTGTTCAGAGAGGTGTACTGTTTTCCCTCCTTGTAAATCTCACATTTGATGATGGACCACAGGTTCTCTATGGGGTTCAGTCAGGTAAACAAGGACGCCATGTCATTAGTTTTTCTTCTTTTATACCATTTCTTGCCAGCCACGCTGTGGAATACTTGGACGCGTGTGATGGAGCATTGTCCTGCATGAAAATCGTGTTTTTCTTGAAGGATGCAGACTTCTTCCTGTACCACTGCTTGAAGGTGTCTTCCAGAAACTGGCAGTAGGACTGGGAGCTGAGCTTGACTCCGTCCTCAACCCGAAAAGGCCCCACAAGCTCATCTTTGATGATACCAGCCCAAACCAGTACTCCACCTCCACCTTGCTGGCGTCTGAGTCGGACTGGAGCTCTCTGCCCTTTACCGATCCAGCCACGGGACCATCAAGACTCACTCTCATTTCATCAGTCCATAAAACCTTAGAAAAATCAGTCTTGAGATATTTCTTGGCCCAGTCTTGATGTTTCAGCTTGTGTGTCTGTTCAGTGGTGGTCTTTTTCAGCCTTTCTTACCTTGGCCATGTCTCCGAGTATGCTTTCGAGCCTATACAGCTTGGAGTAAGAAAACATGCATAAAGAGGATGATGTGGTCATTTGCCTAATAATTCTACACTTCCTGTATATATATTTCAGACATATGGAAACATATCGGATAAGTGGAGCATAGCCACACCACACGCAACAATTTGATCTTTCATTGTTAAATTAATTCAATAAAAAAGTATGTAACATTTTCACGATAGAAAGCATGTTTTTATGTGAGAATGTAACTGAATTGCTTGCAACGGCTCCTTTAAATACAAGATCAATGTAGTGAATTTTGATGCTTTTGCCCCCAGAGCAGTAAAGGCAGACAGCGTTGATGCCAGGCTAGCCAAAGCGAACTTTGACGCTCCCGCTACCTTTGGTGTGAACGCAAAGTTAGGCAAGTCATTGGTCAACAGTGGTTTGTTCTTTAGCAAAAATAAAATTATTTTAGCCAAACTTATATCAGTCACACTTGGAAAATATTTGAAAAAGGAAAAGAAAAAATCACAGGAGGGCTAATCATTTTGAGAAAAAACCTGTAGTGGAAAAATCGCAATTAGTAATTACTTCACTTTATACATATCACTTTATTCACTTTATACTTCACTGTGTACATATTGCCTTTTTTTCTTTCTTTATTTCTTTCTTTTTCTTTTTTTCTTTCTTTCTTTCTTTCTTTTGGCATGGAATAAATGTATTTTTCTTTAGAAACCAAATAAGCTAAAAAATCTTACGGGAAAGAAAATATTATTAGATGAGTTTAAAAACAAGAGAAGTCATTGGAAATCCCCCATCATCGTAGAAAAACAAACATGTGTGATAGTGTGTGTTTATGTGTGTGTGTGTGTGTGTGTGTGTGACAGAAAAAACCAGTGGCCTGTGTTCTGTTCCTGGCACCGATAAGAAGGGGCTCCATGTCTTTATATTAATTATTCATTGAAGCCTGATTAGAAATGGCCCACTTTTACAGCATATTGAGTGAGAAAAGTAATGTGTTTTACACTCATCTGAATTGGGCAGAAAAACAGAAGAAATAAATCACTACCAATCATTTTGTAATTACAGGCAGTCAGCATAAACACATTGTTAGATAGCTTCATACAGTTTGATCATTTAGAAGAACGTAGTCAATTGTCTCTGCAATAATGCCTGTAATGTAATTTATGTAACGTTTTTATAATTGTATATTTTTATGATCTGTGTCTTTTGAAAAGTGAAGTAATTACTAAGTGAATTGAATGAATGCTGTTACAATGCGATTTTTCCACTACAGGTTTTTTCTCAACTGGCAAGATAATTCACAAAAAGGATATATTTGCAATCACTCTTCACAGATTTTATTTTTTTTTGTCTAATTGCTTATAAAAAAGAGCAACTACACTGATTAAAGTCCCTGTGAAATCAAAATTAACATTTTTAGGTGTTACAGTTGAAGACAGAATTATTAGCTCCCTTTGATTTTTTTTTTCTTTTTTAAATATTTCCCAAATGATGTTTAACAGAGCAAGGAAATTTTCACAGTATGACTGATAATATTTTTTCTTATGGAGAAAGTCTTATTTGTTTTATTTCGGCTAGAATAAAAGCAGCTTTTAATTTTTTATGAACCATTTTAAGGTCAGGAATTATTAGCTATTTTTTTTTCTGACAGTCTACAGAACAAACCATCGTTATACAATAACTTGCCTAATTACCCTACCCTGTCTAGTTAACCTAATTTACCTAGTTCAGCCTTTAAATGTCACTTTAAGCTGTATAGAAGTATCTTGAAAAATCTCTAGTCAAATATTATTTACTGTCATCATGGCAAAGATAAAATAAATCCGTTATTAGAGATGAGTTACTAAAACTATTATGATTAGAAATGTGTTGAAAAAAGCTTCTCTCCATTGAACAGAAATTGGAGAAAAAATAAACAGGGCAGGCTAATAATTCTGACTTCTATTGTAGTATCAATATTTTTTGTCTTAAGGGAATCTGTAATCTAGTAATCTCAAAAGCAGTGACAAAATTCACATTTTTAAGATATAAACATTCAAAGCTTTAGATTTGTCACTTCTGGCAAAAATAATCATTGATTTTTTTATGTCACCTTATGCTTTAGTTTCTCATCAAAACTTCCAATCAATCAAATTCTCTGTAATATATATGTCCTGCTTCTTCAAAACGTAATTGCTGTATGTTGTTGTCAGTCATTTATTTATGTCAAAGAGCAAATCTAAGAAAATAATATTGAACAGAGGCCAAACTGTTGATCTAAACATTTTTTTTGTTTTGAAACTCACTGTGCGCAGCACCTATATGGCAAGCCCTGAGGAGGAAAATACATCACACTCAGTGTAAAGGAAAGAGGAGATTCAAAATTAAATCGGTTATACACATGTATGCTTTTATTTGGTGAATAGAACTACATAGAGAAGACAGTAAATATGATTTCCTTTAGGGTGAATGAAGCCTGCTTTCATGTTAATGTTACATGAACTACCACAGCATACAGGTATGCTTTAGCCCAGAGAGACGGTCATATGCCTGAGTTGACACGGACCAAAAAACATATCAGAACCATGTAGTGTGTCAGACTCAGTATTACTATCATATACTGTAGCTGTCATGAGTCTGATGCGCTTGAGCTCCACAGCTCTGACTGGCACAGTTTTGATATAAATGGAATGCTATTGGCTGTTTTTAAAAGCGGGGAGGGGCTACTCTGTCAAACATCTCAAACTGAATAAAAACACATTTCAAAGCACTTCACTGGACCTTTAATAGAGGAACTGTTTTACAGAGAACTGTTTTAGCTCAGTGTGGCTTTAAATTATTAAAGATTCTAGAAGTACTGCAAAAGAGAATGGGAGAATGGGCCAAGCTTGAAGCATCATGCTCAAAACTTACTCAAGGCTATAATTGGTGCTTCAACAGAATGTATGGAGCAATGGCTGTAAATACTTATGTACATGTAATATTTTTTATATTTTATTTTAATACATTTTCCAAAGATTCAAAACAATCTTCTGTCATATTGTCATTATAGTGTATTGGTTGTAGACTGGCAGCACGGTGGCTCAGTGGTTAGCACTAAATTGGTCCTAATGTATAAGTGTGTGTAGGGCTGGGCAGTTAATTAAAAAGTAATTGAAATCGACATTCAGAACCTATAATCCAGGGCTGCCCAAACGTTTTCTTATGAAGTGCCAAAAATCAAACTGGATTGAGGGGGGTGGGCCAAAGGTTAATATACCAAATTATTACATTAAAGCTGCTATGGTAATTTCCTAATTTATTAATATTGAAAAATAAAAGGAAAAATACTTCAATCATTTTTTTTACATTTTATATTGAACTTCTTTCAATACAAGAGTCAAGCTGAACCTGCTTTTGCCTTGATTTGCTCGTCGATGTCTTCTGTATTTGTCCTCTATCTACGAGTGACAGTATTTACATTTTTAAAAATTAATTTTATGCACAGCATTTCATTGAAACATTTCATTTCAGTCAACGTTTTTTAGCTCAACAATTAAACAAACAAAAGGTTACGTTAAATTAGAAATGATAATCTCTGTTCTAAATCTCTTTTCAGATGGGATGGTGGGCTAAATCAAAGGTTACCATGGGCCAGCCTTGCCCTGTGGGCCCTACCTTGGGCATCTCTGCTATAATAGATCTAATATTTCCAGGTCGATTTTATCAATTACATTCCCTACCATGTGTGGAGTCACGTGACCCCGCTCTGTTAAGGCTAATTTATACTTATTATATTATGATTTATACTTATTATATTATTCTGATGTTATACTTCTGCCAAGTGCATGTGGACGGTCCGGCACAGCCTTCGCATAACCACACACCTCTCAAAAAATGTAACTACAAATCACAACGACATGTAGCGCAAGCTTTGTGATTAGTCGGTAGCGGTGATGAGGGTGGGCGACGAGGAGAGCCGCGTTTTAGGCAGTGTTTTAATTTCAGTTGTTCAGCATTGATGTTTAATAAATAATCATAGATAATATATAGTGTGTGTTTCCTTCAATTATTTTAAAATCAAGTAATGCTTGCTTGTAATATGTGAGCATATTTACTGTACAAAACCAGTCAGTGAACTATGAGGGCAAAAACATGAAGTAAATAAAAAATTAATCGTTCATTAATCGTAATCGAGTTCAAATGTTCAATCAATTGAGATTTTGATTTTATGCCAAATCGCCCAGCTGTAAGTGTGTGTGTGAATGAGAGAGTGTAAGGGTTTCTCCCTGTATGGTGCTGGGTTGGGCATCCACTGCGTAAAACATATGCCAGAGTAGTTAGTGGGTCATTCTGCTGAAGGAAAATGAAGGAACAGTTGTAGATTTTTTGAGGAAAATAATGAGTTTAATCCATTTTGGAATAAGGATGTAACATACACTGTCAACAAAAAGCATGTGCACCAGAACATTGTTCTAAAAACCCTCGCTTGTCTTTTTCTTGCCCCACAGCAGCGAACCAGAAGGAGGCCCTAAAGGGTCCATACTGTGTCAAGGAAGAGCCCCAGGCGGAGGAGCCCCTGAGCTCTCAGAGGGGACCCAGCTACAGCTTCTGCCAAGAAGGACCTCCAGGAGCCACCAAACCAAGAGAGGAAGGGAGCCCGATGTTGGGCAAGAGCAGCCTTCTCAGCCAGGACATCAACGTCAAAGTGGCCTCTGAATTGCTTATGAAGCTCTCAGGTCAGCAGGTGTATTTTGGTGCAAGCACTCATATGCGTGTGTATTTTCAGGCGTGCTTTCTGAGTGCTTGAATGCTGTTGAGGAAACCCAAAGGCCAAAGGATTGAGTGAGTGGGTGCATGTGTGTGTGTGTGTGTGTGAGAGAGATGTGTGTGCATTCTCTTTGGTGCAACACGTTGCTCAGGTCATATTTAGAATAACCTTATTTCGACAGTACAACTAAGGTTAGAGAATAATATAAGGATTGTATATTTACTTCAAAAATAGGTCTATATATAGGTTATGTAAAATTGTGCAAAACAATGTCAGGTCATCATAAACTCTAGCACTTGCTTATATTTGCTTGTCTTTACATTTTGTCCTTTGTTTAGTCTTTCTTTCTTTCTTTCACTCCCTTTTACTTTTGCTCTTTTTCTCGCTCTGACCTGCTGCTGTCCATTCCACTCACTCATGTGTTCTGGGCAGGAGGAAGAGGGTCAATTCCTTTTCATGTTGCTCAGTCAATGTGCTTTTTATCCTGGGCAGTACTCTGCCAAAATAAACCCATTGATTGCTGTTTTGGGCCGCTGGTCCAATCTTTATTTGAACTCTACAATACAAGAGGATTGAAAAAGTTCAGGACTAAAAAGGTATTCTGTGTCACATTCGCTCTGTGCACACTGTTTTAAAAGGACTTTAAACAGACTCACTTTTGGAGGCTAATTCATATCAGTGTATAAAATGCTTTACTATTAATAGGAAATAAGAGAGCGAATGTCATACAGTGTGTGTCTTTAATTAATGGGTTAAAAATGGATTAGTGCGTAATGATTTTTTCTTTAGTGAGTCTAAAAGTCAATTTTATCCCAAGACTTCCTCTCTAATAATTAAATTTTGACAAAATGCGTAGTTTACTCTTTTTTTTTTCTCTTTGTACCATAAATAAATTACAAAAAAAAAATTTAAAAAGAAAAAAAAAATAATTTAGGTGAATCCATGACCAATTTGAAAGATTCCTAAACCAAATTATAACCATCTTTTCTTTTATGTTGGGGCTTACTATTAAGCCTCATTCAGACTAGCAGCGACTTTGTAGCTGCCTGTCACTCTGGGTGGCAATCTGCTGCAAAGGCAGGTCTGTATAGGTATATAGAGCACGAATACAACAGGCCTCTGAGCGAGCTCTACGTGAGCTCTACTGGTGCTCCTATTGGCTGTCGTTTAAAAAAGTTGCTCTTCATTTGCATCAAGTTGAAGGATTCTCAACTTTGTTGCGTCGCTCAACACACCCAGCTGGTCGCCAACGGTCGCTGTTACTCGCATAGACAGAGGTTGCCGGAAGTTGCTCGCTCTCCATTGAAATGAATGGTCGCTTGTCGCTTTGCCGCTGCGAGTTGCTTGTAGTTTGAATGGGGCTTTAGGCCTGTCATGATATCTATTTTTTGTTGTATGATATATTGCACCAAAATATATTGTGATAAACAATATTATTGTCATTTTAAGACATTTTATGCCACTCATTATATAATGGCAGAATGACAATATAGTATAATCACAATGCAGGTACACTCTTCCAAAGAACACATCATATTTTATTCTTAAGAATATTTCATTTAATTATTGTCATTTTAACAATTAATAATTAGGTATTGGAATCAGAGTGTGAAAATGCATTTTCTAAACAAATAATAATAAATGTTAACAAAAAAGCGCAAGGTAAAAAGTAGCAGAGGCTGCGATATCTGCTAACAGATCTATTTTTTGAAAAAATCCCACATGAAAATATACTAGTAATAAACTATAAATAGTAATTTATAGTAAATACTATAGTGTTTTATTAACCATACTGACACAGACACCTCCAATAGGGATTGAGATGTTGCACAATCAGCTAAAATTTTGCTAGAATTGGGTTTTATGTATGAGCGATATGCATTGCATCACCAAATATGATTGAGCTCATGTCCATGTGTTGTACGATAAGTCAATATATTGATTATTGTGACAGGCCTACATACTATCTTTGTGAAATATTTATAAAATAGTGTGTTGTAGCTTGAACTTGTTCATTTATATTGGACAGTTGTTGTTGTTGTTAGTTAGATATTAGTGCCTACTGGACAACCTTATTGCTTTGCCATCATCATATGAGAAGCCATGGGGATGTGATGCTATTGTTTTCGTTCAAATAATTCTCTTTGTCAAATTAAGCCAATTTGACTTCTTAACTCTTGTTGTATCATGAACAAGAACATGTCAGACTACTCATTGCTTCCTGACAGATCATCAGTTCCATCTGCCATCTTTATTGATGTACATGATGTCATCTATAATTGTGAAACATGGCTGAGTGTAAACCAGGGGTGCCCAAACTTTTTCGTATGAAGGGCCAAAAACCAAATACCAAAGATAGCCATGGGCCGAAGATAAATATACCAAACTATTTTGATTCGTATTACCTACTGTGATATAACTTTTTTAATTATAACTATTGCAATAAAAACATAAACAATCCCATTTATAACACAGTGGAATTTAACGCTGAATACACTAGTCAAGCAGAATCTCCCTTTGCCCTGATTTGCTCACCAAAGTTCTCTATCCGTCAGGTGACAATATGTATATTTTAAACTAAATCTGATTATTTGACTCCTTTGAAATTGAAGCGTTTATTTAAGTTTTTTAGCTTAACATTAAAACAAACAAATAAAAGGTTACATTCAACTTGAAATGACAATCTCTAAACCATCCCAATCATGAATTATTTGAGATGCTAATGGTCTAATACGATTCAATGAACTATGCTAAGCTAAGCTAAATGTGCTCTCGCCAGACCCCGGCGATAGACCGAATGGATGACAATCTCTAAACCATCCCCATCATTCTCCCTCTTCTCAGATGGAATGGCAGGCCAAATCAAAGGTTACCATGGGCCAACTTTGGCCCACAGGGCCCTAGTTTGGGGATCTCTGGTGGAAACAAACAAAGGGTACCAAAGTCATTTGTACTGGCTGTTTTATTGTCACAAAACACTTGTTCCCATAGCATCATGAACATCTCCTCCATTGCATAATTCCACCTGACAGAACAAATACTGCTGTCTTTGATTCATTTGGGATTTCTATATGCTTTGCAAATGCTTTAATCTAAAGCTACTGGCCTTGCATTGAAGACTCACTTTCTTGCTTTCAAAATCAAACCCACAATCTTTGAGTTGTTAGCCCTATGCTTGTCTGAGCTACAGAAGAGGCAAACATTTTGTGTACAGAAGAATTTCAGTGCTCCTTTTTTAGCCAGTGTCTATGATGTGAAAAAAACCTGATCGATTCTTGCAAATAAGTCCCCATGGACCCTTTTAACAAGACTGTTATGACACATTTAACAGTCGACAACATCGTAAATCCTTGAAAGTTTTTAATATTTAGATTTTTTTTAAACGTATGAACATTTATATGTATTATATCATATTTGCATCCAATTACAAAAAGCTACACTACCTGAAAAGAGTCTTGTTGTCAATTCCAGTTGTAAGCAAATAATAACTTGACTTTTAGTTGATCATTTGGAAAAGTGGCAGAAGGTAGATTTTTCTGATGAATCATCTGTTGAACTGCATCACAATCATCACAAATACTGCAGAAGACCTATTGGAAAGTCAAGTTTGGTGAAGGAAAAATCGTGGTTTGGGGTTACATTCAGTATGGGGGCGTGCAAGAGATGTGCAGAGTGGATGGCAACATCAACAGCCTGAGTTATCAAGACATTTGTGCTGCCCATCACATTACAAACCACAGGGGAGGGCAAATTCTTCAGCAGGATAGCGCTCCTTCTCATACTTCAGCCTCCACATCAAAGTTCCTGAAAGCAAAGAAGGTCAAGATGCTCCAGGATTGGCTAGCCCAGTCACCAAACATGAACATTATTGAGCATGTCTGGGGTAGGATGAAGGAGGAGGCATTGAAGAAGAATACAAAGAATGTTGAGGAACTCTGGGAGTCTTGCAAGAACATTGTCTTTGCCATTCCAGATGACTTTATTACTAAGTTATTTGAGCCATTGCAGAGATGTATGGATGCAGTCCTCCAAGCTCATGGGAGTCATACACAATATTAATTCTTTTTCCACTGCACCATGATTTTATATTCTAGACTTTACGTTATTTCTGTTAAGTGACAAGATTTTTGTCAAAGCAAAGTCAAACCTTTCTGTCCTAATTAATTCATTAAAATCAAGGCATGATCATATTGTGTTTTGATAAACTACGCATAATCTAGAGGCCTTTGCCTTTCATATAAGCCACTTTTGATACTAAATGATCAACTAGAAGTCAAGTTATTATCTGTTGTTCCTAAAACTTATATAGGCGACAAGACTTTTGTCAGGTAGTGTAAATACTGCTTATATGATGTATTTGAAGTGTAGAGTGTATGGGGGCAGGACAGTAAATCTGATATTGTTCTCTTTTCTGGCTGTCGTTATTAGTCTCACACAGTTTTTTTTTTTTTTCTGAAAGTCTTGATAACACCATCGTGGAGTTTTTCTGTTTTTATTTCATTAAATGGGATTGTACAAAATTATTAGTTGTACTCTCCCATTCACTGCGCTCTAACGTTACCCAACTATGATGAGTTCTGCTACTGAGAAACCTGGAAATATGAAAAGAGTCCACGGTCATTTATGAATCATATGAAATAGATCATTGTAAATTTGGACAAATGTAATTAGCCACATTTCCTTTTTTGGAGCAACACTACAGTTCTTTATTTATCAGGTTTTCAGAACTAATAATTGGGACATCAGAAGGTGGGATTTTAGATGTGCTCGCAGGGTATTAAAAAAGCTTGAGGTAAAGAGAGACAAACAGAAAATGAGTGAGAAAAGCTCTTGCCAGGAGAGAGAGAGCAAGCGAGCGAGATCAAGAGTAGTCCAGAGTATGATAGGGAGTGATTCACTCTAAAGCAGTGTATTTGACGGGCACCACACACCAGCTGCTGCGGCTGCCTCCCCATGATGCCTTACACTTCAGCGTGACTCAGCCGCGCCAAGAGAGAGCTGCTTTTAACACGTGTGCTTCCTGACTGCACAGCCCCAGGTCATGTTTCCCAAGAGAGTGAGGAAAAGTATGCACGTGAACTAGAGAACCGAGTGTTTCCGTATACGAGTACTGAAAGCAGTAAGACATGAGAAAATGGGAGATCGCTTTTTTTTTTGCATTATGTATGTGCGTAAAGCTCAATGAGAGGTCTCCATGACTTTCCACATCAGAACTCTCCATGTGCTACTATGAGCGAGAGCCTCTATTCCCGCTCACCCCACCTCCAGGATGTGTTTCCTCAGTCTTTCTCTCTCTCCGTCTCCAGAGGCTAGGAACAGGGACCAATTAGCCTGTTTGTTGTCAGACTGAAGCCGTTTTACACGACATGGCCTCACAGATCCGTCTCAGCGCAGCCACAGCGGCGTGCAGACATGCAACCAAGTGGATCTAAAGAGCCGCGCTCTGCTGCTGCAGGCTGGGGATCAATGCCATGGAAACAATGACATCGTCTGTGGTCTTGTGTGTGTGTGTGTGATGCAGTGGTGCAGTCTTGAGAGGTCATTGGGGGAAGGTCGTCTGCGTCTGGCTCATAAGCACACTGCCCTGCTGACCGAAGATGTCTCGGCAACCCTACGAAATTGCCATCTAGATTGGCTTTACGTGAAATGAAGAAGGGATTGTGTATTGTAGTGGTTGTTTATTTATTTTGTTCGCTTGGTACTGTCGTGTGAATGTCGGCACACTGCACACGCAACTTATTGGAATTGGTATGTGTTTAAACTTGACATTCTTGCCATTGGGTTGTTTTCAGAAACAACAGTCGGCATTTGAGAACACCATCACAGCAATAAGAAGGCATACTTTGAATTTAGCTTTTCAGGTAGGAAATTAAAAGGAAAGGTTCTGACCTATGGGTCACTTTCATAAAATGACCAAAATGAGCGTTTACTAAAATAATACACTTACTATCAAGAAAATTTTGTATAATTAATAATGAGATTCTTGTAGTTTGGTTGGTAGAGCATTGCTTCATATTAGCTCACCAATAATTAGGCCCAATCCCAATTGTATTTTCGTCCCCCTACCCTTTTCCCTTGGCCCTTGAAACAGAGTGTGAAGGGGAAGGGCTTCAAAATTTACTCCTAAGAAATGGGACAGCTCTACAACACATGCACATGTCATCATATGTCAACGCGATCTCTCACTTCATATGAGATTGAAGATCGCGACTGCCGTAGTTATTCCAGGTTGCGTTATTTTTTGGTATTTATGTTTAGGAAATCATATCGATATAATGTGGCATTAAGCTCGTAACTACTGTGCATTTACACCGTGGCCATCTATGTAAACACACGACACTAAAAACACCAGACACTGTAAAAAGGTCATTTCCAGCCACTAGACTTTTCTGATAGGGTATTCGAGTGTCAGATGTGAAAGTATGTTGTGGTACTGCTAAGGAGGATTTATTATTAGGGATTATAGATAGCGTTAGTGAAATTTTGTTTTTTATTTTAGCGTTTTTATTTTATTTGTTGTCAAAATTCGTAATAATGACAAAAAATACTATTTTGTGCATCTCCTTACTGCCGTGTGCAACCATGCTGCCGTTGTAGATGGTGTATTCTGGGAAATTTTCATACTCCTTGGTTTCGAGTGTGCTCCTGAAAAATCTCTGTTTCAAGGGTGATCTAGCACTTCCCTTTAGCCCTACACTTTCAAGCTGAAGAGAATTGCGAAACCCCTACCCCTTCACGTAAACGCGCAAAACAAGGGTAGGGGTAAGGGGAGGGGCTAAGGGATAGAATTGGGATTGGGCCTTAGTTTGATCCCAGGGAACAGGTGTACAGATACATTTTTTTACATTGAATAGACTTTAAATCATTTTCAATCGCCTCTGTCAAATGCACAAATGTAAAGTTTGTGAACTGGAAATAGAAAAAAGGAGTAGGTAAGGGACTGACTAAAAACTCCACATATTGGACTTAAACAAATTTGCATTTTCATTTGTAAAGCCCGTCATATGTAATTTCATGACACCTGTGACACATTATCTTTATGCCTGCCAGCAAACTTTTAAACGTAATTAGAGGTCATGATAAGCTGCCTTCATGGCCAATCTTTTTTTTTTTTTGGTTGTTGGTTATTTGAAGCCACAATTTATTGTAATTTAATGTAATTAGAATACAGTAAGACGTTACTGTATTTTAATTACATTTTTGGGGAATGCAGTAATGTAACAAATGACTTTCAATTTGTGTAATTTGATTACAGTTACTAAAGTTAATGTGATTGCGTTACTTGCATTACAAATATAGTTTATAGAAGAAAAAAAGTTTCTTTTACATCACATTTTTCGCTGCAACGTCAGTGAATAAACATGCGCTTTTAAATTACTAGAGAACATGAGCTGAAATAGCTGCTGATGAGAGTGTTCACTTCTTCAAGTGGAAATACAGACATTACTTTGATTTCATTGAGCGCAAAAACAAAAATATTGCTGTGAAATGCAGTCTACTGTATGTCCAGCCTCTAAAGAAATTCGACTGCTTTTAACTCGACCAGCACTTTTTTCAAGCACTTGAACGGAAAGAATTCTACGACAATACTTGTCACCAAGGAGGGCAAATATTGTCCCCAAAAAACATGGCCGTCTAACTCAGCCTAAAGCGGCTAAATTGTATTTTGTGCAGGATGGGGAGTGAAGGTATCTTCTGAATGTGAAGAGAAGCGTAGCTGCTTATGAGGCCGTTCGCATATCACGTCTTTTGTGCACACAAGTTTGTTACTTCCAATGGAGGCGCGTGGCTTGTGCATATTGGGAGCTTGCATTTTCCAGGGACACCAATTGAAAACTACGAGTCACGCGACAAGAACAGACCGATCTACTTCATACTTTGTATGGAGTATACACATTTTGGTAGACAAATTATCTCAGACAAACACAGATCACCTAAACACTGCAGTGTTTTTACACACTATGAATGTCAATGGTTGCAGGTATCCATCCAGTTCTTCTAAATGTCTTTTGTGTTAAGAAAAAAAAAAAAAAAAACACGTTTGGAACAAGTGAATGATGAGAGAATTTTTGGGCAGTGAAGTTTTGGGCAAACTATCTCTTTAAGTCTTTTGAATATGTCAAGCTGCTGTGATCAACCTATTATAATGTTTTTCAGTGAATATTAAATTACTGAAAGAGCTGTAGTTTATTTTGTATTTTATAGGTATATTTTATGTTTTAAAAGTAACTTTTGAGTACTTTTTACATGAAGCAATTAGTAATGTAATCAGATCACAATTTTCCAGTCAGTAATTGTAATCTATTACTTTTATAAAGTAACTTACCCAACACTGATCGTATGCCACTCGTGTGCAATTGTTTTAGGTCCCGTTTACACAAGTACATTTTCCTTTTAAAACATATAGGTTTTGATACATTTATGCCTCGCATCCACATTTCTCTTGCATCTTTAAACTGCAAAAACATAGCATTTCTAAAGGTGCAATGCTAGCTGAAGACTCCATTTTAGTTTGGAAACACAGGTGCTGCAGATGGACTGAAATGCAGAAACTAAGGTGCAAGTATAAACAATTGAATTCTGACTAATCTTCTAGATCAGGGGTCACCAATCTCGGTCCTGGAGGGCCGGTGTCCCTGCTGAGTTTAGCTCCAACTTGCCTCAACACACCTGCCTGGGTGTTTCAAGTGCACTTAGTAAGACCTTGATTAGCTTGTTCAGGTGTGTTTGATTAGGGTTGGAGCTAGGGCTGGGCGATATGGCAAAAAAAAAAAATCTCGATTTTTTTCATAAAGTTTGACCGATTCACGATTTCGATTTCGATTTTTTATTTATTTTTTTATTAATTTTTTTTTACTGTGTAACTACCTTACCAGCTTACCTTGTTCATTTAAATTTAAATAAATGCTGAAACTAGTTTTTTCATGCTCACTTGTAAAAGAAAAGCAATAGTGTGACTAAACGCGGTTATGGCACTCTCTCATATAGGGATGCTAAACATAGCTACAATAGAAGTCACAGCAGGTCATATGTTGTGCAGCTTTGGGCAAATTTTATTTGGAGAGAAAATGACCAAAATGTAACTTGAAGATTAAAAAGGATTGGAGGGGAAATAAATATTCAAATCTCTGTACATAACAGAAAAACAAACAATGATAATGCAACAATAGTTTATCTGTATTAGTGGCATGGCAGAAATATATATGTAGACAGGCCTTGTCAAAGTGAGCGGGCACTTTCACTAATAAAAAATATAGCACTTAAATTATTTCATAACAATCAATAAAATAACAGCGGTTTTATATCAAAAAATGGTAATGATATAAAATATACTACATTTTGATGGTAAAATATAACCATTTAAATGATTTTGTATTTAAATATTAAATAACGAATGCATCAAGTTAAATATAAAACGAATGAAACAACAGATAGCATATCAGGATATAAAGGACTATATTTAGCAGAATGCTGCTCTTTTTATCTTTGTAATTTTATAGTTTTATTTTTGTTATTTTAATTATTTTTTGTCTTCATAAATAACTAACGAGCTATAGACAAACTCCTGCTTGACGTTTTAGAAAATATTTGTGCGTAGCTCCACCACCCAGTATATATTAAAGATCACCGTGAAAAAAAAACCCCACAGAAACCTGTTACATATCTATATACATTTAAAGGTCTATCTTATATTTAACTGAATCGTATAATGGCCTATAGCTGAAATGTTGGAAATTGCTTTATTTTATAAAACATTTGTCGATACGTATTGATATTTTTTGGAGTAAAAACTGCCGACATTTAAGAATCCATATTTATTTTATTCATTCATTCATTTTACTTGTTTATTGGTGCACATATGGGTTATGATTTAATTCATACAGTACCTTGACAGCTACTGTGCCACTCCGTAATTCAAGCAAAAGTCCAAATTAAAGAAAGATTTGACTTTCTGCGGTGACCGACATTTACAACACGCCATAACCGTCCTTCAGGTGGAGCGCGGGTCCCCGTCTCGCAGCTCGCGCGGGAGAGACAGACGGCTGCGGGACGCGAACAACAGCACGACGCGCATGGAATCATTCGCGAAGCTGGCTGGCTGACTGCGGGGCGCTTGTTGCTCTAGCGGGAAAATGTCCCGGTGTTCCCAAAGGCCGGTCCGCCCTGGCGCGCTTCCGCTACCAGCTGTGGCAGCACATCAACAGAGCCGCGACGTCAACACACAGAATCAGCACAATTCAGCACGGTTGTCTAACAGTTTAGAACGGTTTGGCACAATAGTGGAAAAGCGGCTTTAATATTTTTATTAAAAAACCGCGATTCCTCGATTTTGTAAAAAATAAAATCGTCTTAAAACGTAAATTCGAATTAATCGAAAAAATCGGAAAAACCGCCCAGCCCTAGTTGGAGCTAAAATCTTCAGGACACTGGCCCTCCAGGAACAAGTTTGGTGACCCTTGTTCTAGATTATTGCGTATCGTTTTCTGATTTTCAAGCCCCACTCATATGAACATTACCAAAACCAGTAGACAGCAAAATATGTGTATGTCCAGTGAGCTTGAAAGTTTACGTATCGTTTGTTTTATGCTGTATTGCATAGATGGGAATCATTTTTCCGAAGCGCAGTCAAAAAGGCATTATGTACGATAAGTGTCTTCATTCTAAAATTCTGTTTTTAAACAAAAACACCAAGGGCTGTGGCCAACCTTTAATAGGAGATCTTATAAATGGTCAAATTAAATTGAAATGCATATTGAACAGTAAAATATCCTGATATTAACAGTATTATATAAACTATAATATGAACATCTATTAAATTAAAATATTTTAAATGTCCACCAGAACTACCAACATACACTCTAAAAGAAACTGCTAGCGCTAACAAATATTTTAAGATGATTAATTAATTACTAATTGATGTTCAATATAGATTTACTCTATATCTGCCCAAATGACATGGTTAATACAGGTACTAAACTATTCATAGTTTATGTTTGTACAGGTGGTGATTTGGGCATTTAAATGCCTTCTGTAGTGTTAGTTCATGATTTGTTCATGACACAATGTTTCTCCTATTTTCAAAAGACATTTATCTCAGCACTCTTGAACACACACCTTCTCTGAACTAGTGTTGCGTTAAGCCCAAAGTTTACTTTGTTTGTATTTCGAAAGTCTACCAAACACATACTCCCTTTGATAACGTGTGAAAACAGGCACTCGACACATTTTTCTTTTTTTGTCTAGTGTACTCCAGTACTTTTTTTGCTGTTGGTTTTCTTCTTTGTCCTTTTATTTTTCAACTGTGAAACATTGCATGACCTGCATGCACTTTTGTGTTCCCTTGGCTGAAAGAAGAGGATTGGCTTGCTGAATTTGTCCCACAGACTGCCAGTTGAATAGCTGTGGACTAGATGAAGTTGACTTAAAATTGTTTTTGTACCAAATCTTATTTCGACATTAATTGATTGTTGTTGTTACTTATTAACGTGTATTTGCATTGTCTGCAGGGTCAGTAATCAAGAAGAAATTAAAGTAAAAAACTTTGCTGTGGTGCCCCAACACGTAGTGGCTCATCTTTAGTTTTTTCTGTATGTAAGTTTTAGACTTATAAAACACCATAATATGTTGCAATATGCTGATATTTAAGAAATGCAAAGTGAACATACTTGTTAATATGAAAAACAATGCTAAAGTCAGATATTCTGCTTCGTAAATGCCCATTACGTACCTAATTATCTGTCTTTGTTTTGGTCATTTAACCCGCCCAATGCTAGTTTTTGCCAATTATATTTCAGCACCACAGGTTGCCTTTGTGGAAAACAGCATATTTCATTCGTTCAGTCAGAAAGGCTCTTAAAGTATATGTCTGCGACAGAAATGCAACCTCCGGTGGACAGTCGCAGACCCTGAAATGAGACGCAGATTCAGAGTTCCACATGAGGTGGTTATTAATTAGCAAATAATATAAATATTACGATGTAAACATTATGTGAGCAGGTTACATTGTAACCCCGTGTCAAAACACGCTATGTGACAAGATACGCATTTGGCTGTTTGCCCCAGACCCAACACGATAGAAATTTAAATACAGCCATTCAGAAGAACACAATAGTGCACTTACTGCACTCCAACGAAATGGTAAAGTTTATAATACATATTAAACCTTATTAAATGTAGATGCTCTGATATTTGATGCCTTGCAATGAGTCACAGTTCTAGAGTTCAATTTCAAATGGTTTATTTTATTTTCAAGATCTGAAGGGAACTATCTGCTGCTGCTTTCAGTAATATGGCAATAAATGTTATGTAAAATGGCATTTAAACTCGCATCATTAGCATTTATCACTGAATAAAGCAAGAAATAGGAGCTGTTTTTAAAATATAAATTTCAGGTGTTGATTAGGACAAAAACTCATTTTAATGTGGAGAATATTCCTTCTATCGCCTGCCATTGCTTTATTTTGGAACACGATTTAAATCAGCCTTTAGGCTCGATAGTCAGGCACACTCCTGTTGGTGTCGTCAATCTGGCAACCTGCGCTTGCATGTGTTTTGAACCAAGAGTGCAATATCTAGTTCAACCACTGGGTGTCAAACTTACATTCTGCGCCTTTAAAGGTAAATTACTTTACTAAATCATTTTTGATAGACAATGTTTTGCTATAGCTAACCACTCTGCATTCTGTCAGAACATAATGCCTGCTGGCTGGCCTAGTTGTTTAGCTTAGTTGATACTCAACCTAAATTCTCAATTAAATGCTGTTATACATATACATTTTAATTTGTTAAAGCATTTAAAATGGCTGCCCAGTGGAATCCTATGTATACTCAACCCAGCAGGCAGACCAAATCAAAGGCACTTTAAGGCAAGCCTTCAAGGTCAGCAAAAAAAAAAGACTTTATTGCAGTTAGCTGCAAGGTATGTGACGGGTGGTTGTTTTTTTTTTTTTTTTTTTGAATAGATGTCAAGGATAATTAAACTGAAATCGGTTGCTTTTTGGGGAAAAGGTATCAGTTTATGAATTCACGACCTATTTGCTAGTTGTCAATATCTCTGCCATTAAACATTCATTTTGGATTCATTCTTTTTGGAGGGGAAATTCTTTTTGTGAGATTTTTGGAGGGAACAAATGTTTTATCAGATTAAACACAATTTTTGACATTGAGATTATGGTATATGCAGAATCCACAAACAGTGATTGACAGTCACACTTCTCAGAAATCTGTAGATAGCAAAGCTTTAATGTGCTTGGTTATGAAGGCACACATGAATCAAGATGACCCTAACACTGTCTCAAGTAGTAGAGCAACAGAGGTTGGTGTCTTCCTTTATTAACACCTTGAACTACAAGTTCATAGCACATATGCCCAAATTGCTCCAGGGGCGATGTCCATGTGACAAGTTCACGGAAGCATTGTGTGAAAGTTCAGGAAATATAATGAGCCTGACCTTTGGCCCTAGTTTGCTTGTAGCAATTAACAAAAACGAGAAAAAAAGCTCATATCAATTTGGTTGCAAGCACTGACGAGACATCATTACGAATTTTACTTGGTTTCGTGGTGTGGATAGCTGCTTTCTTGTATTGAGGTGTTGCATCACACGATTTAAAGTAGGTCAGCTCCCCCACCCATCCACCCCCCCATCAAACCAGTTAACAATGTGTCGACTTCCCCCACATCTGTTTGATGGTAGCTGTTTGCATCCTGGGGCTAATTACCACTGCCGTGTTAGTCCCTCTGCACTGATGGTTCCTGGGTTTCAACAGATGGACCCTGATGCGGCGATGCACCGGGGGGCACAAAGAACCTAAGAGAGGACTGCCATCCTCTCATCCTCCACGGCACAACCTGTTTGTCCCTACGGATAGGGATACATCCAATTGCAGCTTTTTCTCAGGGGGATTGTTTCTTGACCTGGTCATCTCTTCCTCTTCTCTGCCAGGATCTTGGCCTTTGTTATTATACCCAAAGCCAATTAGAGGCATCATCTCGGCAGTAAGACAACATGAGCCATGCCAGCCAAAGATACAGCAGTACACTGCTGAGTGGTCATGAACTCACAGATCCCACCTCAAAATCATACTCAATGAGCAACAACTGTTTTAAACAATGTTTTGGACTGTGGATGGCCTTAAGTGCCCTTCTGAGTGGTAAAGAACAGCATCCAAATGTGTTTTTTGAAAATGGATGTGTAAAAAAAAAGCCTTATTCACTATAATTCACTAGAATTTTATTCAAAATAAAACAAACCTGCTTCAATGTATTGGCTTGTTAACATGGACTTCAAGAACTGTGGTGTTTGCTTAACGCCCCATTCACACGAGGCTTCAACTTCAACGCTTGACAGAGGGTGTGTCTGAAGTTGGGGCTGACGCGATCGTAATAGCAGTGTCAGCCAATGAAATCAGTCAGCAATAGGCCACTGTTGGAGCTGGTGTATTTGCATACAGCGATCGGATTGGCTGACGCTTCCGTCGGCGCTTGAAAAGTTGAGCATGTCCCAACTTCTGCAGCGAGCAACGCCTCTGAAGCGGCGCCGACGGATCCACAATGCAGTTCGGCAACGCCTGACGTCACCCATTCAAAGTGAATGGGAAGCGTTGAAGCTGACGCCCCGTGTGAATGGGGCATAACTCTGTACTGTATGAGTAGTACTATAGTAGTGTAGTAGTAGTACTATTGTAAGTTTTATAAATGAAACCTGAACAAACTGCATTCACCATGTTATTACTGTCTTTGCCAAGTGACCTACAAGTGTCTGTGAAACTTCTAACTACCATCTAGACCAGGGATGGGCAAACTCGGTCCTGGAGGGCCGGTGTCCTGAACAGTTTTGCTCCAACACTATTCAAACACACCTGAACATGCTAATCAGTGTCTTCACGATCACTAGAAATCTATAAGCAGGTGTGTTTGATTAGAGTTGGAGCTAAACTGTGCAGGACATCGGCCCTCCAGGACCGAGTCTGCCCACCCCTGATCTAGACTGTTGATGAGTCTAGAACTACCATCTAGACTGTTGATGAGTCTAGAACAGTGGTGGGCAAACTTTTAAGACCCGAGGGCCACATTAAGTTTTGCAAACCAAGTGAAGGGCCACATGTCAAATCCTTCGAAAAAAAAACTTTTATTTATAGTGGCAGTATGCATATGGAACGTGTAATATCGGACAGAAACGTGTCACATTAACACACATTTTTTTAATAGTTATTATTGAGTCATATTTACAAGTCAAATTAATTTGCACTGCTATTTACTGTATATTTACTTATCAATCATCATAAAACTAAAATAAATAAAATAATCCCTTATAAAATATAATAATAAAAATGTAATATTTTTTACAGTGGAGAATAGAAAAGATATTGTCTGATAGAAAAAATCTCATATTCACACATTAAAAATAATTTGAATGTTTGCGTGAAAAATGCCATGTTAATCTTTAAAAACAGCAATACTTTCTTGGCATATTATACCGCTTTCTGTACGATATTGGTGAAGAAGTATTTTGTTGTCCATTCTTCCTTAAACACACGACATTCAGAGTCATTTTTTCTTTTTGCCTGACTCATTTTCAGTCATTAACAGTCGAGTGCATTTTAATATCCGAGAGTGTGTTTTTTACTGGTTGCGCTATCTGTACCACGTGCAATACTGCCATCAAATGCCGTTCACTTGTATTGCATCATTAATTTACTAATTCTGAAACAAACAGTTACTCAGAAGCAGCCTTTTAAAAACTCCCTTGCGGGCCGGATGAAAGAGTTAAGCGGGCCGCATATGGCCCACGGGCCGTAGTTTGCATACCTCTGGTCTAGAACTACCATCTAGACCAGCGGTTCCCAACAGGGGGAACCCGGCCGACAAGGGGGCCTCATCGAGCTCTGTGGGGGGTCACATCATATTTTTTTAAAAATTTTACCAATGGACAATTAGGAGAATCATTACGATCATTCATTTTATCCCCTGGCTGACTAGAAAATTGACAACTTTGTAATTCGTCCTCCACAAAAAAGATCGAGTCTCACTGATTCGCCTTCAGCAGGTAATGGTCATGACCCAAGTATACTGGACCCAGGTGAGGAAGCTCTAACATTTCGGGTCACAGTGCTAGCAATATTGAAAACACGGAATGCAGGAAATACTGAGATAGTTACCTGAACTATGGTCCCAGACCCAGCCACAGTGTATTATCTGCACCAGAGTTCTTGCTAACGAATGCGTGAGGCCGTCCAAATTAATAAGATATTTGCAGACGACTCATCCCCAATACCGCAACAAGCTCAGAGCATTTTTTAGCGCAAGGCAAAAGAATTGACACACACCCAAAATAAGATAAGGGACATCACAGCTACTGAAACTTTTGGCAACTAATATATATGGCCAATTTAAATGCAAAGGCTTACGTTTTTCTGTTACAAATGGTCTTTGTTTACATTAGGCTATTATTTGTGCATAAACATGTCTAGATATAGTAATAAACATACCGTACATATTTTTTGTCATCCTTACTGCAAACTTAGATGAGCGATAATATCATTAAATGTTGAGGGGCGCTTACAATATTTTCCAGGGGAAAAGGAGGTCTCAGGCAAAAAATGGTTGGGAACCACTGATCTAGACTGTTGATGAGTCTAGAACTACCAAGGTGGTCATTTTGTTTTTTTGTGGAATATTTCTTTTGGAAACAGAACCCGTATAACTTAAGTACACTGACTTGTAATTTATTCCAGCGTTGCTATTTTATGAAAATGACACAAAACAGAAGAGTTCTGTGTATTTCTAACTTGAATGGCAATAATGGTCAAATTGACCGCACACATAATTTGCCATGTTATTTCAGCGGAGGCCATTTTTTCAGCCATGTTCATAAAGGTTTTTAAAGTGCATTTAAATGCATTTCTGTGGTGTTTTTATTAGTTAATATTTCCTATGGAGTGGCACAGTGGCTCAGTGGTTAGCCTCACAGCAAGAAGGACGCAGGTTTGAGCCACAACTAGGCCAGTTGGCATTTCTGTGTGGAGTTTGCATGTTCTTCCTGTGTTCGCGTGGGTTTTTCTCTGTGTCCAGTTTCCCCCACTGTCCAAAAACATGCCTTATAAATTAATTGGATTAACTAAATTGGCCTTAGAGTATGTGAGTATGTGTGAATGTATGGGTGTTTCCCAGCATTGGGTTGTGGCTGGAAGGGCATCCGCTGCGTAAAGGCTAATTTATACTTCTGCATCAAGCGCACACATATGGTCCGGCGCAACCTTTGCGTGGTCGCATAGCCCTCGCCGTGGCTGCCGCCGACGCGCACCTCTTAAAAAATATGACTACACGTCGCAACAACATGCAGGGCAAGCTGTGTGATTGGTCGGCTTGGTAGCTGTGACCAGTGTGGGCAGGACCAAGAGCCGTGCGACCCAGTTGGAGCGAGTGTTTACAAGTGTGTCCATCTAGAAGGAGCTCTAGATGGAAACTGTTTTGTGTTTACCTTATGATTAATGTTGTTACACGTTCGCCGGTTCCCGCCTCCTAATGAGTGAGTTTTAGCTACTTGTACATTAAAGTAGCGTTCAGAAAAACCAAAACACCTATGAAAGAAACTTGACACAGAGAAACATAAAACTTAATGCCAGTGTTATTGCAAAGCAACACAAATAGCACACAGAAGTATAAATGCAAGACTACGCACAAGGCAGGCGCCGTGGGTCATGGCGATCACTTGATGCAGATCTAAAAACCAGCCTTAAGACATACAGTGTGCCAGAATAGTTGGCAGTTCATTCCACTGCGGCGACCTCTGATAAATAAGGTACCAAGCCAAAGGAAAATTAATGAGTTAATTATTTCTTACGTATTGTTTTTATTTTACAAAGAATCTAGTAGTGGTATATTGATCTGTTTTGAATTTGAACCTGTAATTAACTAAATGAGTTGCTATTATAGCTATTTTTATCAATACATATCCTAACATAGGTCCATTTAACCATGAATTTTCATTGCAGTGGAGGCTGCTCCTATTGAAAAAATATTAACATTTCCACATTTGTTGACATTTAGACTTTGAAAAGCAATATTTTCACTGCAATGAAAAACTACACTCTCATCTGCCAGACATAAAGCACACACCTTACACAGTTAAATATTACAGAAAAGATCAGAAAATTTAATAACAGACATTCAAAGCTTCTTTTTAAAACCTCAACCGAATCTTCAAGTGAAGTTTATTTATAAACTAATTTCGGGAGGAGCAGGCGCTTATAATTGATAACAGCTGGTCCTCATTAGCTAACGCAGTATTCACCAATCAGACGATTCCTAGACCACTATAAATAACCAGAGTATCTTCCATTAACGATCTTCGTCTTGAAGAATCCCCCCTTCCACCCCTACTCCTCCCATTTTCTTGACAGGGCAACACGGAGGCCTAATGGTTAGCATCATTACCTCACAGCAAGAATGTCACTAGCTCAGGTCTCTACTGGCCAAGTCGGCATTTCTGTGTGGAGTTTGCACGTTCTCCCCGTGTTTGCGTGGGTTTTCCCCGGGTTCTCCGGTTTCCTCCCACAGACCAAAAACATGCACCATAAGTAAACTGACAAAACTAAATTGACATTACAAACAGCAGTGAATTTAATTGTACACTCCATAGCTGATTCATAACCCTCTTTTACCATTATCAACAGGGGGTGTTATCGAGACCTACCTGAACTCTGACTCCCCTCTCGCCCTGCAAAGGGAGGGAGCCCCGGGCTCGAGGATCTCTTGAGCTCAGGGCTCTCTCCTGGGACAGCATGCCAAACACACTTTATATTCAATCATCGGCAAGGGCGAACTCGTGAAATGTAAATTTAACCTGACAAAAATCTATCTAGTCTAAAAGTTCTTGTATGAACAGTGAGAATGACCGCTATGGCCATTATACTGTAGTGGTTATAGAATTCTGGTAATTCTTGATGTAAAGGTGTGCTCCACACAATGGTTCTACTTATGCTCACATTTTGTAACTTAAATTTTTTTAATACCCACTGATGTAAACAGTTAATTACCAGTGCACAGGACACAGCAAAAGCAAGGAGATGCCATAGTCCGATTTTAAAGCCACTAGTTTTTTTGACATTGACTTGGTGTGTCACAGCAGGCATATTCAGACACAGGGTTTGTATGATTCAACTCATCAGCTTGTTAGTGAGGACCTTAAGATCTGAAATAGTTATGTCAGATGAGTGAGACATCCAAAATGTGTACCGTTGGCGGTTCTCCAGGAGTAGGTTCGGGAAGCACTGCTTGATTTTAAAACTCATTAAGAAAATTGAAAGTGAAATGTATAAATATTTATACATCTGTGAAACTAATGTATACTCCACATTTTTACACATAGGTGATGCAAACAGATAGCGGTGTGATGGTGTGACCACAATACTGTGTTCTTGTGCAATACCTTAAAAAACTGCTGAAAGCTGAGGTGACTGATAAAAAAAGCGAGATATTATTCTTTGCCCTTAAAGTCTGTAAGCTGAGTTTTACTGGACAACTCTAGATTCAGCACTGTTTGACCATGATATTTATAATACCAGATAGAGCAGTTCAAGTGCTTCTAAAGATATATGAAGTTTTACGATATACGAGTTGTAAGTTTGCTTTAGTTTGTATTAATTATTGGTTTATTAGAATTGGATTGCAAAACATATACAGTTGAAGTCAGAATTATTAGCCCCCCTCAATTATTAGCCAGCCTGTTTATTTTTTTCCCCAATTTTTGTTTAACGGAGAGAAGATTTTTTTTCAACACATTTCTAAACATAGTTTTAATAACTTATCTCTGATAACTGTTTTATTTTATCTTTGCCATAAAGACAGTAAATAATATTTTACTAGATATTTTTCAAGACACTTCTATACAGCTTAAAGTGACATTTAAAGACTTAACTAGGTTAATTAGGTTAACTAGGCAGGTTAGGGTAATTAGGCAAGTTATTGTATAAGGATGGTTTGTCTTGATGATTTGCCTAAAGGGGCTAATCATTTTGTCCTTAAAATGGTGTTTAAAAAATTAAAAACTGCTTTTATTCTTGTCGAAATAAAACAAATAAGACTTTCTCCAGAAGAAAAAATATTATCAGACATACTGTGAAAATTTGTTTGCTCTGTTAAACATCATTTGGGAAATATTTAAAAAAGAGAAAAAAATTCAAAGGGGGGCTAATAATTCTGACTTCAACTGTAAATGTAAAGATTCTCACTGCAAATAGCAAGTCAGGGGATGAGGAGTGGTATTTGTCAAAAATAAATATATATATATATATATATATATATATATATATATATATATATATATATATATATATATATATATATATATATATATATATATATATATATATATATATATATATATATATATATACATACACTACCGGTAAAAAGTTTGGGGTCAATAGGATTTTTAAAGGTTTTAAAATAAACTTATCCTGCTCACCAAGGCTGCATTTATTTAATCAAAAATACAGTCAAATAGTAAAATTGTGAAATGTTATTGCACTATAAAATAACTGTTCAAAAGTAGTTTATAATTTAATTTAATCATTTATTCCAATGATTTTAAAGATGAATTTTCAGCCTCATTACTCCAGTTTTCAGTCACAATCCTTCAGAAATCACTCCAAACTTTTGACAGGTAGTATATATATTGTGTATTTATATATAAATATATATTGTGACTTGGATGGTGATGCTTGTATAGTGAGGGGTTGTTTATAATTGTCAAATTAAATGTGGAAAACAAGCAATGGCATGCATTAGCCAAAGACATTCATTTGCATGTGTATATAGTTCAGCAATTATTAGTAAAAGGCACAGGTTAAATACAAGAACATACTAAAGCTCGCCAACAGAGTAACTCACAGATTTTCAACATTTTTAACTCTTTAACTGCCCCAAGAATAAAAAATGTTTGCATTGTATTTCTCCTTATGTCGCTAGTTAACACACTCAATGCTTTTTTTATCAACACATCTCGTAATTTCTAAAATATCAACCTCTACGAAATGGTTGATATGTCAATTTATGGTAAAAGTACCGTATGTATATGTAATTAATACATATACTATGATAATCAGAAAATATGAAGTGAAAGAGCAATTTATTTAAAAACTTAATCAAAATAAAACATTTTTGAATACTAAATCATCTTTATTTTTGGAAGTATGCCATAAAATATTTCAGATTCACATTTAACATGCTTTCTTGTTGTTGTTTTTGACAATAATACCAAAATCAAGTGTAGTAGTGCAGCAGGATTATGTTTATTTGATTTTTTTGTAAACCAACAATGCTGTGTGTGTAAACCATTATTTAAAACAGTCATTATTTCATTTATTCATTTTCTTTTCGCCTTAGTCCCTTTATTAATCATGGGTCGCCACACAGCGGAATGAACCGCCCAGTCAGTATTTCAAATATGGTCAACCATCTGGTAGAGCAGGCAGTTAACAGGCTTAAAAATGGGCTACATTTAGTCTCTTTTAAAAATGTAATATCTATAGAATATGCATAATAATAGGAACAAGCACGTGATTGGTTTTATTACAGAAGTTTTGCTTTGAGACTGTAGAGAATGATTCATTTATTGGTAAAAAATGTTAAAGTTGGTTTTATTTTAGTGTACATATTCCGTTAAAGAACTAGTAATACATACTGCCAACATACTAAAACAGCACTAACAGATCAGCAAGAAGCTAATTAAAGCTAAATATGCTAATTTAAAGATTAGCATATCATCTTAACTCAACTGGTACATTTAGCTGATGAAGATATAATATATAAATATAGAAATTTTACCCATTTGGAGTACATAAAGACAGATGAAATGGGCTAATAACTATACCATGTAAGCCTAACGTGTTATAGACATTCCTGCAACACAGGTTCATTCCGATTATGTACCCCTATATACATTTCTGGAGAGAGCAAAATACGTCCCAGGAGCTACGTTTTTTTTTTTTGCAGTTTTTATTTTCGCAAGTCCACCAGAGGTCGCTGTTTATGCTTTTTCAGATCTCAAATTTATCTGGCGAGTGCCATTCGTGCCTGCTGTTCTCACGTAAATTCACCAGAGGCTGCTGTCGACTGACTGATTTACTGACTGACCAACTAACCAATCCCCCCACCCTCCCCCTTCCCTAAACCCAACCAATAGTATTTTACAAAGCACCGAATGACTCGCCCACCACCTTTCCTAAACCCAACCGCAGTGTTTTGAAAAGCAACTCGAACGGAGCGGACTCGAACCCCATTGTCGCGGTCAACTTCGCACTGCATCTCAAGTCCACCGACATATGTATCGAGCTACCTGACAAACTGGTTACAGCGGAAACTCTGTCCAATCCAGAGGTCAGCGCTCAGCTGGTAAGCACAAAAAGGAATGGCGTCATTCCGCCCCATATCGTTCGTTTTAAAGATGAAATGCAGCCATGAGTAGCTCTGGCTACATAATTCACCATCTCCAGAAACGTACATATAGGGCTACTTTTTCAGAATGAGGCTATGTTGCATTCATAAGTAAACGTTAGCTTTTTTGCATTCTCTAGATTTTCCTTAATGTGCACAATATCCTATGCAGATTTGGGCATAGTAACAAAAATGGGCTTATAGTAACAAAAATGATTTGCTCACATGGACGAACACATGCATTAGTTTTCTGTGTAGACACAGTTTTATTAAATTACCAGTCATTGATTCTGTATTACCATTCTTTTATTTATAGTAAACTCTTTTTCTTTGGGTGCACATACTTCTGTTTTTAATGTTGATTACACATCATGTGATAATAAACACTGACAAATTTCACATTATTAAAATTAACAAAAAAATCGATTAATTAATTATTCATTAAAGTGATGATTAATCATGGCAATATATGCACATTGACGTCCCTACTTCAAACGGAAAAAATCCAAAAAGGGAAAATCCCCAGATAATCGACTGTTTGGTTGATCGACGACTAACTTCCTTGCACATTCCGAGCTTAAAAGATTATCCCAATATATGTTTTACAGCAGCAAAAAGACAGATTTCACCATGTAGAGTGAAGATAGTCCTCCACATGAAGTGAAAGCACAGCCATTTGACCATTTCTAGCATCACACACACAAGCCTGCATCTTTCCAGAAGCCTCTTCAGGGGCAGCACTGATTCTCTCTCTTTCTCTCTCTCTCTCTCTGGCTGAGCTGAGCTGAGTGTTGCATCATGATGTGCTGAATTATTGAGAGGCTGTTCGGCCACTGGTCTGGGATCAGCTCTCCCTTGTCTCTTTGCGGGCTGCGGTTGCTCTGGACCTCTTTGAAGCGGCTGAACTCTTCACCTCGTGTCTAAGCGGGTCATCCTTTCTGTCGGGCCAAAGGAGACGTAGTGCAGAATGACAACCTCGTTCTCTATCTTCTTCCACCTCCGTCTCACCCTCGCTGCTTCTTTCTTCCTCTTCATCTCTAGATCTTCTGTCTCTGCGTCTGCTCCTTTGTTTACATACCGCACGCGTTGTCAATGAAAGACAATACTTATTTATTTAGTTTTAAAAATGCATATTATATGTAGGCAGATATTTATGTGAAGCTGCATATACATTAGGGATGTCAATCGGTTAAAATATTTAATTGCATGAGTTAACGTGACTAATCAGAAATTAATGTGCACATTTTATCTGTTCTAAATGTAAAATGTATATAATCTTACATTTTGAAACTGCATAACAACAACATCAGGGACTTTTATGTGCACACAATGAAAAAAAAAACTGAAATATAACATTGTTTGATAGGGATGCACCAGTTGGAGACAGGTCGGGACTGCAGACAGGCCAGTCAAGTAATAATAATTTTAAATTTAATTTCAATAATTTTCTCAAATATTTGTTGGCAAACAAATATAAAATGTTTTGATAGGGATGCACCAATTGGAGACAGGTCGGGACTGCAGGCAGGCCACTCAAGTAATAATAATTTCAAATGTAATTTTAATAATTTTCTCAAATATTTGTTGGCAAACAAATATAAAATGTTTTGATAGGGATGCACCAATTGGAGACAGGTCGGGACTGCAGACAGGCCAGTCAAGTTATAATAATTTTAAATTTAATTTCAATAATTTTCTCACATATTTGTTGGCAAACAAATATAACATTGTTTGAAAGGGATGCACCAATTGAAGACAGGTCGGGACTGCAGGCAGGCCAGTCAAGTAATAATAATTTCAAATTTAATTTCAAGTATTTTCTCACATATTTGTTAGCAAACTGGCTATTCTCTGCCCATCTTTGCTCCTAAAGGATGCTAAAAGACCTAAAGGACCTGTTTTGGATGCTGCTTTTGCACCAAATCATAAATGCAATCACCTGTTGACATCACCCGTTTTAAATCACATCATTGTTTATCCAATTTACCTTATTATTACTAACTCTAAACAACTCCTGTCCCAACTTTTTTGAAATGTGATGAACACATTAAATAATGTTTGTTGTATTGCCTGCAAAGAAAGTCAAAGTAAATTTAGAAATCACAAAGTTTTTACTGAATTGGGGTTGTATATGTGTATGTGTGTGTGTATATACAGTATATATTATGTGTTTTCTGTTTATGATTGAGACCAATAGCTTAGAAATAAGTTCAAATACATTTAATTTACTTAGAAATATTTACAAATATTAATAATAAACGTATTATAATCGCATTTGACATCATTATAAAATGTTGGCAGTAGATAGACATTGTAACCAATTTTCTTTTTTATCTTTATTTACTCTCTCATGTCTCTGCTTCCCCCTCCTTTTCCCTATTTGCATTTCTTCTGTGTGCATCGATTCCCTTTCTTCCTCTTTGTCTCTATGTCTCACCTTCAATTTCATATTCTCAGGCTACTGTACGGTGCATCAAAGTGCATGTGACAAGTAGGGTTTGCATGTGTTGAATGACTAATGCACTGAGGCTGTCAGATTGTTTAGTATGCCAAACGGATGCGGTGGGAACGATGGTTGATTCATGCCTTTATTGTCTAAATGAGGGTGATGAAGTTTGCTACGCATGCCTTTGTCACCAACCTTCATCTGCTTTTTATGTCGCCTCTGAGACGTTTGACGTAGAAATACTGGTGGGTGAATGCAGGCACATAAGATAATTATAGGTTGTTGATATGAAATCCTTTTGTCAAGTTGGCATGTAGTGTGGTGTGACATGATATACGCGGTCTGTAACTATTTTTAGCAGATTTTTCCTAATTTTCCCTTTTTCATAATTGTATAGATATTTTTTGTCAAAATATTAATTCATTAATTTTGCTAAAATATTGTGATTGACAGAAGTAAGAAATTATTTTTAATATATGATTGTCCTTGCACACAAGTTTATATTTGTATTTTTGTTTACCTTTGTGCTGAGCAAGTCTTAGCAGGTATTTATATAGGTAATGTTTCAAAAATGAAGCATAATTAAAATCAACCTTAAATCTAAAATGTGGTATGACGGACCCATGTCCTCTGCACTGACTTTCAGAGTTGAAAGACTGTAATAATTTGCCCCTTTCCCTCCTTTTATTGTCAAAAACATAAAATCACTGTAAAAATTTACATGGATGTTCTTAAACAAAACTTTCTTAAAGGTGCCATGTATGAATATCTGAATATACCTTGTCATAGCTGAATAATAAGAGTTCAGTCCATGGAAATGACATTCTATGAGACTCAAACACTATTGTTTCCTTGTTGAGTGAAAAATTCAGGTGAAAACAGGGCAATTGGATCAAAATACAGACTCTGACGATCCACACGGGATCATTAACATGCATACCCCAGGCAGTGAGTTTGATTGGTCACAATGTTTATTAATGAGATTACAACAATGATCATTTTTCCCTGTTATTTAATGTTTTTTATCTAATTTTGTATTATATTTACAGTGTATGCGGGACTTTTTTTTTTTCAAACGAGGCATTTTAGAGCTCTCAGGAAATTCAAACAGGCATGGAGTATTTTATCAGAGCTTGTCATCAGAATGCTAATTTTGGGAAATGTGCATTATCCATTTATTCTGCACTCCCTGAAAAGGCATATGTTTTGGTTAACTGTATATTTTCCTAGTTTAATGTGTATATTGTGAAGTTTGCACGTATGTTTGTAATGAGACAACAAACACATGTATACTGCTGAATATATAAGCGTTTCATTTAGCGTTAAACGCTCGGCATGCTCATTTGTAAGAAAAAGAGAATGGGATTAAAACACACATTTCCTACACGAAAGCTTCTTTCAATGATATATATGCAAAGATGCAAAGGCAGATGAACAGTTATCTAAGAAGAAATGCAAATAGGGAAAAGGAGGGGGAAGCAGAGACATGAGAGAGTAAATAAAGATAAAAAAAGACTGCAAGCTATACATGTTTATACATGCACCGGCCACTTTAATAGGCACACCTTACTAGTAACGGCTTGGATCTCCTTTTGCCTTCAGAAATGCCCTAATCCTTCGTGGGATATATTTAACAAGGTACTGGAAATATTCCTCAGAGATTTTGGTCCATGTTGACATGATAGCATCACGCAGTTGCTGCAGATTTGTCAGCTGCACATCCATGATGCGAATCTCCTGTTCCACCACATCCCAAAGGTGCTCTATTGGATTGAGATCTGGTGACTGTGGAGACCATTTGAGTACAGTGAACTTATTGTCATGTTCAAGAAACCAGTCTGAGATGATTCGTGCTTTAAGCGTTATCATGCTGGAAGTAGCCATTAGAAGATGGGTACGCTGTGGTCGTAAAGGGATGGACATGGTCAGCATCAATACTCAAGTAGGCTGTGGCATTGACACGATTCTCAATTGGTATTAATGGGCCAAAGTGTGCCAAGAAAATATCCTCCACATCATTACAACACCACCAGCTTAAACTGTTGATACAAGGCAGGGTGGATCCATGCTTTCATGTTGTTGATGCCAAATTCTGACACTAATATCCAAATGTCGCAGCAGAAATATCAGACCAGGCAACATTTGTCCAATCTTCTATTGTCCAGTTTTGGTGAGCCTGTGCGAATTGTAGCCTCAGTTTTCTGTTCTTAGCTGAGAGGAGTGGCACCCGGTGTGGTCTTCTGCTGCTGTAGCCTATTCGCCTCAAGGTTTGACGTGTTGTGCATTCAGAAATGCTCGTCTGCATACCTCGGTTTTATCTTTATGGACCATTCTCTGTAAACCCTAGAGATGGTTGTGCATGAAAATCCCAGTAGATCAGCAGTTTCTGAAATACTCAGACCAGCCTGTCTGGCACCAACAATCATGCCACGTTCAAAGTCACTTAAATCACCTTTCTTCCCCTTTCTGATGCTGGGTTTTAACTGCAGCCAATCGTCTTGACCATGTCTACATGCCTAAAGGCATTGAGTTGCTGCCATGTGATTGGCTGATTAGAAATTTGCGTTAACGATCAGTTGGACAGGTGTACCTAATAAAGTGGTCAGTGAGTGTATCAGTTTTATTATATCAGTTTTATTTCTTCTAAACACTACTTGTGTCACTGTTTTGGTGTGCACTAGCTTATACTGTAGATATCCTATAGATATCCTTATAGATAAACTAACAATACTGATACTAACATCTAAAATACTTTATTTTATTTTCATGGGACCTATAAGTTTGAAGGAGATTCTCACAAAACAGGATTTTAATAAATCCTGAAAAAACTATATTTAACATTTGAAGTGGATCAAAACCTTTTATCAAAGTTGTCCTGAAACTGTTGATTTTTATCGTAGGACAATTTGAAATTGAAGAGAATCGTTCTGCAATTTGACAGCTGTCACGTTGCTTCTTAGAGATCTATGGCTCCGCGTTGCTTCTTTTGAAAGGGTTCACATTTCTCCAGGAATTGAAATCTTCAATTTCAGCATGGTGGCATCTCGGACGTGTCAATGTATGTGAATGTGGCATTAGATTAACATATCTATAGTCCCAGTAGCCCAAGGGCTAACCGCTGAGCCACAGCTTTGGCGTGTCTGTGCGCTCTGTTTGTTTTTGCTAGTGTAAGACTCCCAGAGCTCACAGGAGAGATTTAACCGTCAGGAATCTTTGATAGACCAGATGGCTAAACAGATAGTTGTCACTGGTCAGCCTCGGTTTAACCTCCCTGCATCAGTGCACTTTCAGCGTGTTTGTTTGTATTTTCCTCTCTGTATTTGCCCATTTATTTACTCATGATAATTATGCATATCCAACACACCGCCTATTTTAGATGCTTTCAAAACACTGCCGATTAGGGTTGTGCTCTCTTCCTCATAGTGACCCGCTCTTTCTCTGTTCAAATGCATTTGAAAGCAGTTACTGACGTCAGTGAACCCAAGGCGAGAGTGCATCACTGTGTGTGTGTGTGTGTTGTGAGACTGCGTGTCCCCTAAATGACCCCAGTCCTCAATCTGGCTCCAGGCACTTTATTAAGGGATTAACGGGCTAGTGGTTGTCAGTGTCCCCGTGTGCCATTGCCTCCTCCAGCTCCTGACACCTGGGCACACCACTGACCCCAACCCCCCCCATACACACACGCTTACACACACTTACACACGCTCAGACACTGTAAACATACACTGTACTCGCACACAATCTAGGTCAGAGCCAGACAACAGCACTCCGGCAGACCCTGCCCAATAGCGCTCGCTGTTACCGGGAGGGGTGGAGGTCACTCGGCCTACCCACAATCTCCCGTTCCCTCGTCTCAGGCCAGACAAAATTCATGATTATGCCCCCTTTGCCCCCCTTTCCCAGCTGTCTGATCGAGCCTGGTTTAACCTGAGAAGCATATGCCATCTACCGCTCAGCTGTACATACTGAGAGACGTCTGATCTGATAAGAGGAACAGGATAAACGTTTTCATACCCTCCATTTCTTCCTCCGCCCAAATTAAACGTAGGAAACGGAGCTTGTTTTTCTGTATCAGTGGGTTTGCAGGAGCTGGTTTTCATTAAAAGAACTGTGGAGTTCCTATGAGCTCATTGACTGACTGTCTTGTTTGTCCTGTCATGTCACTTGTGTGTTTTTTAGGCTAAACCGTAGAAGGTTCTGGAATACTTTTGGAAATGCACAATCAAGTTCAACCCTGATTGTCTTGTGCTTCTTTTTCTGTTGCACTTTTTGACTGCAAGTTTAAATGTCATAGCCAAAGTTTGACATTTGGTTGATCGACGCTACTTATTTTCTTCATTTTTTTAAAGATACTGGGAATTGATTGTATTTGAAGGTGTTTTGAGGTTTTCTGAACTCTTTTTAACTTTGGCTTAACCTACAGCTGTGAGAAAGGAAAAAAAACACACATTCTGAGTCATTTTGATCAGATTTCAAACCTGTTTTTAAGCCAAATTATAGACATCTGCTTCAACTTTAACCGCCTTTGGTAAAAGCCTTATCTCAATGATGCCCTTGTTTCTGTGGCAGTTAAAACTCAAATGAGTCACAAAGTAGAACACCAGACTCAAATTTAAATATGTTGCACATGACACCGGGTTGATCTTTAGTGCTTTCTTGGGTAGGAGACTTATAGTAGGCATGGGCTGGTATGAGATTCTGACGCTATGATAACCTTGGATAAAATATCACGGTTTCACGGTATTACGGTATTGCAATTAATGCTCTAAAATATATTCTATTTAAATGTCTGGGTAAAAAACAACAACTGTTTTTCACCTTTAAACTCAATATATTTTAATTTGGGAAACATTTAAAATATTTTGGAACAGTAAACATGTTAGGCTAAATAATTCAAATCAATAATTGACTTCTGCTGTCTTCATTAGTTTCAAACAGACTGATCTCTTTACAATTTAAGATGGCATCTTTGGATATCTTTTTTTTTATACTGTTGTCCTAAAAACTTAAAACAAAAGGAAAAAAAAAACGTACATATACCTCAGGAACGGTATAACAGAAAATTTTGCCGGTTTTAAAACCTTGACTTTTCCAAACCGCGGTAAACCTTGAAAACGGTTATCTTCCCATGCAACTTATAGGTCACAAAAACTTGCTTGCTTGGTTTTATGTCATGTAGAAAATGGTAGTGATTATTGGAACATCAATGTTCGAATTCCAGGGTGTTTGATAGCCTAATTAAAAATAGTTTGAGATAATACATTTAGTACATAAAAAAGCTTAGGCTTTTTTTCATGTGTATGTGGAAGTGTTTGCGCATTGTCCATCAGATGAAACACGGTAAAAAAAATATTGAATAAAATAAAAGTTAATTTATGCTTCACAAAACTGTTTAGCCATTTTATTGTTTTTAAATAATATGGTTTTATCAAATAAATGTGGCTTTGGTAAGCAAAATGTTTATTTTTTATAAAACAATTTTATAAAACTCTACAAACCTCAAACATTTGAACATTAGTGTACAGAAATTAATCTAAAAATCTCCCTTTAGCATGGCCACTGGCTATAACATGCTAATGACACCATTCGGTTTTTAAACCATTGATGCGTTTGTCAGATATTCACAGTTGACTCCTTGAAATCTTTACCCAAGTTCATGAGTTATAAAACGTCTATCTTCAGTATGCACTGCTAATGGCCTACATGCACAGCTAGTGTTTGTCAGCCAATGATAAGCTTCCGGTTAGAGCTTTATGTGACTCCTTTCAATTTCATAAGATTCCTTTCACAGCATCAATGCTGTAATGTAATTAAAATACATTCAGTTGAATAGAGTTAAGCATTCATTTGGTTGTTAAAGCGTAAAAAAAGAAGAACGATTGTTGAAACCCCGGAGCTGTCATTAGCGGCAGGCTAGCGCAGAAATTCCATTAAAAATACTGGGGTAACATTAATATCCATATTTTAAAGACATGGCGTCGAAAAATATAATTTAATTCAGTGCTTCTTGTTTGGTCTGAGACCCACTTTATATCGTATGTCAGCCAGGCAGTGAAGATCGCTGTTTTTTAAAGAAATCAGATCTTAAACGTAGCGATTTTGTATGGGATGACAATTAACCGGATACCCTTGGGCTGGCGGACTGAATTTAAAAGTCTGTGTGCATATACCCCATTAGAATCAGTGCAATGATGGCCACTTACAAATGAATTAACGTATATTTTAATTTGTCTTTTCAGAGAACAACAAAGACGCTTGCGTCCAGAATGTCATTGTGAAGGCGGAGCCTATGGAAGTGGACCCGCCCCGTGATCTGGCCCCACCCTCCTCTCATCTACTGGGCTTTAGCACTTCAGGACCATGTGAAAAGAAGGAACCAATGGTCAACCTCCCAGATCATTTGCCCCGCCCCCAGAATGACCTCTTCTCGCAGGACATATCAGTCAAAATGGCCTCCGAGCTGCTTTTCAAACTCTCTGGTAAGAAATAAGAAACAGCAGATTATTTGTTTGAAAGAAAAAAATCTCTCTGTGAAGAGAGTCTTTAGGTTGTCATGTTTTCTGAGCGCTGCACTGACACACTAGAGAGTGGAGGGATATTTGTGGTGTTAAATGATGGCAGGATTGAGCTTTTCTTCCAAGAGCGTTCTGAGGATTAGCAGAGACAAACCTGCCCCCAGCACTCCTCGCTGCCAGCCACGGCTCTCTTTAAATGCCATCCAGCACCTCGGAAGCTGATCATAAAAAAACCTGCACCCCCACACACAGTGTATGTGTATATATATATGTACGTGTGTAAAAAAAAATTATATATATATATATATATATATATATATATATATATATATATATATATATATATATATATATACACATACATACATATATATGCACATATACATACATACATACATACATTCACATACCCAAACCACACACACAACCCATTCACACCCTTTCACCTTCCCCCACCCAATGGAAGTGATGTGTAGCTGCACAGTGTATATGTATAACCCCTCAACCCTCGACTCCCTCAGATTGTTCTCAAACATTCTGGCTCAAGCACACTCGGTTGCACACACTTCCCTTGTCTCTCTCTTTCTCTCTCTCATTCTCTCCCTCTCTCTCTCCCTCTTGCTCCTGTGCAGCATCGTCATGGCAACGCAGAGAGCCCTTCCATCCTCTGTGAGCCGTGTGACCGAGAGGGTGTCAGGGAGAGGGGGCTTAGGAAGTGCCACCCAGGGAGCAAGGTTATTACCAGACCACCAGAAGAGAGAAAGACAGGCAGATAGACAGACTGACTTGATACACTCTTCACTTTGACCTCCGTTTCTCAATATTTTTAAAATGCAACTTGGCAAAACATGATTTAAAAAATAGAAGCCCTGCAATCCCTGCTGAAATATGCACGCATGGCAAATTTGATTTCTTATTCAGTATTTTTGTCCTGTTTTCCATTCTCGAAGAAAATATGCTGTATTTACTGGGTTCTGATATTTATTGGATTGTATTATTGTTACCCTATTGACAAATCATTTTAAGCATAAACCATACAATATTTCATTGGACTGGTTTATCTTGTTTATTTATTTATCAATTCAATTGTTTATTTATTTTGATGTCCACTACAATGGACAAAAAAAAATATACCTAAAGAGTGATGAATTTTTTTTTATAATAATTTGATCTCATTAATGGGAGCCTCAAGAACTGTGAAAATATACTTTTACATTTTTCTGAAATTTGGAACATAATTCAGGTCTGAAGGGGTTAAGACGGCATCTTTGGATATCTTTTTTTTTTTGCTGGAGATACTGTTGTCCTAAAAACTTAAAACAAAAGGGGAAAAAAAACGTACATATACCTCAGGAACAGAAAATTTTAAAGTTTTAAAACCTTGACTTTTCCAAACCGCGGTAAACCTTGAAAACGGTTATCTTCCCATGCAACTTATAGGTCACAAAAACTTGCTTGCTTGGTTTTATGTCATGTAGAAACCCAATTTTAGGTTAAATATAGACAAGTGAGAGAAAGAAAAGAGAAAAACACACAGTCAGACAGAAATGAGATATTGACTACGTTTACATGGACATCAGTAATCAAATTATTTGCCTTAATCTGAATATAAGACAATGATATGATTAAGGTGTTTGCTTTTTGAATGATCTGTTCATGATCCCGTTTTACATGTTATAGCACATCATTAGATTAACGTCATTGCTTCACCGCACTATCCACATTTCCTCCAGAGTTTTTCATTTTTAATTTGTCGGCTTTAACTGCAGTTTGGCACTTTCACTTTCATTCAGGAACATTTTATGCATGCCCCTGTGACAAACAAGATATTGGATGCGAGTATGAAGTGCTGGAAGAGTGTAGTTTTAACGGAATTGATACTGCACGCCGTATGGGGGAACAAAAACCTGGTAGACTCTCAATCAGTAGTGTCTTAAAATCGTATTATTGGCGTCCATGTAAACGTACTCAGTGTTCTCTTTGCCCTTTGTTTTTCAGTATTTTAAAATGCATTTTGGTTAAAAAGAAAATCTGAGAAACGGGTCTTAAATATGCATGTCGTAATGTGAAGTGGGACGCTGAAAAAGGGGTGCGAATAATTGCAGGTTTATTTAGCAAAATGGTCAGGCAAGCAGTGGTCAACACAGGGGCAAACAGATGTACACAGGAAATCTAGAGTCGTAGTCAAATACACAGGCAAATGGTCAAAAGGCAGGCAGCAGACAACGTGAATAAAGAAAACAACAAAGCAAAGGTATAGCAGGGCAAGAGAAGCGCGTTGTAATGTTCACAGTGACAGTATAACAAGACTCAGCCATGAGAGTCTCAAAGTGAGCCATATATATGTGTAGTGTAATCAGTCCATGAGCTGCATCAGCTGTGTGAGTCTAATCAATGGAGACTTGGAGCAGGTGTGTGTGTGTGTGTTGCATGACTGGAACTTGTAGTCCATATACCAGCAGATTTGTAGTCCGTTAGCGATCTGCACAGGGTGGATCGCTGGTGATCATGACACATGTATTGCTGTTGTTATATTAATCAATATGTTCCAATTTACACAAAAATGATCTATTATTGTATTATTTTTTTATTAATTATCTATTATTAAATAGAATATGTCCTGAATTTATTAACATTTATTCATTTTGTTTTCGGCTTAGTCCCTTTATTAATCGGGGGTCGCCACAGCAGAATGAACCGCCGACTTATCCAGCACCTTTTTACACATTGGATGCCCTTCCAGCCGCAACCCATTTCTGGAAAACATCCACACACATTCATTTACACTACGGACAATTTTAGCTTGCCCAAATCACCTGTACTGCAAATCTTTGGAAAACCGGAGCACACGGAGGAAACCCACGCGAACGCAGGGAGAATATGCAAACTCCACACAGAAACACCAACTGACCCAGCAGAGGCTCAAACCAGCGACCTTTTTGCTGTGAGGCGACAGCACTACCTACTGCGCCACTGCGTCGCCGAATTTATTAACATCTTATTTATATTGTATTTTAAAGCATAAACCCCACAATGACTTCGTAGTTTATCCTAAAAACATGAAAAATAAAATGATAGAAAATGCACCCTATATTCTCTTAGTAGTTTTATACAGTTTCAAATAAATTAATCTTGTTTTTACTGGAACAAATACAGAACTTATGTTCTGGACTTATTATTTATTTAACACCCAAATAATAGTTAAGAACTAAATAATATAATAGTTAAAAAATGTATAGGGGAAAAACTATTGGATATAGTGATATTGGATGGCATACCAGCGAAACAGTATTCTGTGCTAAAGACAAGCATTCAAAAATCATATGGAGATTCAGCAACAGTTATGTAGTTTTTTTCATCAGGCATGGATTGATGGCCACTGTTACTCGTAAACAGAATTGTGTTTGTTAAGAGAAAAACAATACTACTAGCATATGATTTCTGTACAACATATTTAACTCAATTATGTTTTTTTTTTCTCTTTCAGAAAAAGTAAGTAAAGCTAACGAAAACAAAGACAATGCATCATTCGGTATACACAGGTAGGTCTACTGCTTTGCACTTATTACACTGCCAAAAGTTTGCTGCTCACATTTAATAAATCTAAAGATAGCTTATGATTTTCCAGCCCTTTCCTTGACGACCGCTTTAGACAATCACCTTTCAGCACTCGCTCCAAGAGCTCTTCCCCAGCTGAAGCCGGATCTTCAAGCAGGGTTCCCCAGCAAGGTAAGAGTCTCTCCTCCACACCAGCCAGCACCCTTTACATGCTCACATTCAAAATGAGTAACTGTCTGTGAAACTGAATTTTTCATTATTTAATATATATATATATATATATATATATATATATATATATATATATATATATATATATATATATATATATATATATATATATATTTTTTTTTTATTAGTTTAGCAGCATAACTAATACAATATTTCAGCTTAAAAGAGGATACATTTTTCACTGCCAATCATTTCACCTTTTTTGTACAATATAGAAAGTAACAAAACACATAACAATAATGATAAAATAATAATGCAAACAATACATACAACAAAACAAAATGTACACAATTCAGGGAGGGTCTTATTATCGTTTTTAAGAGTTTTCTTTCCTATTCATATTTATAACAGCACATCTTATGATATATTAATACTTGCTTAATACTTAATAATAAGTTTTGGTGTGAAGAATATTCTAAATATTTCTTGCAGTGAAATTTGGCCTCATCAACTCTGACAATTTTTCCACTGAGGTTAAAAAGCATGTAAATCACAAATCTTTTTTTTTTCTGTTTTGTAGGGCTGCCAAAAATAATGTTAATTAACGTGATTTAAATATTTAAAATATTTAACATAATTAACACAGCACCCTTTGGCATTTCTTACCTGAATACTACTGTTAAGCCTATCTGTTTATTTCATTTGTATTTTTGTTGCATTTCTTTGTGCTGTGGCTTTCAATTTGTTTATTTGTTTTGTTTATTGTGCCTGGGACACACCAAGTCAACACCAACGTTTAGTACCATTTTCACTTGACACTCAATGAAGAGGGATTTGATATATGTCTGAGAATCAAATAACCCATATCGTTTGCAAACATTTGAGAAATTACAAGCTGGCCTCTATGTGTTCCCTCTTGACTTTTTGTCACTTTAGTTTTTGTTCTTGCACTCTGATTTGTTGCTGAATAACCAATCATCTTTTGCCGATAAGTGTTATGACGAGTTCAGACTGCACAGTATTCAAAGTAGTGGCATCACAGATGTTTTCACACTGCATGACTATCTGGGGTAGCGTTCCGTCGCTGCTGTGTTTACACTGCAAGATGAATTGGCGATAGGGGGTTTCACACGGCATGACTTTACAATAGGAGAATCGCCTAGGAGAATGTTTCAGTTCACGAACTACGTCTCACTATTAAACACACAGGAGAAGTGACATGGACAACAGCACAAGGTCACGTAGTATATCTTTTGTTACATAAAGAGAAAGAAGGCTTTAGTGGGGTAGAAAATGTACTTATATTGCTCACCTGGGGCAACGCAGTGGCGCAGTAGGTAGTGCTGTTGCCTCACAGCAAGAACGTCGCTGGGTCGCAGGTTCGAACCTCGGCTGGGCTGGGTCAGTTGGCGTTTCTGTGTGGAGTTTGCATGTTCTCCCTGCGTTTGCGTGGGTTTCCTCCGGGTGCTCCGGTTTCCCCCACAGTCCAAAGACATGCAGTACAGGTGAATTGGGTAAGCTAAATTGTCCGTAGTGTATGAGTGTGAATGTGTGTGTGTGGAAATTCCCAGAGATGGGTTGTGGCTGGAAGGGCATCCGCTGCGTAAAATCGTGCTGGATAAGTTGGTGGTTCATTCCACTGTGGCGACCCCGCAAGGGACAAAGCCGACAAGAAAATGAATGAATGAATGATGCTCACCTGGATTTTGAAGGGAATTAGCAATTTCTCCTCAACTTTTTTCTTTTTCGACCCGGTTGTGATATTTGCCTAGATGACACGTCAAACAGACACAGCTGCTCCTGCCAAATTTACACTAGTTTTCCTCCATTTTTGGGTCCAAACAGACTGAAAAGAAGTACTTTTAACTTCTCCCCCAACCTCCCTCTTGCCTGCAGATACCTATACTAGTGGATGCTGCTCTCTCATTGGCTGTAGGTGTCTCCCGGTGTCGGCGAATCATCAGCGATTCTCTCAGATGGCGTCTTTGATAGTTCACACTGTGTAATTGTTACTCGCGTGAATGAGCACCGATTTGCCTGTGATTTCGGGCATTTGTTGGTGATTTCTCAAAACCTGTCAGCGCAGTGTTAACCAGATGAGAGGTGACGTGTGGAACACAACAAACAAACTACCATGACAGATGCTCACCAATGGCCCAATGATGCCCAATGGGCAACAGTCAGATTGGTATGTCCTAGCCTTTCGTGTTCACATGTAAACATTGCAGTGAAATAACAATCAGGAATTCATGACTGCTTTACACATTTTATAAGCTCTTCACTAGTGATGAAAATATCATTATACATGTACGCACATACACTGAGCACATTTAGATCAGCACACAAAACTGTTATGGATGTTTGGTAGGTTCCCTTTGCTACTAAAGTACAAGTGTGAAGACTAACTCATTTCATGACTTTGTTACTTACTTAACTATTCAGTAGCCCTTTACTTGAAGGGGTGTTCATAAGATCTTTATAATCATGACATGTGAATGAGATTTTGTGGATGCTTATAGTTCAATTTGCTTTATTGGCATGACATTTAGTACAGTATTGCCAAATACATATTTTAAATATGTATGATATGTAATATATTAACATCATCAAATTAATAAAATATACAGTAAATAAGAAATAAATGACAAAAAAAACAGATAATACATTTGATAATTATAACAATTACAATAATAATATTAAAAAGTCTAGATTATTTAAATAAGATAAATGAATTTACATTAAACATTTCTTATAGTGTGTAGGGTGTATAAGTATTTTGCAGCTAGTTTAGACGTCAATTCATCCTCTCAGAGTACACGCTAAAGTTTTTTTTAGAGTCATTTAAAAATTTAAAAATGTATTAATTAATGTTTAGGGTGACGCGGTGGTGCAGTAGGTAGTGCAGTTGCCTCACAGCAAGAAGGTCGGTGGTTCGAGCCTCGGCTGGGTCAGTTGGCGTTTCTGTGTGGAGTCTGCATGTTCTCCCCGCGTTCGCGTTGGTTTCCTCTGGGTGCTCCGGTTTCCCCCACAGTCCAAATACATGCGGTACAGGTGAATTGGGTAAGCTAAATTGTCCGTAGTGTTTGAGTGTGTATGTATGTTTCCCAGAGATGGGTTGCAGCTGGAAGGGCATCTGCTGCATAAAACATATGCTGGATAAGTTGGTGGTTCATTCCGCTGTGGCGACCCCAGATTAATAAAGGGACTAAGCCGAAAAAGAAAATGAATGAATGAATTAATGTTTCAAATTGGGGGAACTAACTGTCATTAAGTGTGTTTTGCTGAGTTATGACATTTTAAACTTCACTTAAATATATCACAACATGTTTCTGTCTTTGTCATGACAACTTGACATTACCAAGACAACAAAACTTGCCATAAATCTGTCATAAACAGGATTGTCATGAAGCCATTATATTCATGTTTTGAATTTTATAACAGCGTCGTTAATACTTTCTTGGACCTACAATGGTACAAGCTGAATTTGTCATTAAATACACTCAGAATTACTTGACAGTGTAATGACACTTTTAATGAGACTTTTTAATGACAAAAACAGCTTGTTCCTCTGAAATTGTGATCAGAAATATATTCAGGACACAATTATAATGGCCTCATAACAATCATGTTTATGACAGATTTATGACAAGTTATGTTGTCTTGGTAATGTCAAGCTGTCAAGACAAAGATCAGAACCGGTTGTAATGTATTGGTTTGTCAAGTTGTCTTAGCAAACAATGTCATCTTTGCATTTAAATTGACATAACTGAGCAAATGACACTTAATAACAGTTATCATACGCATGCATAAAATCTCATTCACAATCATGATTTAAAGTTTCACGACTTCTGAACATGCCTTCAAGTAAAGTGTTTCCAACTATTCATTAAAACACGAGGTAAAATTTGTCAAAAACAATTTCAAAAATAAATACAAAATAAAATATATATCACGACAACAGGGCTATTTTTTTTAGAAAACATTACTAAATATTACTGTCTCTTCCACCACTGATGGTCAGATGGTGGTTTGTACATTTTAATGTTGGCCACATATCACGTTCCTTTCAAAGCTACTGTCCACTACCCAGTCATTTTTATGCAGATTTGGCATTCATTTTGGACCCTGCTCACATCTACATAGATGTGTGCATACAAGCCGGCCCTCTCATCTAATACGAGGCTACAGAGGCCCCTCGTGCTCGCACCCAGCTTTGAGACCACTGCACTGGGCAGCTGGCACTCCCTGCCTCCCTCTACTGGCCCCTCTGGCAAAGGGTAATTAGTTTGCGCTCGCCTGGCCCGATTCCCTACACCAGTTAATGAAAAAATGATTGGGTTTTTCGTGTCCAGGGTGCGTGAAAGTTAATTCACTACACACTCAGACATGCGTTCGTTCTTAGGCGCAGACACAAAGCGAACGTACACAAATCACATAAGAGCGGCCGTGACCCTTGCCTACCTTTTTTCATCTCTCTTTCTCTTTCAGATTCCCTCTCTTACTCCATCTTTCTTTGGCATTTTCATTGCTAAGTGTCTGTCACCTTTCGACCCGATGTGGGTAGTGACTCCCACTCCTTAGTTAAGACAAAGAGCTGTAATTCTTTTTATTTTTAACAGCACAATCAGTGGTCGAAAAATAATGAATTGCTCTAAAATAGTTTGTGTTCATGCCAAAGATAAACTAAACCAGTGTTGTATGTTTTTTCGTGTGTGTTAGCATGCCTAGTTCATCGTTTTGTGTATAAATAGTCGATGTTTCTTCTTGGCTGCGTCGCATGAACATAATTGTATGCTTTTGCTTTTTAATTTTTCTATTTTTCACTTAATTGCATGAGTTTAATGAAGTTCATTGGGTCTGTGTCATCCTTTGCGCGTGTGTGTGTGTTGTGTGTAACACTGATCTTTGCCTATTGCCCCAAGTCATCTTCAGCATCACTGCAGAGGCTGTCTCATCTCTCTCTAATAACACTAATTAAACCATTAACCACTTCAAGGCAGTGATGTAGCTGCTCTAGTGTCTCAATTAAGTATCAGCAGCTTTTTTCTTTTTTTAAAGAGTCATAAACCTTTGACCCCAAACTTTACAGTACTATCAGCATACAGAAAATAATGGAGATCAAGATAATAATAAAAGTTTCAACTGCTGTTGTCCACACTGTGAAAAATATGTTTCACTAACTTGACAACAAAGTCAGTGGCGTCCAGATAGCTGTAACCTGTTTCTACTTGTTTTCCAACATGGGCTCATTCTGAAAACGTCCCCCTATATACATTTCTGAAGATCGCGACGTATGTAGCCAGAAGTATGTATGGCTGCATTTTGTCTTTAAAAGGAATGCTACGGGGCGGTATGACCATTTTTTTCACCGCGACCAGCTGACTGCTTACCTCCGTATGGACAGCTTTTCCGCTGTTACCAGTTTGTCCAGTGGCTTGCAACATATGTTGGCAGACTTGAGATGCAGAGAGAAGTTGACCTCGACAACAGGGTTCGAGTCCTGTGAATAATGGTTCCAAAAAGCAGGTAAGACAAAAACAGAAGCCGAAAAATAAAATAATCAAGTAAATTACAGGATGAGAATGTGGTAAAATCTGAAAATGTGGTAAAAATCAGGTGAGCGCTTTTCTTTTTCTGGATTGCTTTTTAAAACTGTTGGTTGGGTTTAGGGAAGTGGATGGCCTGGTAAATCGCTGCTTTTTAAAACACTGTCGGTTCGGTTAAGAGAAGGGGGTGATCGGGTCAATCAGTGCCTTTGAAAACACTATCGGTTGGGTTAAGGGAAGGGGGTGGGTGTGGGGATCAGTCAGTTGGTCAGTCAGTCAGTCGACAGCAGCCTCTGGTGAATTTACGTGAGAAGAGCAGGCGCGAAATGGCACTCGCGAGAGAAATTTTGTAGGGCTACATCTTCAGAATGAGCCTAGGTTGATCTATTTAGTCTGGGGGGCGTTTTCCCAACAACATTGTAACTTGCAGCGGAACGATCACAAATCTGACAAAGTTTAGTTTTCTTCACAAGCTACAGCTACTTTCATTAACCTCCTAGGGCCCGAGTGTCCACATACGTGGACAGCACATTTTTAGCTCTTAAGTGGCTATTTAAAATACTTTGAATGTTTTATATTTTGTTACAGACATACAGTGTCATCCTGCAACTGTTTTTCAGCATTTGAAATGTCCCAAACCTAATTTTTAACTGTCCAAAATGGGGAAAAAAATAGTTTTTACTCTCTGATAGTCAAAGCAAGTTAAAAAAAAATTCTATGTTAAATATGCATAAAAGAAAATTCAGAAAAAAAGTGTTTTGTGTAAATTCGGACCACGAGTCCACATATATGGACATCATTTTTCTCTAAAAGTACATCATATCAAAAGATGATACTTAATGGGGGGGTGGGGGGTTCTGGGAATAGCCTGACACTATGCTTCTAACTACACATGTAGGGGTGTAGTTCCAAACACACAATGTTGTGACAATGTTTGCAAATGTTTGTTGGAACAATGTTTTCGGGAAACACAGAATTGCTGAACTACAGTATGCTTGTAAGGATCTTACGATCTTAGTTGGCTAACAATGGTCTTGGGAGACTCACCCCTGATCAGCAATATTACTATTATTTATTCTTTTTACTATTATTTACCATTGTGGTTAGCATTGTCGCTTCACACCCAGGGCTGGACTGGGACAAAAAAATTAAAAAAAAATCGGCCCTGACATTTTGGGCCAGAGCAGCCCACTAAACAATCAAAATGCCACCCATCAGTGCACACACTTGATTATGTTTACCAACTTGTTACCAACAGTTGACTCTCTTTAAAATAAAAATTTTAATTAAAATAAAAACTCATAAAAATTATTATTATTATAATAAAGTTATAATGCATACGGGAAGTCCATTCTTGTGTGCGCGTGTGTTTTGAGGAAGCCTATATAAAATAATGAACATATCAAAAAATGCCTGCTGATGCACACAGTTAATGTTGGTTAACAAAATAAAGTAAAATAATAAAAGCAATGAATCAGAAACATTAAAATTTTTAAGGGTCTAACTCAACAGTGAAACATCAGGACATAGCTTAAAGCTTTTATTTAGTCGATCAAAAGAACTTAAACAATTAGAAAATGCGACAATTATTTATTTGGGCCCGAACTACAAAACCAATTTTTTTTAAAAACTTTAGTATTAGTTTTGCTTATGTTGCACACTAGTTTGATCATGTATAAATATCATTATAACTATATTGTATAAATATTATTATAACTATAGGTCTACATGCTGACAATCAAAAACAAAGTTACATGATATAACAGGCGATTGTCTTCTAAGTGCACTTGAAAAGACAGGAATGACACTCCTCATAGAGCATGAGAAGCAAACAGTTCTTTGGGATCTATATAATTTGTAAAATAAAGGAAGGTTGCAGTATAAGGAATCAGCATGGGAGGAAGTTGCTGCAAGCCTTGGTGCAGATAAAAAGTAAAAATAAAATGTGTGTATAGATAGATAGATAGATAGATAGATAGATAGATAGATAGATAGATAGATAGATAGATAGATAGATAGATAGATAGATAGATAGATAGATAGATAGATAGATAGATAGATAGATAGAGCGATAGATAGAGCGATAGATAGAGCGATAGATACAGAGATAGATGCACACTGCAGACGCAGCCAGTGTGAAAGGCAAATGCCTGCACACTGCTTCTGCTCTCCATATGCGCTGCTCACGCTCTGCTCGCCTGTGCAGTGTGAAACAGGTGTCACACAGAGCCCAAAATGGGAGTTTGATTGGGTCAGCCTAATGTCAATAAAGAAAAGAACCAATGGGCTTCAGATTATATCAAATGGGCCAGGCTGTCCGAAGAAAAAAAAACATCTTACTTTCAGAGCGTCACAGATCACGCCATCCTCAATTAATTAGGCAGAAAAAACAACAGGTTTTATGGGCTGATCAGATCATAAGAAGACGATCAACCCGGCTCAAAAAGTACGTTGACCCAGCAGGAAACTGCCCGGTCTGCCAGATGGCCAGTCTGCCCCTGCTCACACCTGTTTGCGTGGGTTGCTCCAATTTCCCCCCCAGTCCAAAAACATATGCGGTATAGGTGAATTGAATAAACTAAATTGGCCGTAGTGTATGAGTGTTTGTGTGTGTGTGTGAATGAGAGGGTAAGGCTGTGTTTCAGCACAGGTATTTCACAGATATTTAGTGCACTCTTAAGTGCTAGGTTGCGGCCAAAAGGACATCCACCACATAAAAAAATCATATGCAAGAGTAATTGGTGGTTCATTCCGCTGTGGTTCCAGTTTAGTTCAGTTCAGTGTATTGTAAATGTCACTGCTGAAAGCCAGAACACTGAAGAGCAACTCCAACAATGCGCACTGAGTCTTAAATACTATATTATTTTTAGTATAATTTAAAATGTAATTTATTCTTGTTGTGAATATTTTCAAAATCCTTTTCTTTAGTCTTCAGTACACATGATCCTTCATAAACCATTGTAATATACTTAATATATTTTCTGCTCTGTAAAAAATGATGTGGAGCATGACAAAAAAAGAAAGGGTCTTGACGAAATCAGAACAAGATTTTAGGTAAGGTCACCACAGTGGAATGAACCGCCAACTTACCCAGCACATGTTTTACGCAGCGGATGCCCTTCCAGCTGCAACCCATCTCAGAGAAACATCCATACACACTCATTCACACTCACACACTACAGACAATTTAGCCTACCCAATTCACCTGTACTGCATGTCTTTGGACTGTGGGGGAAACCGCAGAACCCGGAGGAAACCCACGCGAACGCACAGAGAACGTGCAAACTCCACACAGAACCAGCAACCTTCTTGCTGTGAGGCGATATGTAATATATGCAACATATATTTCAAAATATTGTAAAAATGCCCATATACTTTTTTTTCAATCATTGGAATTACAAATATGTACATATTTGTATATTGTTTATATGTATATATGTTTATACAACAGTTCTGTCTGGTTCTTGAATCTGATTGGCTGATAGCCGTGCAGTATTCTGCAAATAACAGTACTCGTCCAGCCTCTATACCCTTCACCCTTGTGTATTACTTCGCTCACATACAGCAACAAGCTGAGGACTCTCTACAGTTTGACAAATATTGCAGCTGTTGGACAACATAATGTATTTTTGAGGCTTTTTTAGGCGAGAATGTAGTTGTTTAGATTGCAAATATGCAGTTTATTTATAAGGATAGTGCCTATTTTAAATATTTATGATTTCAGAGAGAGCGCATCGGCGGCCATTAGCTTGTCATTGAGCAGAGCAAAGACAGTTGACATTGTCCATCCACAAGATGGCAACAGAGATCACATAAACCCTTAGAGGAGGGAAAAACCCAGCATCATTTTAAACAACAGCTGATCACTATTAAACTGCTGAGTGACATTCTAAGTCAATCTATCTCATTTGTATGTCGCAGTGCTGTATTTATACCATAGTAATTATAGTGTATTGAGTGTGAGATAGGACTCATATCAGGAATGTTTGTATTTTGTGTTGGCCACTCTTTGTATAACCCGAGTTACTTTTTGGTTGGTCATCTGTTTGTCTCTAATGCATCTCCTGTTTTCGTTACTGCAGACTAGTTCAGTAAAAAGAAAGAAAGAAGAAATGCCCGCATGTGTTTACCGTTCTTTCTTATCGCAAACACAACAGTAATCTGGAATTGTTTTCGCTGCTATGGCTTTTTCGGGGAAAATTATTGTGATATCCCGATTGCAACAGAGAAATACTGGGAAATTTCTGTAGACTGATGGCATTTCATGACGTTCAGCCCTATAATCTTAAAATGTAAGCAAAATCACCTGTTTTGTCATCACTAGACATTAGGCCAGAGAATCATTGAATTACTAGCTTTAAAGTGACGTTGGTAAAGTAGCAACAGTTTGTGCTGTTCTGACGTCAGCTGTAGATGTGAATGAATGGTGGAAGAAAGTAGTTCCTCATACAAAAGGGTTTTTAGACTCTCTGTGTTTGATTATCTTGTTTATATACACAATTATGTCGTCGAACTATTGTATAGATACAATATCACATTCGTATTCGTCACCGATATACAGCCATATCGCACTGCTATGAGTGCAATATTGCTGATTTATTTATATACATATATATATATATATATATATATATATATATATATATATATATATATATATATATATATATATATATATATATATATATATATATATATATATATATATATATATATGTATATATATATATATATATATATATATATATATGTATATATATGTCCATATATGAAACCATACATCAAATTATAGCTAATATATTTGAACATATATTTACATATTTGTAGCTCCACTGATTAAATATATATATATATATATATATGAAAACATTTTTGCAATATATGTAGCCTATATCACCTATATTTTATAAATGTGGAATCCAAATATGAACTTGTATGTCATATACAGTTGAAACCAGAAGTTTACATACACTAAACTTTTTCTCTTTTAGGTAAGTTAGGATTATCAAATTTGTTTCTGTTACGCTTAATAGCAGAATAATGAGAGAGATATTTTTTGAGAAATTTCTGATTGGCTAATTGACAACATTTGAGTTAATTGGAGACACAACTGTAGAATAGTATTTAAGGAAAAGCTCAAACACACTGCTTCCTTGTGTGACAACATGGGAAAATCAACAAGCCAGAATCAACAAAAAAGCCAGATTACAATTTGGTAAAATGACACTGGGAAAAGAATAATATTTGGAGACATGTCCTGTGGTCTGATGGGACTAAGATTGAACTGTTTGGCCATAATGACCAGTGTTACATTTGGAGGACAAAGGGGAAAGCTTACAAGCTTAGGAACACCATCCCAACTTTGAAGTATGGGGGCGGCAGCATCATGTTGTGGGGCTGTTTTGTTGCAGGAGGGACTGGTCCACTTCACAGCATAGATGGCATCATGAAGAAAGAACATTATGTAGAAATACTGAAGCAACATCTCAAGACATGAGCCAGGAAATTAAAACTTGGCCACAAATAGGTCTTCCAAACAAACCATGACGCTGAGCATACTGCTAAATTAGTTAAAATGTGCTTTAAGGACAACGGAGTGAATGTTTTGGAGTGGCCATCACAAAGCCCTGAGCTCAATCCTATAGAAAATTTGTGGGCAGAGTTGAAAAAGCTTGTGCGAGCAAGACAGCCAATAAATCTGATTCAGTTACACTAATTCTGTCAGGAGGAATGGGCCAAAATTCCTTCAAACTATTGTGAGAAACTTGTGGAAGAATACCCAAAACATTTGACCAAAGTTATACAGTTTAAAAGCAAAGCTAAAAAAAATTGCAAGGAAATGTATGTAAACTTTTGACTGTCTAGAAATTAATAAAAAATTCTCAAAAAAAAAACTTTCTCTCATTATTCTGGCATTTAGCAAATGTAAATCATTTAGGTAATCATAACGGACCTAAAATAGTAAATGTTTAGTATGATTTAACATCCGGCATTTAAAAAAAAAATGGTTATGTTCCTTTTTTTTAGAGTGTATGTAAACTTCTGGTTTCAACTGTATGTCATTTGCATATATTGCTATGTCAGATTTCTTTATGGGTTCTCAGCCTGGCTGGTCTTTATAACAGGGAAGGAAGGAGAGAGATGGATAGAAATGCATCACCGGCAAGAAAATAAGGATATGAGGTGAGAGTCATAAGCATTGCAAAGGCATCCATTCGCTCCTGTCTCCCCACTGAGGCATTGTGGGAAGGTGGCATCTTTTCCCTGGCAGTCCCCAGGCTCTGTGTCACACCAGAGCTGTCAGCACCACATCACGCCGCTCTGCCGCTTGGTGGGACATGAGTCAGACGCACAGGTTCATATGAGCGCTGTGACTCAGTGGAACCGTGGGCCCCGGGGTGACGAGGCTGATTCAGTGCCCTGTGTCTGATTGTGTGTTGCCTTTTCGAAGCTCGCTCATAGATTGAGGCAGAGGGCAAAACACCCACTGTAGTTTTAATTAAAGCTCTTATGCAGTGTGGGTCAGCGCGGGGGACGGCTGGGAGACGGCACACACATGGCATCCTTATTTAATTATCCGCTTTAGTGATGCTAATTCATGCTGGTAGTGTGGCACTACTAATCAAGTTGAATCTTTAAGATTTTAATATGGCCAAAATATTATTCAATAATATTAAGTTTCAGATCAACAAGTACTCAAAGGTGTCAGAGGTATAAGGAGAGGGGGCTGTGGGTCATAGTTTATGCAAAAAAAATATATGAATATTCTGTTGTCATTTACACACACTCATTTAGTTTCAAACTTGTATGACTTTCATTTATTTGTTGAACACAGAAGAAGATACATGGAAAGATAGGTGTGACCACTGTTGATTGGACCATTTTTAAATATGAAATTATTTAAAGGCTTGGGATCGATCTGTTTTTAATGGTTTTGAAAGTTGAAATGTCCACCAATGGCGATTTATTAACTAATATAAGAAAATATTCAATTATATATTCAATATAATTGAATTATATTCAATTAAAATGTCTTGAAAAATCTTAAAATTAACTTGAAGGTGAAACCTGCAGAAACCCTGATAGATATTTTGTTTTCACTACACAATTATGAAATCCAGAAAAAATTATGATAATAAAATATTATCTTATTATAGAAACTCTTTTGTGCTTTTGCTTTTTTTGTAAGATGATCACAGTAAATAGAAGTAAAGTAAGGATGGAATTTCCTGCAGACTATAGAATCTAACATCTGTCTAACATCTGTAATAATTTGTTTTCAAGTGTCAAGCTTTTATCTTCAATACCATCTCCAGAGATTCTGAGACTTATCAGACAAGGCCAGATCGTCTAAGCTATATTATTCACATCACATTAAAAGCATTATACATATTTAATACATGTAAACAATTGTCTCAAATGAGCCTTTCACCTATAGAATTAGAAGAAACGCAAGATAAAGTTGCTACTTATTCAAAACATAACAACTTCGTTGATCTATGAAAGAGAAGCATCTGAGCAATAAAAGTTTCTTCTGGGACATAATTCCTCAATTTCTCCCCAGTAGGCTTCAAACTGAAATAATGTGCCTCATTTTTCAGGGGTAAGTAATACATCAGCAGTAAAATCGAGCAGGCAAGCAAGACATCACTTATCCTTATGTCTTTTAAAATAATGATGGATTTCAGAACCTACCACAGGATAGATGGCTTACATTAGTTTTAACGAGGGCTGCAGGACCAATAAAAAGCTTGGCATCTCTGCGCATGATAACAATGAAATTGACACCCTGACATTAGATTGCCCTAGACGTATATTTACCTCCGAAGCATCTTTAAACTAAGATCGTTGTGGGGAGTAAAGGGGCATTTTTAGCACCGTTCCCTGTGACTTCTTGAGAACTTCTCCCGTTGGGCCACTCTGAGACACTATTCCCACCAAGACTTTTGGGTTTGGTCTCTGGCAGATACGAGCAGCCTCGTGAAAATGTCCTTCAGGTCTTGCGTCCAAGGCCAGTGCATCTGCTCCTTAATTGCCAACATTAAATCCTCTCTGATATGCCAAAAAAATGCTGTTCCTCCCCAACCACTTGCCCCCCTTTTCCTTGCCGTGCCCCCATCAATCCTCAGGCAGCATTGCTTATGACAGCATTTGTAAAAAAAATAAATAAATAAAAAATGTTCCTATTAATAAGCAAACCACAAGTCCAATGGGACAGGCACACATTGCTGCATATCCAAAAAGGTCCCTTACGTATTTATTGAATGGATAAAAATCCCTGCATTACTAAATAACATAATTCAAACAATTAGTGAAATGATCTGCAAACCATATATAAAGTGGTAAAAAAATTAATCGAGTGGCAGATGTAAATGACTGCAGACAATAAAAGTATTTAGACCAACCAAAGTAAAAAGGGGCCAACAACAGTGCTATGACATCTCCCACACCCCCTGCATGTCCAAAAAAAAGTAGTCATTGAAGTGACCTACAAACCTAAAACATGCATCTCTGAATGCCTTGACATGATTAAAGAGCCTTTTAATTTAAAATCACAGACGAGTGCGTATTTTGGCTCGTAAAGCAACATGCTTAACATTTGGCAACCTATCTGCTTCTTGTTCTGCACAGAATAACGGCCAGCCGTTTATACTGCACCAGACATCTATTTGAAGGGGCTGTGTAGCATGATGACGGAATTTCTCTTCGGATTATATATTTATTTATCTATTCATTTATTTATCTCTCTTGCTCTCCTTGCTTCCGGAGAGAGAAAAGGCGTGGCGCTGCATTTTAATTTGATGCTGAGCCAACCACCTTCATCAGAAGGTTAATTCAGCCGCTCTCCTCTACTTGTGTGGCATTCTCTCTCTCTCTTTCTCTCTCTCTTGCGCTCTCTTCTAATGAAAGGTGAAAAGGAGCACACAGACCAATGTCAAGATAAAAAAACACCTTGTTGGCTCCCTGATCTGGATGTATGGACTCATCAACATATTATCCAACACAGTGACAGAACACACACTGACCTCTTGTCAGCCTCCATGTCTCTTGGTTTCTCGATTGTACCTCCAATTAGTAGTCTCCATGTCTCGAGTATGTAATTTCAAGAATTCAGACAAATTCATCTAAAGAAGTATGTACTTGCACAGCTTGTGCATTGTGATCTCAAGGATGTCTAGAGCTAGAATGGTTTTAGCTATAATATTCCAAGATTTCAAAACAGAAGGGGACTAAGTGAACTGCTTAAGATGTGTCACAAAAGGAGTAGTTGTGTGTTAGGGTGCTTTCACACTAGCACATTTGGTCCCCACCAGGGTTCGTTTGACGTCAAAGTATGGTACGTTAAGCTCATCTGACCTCGGGTGTGCAGCCGTTAACTGTTCCTGAGTCCACCTGAAAGAGGCAAGATGTCCTCGCTGCAGCCCGCAGCTTGATGACGTAGGCGATTGTCAACTACGTAGCAGACTTTGCTACTGTGACGGTTGGGTTTAGGGTAGGGGGAGGTGTAGGCAATCGTCAACTACGTATCGGATGTTGTACCGCCCACTAAGGTAGCGCCTATGCTACTGTGATGGTTGGGTTTAGGGTAGGGGGAGGTGTAGGCGATCGTCAACTACGTAACGAACCTGGTCAACTACGTCATGAAGCTGCGGGCTGCAGCGAGGACTCGTGTGAACTCTGGTATGGTTCACTTCTGTTATGAATGCAATCATACCAAATAGCAGAAATGAACTGCCAACTGTACAACAAACAGGGCTTGACATTAACTTTTTTGATCACCAGCCACTGTGGCTAGTATTTTTCCACCATTACTAGCCACTCGCCATTTTCAGTAGCCACAGTTTTGTTGTAAATAAACAAAAATAAACACAAAATTTATTTTGTTGCAAATAAATTTGACTTTGGCATGCTAAAATAACTTCATTTAGATTTTGTGTTTTTTCCACTTGCCTCCTCGTTCATTAGACTGTTTTTGTTTATGAGCTTACTCAATGAGCATGAGCAAATGGGTTATGCATTCATAAAAAAAGTGTCGCATTGCAACTAGTTTTCTTTCACAGGACTTTTCAGGGCTCAACACAATAAGGATTTACCTTTTCTTCTCTGGCCACACCAAACTAATTATTCACTTGCCACAAATTTTAAATAATGTGTCAAAGCAAGCAAAATACTGAACAAAATACTGAACAAGCAAAATATTCAACAAAACAGTTGACATTTAAAAAATATATATTCTCACGCATCTAAAACTATGCGCAGTGGTCTGTTCTGGCTCAAGATCCCAGATCACCAGTTAACTATGCATACAGCAACATTCATTCATTCATTTTCTTTTCGGCTTAGTCCCTTTATTAATCCGGGGTCGCCACAGTGGAATGAACCACCAACTTATCCAGCACATGTTTTACGCAGCGGATGCCCTTCCAGCCGCAATCCATCTCTGGGAAACATCCATACACACTAATTTACTACGGACAATTTAGCCTACCCAATTCACCTGTACCACATGTCTTTGGACTGTGGGGGAAACCAGAGCACCTGGAGGAAACCCACGCAAACGCAGGGAGAACATGCAAACTCACCTGCTTTCTTTTGCTCGTGCGAAAAGCTGTTTTTGTCATGCTGCTTCTCGATTTCAAGATCACATTTGTACACATATAGACAAACAGTCATAAACTAACAGTCTAATCTGTAGTGACGACGAGCCAGCACTGGCTATTTAAAAATGAGTTTCAGCCAGCCAAAGTGGCTAGTGGGAGTGGCTGTCTAACCCGACACAACCGAAATCTACCCACATTTGGCGAGTTGGCGGGTGTTAATGTAAAGCCCTGACAACAAACTTTAGTTTTTATAACGTTTATTCATGTGTGTGTATGTCTGTATCACCTACCTTGGTGACAAGCAGGACTGACCCAGTGCAAACAGTAATGTCTGCTTGTCTCCACCAAAAACAACCTCTGCAGACATCGCATGATGTTCTGAACGTGTTTTGTGGCAGATAGACGCAAGTGGCTCTCTTTATTTTGGTTTTGTTAACAAAAGCAAAAGATTCAGTTAAAAAAAGAATGACTGTGATATGCGGACGTCTTCATTTTGGCACTTTGCTTTTGTGGCCATCACCTAGCAACAGCTGTACACAAAACAGCACCTTGATGATGCAAGCGTACCAGGGCTCAGGAGGAAAAAAGACGGTGTGAACACAAATCAACCTAGGGGGGACAATCAAACTTGGGTTTGGACCAGACATTTGGACCAAGTTTGAAAGCACTCTTAGAGAACTAGAGTGTGTTAGAAAACCAGTGTGTTGGAGAACTAGAACTATCTGTTGTACAGTATCTGATTATTGTTATTTTTGTTGATGTTTCCAGATCCAGAGAAGGTGAGTAGTGAGCCAGGAAACGGACTTTCCCAATGGAGACTCAACGAACAGCTCTTTCCCTGCCCTGTGTGTGGCAAAGTGTTTGGCCGCCAACAGACTCTCTCCAGGCATCTCTCCTTACACACAGGTGAGAATTCATGCTCACATCAACATTCAATCAGCCCCCATTTAAACTAATACGTTTTAGTTTTAAAACGCATATGTTTTGCTACGGTTACACTTTCCTCCACGCTACCCCAGAGTTTTCAAGCACCGAAAACGGAGCGTTTTAAAAGCGCTAAAGAGGCTGTTTTCATTTTAAAACGCTCCTGCTGCTCCGTGTCAGTGTGGATGGGAGAAAACGGAAACATCTAAAAACGGAGATGTGGCTGCCGACACTCACGCTACCCGATTGAGCTTTTTCTCAATATCAAGTAGCCTACACAAAGTTCAGACTTGCATCCTTTTCTTGTAAGAAAAACAATAAAGATTATCAGAAGAAATGCATGGTGAAATACGAAATAGCTGTCTCTTTTGCTGAATATAATAATTGGTAAGCTATCATTTTAATAAACAATAATAATTATAAAATTTATAAAGTACAATAAGTTTAGACAATATAGGCAAGCAATCAGTCAAGTGCGTGGAATCAGTGTACGTGGTTACATAAATTAACAAGCAAAATAACTTCTCTTTGCGCTCAGCCAAAACACGTTACCTGAGAATAAGTAGGCTAATAGATTCAAAAGACCGACTCTTAGATATAGGTCTACACATGATGAATTATAGATTGCATTTAACAACTACAGAGAGATGAGATCCAGCAGCAGATTCGGGAAGGACTGGCCGATGTTCGGCTGCTCTCAGCTGGGCAGGTGTGCTCAGAGCTCCCGCTAACTGCCTGGAGCTCAGATGCTAAAATATGCTGAAGCAGCTTTCAGCGCATTCCAGAGTGCACGTATGGTCACCTGCGTTTTCAGTGGTATAGTGTAGATGGAGACCTTTTCAGAAACTGTAGATGAAATGCCAGTGTGGACAGGATCATATTAGTTCTAAACCGCCGTTTTAAACCGAAAACGTATTAGTGTAAACGGGGCCTCAGTTGGCTAACCAACATCACCATTCAATCAGTTCAACATCCTCAGTAAGCTTGTTAGGACTTGTGAGCAAATATACATTTTACTACAGTATTGCATTTACACACACATTAATAACAGTTTGCCTGGCTAAGAGCCTACACTAGTGGTATCTGCTGGTTTGCAACAACAGTTAGCAAGAGTTACTGAAAACGTATATATTTTTACATATGTGCCCAAGAACATTGTATGTTGTCATTAGGACTAATGCCACAGGTAAGTAAATAAGGTTCACCGGACTAGATTTCCCTTCCTTTAAAGAGATTAGGCTCCTGATTAGTCCTAGAGGGAAAAGTACCAAAGTAATTACTAAGCTGTAAAGAAGTCTCCCCGAGCGCTAAGCTCCCCTGGAGTACTGCACAACCATGACCAGCCTCGCCTGATCCTTGAACAATCACATCCCGCAGGTCCCTGAGGAGCATCAATGAGCCGTCTGATCACCATCCACCCAAATACATCTCTGTCTAGAGTACAGAACACATAAATGTATAAGTCATGTGAGGACGGTGGGCCTCAAGAGACCTGATCTTAGAATGGGCCACCTTAAACACATCATCTATCCACAAAAGCATCTTTTTTGGTTGTTTATAAGTGCTCTTTGCTTTGTCTCTACAGAAGAGAGGAAATACAAGTGTCATTTGTGTCCATATGCAGCTAAGTGCCGAGCCAACCTCAACCAGCACCTCACCATCCACTCAGTCAAACTGGTGAACACAGATGTCGAGCAGATTGTTACCGCTGTTACCAACGAAGGCCCAGAGCTCAAAAACTGCCCCTACTACTACAGCTGCCATGTCTGCGGCTTCCAGACAGAGTTCAATGCTCAGTTTGTCAGTCATATGTCTCTTCATGTGGACAAAGAGCAGTGGATGTTTTCTCTTTGCTGTAGCACCTGTGAGTATGTGGGAGTGGACGAGGCCGAGATGAAAGCTCACATCAGTGCAGGGCACACAGGTAAGATCCCACCATTCTAACATTGTAGACTTTCTGGATACCTCTGTATGTTTTACTCTGTGTCCTAACTACATGTGACCTGATACTGCAGCGCGCAATAAATCTTTTGCATGCTAAAAGAAGTTTTTGTCCTAACCATCCACGACAGCGACATTCAAAATTTCTGCAAAGTAACGTCTGACCACTTGCATGTAATTTTAATAATGTTAAAGAGGATTAACATGTATTATTAAATTGTAAATCTTTCCATTTAGTTGAGAGTGCAGTGCACTATTCTGCTCTTCTGAAGGGCTCTGATATTCCAAATGTTCTTTCGTGTTCTGTCTGGTGCGGGGACATGAATTGCTTGTTGCTGGAATCTTGCGTCACATGTTGTTAGGATATGGTGTTTTTAACTTCCTTAACTAGTGTTGGTCGGTCAGCTTTCCAAACAAACCATGCTGGTTAGACAGCTTTAGCAGCTATTTTTTTTCATGGCAAATCTGACTTTACAGCTTGGCCAGCATCCAATCCAGCAGTGTAAAACTCAGTTCCTGGAGGGCTACAGTCCATGAAGAGTGTCTATATGTAAAATTTGCATTCTGCCCCCCTACCAAAAGCCACGGTGGACCACTCCAAGTGTCTCCAAGCCTTGTGCTCTTTGACTCTTTTCCCCCAACTAATGGTGCCTTTGGTCGCAGTCCTGCAGACTTTTGCTTCAGCCATATTTAAGGCATCTGATCTAGCTAATAAACTCCTTCAGGCTTAAGTGGATACTGCACGTATGGTCAATTCCAAATGGCATCCTAATATTTGCAGTCTTCCTCAGTCTCCAAACATTAGTGACACAATGTCTCTTTTTCACTAAGCAGTTCTGTTCATTACAGTGAAAGCAGAAAAGAAAGTAGCACCACTTGCCCTCATAAACAACAATAGAAGACATACAGTACAACCAATTCTGTTCTTGCTTCTTGGCATGTGGCTGGTTTTGTTTGAGCTGGGATAGACCATGGCTCATTGCTGTCAATGTTTTATTATGATGTTTTATAAACCAATGGTGATAAGCAGCAAGTCTAACTCCACCCTTTTGGAAAGGGTGCCATAAAGTAGTATGGTACAGTTCACTTTTTTGGTACTTTTGACAGTGGAAACAGATATAAATGCATACAGTACTGTACCGAACCTCTCAGTGGAGACGGCCATTAGACTGTGGAGTAGAAATTTGCACAGACCTCGTCTCAGTGCAGCCTCAGCAGAAGTGTGCATCGCAGGAGAATAACAGTCACAAAGGGGAAAACTCGCGAGCACCCTAAAATGATGAATGGGACAGCCTACAGTGCTTTAGATTTAACAAACACACATGTAGCGGTCATTGTAAGGCCACAAGTGCACAAGAGGTGTGCCATTTGGGATTTGGCCTGTGTGTAGGAACTGAAATCTCTGTGGGACCTTCTGTGGCCCTCCAGAAGCTGAGTTTGTCACCCCTGATCTAACCAGTTTAAACCAGTAGGAACCATAACAAACCCTCTGATCTTATTTTAAACATTTGGTAAGCTTGGCCTGAGTCCACTATAATATTTGCATTTTTCTTTTGAAACTCAAAGTGCTTTAGCTGAAGTTGTAACTAGGTGAGTTCTTAGTGCAGGCTCCAGACTAGCTTAAAAATGACTAGAAGGTCATGGGTTTTTAAATTACAAGATTTTGGAGCCAGATGGCTTTATTAGTTGACAAATTACACATTTAAATTGGACTTAAACAAAAAAAAAGGACTTGTGGTTTAATGAAGGAATCTTTTGAATGAAATTTAAATCATTTGCTGCAGTGAGTCTATTTCCAAATGTGAAACTGACCAATTAATGGTGGTTTCAGACTATTTTGTGAACCTTTGGTTAAAGAGTTAAACCGTTAAAGAGATCAATCATATGTAGTGAAACACAGAAAACACTGACTTCATTTAAGCACATAATTAACTACTGCTACTGCATGAATCCACAAACATTTTCTCTTCTGCCAAGATTTTTGTTCCAAGACTACACACACATTGTAAATGTTTATTTTTAATGTGTATTTATTATTATTTGACTGTTCACATTTGCAGTGTTTGTTTTAATTTTATTATTAAATTAATGTTTTAAATTTAATTTAATTTTAGACTTGCAATGTCATTTTTATATATTTTTAGACATTTTAGAATATACATATGCCCTGTTTTACAACATGATGTCCTTTAAGCGTAAACAACCTCATAATCTGTTTGCCAGCTTGCAAGATGTTGGGTTGAGGAAAGACTGTTTGACCGAACTCTGAACAGGATGTGAAATGAATGCCATTGGGAAACCTGTTTGAAAACTTTGGGTCCATTTGGTGGCGCTAGTGAGATAGAAATTACACCGTCTGAATCACTGGGCGGGTATTGTTGACACAGAAACTCAACAGGGTTATTACAGACAAACATCTTAATCTTCAGGTTGTGCGTGGGGTTCATTTTTGTCAGTCATGGAACTGACTGAGGGTTCACGTTTGAGTGGGTGTGTGAGTTTATATTTAACTGCAAGGCCTGGTGTTATTAGACCCAAGGCGGCTGAAAAATCAATAGCCCTAGTCCCTCACAACTAACCATCCAAGTAACCCAACGCCGCAATGTCTCCCACACTCACCCTCACGCCATGAAGCTCGAGTCCACTTTCAGCAAGACAGTGTGTGCTCAGAGTGACAGCAAAAGAACAAGTTGGTTTGTCAACTGCGATTTAGCACCCTGCTACAGACACCCCTTACTGCAGATTGGCTGACCTCAGGTCAGTGCCTACCAGCCAGCACTACTTTGTCTCTTGCTTTGGAAGGTGGCTGAGTGTAACGGCTGCCACTGGGATGCCCGTCTGGCAGCTGTTTTCTCCATCACACATGCTTAGCATTATACTGCAGGTGTTTAGCTAAACCTGGACGCTAATTCCTTCGGATGTATCTCATGCAGTGTCTAACTTTTACAGTAGCTGTTGAGACGTCTAGCTCTTGGTAATGCATAAGAGTCACACAGATCATCTGTATTCAAAGATGTCATTGCGGCTGACAGGAGATTAAACATGACCACCTACTCTGTATTCCACATGCATTCTTTCAAAGGAACGGAAGTCTTAACATGTGAGCGAAGCGCGCGTGCAAGCTGGTATCGGCCATTTCATGAGCTATGAGAGCCCTAGGGGAGAGCCGTGGCCTGAGATGCTCCCGCCATCTTAGCTGTGGCGGCCCTGACCTAGGCAGCCCCCCTCCCCTGCCGCTCTCAGGCACAGCGTAGATCAATAAGAGTGCAGGCTTGAGTGTTCTGGCTGCTTGGATACAGAAGTCAGGCTAAACCCGCAAGAGTGCCTCTTAGGGAAGAAAGCCCGCCTCCCGACTTTTAAGGCTTAATACCGCACTGCTCTAGGCATACATATTCCAGCCCGGCTCACTGGGCGGATTTCGATCAATTGCAGGATTTTTCTGCCTTTTGCTTTACTCATTACAGAATTCATTATCAAACCTTGAGCGCTGAAAGACGCTCCTGTCTAATTCTCTCACGGCTTAAGCTAAGCCGAGTCTTTGATACCATCATGTCATTCAAAAACCAAGTTTGTCTTATATTCAGGAAGTGACCCTCGATATCTCTTTGCTTCTTTTTTTTTTAATCCCACACAGGTCTCAATTCTAGAAGCCCTCTCAGTGAGACCAAGAGCACTTCCTCCTCTCTGTCAGCCCTCAGCGACTCCCTCAACAGCTCTGAAGGTGGAGATGTTGCCCAAGGTAACGAAGAACTAAAAAGCCTTTTGGCTCCGCCTTCATCTGTGGGAAGCCAATCAAGCTTAGGCCCAGGAACAGAGGAAAAAGCAGAGAAAGGTGAGACTTTTAGCGGATACGCATAGTGGATTTTATCCCTGATTAAAAGTGAACTCAAGCATGTTTGAAAAAGTTTGACATTTCAAAACCATGAACACTTCTAAATTAGGAGGAAAACTTCATAAAAGATGGCCGCCAAATTGAGATTACATGACCATCTTAGGGTGCTATAATGTCCTCAGTGCAAAAAACAGAATTCAGTCATTAAAATGGAATTAGCTGTATGATGCAGAAGGTGTTTAAAGAATTTAAAGGGGTGGTCCACTACAATATCACATTTTAAACTTTAGTTGATGTGTAATGTAGCTGTGTGAACATAACATCTCTGAATGTAAGATGCTCAAAGTTCAATGTAAATGGAGATTTTGGCTTTTACAGAGTCAGCTTAGCAAAGCCTACAGCAAACATGCGGGTTAGTGAGATCACAAACAGGTTCACGCTTCAGGTTACGCGCATTCACCATGCACATACACCCCGTGCAGCAAAGAGGCGTGGCCAGAGGCACTGTAATGTTATTGCAGAGAAAGCTTAAACGCCCTCTAAAGGCTGCTATTTCCACAGAGCTTGTTCTGTTTCTGTATTTGGGCTTCCAAAGAACACGACACAAAGAGAGAAGTGCTTACAATTTAATTTAATTATGTTCCAGAAAATTATAAATAAATATATAGCTCTAGCATTTGACAAAGGCCACAACCTGTAAGTATTTTTATTTGTTAAAATTTATGTAAAACTACATGCACAGTTTCTAGCTTTAATGGTATGTTGTAGTGAAGACGTAAACAAGGACGTAAATAACGGGAAATGCTGTTTGGCACCGATAACAATTTAGCTTCAAATTCATATTTATCAGTCAAACCACTGTAAACACACACAATCTTCAGCAGCACGTGCAGAGTCTCTCTATGCCAGAGGTGTTCACACTCGGTCCTGGAGGGCCGGTGTCCTGGAGAGTTAAGCACCAACCCTAATCAAACACACCAGAACCAGCTAATCAAGCTCTAACTAGATATACTAGAAACTACAGGAAGTGCAGAATTATTAGGCAAATGAGTATTTTGACCACATCGTCCTCTTTGTGCATGTTGTCTTACTCCAAACTGTATAGGCTCGAAAGCCTACTACCAATTAAGCATATTAGGTGATGTCCATCTCTGTAATGAGAAGGGGTGTGGTCTAATGACATCAACACCCTATATCAGGTGTGCATAATTATTAGGCAATTTCCTTTTCTTTGGCAAAATGGGTCAAAAGAAGGACTTGACAGGCTCCGAAAAGTCAAAAATAGTGAGATATCTTGCAGAGGGATGCAGCACTCTTAAAATTGCCAAGCGTCTGAAGCGTGATCATCGAACAATCAAGTGTTTCATTCAAAATTCAGCTTTGATATTAATGAGTTTTTTTGGGTTCATAGAGAACACGGTTGTTGTTCAATATTAAAATTAATCCTCAAAAATACAACTTGCCTAATAATTCTGCACTCCCTGTATAGTCAGATTTTATTTTAGAGAGCAGGCATTAGGTTAGCCGTGTCATTTTCTGTCTGATTCAGGCAGCTAACGCTGCTAACAGCTTCTCTGTTTACACAGTGCAAAAGTGTGTGCTTGTAGGGGTGTGACGTGGAGCTGATCCGCGAATCACAACACAACCAAGCCTACACAAACCAACACAAAAATACACTGTGGACCACCCCTTTAATGCACAGGTAGTTCCAGTCAGTTTAACAAATGCGCTACCCTTAAACATTAGCAGTTACCATAGTAACTCAGCGACAGTTATCTGAGCCTTTATTCCTCTGCGTATTCATGAGCACACTGACGTCTGTTTCACAAGGGAGCTGATGGGGATTAACCACTGCAGCAATATGCTCATAAATATTCACGACAAGACAGGAAATAGATGTTATTGTGAGCTATTAGATATGACTGTGTCATACACACAATTGCTCTCACACACTTTATCTCCCTCTGCGGCCGTCAATGGCTAATTCAGTGTTGGCAAATCTAAACATAAACATGTTTTCATCATTTTTACCCATTCTGTCAAAAATGCTTTTGTTTTTAAATTAAATTAGTTCAGAAAAAAAGATCTAGGGAAAAAACGAAATAATAATAATAGAATAAATGTATTAATTCTTTTCAATAAAAAAAATCTTCGCTAAAACTGAATATTAATATTTACATGTTCAATTCAATTCAAGTTTCAAAGCAGCTTTACAAAAGGTGCACATTATTGCATTACAATCAAATTAAGTTAAAATTACAATCAAATAAAGTTATTATATACAGACATAGTTAACCTGCAGTTTTATTGTTATTACTGTAGGTGATGTCTATGTGTAGATGACTAATGAAGTGTATTTGTGTATTAAGTGTACGTGTTGTCCTCAAAGTCCTCCATGGTTGGCATAATCTCTTCGTATGTGTCGTCCTTGAAAATAATAATGCTTTTTATAATGTTACAAATATTATATTTGAAATAAATGCATATCGTTAGAAGTTTCTGTTCATCAGAAAATCATTAAAAAAAATCTCACAACCCATTTCAACATTGATAACAATAAAACGTTATCAAATTAGCATATTACAGTAACTTCGTTAGGATAACATAATATTAAGTTGAGCAATGGTTCATGGAAATTCAGCTAATTCCAGCCTAAACGTTTACATAGTAAACATTCAATTATAATATTTCACAGTAATAATCCTTTACTGTCATTTTTGTTAAATAAATGCAGGTTTGGTGAACAATTTAAACACAAGAAATCAAACAGATCTCACATTTTTGATGCAACAATGTAGAAAATACTAAGTATAATTATATAATGTATATGAATAATAGTGAGATGTATTTCTTCTTCTCATCCTGACCTAATCTTTCAGGCTTTGAATGCGTCTTCTGCAACTTTGTGTGTAAAACCCGACCCATGTACGAGCGGCACCTACAGATCCACCTGATCACGCGCATGTTTGAGTGCGACGTCTGCCACAAGTTCATGAAGACGCCCGAGCAGCTCCTGGAGCACAAGAAGTGCCACACCGTCCCCGCTGGAGGGCTCAAGTAAGGAAAGCAAGTACAGCACGTGCCTCCCTGCAACCTCACAAAATCCCCCAAAACCCACCCCCCAGCCCCTACCCCCCTCAGGCAGGACACATCCCAGATTTAAACACAGTCTATCCAGGAGCACTGGTCGAGGATCAGGCTGGATTCCAAACAGAAGGTATTCCAGAAAATGAGCAAAGTTCATTGAGCAGTGCTTCAGGGTAAACCGTTCTGTGGAGCCACATATAGCAGGGCATAGACAGAGAACGTTCCTGAATGTGCCTAAAAATAGATCAGTACACTATGCTACTTTGACTCATGACATTCCAAATCAGAATACTGTTAAAAGTATATACTATTTATGAAGAGTTTACAGTCTCTTGTGTACAGGTTCAATACTACTTCTATGGTTATAAATACATATGTTTGTGTTCTTTTCACCAAACATAAACATAGGAGGCTGAGAAACATGGTCATTTTAGAAAAAAAATTCAGATGGCACTTATGAGATTTTTGCATCTGAACTCTTTATGGTTAAAAAAAAGGGCAGCTGTTATTCTTAGAAATTCACCATATATATATATTATTTTGTTTTGCGTATTTAACTTACATTTACAGTAAGAAAAACAAATATTTCACCTGCTAATGTACTAAAATGTAGGTTATCTTTAGAATAGACTAATAACAAGCTTAAAGACAAAGGTGGTAAGGAGAAGCCACAATGTGAAGAAATGTTCTCAAAGTTGATCACCAGTTTTAACACACAACATTAAAAATAATGAAGCAGTCAATCATTTTACAGCATTCAATGTAATATTAAGCCTTGAACAACATTTATTTAAATGAAAAAACATCTAATATGAGTCGTGATACAGGGAATTCTGGGAATATTAATTACTATTTTATTTCACCGCAATTTATTAGAATTTATGTGAGAATTTATCAGAATTTCTGGTCACATTTTATTTTGATGGTCCGTTTGTTGAATTTAAGTTACATTGCATCTACATGCCAACTAATTCTCATTAGATTATAAGTAGACTGTTAGGTTGGGGTTAGGGTTGGGGTTAGTGTAAGTTGACATGTATTTGCAAAGTTTCTTATACTCAGTTGAATGTCTGTTGAAGGAACAGAATCAAAAGATATTCAGCAGAAAGTCAACTAATACTCAAATGGACCATCAAAATAAAGTGTTACTGAATTTCTAAAATAAAAATGTCTCAAGCTTGTAAATTGAACAGTATTTTTATTATGTCCAGTTAAATTTATTACAGTTTTTAAATTAATTATATTTGGTTAACAGTTTTAACTTGCAGTTAATCAATTAAAATACTTTTACAGTAGCATTATGATAGTCTGATACTGTAAAAATGTTCTTTTGTGAAACAGAAAAGGTTAAATTTTGCTCTTCAAGTTTCAAAAAGAAAGCAAAAACAGCTTGAAAGTGTTTCCATATGATGTGTCTTTTGAAGCCATATGTAATGTTTTTTTGAGGGACGATTGATTCAAAGGTTACATTTGAAAAACTTACCAAAGAAAAGATTTTTGTGAGTAATAAATTTGGTCTGTTTCTTACCTTTTACCTATAGAAGACTATAAAATAATATAGAACATGGGCCCATACGGAATCTGCACCCACAGAAATCTGCAGATTTCCAAAGATTGCTGAGCCTGTCATTCCATCTGTTTACTTATATTAAATATATTGTAAATATACATATTTTTTCAGCTTTTTATATTAATTTCTGTTCTATTATAATAGCATTTTAATTATTACATATTATTAAAGATTTAAATGTTAAGATTATTTGTGTACAATACAATATGTAAAGTAATATTTTGTGGGGGGTTTTTTATGTATTGTATGAGAAAACTGCCTAATTGTCTAGTTGATTAAATTTGCATTTTAAACCTAATTAATAGTTATTAATTATAATATTTATGTTTTCATCTAATGCTCTCAATAGCCATCTACAGAAATCCACAGATATTCTACACAATTTTTTTTACACCATTCTGAAAAGAAATAGCTAAAATGTTTGCAGACTCTGGACACACGAGTCATATGGATCACTTTTATGGTTCTTTTGAATCCATTTTGAAGCTTGATATATTCAGATGGATTAATTGTAATAGCAAATATAGGAAAATGTTTTCTTTTGTGTTCCATGGAAGAAATGAAATTCAGTTTTTGAACAACATGGTGAGTAAATAATGATTAATTATCCTTTCGCATGAACTACTAATGGGATTTAAATCAATTTATAAAAATTCTATAGAAGTGACCACATAAAATCTGAGGCACTTTCAGGAACGAGAACCTTCCTTTGAAAAGCCTGTGATAGACATTACTGCAAAAGGTCTGGGCCTGCATGTGAAAATATATCTGAAGAAATCATAACAAGCCAGTCAGCACTTGTCCATCTGTTGAGCAGCTCCACTTGCCAAGACCATTAGGCTACAGTTCACACTGTTCTTTCTCAGCCTGTCATAACCGCCACCACAGTTACAACAACACATTTAAACACAATGAACACTCATCTGAAAGCTAATAGACACCCTATCTCAAACGCTTACAACACACACTGACCCCCAACTTGATATATCCTTTTGTTTTTTTTTCCTGAAACTGAACAAGCACAAAGTCCAGTCTTTGATATTTTCTGTTGTATTTGTCTAGTTGTTTGACATACATAATTCATGTCTTAAGATCATGTATTTCAGATTTCATTGCCTCATCTTGTCATTTATGGCTATGCTTTCCCATGCTAGACACATTTGTTAGCTTGTAGTTATCACTCATTAGAGCGCTTGGCCATTACAAGCCGCAGGTAAAGGAGGAAAATAATCTAGATCAATAGCAAAACTCTATCTTGGAGGGACAGACAGCACTTTACTGATGCTCTTATTTGGCATTTCAATAAAAAGCAGGATAAGAAGTGTCATCTGGGCACTTTTGACTCCAGATTTGCCCTTAAAAGTTTAAAAAGCCTTTAATTATTGGGATTTTAAGATATTGATGGCTGGTAATAAAGTCAGGCCTTCTTTATTCTGCCTTTTATTTAAAAATGTATCAGATGGGAACTAATTCGAGAGGGACTCGGCATGTAGTCTATGGTTTATTATTCTGTTTAATTTTTAGCTCTCTTTTATTAAAGAGGCTGAGAACAATTAAATAAAACAATCCTCCATATAATATTGTGCATTCCCAGTATTGGGCAAAAATGCACTGTTTCTTAGTCAATATCAAGTGATGTTTTGACTATGTGTTCCTGCTTTTTGAATCTGTAATGTTCAATGACTCTGGGGTTTAAGTATGTGTGTGTGTGGTCAGCATTAATGTTACAGTATATGTATAGCAGCTGACTGCTTACAAATCACTGCATGTTGTTGTTGTTTTTTTTTTCACGGGATCTTTCTCCCACAGCAGGGTTCCAGTCGGCTGGATTAACGTCTGCTTATGAATATTCCATACAAGTGTCATAGTTTGGACCTGGACTGTATATTTTAGTATATAAATGCCTGTACTTAAGTGCCCTTATCTTAACTCATCTGATTCTCTGCTAATTTTATACTATTTACATAGTCCTACATAAAAACTGAAATAACTAAGAAAAGCAGCACTAAATGCATCCCTTAGGAAAATATTACTCCTTAGAGGTTGCTTTTTTAGAGCTCAGGCCACAGGAATTGCGGTTTGGAGAGGATTCATGCTCAGATGGATCACCTAAATCGCGTAGTATAAACAGAACTATACTAAATGAGACATAATGTAATATTATAGAGCTATAACATTTTTCTTTGTGATGGTCTATAATATCACTTTCATGTTTCTAGAATAAAATATATGCTTAACCATGTCTGATAGTAAAGCCTGCTTTTCCACTGTTTGAGCCAGCTAATGCAAAGCTGGTCTGTAATTGTACCAGCGGTGTATGCCATTTTATTCTGCTGGAACACAGTTTCATTCAAGGTTTTATATATATATATATATACATATACAGTTGAAGTCAGAATTATTAGCCCCCCTGAATTATAACCCCCCCTGTTTATTTATTTTTTTTCCCGTTTTCTGCTTAACGGAGAGATGTTTCCAACACATTTCTAAACATAATAGTTTTAATAACTCATCTCTAATAACTGATTTACTTTATCTTTGCCGTGGTGACATTAAATAATATTTTACTAGATATTTTTCAAGACACTTCTTTACAGCTTAAAGTGACATTTAAAGGCTTAACTAGGTTAATTAGGTTAACTAGGCAGGATAGGGTAATTAGGCAAGTTATTGTAAAATGATGGTTTGTTCTGTAGACTATCGAAAAAAATATAGCTTAAAGGGGCTAATCATTTATTGCATTCATTGCAATAAAATGCATGCTTTTATTCTAGCCAAAATAAAACAAATAAGACTTTCTCTAGAGGAAAAAATATTATCAGACATACTGTGAAAATGTCCTTGCTCTGTTAAACATCATTTGGGAAATATTTTAAAAAAAGAATTAAAAATCAAAGGGGGGCTAATAATTCTGACTTCAACTGTGTATATGTACAGTGTGTGTGTGTGTGTGTGTGTGTGTGTGTGTGTGTGTGTGTGTGTGTGTGTGTGTGTGTGTGTGTGTGTGTGTGTGTGTGTGTGTGTGTGTGTGTGTGTGTGTGTGTGTGTGTGTGTGTTCAAATATATTAGATATGATTTATGTGAACACATAAATACATACTTGTAATAGAAAATGTAACATGTTTTGCAATATTTTGAAACAGATGACATTTTAAATGTGAAATCCAAATGTGAACTTGTATTTCATACAGTACTCAGCATATATAAGTACACTCCTCACAAATCTATTTTTTTAAACTCATATTTTTTATAGGAAGCTTTACAATATAATATTTACAATATCAGTACTGAAGCCAAATCTGGAGCTTATCTAACAAAATAACTTACGATAACGGGGCAAAAACTAGTACACCCAAATGTATATGTTAGAGAAAAATATTAAATACAAATGTAAAAAAACAAAAACAAAAAATTTTAATTTAGTTTAAATTTTGTAGTTTTTTGCAATATTTTGCTTGAATTTAGTTGTATTATCTTTCAGTTTCTAAATATGTTTGGGGACTAAAATATTATTTTATTAAATAAATCTGTTTAATAAATCTGTTTTGTTTAAATGCACCAAAATACTTCACTGAGAAATGGATACAAATATTTCATTTCAAAATGGGCTGTACTTAATTATGCTGAGCACTGTATATGTGTATATGTCATTTGCATATATTGCCAATATCAGATTTCTATATTGATACTGACAATGTTTTGTTATATGGAGAAACGTTTGTTTAGAAACAACAAAAGAAACGGGCCCAAAAGTTTAATTTAAAATATACTGCTATATTCCTTCTTAGGTAAATTCATCTTTAGGATGTTTAGATATCCTTTAATGGAAAAGAAAGCTCCTAGGTGTTTACAGTCTTACTTTTCTACTGTATATTTACTGTCCTGATATATATTATTTGTTAGAAATTTGTTCACCTCAAAATAATGCACAATGCAGCTGACCTTGGTGCAAAAAAAGATTTTTGGTCTCTTACATTCCAGAGTCATTTGACAATACAGATTCAAAGCATAAGATCACAAATCCCAGAAGTGACCGAATCATTTCAAGGTTCACAATGAGCTGATGGGAGACTTGCTGTATTACGGCTGCCCAGCTGCTTTTTTAGTGAGGGCGAGAGAGTTTCACAGCGCTCTAGTTCAGTGTTGAGGTAGAGAGGCGCCCTTCACAGTGTGCTTTCTGAGGTCATTCTGTTCTGCAGGGTTTGTGAAGCGCTTTGGGGCCCTGAGCAGATGAAAGGTGCTATTTAAATGTAAGTGCCACTCATTTATTCATTTACCTTCATCTGATTCCCGTTCCAACCTGTCCGCAACCACACAGCCATATGCACACACGCACGCACTCACACACACACACACATACACACACCCTCTCACATGTAGCAGTGTACACACAGACTGTAGCTTACTGTATATACACCACAGAGGGTAAGACACACCAAATGCCTCCTTCATCCCTTCCCTTTGTCCATTGTGTGTGTTCTTCATTTCATTAAAGACAACAGAGTGTGTTTTGTCAAGTGGGGGGGGGTGCATAATTAAATGTCTCCCCCATTTTGTGTCCTACACCCTGCTCCTCCTGTCTCTTTGACCAGGTGCCCTCTCTGCATCTACTCCACCAACAGGCCAGCCGCCATGGAGGGCCACCTGAAGACACACTACAAGATGGAGTATCGCTGCCGCATCTGCCAAGCTGTGTGGGCCAATCAGGCAGAGCTGGAAAGGCACACGCGCGCTCACCGCCTGGGCAACCACTACAAGTGTGAGCAGTGCGGCTACCTCTCCAAAACAGCCAACAAGCTCATCGAGCATGTGCGCGTGCACACCGGCGAGCGGCCTTTCCACTGCGACCGCTGCAGCTACAGCTGCAAACGCAAGGACAATCTCAACCTCCACAAGCGGCTCAAGCACGCACCGAGACAGACCTTCGGTTGTGCCCAGTGCCCATTCACCACCACTCATCCGTTCGTCTACAGCCGCCATGTCAAAAAGCACCAAGGCGGGGAGGGGAGCGCCGAGGAAGGCGAGGCTCGGCCAGGTACGCCCCGTTCGGGCCTTCTGGAGCGAGGTGGGAGCAGCAGCGGGAGCGGGGACAGCGGGAGCACCAGTCCGCTCATGAACCTGTCGGCCTCCCAAGCCTTGCAGTCCGTCGCCCTGTCAATCACCAGCAAGCAGCAAGATGGCACGCCAACCGCGCGCTACCTCTCAGCCAATGGCACGTTGTCCACACTGGCGGCTCGCTACTTTGACCAGTACAGGAACTGTGACCTGGCTCACCTCGTCCCCCTCACCACGCTCTTTACCACCCGACGCTTCACATTCCACAGCCCCTCGCCCTCAAACCCCTCGCCGCCCTTCTCGGCATTCTGGTCCAACTCGTCCTCGCAGTCGCCACCCTCTCCCACATCACTCAAACACTCCTTCCTGGCATATCTGGGACTGACAGAAAGAGCGAAGACCATTTGACCCTCCTCCCTTCCTCTTCTTCTCCATCACCCTCTGCATCATTCCCAGATGCCACTAACTGTTCCACAGGCAGGCTGAAACGCTGGCCGAAAAAATAGTAATGCTAGTAAAACATCCATTTATCAGAGGAAAAGCTATTCGCCATTTCATTTTCTGTTCTATCGCAATCCAATCGTTGCTCTTTTTTAAGAGGTCTTATAACAGTGGTTTTCCTCTACAAATTGTGAATGAGCCGGAATCTGATAACAGTGCTTTATCTATTACAAGTTTTGTATTCGTTTTGATGGGCGACAGGAAACAAAGGACATATAAGCTCGCAAGTGCTATGCTTTTTTGTGCATTTTGTCAGGAATCCGACAGCATGTTCGCTATGTGTTGCAATTGTTTTTTCCAAGTCATTTAGGGGCTCGGTATGAAAATATCTTGGGGTATTCATGATATGGCACGACAAAAACCAATGAAACGGATTGCTATCTTTTGAGTCTTGTTTCCAAAGTGAAGCCTCAGACCACGCACTTGTTAATTTATCAAGCTGTACATAGTTTTGTAGTCTTTCTTTTCTCTCCCATGCCTGTTGGCATTGACTGGTTTTGCTGAATGGCTAGACCATCGGCAAACACTAATCTTGCCTCGGCAACAAGCATACGGCCCTTTACGACACCTGAGAGGCAAAGCTGATGGCATTTCTTAATACAGGCCATTCAGGGCACACTTACGGCATAAGCAATCATTATTACCACTACTGCAGTGGTCGTCAACCCATGTTACAGCCCTTCGGTATACTCACCATATATTTGGTCGCTACAGATTGTGCCATAGCTGACCGAGGCAGTATCCGGTAGGCATGAGATACAAGTGACCAGTCAAGCGCCCTGTGCATAGCTAAGGTATATAATGAGCACCTGTACGTTTAACAAGATGTATGAGGTGACAGTTTTTTGGGAAAGACCCATTTATTCTGTCACAAAGGCCGATTCAATGGTGCTTTTTGGAGCTTTTTTGTAATTTTGTGTGTTAAAAAGAAAAAAAACTGTTCCAAAATGACTTGAATGAATGTACTTTTTGTTGGTTAATGTTAAAGTGATACAGAGGTAGCTGGAGTGCGGTGAGTGAGATCATGGAAAAACAATGGTATCTCGGTGGCCTTCTGTGTCTTAAATTTTGTTCTTCTAGTTGTTTTTTGATTTTGTATTATGACTTTTATTTTGAAAGAGCCTTTGAAATGTAAATTACAAATATATATATAAAAATATATATCCTGTACTAACAAGCTATTATGAGAACCCCATTGGAAAATGGCTCTCAAGTGCAATGTGGAGGCAGCCATTATTTTGCGTAGGATTTGTGGAAGCATGGCTTTCCATATGCGGGCAAACATGGTACCATAATTCTGTGTTCCCCTCTTTGTTTTTTAAGTTTTAATTGCACTTAAAATGTTTCAAACAAAAGCACTTAAACCCAACAGAAAACGTTCTTAATGCCAATTAGTTAGCCTGCCTCTTCAGACAGCCTCAATGCTATTTAAGTTTTTGTTGTTTTTGTTTTTGTCTGCCACAGTGGTTGAAAATACAATTCTAAGCCTTTATTTTCCAGTAGGTATTTGCCAAACAGCAGTCAACACTGCACCTTTTGGATGGATCGTATAGCACGTGTAATACAAACAGCAACAGAGTTCAAAATCCCCCTGGACACCAAAGGGCCAGGCTAAATTTTTAACAGCGGTTTTGCACAGTGCTGTAAAAAATTGCACTTTTCTAAACAAAGTATGAGAAAACTAGTATATTCAGTGCTCTAAAATGGAAAACATTGATAGGCTTTAATGCCCGTAATGTTGGCGAGCTCTTAATAAGTCTGTCCACAGTATCCAAATACAGTTTGATTCATGTTCAAAACAGACAAACTGTAAGATCGATTGATTCTCGATGAGCACTTTTGCTACGTTTGCGGGATAAATGGACTTATATGAACATTTTAGAATATAGGGGACTTTAATTGGTGCTCACTAAGCCTGTGTTTGGCTCAATAAGCTCAATAGAACCAAATATTGGTTGATTAATTAGCCTGGCCAATATATTGGTTTATATGAACCCATTTTACTTAGATTGTCATGAAAAACATGCTCAAACTTGAGGTCCTGAAAGACTTTACTGCGTGACAGTAGATCCATTTGGCTAAACAGTTTTTTTGTTTTTGTATCTGATCAATAGCTTGATTGTTGTCCATCACAGATGTACAATATTCCCCTGCCACCATTCATACGCTAATGGACAAGGATAAAATGTTGCCTGTTAAGATATAAAGTGCATCAGGTGACGAAAGGTTTCGGATCCAGTTGACCATAGACATTTCAAAAGGAAAAAGGTATTATTAGAGCATTACTTTGTTAGATCAACCTTGAACTGCGTAGAAATAATTCTTCACTCCCAATTTTATCTTTCTTGCTCAGTGAGAGGATTTGAATGAAAATATCTGTATTAAAGGCCAGTTTACAAATGAACTGCAGTCTAGAAATAGAGCCATTAAAAGATGGTAGACCGTTTCTTGGCCCGCACAGTATCCTTTTTTTTTCTTTTCTTTTTTTGCTCTGCTCTCATAGCATCATTTTTTTGTTCATGTAAATGCCCAGCATGCAGTGTAGTGGTATGTTGTATTTTAAGTGGGGCTTCTTTGCTTGTTAATAAAGCTCCTGCTCAATCCATTATCTTTTATGCTCTAGTGCCACTTGGTGGCAAGGAGTGCCCTGGGAGCCTGGGATGAAGTGAAACTGATCCTCAGGACCCATTTTGATAGAATGAATTCAAATGGAATGTCCATTGGGCAACATCCTTTTGTCCGTCTGCCTTGGAACACCATGTAATCATCATGTACAAGAACATGACTGCTGCTCTTTCATGCTCAGTTGTGTGGGCAAGTGGAGTACAACAGGGATCGCTCTCTGTTCCAATACCAGTATTTATAAATATGGTGTTCTGTTTGCCTAATCGCAAGGAGCATTTTTTTTAGCGTCATTGCGCATCAAACAAGACTGACTACCTTTTTAGCACTTCAAAAGATGCATGAAATTGCTCTTGATCTCTAGTTTGTAGCACTTACTTTTTTGGTCCGGAAAAAAAAAAAGACCAACTGATTTTGCATTTAGCTTTGCAGGTTATCTGTTCGCTTTATATTTTGCTGTACTCTACAACTCAATAAGGCTCAAGTATCATTTTGTTTCTTTCTTATTTGGCACCCAGTAAACTTGTTATGTGCTGTATAAAGCTTTTTTATTACTTCATTCTTAAGGCTGTACAGGGTTGTTTGTGACAATAACTGGTAATTAGATCATTTGTACTTTTGATTTTGTTTTGTATTTCGGTTTTCTTGGTTTTGCATTCTTTATGTTCAAATTGCCAGTTCTAAATGTAACAGGATTTGAAAGTAAAGCTTACATCACATATTACCTTAAAGGTCTACTGGTCTGTTTTATTGATGTCTGTTTTGACTTGATGTACCTGCTTTTATAACCTGCATTTGTTTTATTCAGGTATAAAATATTGCTGTGTAATGTTGTACTCAGTGATGTTTTCATACTCAGAATTCAGATGGTGAAGTTTTGGAATTCGGTCAATACTCACAATATGTGGTTATACTTATGCATTCTACAAGGACAGGAATGCTTTTAACAAGTTGTAATTAATAGTTAACATGGTGCAAACTATATGAGGACACAGGAAATGACATCAGTTTAGTTTAAGTTCAGTTTGTTTCTGCAAGGTAAGTTGGTATTTGGAAAATAAATACATTTTGAGAATTCAACAAAGGCTTATGACAAAAACCAATGAAAGCAAAGTTTCCCTAAAATTATATATTTCCAGAACATTATAGTTTTATTATCTTAAAAATATTATTTTTTTAAAAACTACTTATCGGGGTGGCATGGTGGCTCAATAGTTAGCACTATCACCTCACAGAAAGAAGGTCGCTGGTTCGAGCCAGTTTGCATTTCTGTGTGGAGTTTTCATGTTCTCCCCGTGTTCGTCTGGGTTTCCTCCGGGTGCTCCGGTTTCTCCCACAGTCCAAAACATGCAGTATGGTGAATTGAAATTGGCCGTAGTATAGACCAATTACCATGTTTGTAAACATTCAGGATGCGCGCGCAGGGAGGTGGCAGAAAAAAACCGGGAGCGCTAGCATTTACAGCGAGGGAATGACATCCAATGCGGTTCAGAGTTTGTTGTTGTTTTAGAAATAAGATATATTGATTATATATATTATTTACATAATGCTTTCAGCGTATTATAACAGCTCGTCACCCAGTAATAAGCACAGTGATTCTGCAAAATTAACGTTAAAGTGAGCGGCGTTCATCTGACAGGTCCATTTGCGATAGCGTCCTCCCAATGGATATTGAATAAAACGAAATGACCAAGCATCCAGCCCGAAATATACAATCTCATTGAAGCTCCAAGGGATTTTACGAGAGAAGTTAAAGGTCTACAAGTGCCAACAAATGTGTTCTGTGTGGTCATGGCATGTGCAAGAAATAATGCTCCATGATTACCAGATTCAAAACTATGTGCTAAAAACCGAGGTTCTGCCGAGCCAAAAACAAGGAAAAAAAGACGGAGCTAACGTTAAGGCCAGGTTGATCAACAACAGGCAGAACAACAGCATTCTGATAGCGAACTACACTTGTACGGCAGGCCCAGGGTATGTGAACTTACACATAAAGGTTGGTTTTATATTCGCACATTCGGACTTTCCCCTTAATAATATAATTTCATAAACGTATTTTTTGCAAACTCTTAATAGCGAAATCATATTAGCAGCCAATGACTATCAAAGTACAACATTGTTCACAGTCAAATAAACAGTGTTAATGTTGTTTTCAAGTCACACTTGCAGGTTCTTTCAGACCGAATATTCAAAGTGCTGTGGTAAACAATATAGAGAGTGTGTCACAAGTTGTCACTGAATGAATGTGTGAATATAAAACCAACTTTACCCTAATAACTTACACTTTCACGTTTCATTCTTAGCATTCAGTGTCCGCAGTTTAACTAACCACATGTAACTGTTTTGCCGAAATCATTGCTGCAATCAAAAACGAGTAATGTGTATGATTCAGCATAGCCTGAACTTACCTGATATAACATGAGAACTGCAGAGTCCAGCATTTATAATTAGGTCGTCACTTCATTCAGCTCCCTTTTAGCCAAAGACTTCTGCAGTCGGCATTAAAAGCAGTGTGGTGTAAGGTAAAAGTTAAGTTTTCTATTTTTTGGCTTTCGAATTTGGCATCGTACCGCAAAACACGACATGTTTGCTATAGCAGCCGGTCTTTTTCTGCAACCGGGGACCCTTTTGACGTCATGTGTGACATAGGTTGGTAATTGGTCTATATGAGTGTGAATGCGAGAGTGTATGGTTGTTTCCCAGTACTGGGTTGCAGCTGGAAGGGCATTCGCTGTGTAAAACATATGCCGGATAAGTTAGCGGTTCATTCCACTGTGTCGACCTCTGATAAATAAAGGGACTAAGCCAAAGGAAAATGAATGAATAAATGAAAAACTACTTATCCACAATACATCATCCCTTCTGGTTGTGTGTTAAACTAAAGTAAAAAAAGAAGACTCTACAATGACTATGTTGCTTAAATATCCCCAGAGCCATCCTGAATTCATGATTACAGCAGGATCATGACTTTAACCCTTGGCATCTGAAAGAGAGTTTGTGTGCCTAAAAAAGCGAAGAGCTCTTCACCTTAGCTTTGCCTTCAGCAGTCCTGGGAGCGCTAGAGCGCTCCGTCCAAGCCAAAGGTTGGTCCTGCCTAATGAAAACAGATGAAGCAGAGATAAAGTGTTTGCCGACATTAAGGGCTCCATTCATCACTGTTAGCCCTGGAGCTATGGAGCACCTTGGACGGCATCTCTCCCTCTCAGGCTCGCTCCATAATGCCAGTGGAGGCAGGCAGTCTGTATGGATTTCCTCCCTGCATCCACGTCTACAGCCAGTGCTTTGATTGATTAATTATGAGTCAGTCTGCTACGAGGTTCAGTTAAGGTTTAAATTCCATTTGACAAATGAGTAGCAAAAATGCAAAGAGAAAGAATCTGCAAAATAAACTGCAGAAGGTTGTTATGGGATCTTAAAAAGTGCAAACAGGACTCCCCACTAGTGTGATTGTAGGTAAATATGATTGCGCCAAGCAAGACATGTTCCTGGATCAACATCCTTGGTTGATCCTGGAAAAACACTCAAGTACAGAACATTTTGAACCTATCCCTACCTATAACTTGCCGCAAAAATCAGATGGAGATGATCAGTGACTAAAGCCCTGTCCACATGAACAAAACTGCAGCTTTTTCTATGTGGTTTGACCAGTCGTCCATGCATAAATACAGTGTCAGATCACTAAAACCGAATGTTTTTGAAAACTCCACCACTATCTCCTTTGTTGCCGTCAGATTTTACTCCAACACTAATCAAACACACAAGCTAACCAAGGTCTGAGGCAGTTGAGTCTTTATCAAGGACTATATAAAACTGCATGACTGCAGCTCTTCAAGACCAAATTTCACCACCCCTGCTCTAACCCTTGTTTTAAGCAAACAAGTTGACTAACTGTATCTGATTGGCCAATTGGAATGTTGTTCCATGTTCTGAAATGATGTTATCTTTGATTTGCTTATTTTGATTATTTAGTGAAGATTTGTTTTGCGATAGCCTTGGTAATGTCATGGCAAAAACTAAGACTGATGCCTTTCAAACAACAGAGCAGTGATGTAGCCCACCTACTCAGAAACTACTATGACCAGATGTGCTGCTGGTATCACCAATCGTCCGATCACATGTTTACTCACCGCTGAACCACAGGACAACTTGGGGTTTGATGTGTGTCGGAGTCTGGAGGACGTCACCTTGGATGTGGTTTAAGTCCACCATGTTGGAGCTTTGTGCCACTAGATTGACTCTGGCTTTAATGAATCCTCTCCATGTTCTATCGCATCTTAATTAACATCAAAGCAGGGCTGGAGGCCAGCGAGAGCCTCTGCTTAGCTTGACCTCTGCTGGAAAGGGAAAGTTGATTAAGTGGGTCTCTGGGGTGATGAGGTCACACTGTATCTCTCTGCCAGATACCGGCTAATTTAGTCATACAGACACTTGAATACAGCAATCATATTTTATTTTAAGACTATCTATTTCTGCCAGCGAGCCGAGAGATTGAAAACAGAAAAGAATCTGATCAATTTTTTAAGCCGAGAGTAACCGGAATCCTCTCGAATAATTGTATAATAGGGTCAGGGATTAATATTTTAAAAATGTGCTGTTCAAACCCAAGATGTGTCTAGTTCGTAACAGAAAAGGGATTTTTTTTTTTTGCTCAGCCTTGCTTGGAGCCTGTCTACGCAGAGGCGACCTTTCGACACAGGCGTGTGAAAGTTGGCGGCAGGCAATCGATAGGCTGTTGGCTTTTTTGTTTGTAGGTTCAAGCCGGCCTTGGCTTTATTACAGCCGGGTTCGAGTCATGGGGGAGTTGCAGTCTTTGGCTGCTGCAAAAGCCTGAGTGAGAGGAGCTCCCTCCTGTTTGCCAAAAGTGTAATCCCTCTGTGACCTCACACAACCCTGCCTCCAGAGGAAAAGCTGCTTAGAGGACTGCCTGTCTGCAGGAGGAAGACCCCCCTTCCACCTCCCTTCTTTCTGCCTCTTGTTGCTCTCTTCTACCTTCTCGTTCTCTTCCCAAGTTGTCTCGACATCAATATTTCCCAGGCTCCCTCACTTCACCCCTGTCAGATGGCTGGATCTGAGGGCGTTAGGGAGCCGAACAAGCCAAGTGAAGAGAGATCCCTGTTCAGGTCAGGGATGAGAAAACAAACCGAGAAGGGGCACGGAAAGACACAGGATTGCTGCGTAGAGGCAGAGCTGGTCGAGACTGGCTTGATTAACTCACTGCTTGACTTAAAGTTTGTTGATCTTGATGAAAGATCAATGCGGAAAGAGAAAATGATCATTAAATTGGCATCAGCTGTCAAAAAAGGTTCACTGGAAGAATGTGCCCTGAAAAACTCCAAAACCATACTTTAGAATTCACTGTTGGAATTTACACGTGTGCCAGTAACACACCCATCAACTTTATTTATTTTTTCTTAATGAATGTACAGTATGTTTTCCACAGTTCCTTTTATACAGGTAAGTTCCAAAAAAATTGAATGTCGAGGGAAAGTCCATTTATTAGTTATATTAGTTCGCTACACACGAAGTGAAATATTTCAAGCCTTCATTTGTTTCCATTTTAATGATTATAGATTAAAGATGAAAAAAACAATTCAGTATTTCACAAAATTAGAATATCATGACAATGTTCAACGTTGTAGGCTCCCAGTGTCTCCGTCTAGTCCACTAATTAATGCAAAGCCTTGAATTTGTCTCAGTCTGGCTTAGTAGGCTTCAGAATCATGGGGAAGACTGCTGACTTGACGGTTGTGCAGAAGGCCATCATTGGAACCCTTCATAAGGGGGAAAAGTCTGCAAAAGAAACTGGATGCTCACAGAGTGCAGTATTTGAGTATATTAATAGAGTGTTAAGAGGAAAGGGGAAAAAGTGGCTGTAAAAGTTGCACAAGTATGACCGTAGCCTTGAGAGAATTGTCCAAGCAAGGATGATTGGGGCTGGTGTCAGAGCATCAAGAACCACCACATACAGATGTCTGCATGGCATGGGCTACAGCTATAGAATTCCATGTGTCAAGCCACTCCTGAACCAAAAACAACGTTAGAAGTGTCTGTGCTGAGCTAAAGAGAAAAAGCACTGGTCTGTTTCCCAGTGGTCCCAAGTCCTCTTTTCAGATGAAAGCAAATTTTGTATTTCATTTGGAAATCAAGATCCCAGTAAAGTCCAGTGTGAAGTTTCCACAGTCAGTAATGGTTTGGGAAGCCATGTCATATGCTGGTGTGGGTCCATTGTCTTTTATCAAGTCCACAGTCAACCCAGCTCAATACCAGGACGTTTTAGAACTCTTCATGCTTCCTGCTGCCGACAAGCTTTTTGGTGAGGATGATTTTATCCCAGCAGGACTTGGCACCTGCACACAGTGCCAAAGCTACCAGTACCTGGTTTAAGGACCATGGTATCCCTGTTCTTAACTGGCTAGAAAACTTAAACTCTATTGAAAATATTTGGACTATTGTCAAGAGGAAGATGAGGGAGCAGAGACCCTGACATGCAGATGAGCTGAAGGCTGATATCAAAGCAACTTGAAAATTTTTATTGGTAACATTGAATAAAAATTTAATCTTGCAAAAACAGCCGTTAATAAAATATCAGACTACGCTACACAATTAATCTCTCACACTAGATATTTGTTGTTTATAAGGAATTCTATGCATGCACATCACAATACTATGACTTTACCATATAAAATAGTGTGTATGCCACATTCATTCATTCATTCATTTTCTTTTCGGCTTAGTCCCTTTATAAATCCGGGGCCGCCACAGCGAAATAAACCACCATCTTATCCAGCACATGTTTTACGCAGTAGATGCCCTTCCAGCTGCAACCCATCTCTAGGAAACATCCATAAACACTCATTCACACACATACACTACGGACAATTTAGCCTACACAATTCATCTTTATCGCATGTTTTTGGACAGTGGGGGAAACAGGAGTACCCGGAGGAAACCCACGCAAACGCGGGGAGAACATGCAAACTCCACACAGAAACACCAAATGACCCAGCCGAAGCTTGAACCAGCGACCTTCTTGCTGTGAGGCGACAGCACTACCTACTGTGCCACCGGGTTGCCCGTGTATGCCACATTAAAGACTATAAATATGAATGCTATCATGGATTGATGAATACACACTCTAAAATCAAGTATGCATACCCATACTTTATAAATGACTGCTGAGGACTGTGGTGGGGATCTGTCTTTTCTCATTAGTTGCGTTTCCACTATCACCATTTGCAGTTGAGTAAGCTGTAAGTTCACGGCAGTTAAAAAAAAAACAAGTACCTGGGCCTTTAAATTAAATTTTTATCTTTGGAACTTGAAAACGGAGAAGCTCGAAATGTTTCAGAACCCGTTTACACTAGTAGTTAGCATCCTCCACTTGTGATTGACAAAACCGCATCTTAACACTAGTTACAAAAAGGACATAATGGTTTGTTATGCAGGTTGCTTTAGCAGGTTTAGGCTTTAGTCAACAGGTAATTCATTTTCATGTGTCATAAAACATGCAAGATGATTAGTTTTTTTGCAAAACTGTCACAATTTTAGCCATAAGCCTTCTTTGCAAAATAAAGACGCTCTTAATCTCACAAGATTCTCTGAATTTGTTTTTAACATTTTCAATCTACTGATAACCGCATCCACCCAAAGCGTGCTTCCAGATAAGAGCAGGGGTGAAGCACACAGGAGCTCAGTGGGAATCCTGACAATCTGGAGGCGCGACAGGGGACACTCACTGGGAGAAGGGATTATACACAAGTCCTTGGCAAGCTGGCCTCTCCAGACAGGGTGGTCTTGAAAAGGGCAGTGTTTGTCTAGTAGCAAGAACCCAATTAGACTTCAACAATCTGACTGTATTGAGTGTGTTGATTGCCATTTTTCTAAATGATGTTACTGTTCAGACTGTCAAGTTGCCATAGGAGCCACATATAAACAGAGCCTCTTCCCCTGGAGAAACATCCAAGGTTAGCCAAAAGAAGAAAAATATAGGAGTGTGTGACATCCAGCCAAGCAATCTTCAGTGTGTTTTCCATTAAATATTCATTTCGCAGCGACACATTTGGAGTTGGACATGTAGAATTTACAGATAATTGATGAATTTATGAATTTTTACTTCTTATATTTTATGATAGCGGGTGGTTCATTCCACTGTGACAACCCCTGATAAATATTTTTTATAAATATTTTGCTTGTTCAAACTACTTACTTAAAATGAACACGACACAATTCTTGAGTTTTTTGGGGGGACCAATTTTCAGTTGAAGTCAGAATTATATGCCTCCCTGAATTATTAGCCCCCTGTTTATATTTTTCCCCAATTTCTGTTTAACTGAGAGAAGATTTTTTCAACATTTCTGAACATAATAGTTTAAATAACTCATTTCTAATAACTGAATTATTTTATCTTTGTCATGATGACAGTAAATAATATTTTACTAGATATTTTTCAAGACACTTCTATACAGCTTAAAGTGACATTTAAAGACTTAACTAGGTCAATTAGGTTAACTAGGCAGGTTAGGGTAATTAGGCAAGTTATTGTATAACGATAGTTTATTCTGTAGACTATCAAAAAATATATAGGGGCTAATAATTTTGACTTATTTTTTTTTTTTATTAAAAACTACTTTTATTCTAGCCGAAATAAAACAAATAAGACTTTCTCCAGAAGAAAAAATATTATCAGACATACTGTGAAAATGTCCTTGCTCTGTTAAACATCATTTAGGAAATATTTAAAAAAAGAAACTAAAATTTAAAGAGGAGCTAATAATTCTGACTTCAATTGTAAATGTTTTCTGTTCAATCCACCCTCCAAATTTATATAAACAATTAAGGTAACTTCATCGATTTGTGTTGGGACAACATGAAGGAATTGTGTGGAACCCAGCATTTTTTTACACATCCATTAACTGAATTCATTCTTTATCTTTGCTGGTGTGTTAAATAATGTTTAGATACATTTATTTCAATATAATGCAATTAACTACAGTCCATTAATAAAACCTTTACAGGACAAAAGAAAATATGTCTCATTTCTAACTCTGCTATGACTACCAACACTCAAAAGAGAACAACATATTATAAGATATATTATTTATATTATATAAGTTTATGAAAAAAGCAATAAAACAATTACTATTGCACTTTTTAAATGAATGATTATTAATAGATTTCTGGATGTTTTTTTCCAACATTTATTAATGTAAAAGTGCACACTGTTCATTCAATCATTTTCCTTCGGCTTAGTCCTTTATTTATCAGGGGTCACCACAGCGGAATGAAGCAGCCACTATTCTAGTGCAACTATTCTGCACACTAATTATTTGATTTATTTATTTTGTATTATTATCTGTAATTATTGCATGTTGGAATGACAGCAAGCCCACGTCTTTGTTTGAATACAAGGAATAGAAATGCATTTTTAGTGAGAATGAAGGAAACGTTATTACATTACTATCACACCAGCCACGTTGGAATTATGTGCAAACACTATATCCATCATAAATGTGCCCATCCAGCTGATAAAGCCAGGCCAACAGTTTTAAGTAATGCAATTAACTTTGTGACACTGGTTTATCTCGTCTGCACTCAGCAGGCTGCATGCTAACAGCTGGGTGCTGGGTTCACAGCAAATAACCAATGTTTGAAATTGCTACCAATTTTCTGATGTTTCAGTGTCTGATTTGGGGGCGAGTGGTCCGTACGTTGGAAAAGAACTCATTTTAGCTTGGCTTTTTTTTTTTTCCGCTTTGTGTCGGAAGTTAACTGTCAAGGATTCTGCACACATTCAGTTTGAAACATTCATACAGCACTCTGGATAGCCATCTAAAATTTATCTGAGCACTTTTGAGTCGCATGTGAATGGGAACATAGCCAAAAGGTGATAAGGTTGGATTTTCTTTTGCACTGATTTTATTGATTCCGAGGTAAAACTAATTAACCTTCGGTGAGTTTTCAAGGAATGCAACGCACTTTAGACTGAATGATTTTTTTCCCTAAGCCATTCAATTAGTCCAACTGAATTCCTGTCTTCAATCAATTAGTATAGTACCACATGGTCATTTGTCTTACAATTAAGACACTGGGTAGCAACTCATTAATTCTGTTTTGAGAGAAGACCTGGTCAAACTAATTGAAAGAAATATATATATGCAATTTAACACCTGCTGTGCCCGTGTAGGGAATGGACACTTTCAAAGAAAGTTACATCTGAACATATATAAAATATCTTTAAAGACTATTTCAGTTTTATATAGAAGCTCAAATAATTAGATCAAATAAACGATTGAGTTGTTGATGTGTAGTAGCATTTTCACCGTCATACATGACAAAATGTAATAGAATTCAAGAGTTCACACTTATCTGATGATTGATTATAAAGCGTGTTTGGCATGCTGTCCCGGGAGAGAGCTCATAAGATCCTTGAGCCTGGGGCTCCCTTCCATTTGCAGGGTGAGAGGGGAGTTTGAGCTCAGGTAGACTTGAAAACTCCCCTGCTGTTTATGGCTAAAACAAATTAGGGATTGCTATGGAGAGATATACTGCTGACTAAGAGCTCATCTATGGTGCCAATTTGTTTGGTCAATTCACTTATGTGGCATGTCTTTGGACGGTGGGAGGAAATCGGGAACTTTTAAAGCACTGGGAGAACATGTAAACTCCCCACAGAAACCGTGACTGGCCTGGTAAAGACTTGAACCAGTGACATTCTTGCTGTGAGGCAACAGTGCTAACCACTGGGCCGCCGTGCCACCCTATCTAGGAAAAGGGAGGAGGAGTAGGGGTGGAAGGGGGAATTTTTTCAAGGCAAAGATAACTGAAGTAAGAAACTCTGGTTATTTATGTTGACTTATCTGATTGGTGAACCATGTGTGTGGACTGCATGTCTTTGGACTGTGAGGGAAATTGAAGCACTCAAAGGAAACCCCCACCAACACAGGGAGAACATGCAAACTCCACACAGAAATGCCTACTGACCCAGCCAGGACTTGAACCAGCAACCTTCTTGCAGTAAAGCGACAGTGCTAACCAATGAGCCACCCTGTTGCCCTTCAAACACCATATATATATATGTATTATGTAACTTTTTACTTTAAATTTTTTTTATTTATTTTATTTTAGTCTATTTGTCAACTACCCAAATACTGATCACATAGGATATCACATTGATCATACGTCTTTCAAAATATCATTAATCTCCACAAACTGATTTTCTTACATTCTCAGCAGGAAGGAATAGCATCTGGTTTCTTTCTGTCTGTGCCAAGAGCCGTGTGTTGGTCTGGATACTGGTACAGTAGTCCAGTGCTGTCGCGGAGGCATTCCCAGCAGCCAGTTGGGCTACGCTCACATAGCTTGTACAGCATGAGCCCGAACGGGCAGCACCAACAGCGCCCTGGCACTGCTCCCGGGCATGTCAGCCCACTGTTTCAGCAGCCCTCACACTGGCTTTTCACGGCAGCCGCGGCCCTCAAACACCTGTCAGAAGAAGGGAAGGAGTCAAGCAGCAGGTAAAACTCCACCAGGAGCCGTTTAAAAGTCAATTCAGAGCAGTAGCCCTGTCCCGGATTCAGGTCTTCGCCGAATTCAGTCCCTTCAGAATGAATTAAAGGGTTTCTGATTTTGGCTCACACACAGAGGGGTCATTATTCAGAGGCTGAAGCCAGATCTACAAGCCCTTCAGCTCTGAAATTAATATTACTGTCATTACATATTGAGTTAACTTTCAAGTCGTATGTATTAGTGTCTGAAACTGAAATATAATCTCTACTTAAAGGGATAGTTCATCTAAAAAAAATGCAGTCATTGTTTACTCCCCCTTTACTAGTTTCAAACATTTATGAGTTTCTTCTGTTAAACACTAAAGAAGCTATTTACTTAAGATATTTAAGTTTACTATTATTAACCTCCATGGTATTTGTTTTTCCTATATGGAGGTCAATGTTAACAGGTTTTCGGCTTTCTGCAGAATATCTTTATTTGTGTTTAACAGAAGAAAGAAATTAACTCTAAAAGGTTTAGAAACACTTGAGGGTGAGTAAAAATAAGTAAATGTTATTTTTGGGTGAACTATGCTTTTAACATTTACTTTATTTGCATATGGTTATTTTACTAAGTTTAATAAACTAAACATTTTGAAAACAATTTACTAAGTTTTTGAAAATCACTTGAATGCACAAATTGAGTTTCAATTTTCAACACATCAGTTTCACCCAAAACTTCCAGATATTACAACAAAACAAAACAAAAAAACTCACATGAGATGTTTTTTCAGGCAATTTCGCTATGGAAACAGAAACCCAATTGACAACTCCAAAAATGCTTCCCCCTTCTTTAGTATCCACAGTTTTCATGTGAAATCGTGCACTATAACCTTCCTGAAGCACCTCATGTTTGAGTGGATTTTTTCTGCTATTGATGATTGAACAACATGTTTTTGTCTCTCTTCAATTCAAATGAATGGCTAATGAGGTAGCTGTAATATACATGAACTGTCTATGCATTTTCGTCTGTCTATCTATCTATCTATCTATCTATCTATCTATCTATCTATCTATCTATCTATCTATCTATCTATCTATTACATCAAGTAAATGTGTAAGTATTAAATAATTTACTTAGGAAATTCTAGTAATCCTTGACATTTAATATTACGATTTAAAAATGATGACAGTAAATTTATTAGATTTTACTACATAAAAAAAGTAATTTTTTTCAGTGTACATTCATTCATTTTTTTTTTTTTTTTAGCTTAGTCCCTTTATTAAACTGGGCTTGCCACAGCGGATGCAGCAGATGGCCTTCCAGCTGCAACCCATCACTGGGAAACCCCCATACACACTCATTCGCACACATATACACTATGGACAATTTAGCTTACCCAATTCCCCTATAGCGCATGTCTTTGGACTTGTGGGGGAAACCAGAGCTTTCAGTCTAAATCGAACAGTATATTTGACCCAGTAGTCCTTAAATGAGCCTCACACACGTTCAGCAGGACACACACACACTGATGTTTTCTGGATAATCATCCACTCACAGCTTAAAGCACTCATCATGATGGAGAGAGAGTGTATGAATTAATGAATAAGAGTATGAAATGAATGAATGTACACTTGTGTATTGTTTTACTCTATTTTCTTATATTTTAACAATATCTTTTTTTTCTCATTTTTAATTCTCATATTAGTCTTTTTTTCTTATTTGTGTGTTTCTTGACTATGTACTGTATTTATGTGTGTTATATAATCAGTTTATGGATGTTATTCCTGGTTTATGTAATCTGCAATGCTTCGGCAATACTTTACAGGTCATGCCAATAAAGCTCTTTTGAATTTAATTTAATGTAATAGAGAGAAAGGAAAAAGAGGAGTCCAGCAGATGGCGTCGAATGTTGATGTAAAACACATGATGTAAACCATGAAGTTCATCATCATCATCATCATCTTCCTAGCCATTATCAAAAAAGTTAAACTTTTATAATGTATACATTCATTCCAATGTTTATTTCTTTTAATTCTGATGACAACCAATAAAAACCCCAAATTCAATATCTCAGAAAGATATCTTAGAATATTACCTAAAACCAATACAAAGAAAGGATTTTTAGAATTCTTGTCCAACTGAAAAGTATGAGCATGAGCAGCACTCAATACTTAGTTGGTACTCCTTTTGCCTGAATTACATGGAATTGATCAGTCTGTGGCACAGCTCAGGTGTTATGAGAGCTCAGGTTGCTCTGATAGTGGCCTTCAGCTCTTCTGTATCGTTGGGTCTGGCATATTGCATCTTCCTCTGCACAATACCACAGAGATTTTGGGGTTAAGGTCAGGCAAGTTTGCTGGCCTATTAAGAGTAGTGATACCATGGTCCTTAAACCAGGTACTGGTAGCTTTGGCACTGTGTGGAGGTGTCGAGTCCTGTTGGAAAATGAAATCTGCATCTCCATAAAGTTGGTCAGCAGCAGGAAGCATGAAGTGCTCTAAAACATCATGGTATAGAGCAGCCTTGACCTTGGACCTTAGAAAACAAAGTAGAGCAACACAAGCAGATGACCTGGCACCCCAAACCATCACTGACTGTGGAAACTTTACACTGGACCTCAAGCAACGTAGTTTGTGTGAACCTCCTCTGTTCCTTCAGACTCTGGGACTCTGACCCTGCAAAATTGACTTTCATCAGAGAACATAACTAGAGCACTTAGTCAATTGATATTTCACCACAGGAACAAAAATGTTAAATCGCATAACATTAGTTAATTGAAATGTCATTTCCCTGTAATAGAAACCAAGCTAGTGTTTTCCTGCAAAGCTATATCGCCAGCTACTGGTCTGGTATGCACTATACTGCGTTTCGGTCAATTTAATAGATCATAAGTGAAATTTATGCAAACTATTTAAAAAATTCAAAGGAACATCATAAAAAAAAAATTGTTTTACAATAGTTAGTGTCTCTATCTTAAAAAAAAAAAAAAAAAATATCCAAACATATCTCACGGTTTGTTCATAATTTATGTAAATTCGGGGTAAATTTTTTTTTTATTAAAGTTCAGCTTTGATAATTGTTTTTTCACAACTTTATCCATTGTCAGTTTATTTCGATCATGAGTTGCAATGACTTTTGGCAAGAAATACATCAGTGTGCACAGATTTAGGATATCTTTGGAGGTGGGTGCCTAATCAAACTAAACACAATAGAAAATGGAAAAATAAATAAATAAAAAAAATAAGCACACTGGCTCGCCTGACCTGAACAAGACCATGTAGGCTAAACCATTGTCATATTAAATCTGTTTTTGCAAGCTAATGTGGCAGTGTGTTGATTTTTTTTTTACTTTTTCTATTGCAATGATTTTTGCCAATCAATCTTGTGTTGATAATGTTAGCACTCCACCATCATATATGCATTACTTGCATGAATCCAAACGGTGTTGTCTCGCAATATGGTATTGAAATTCAGCAAATTGCCATATTATTTAGTTCTCAATGCATTGTGGTGTAGTTGGGTTTTGAATTGAACAGGTTGAGAAAAGAGGCATTGCATTGTTAAAAACCTACATACTGTCTAATGAATCCTCCAATCATCATCCTAGAAAATATAAACGCTTAAGAAATAAAAACCTACACACTGCAGATCAGTTATAGTGCTCAAAAAAAAAAAAAAAAAAAAAAAAAAAAAAAAAAAAAACCTGTTGCCAAACACATATGCATTACTTGTGTAATTCCAAACAGTGTCTGTCTTTCAATACAGTATAGAAATGTAGCATATTGCCATATTATTCAGTTCTGTAGACGTTCAGATTCTGAAATGAATGTTTCTTGAACTTTAAGAAAGAAAAAAAAAACATTGAAAACTGTAAACACGCTAGTGGTTGTAAGTGGGAAAAGAATTTGCGTTGACCTATGTAGACGCTGAATGAATGAATGTACTTTGCACAACGGCACTTGAAAATGACCCAAATATCAAACATAGACTGCTATTGTGCTCACTGTATAAACACTTGGAAAAGTGACCCAAGTGTTGACAAATGGATCCCAGCAATTATAAATAAATTTACAAAAAATTTATAAAATCTATATTATAACAACATACAAAGTAACATCAGATTATTTACACACCTGGTAACAAACCTTCTGAAAAGTACCACATCTGAAAACCTTTGGGATGAAAGATCTAGCGGATGACTTATGTCCTCGTTTATTGATTACCTAGATTTGACACATGTGGTGCTGATAATCAGTAGAATCTCATTGGTTCAAATGCCAGGAGAAAGAAAACACTTGATTACAAACACCTGGATGCCAAACACAGGATATTGAGTTGAAAATAAATTAATTACATGATGCAGATTTCTTGTTAATGCCTTTGATTTATTTCCCTCTTTCCAGAATTCATTATTTACAGTACTGCCACAGTGCATTATAAGCCCACAAAATAAACTTCTATTAATAGCTGCAAATATACAAATCAATAATGTGAAATCAAACAAAAAAGCTTTATGACCATACACAAATGTATCATACCCATTTAGAATAATATTAATAATAGTAACAATAATTCAACAAAAATCATCATTCAATTCCAACACTCCACACAAAGCTTGTATGCATATACATTGGTGTATGTCGTGAAAGGATAAACTTTATTGCAGTTCACCATCTTTTCACTTTGGAGTCTTCTTTCACCCTCCAGAGCATGAGCTCCATGCATGCAGTGGCATCCTCTCGCGTGTCATGACCCGCCACTGTGGCAAATGAGAAACGTGTTTGTTTTCTTTGAAAGACAAGCATGTACTCTTAAATTGTATGCAAGTCATGATTGGAGGTGTGCTCGATAGACCCGTTTCCTGACTCAATTACTTCTCACGGCAATTTCATGGAAGAGTTAAACACATCTGAACATACCATGGATACAATGGCTCTACATTAGCTTTGAGGGTATGGAAAATGTGCCATGAAACAACATAGACCTGTTGTCCAAAGCTACAGGCTGTGATTGAGAGAGGTTTTCTCAGGTCATCGTTTACACGTGTTTAGTAGGCCAACATACCACTCTCTTGTATAATTCTCCGGAGGTAGTCTGCAGTCAGACTGTTTAGCTCTCTTTTGTGTGGCAGACCCAGACGATGGGGAAACACTACAGAGGTGTCAACCACAGTGCTGTGAATAATCTGAAGATGGCAGAACAACCAACATGTGATTCTTGAGAGCCTCTAATCAAAAATAAGCCAATGCCAGGTTCATAATGTTGACAGTTTATACTGTTATTTCGGCATGCTGTTAGAACTCACTTTGAGGGCAGCTAAGTCATTCTCCAAGCCATGGCCAATCAGAATCGTGTCCGCATTAATAAAGCTCAAAAGCACTGCTTGTACATCACGCAAAGACGAGCTGCTGCTCTTCACATCAGCTTCACTGATGCCTGAGAATCTGTGCAGGATTAAGAGTTATAATTTACATAATTTAGCACAGTTTGAGAACACCGGATCAAGCCAGGTTCAAAATTCAAGTTTTGTTTTGACATTTTAGAATTGAAGGTTTTTAATGATGACATTTGGGTTACAAAATTAAGTAAATTATGAAGTATTTGGAAAATTCTGTAATAACCTTCAGAATATAGATTAGAATTAAAGCCTGTTCAGACAAAAGTACTACTAGGACAACTATATTATATCCACACCAGCAGATGATACTGTTCTGTTTAACTGAAAGCTAAAGTTTTAAATGTCTACTGCTTAAAATTAACTAGTAGGATGTATGCTGACTGGTTGTTAATGTTTATAATTTGCCAGATAAAAACTAAATCAAAGTGATGCTAGAATTTTTACCATGAGCAAGTTTTTTGCAAAAAGCAAAATAAAAAACAAAATAATAAAAATAGATTTATTAAATTTCTCCAGCGTTTTATGAAAACGCAATATACAGACAAGTGCTGTCAAATGATATGTTACACAAATCACTGAAAAACTGTATTATGCCAGGCTAGTAGTGTTACACACACATGCACATACATAACACACTAGGCATGGGCCGGTATAAGATTCTGACGGTATAACCTTAGATAAAAATTTCACGGTTTTATGATTACTGCTCTAAAATATATTCTTTTTTAAAAGTCTGAGTAAAAAAAATAAAATAAAATAATTCCCCTTTAAACACTATATACCAGTATTTTATTTTGAGAAACATTTCCAATATATTTTAACAGTAAACATGTCAGGCTAAATAATTCTAATGAATCATTGACTTCTGCTGTCTTCATTAGTTTCTAAAACACAGATTTCTTTACAATTTAAAATGGCATCTTTGGATATCTTTTCTGCTGGAGATAATGTCGTCCTAAAAAACTAAAAATAAAAAAAAATGTTAAAAAACAAAACCATACACATACCGTAGGAACGGTATAGCAGAAAATTTTGGCAGTTTTAAAACTTTGACTTTTCCAAACCGCGGTATATCTTGAAAACTGTCCCGTGCCTATAACACTGGATATATGCCTATAACTAAATATTCCGGACACCCCAAAAACAATCCTTTAAATGAATGGCAAAATTGCATAAGTTTAGTTGAAAATGATGCATTAAACAAAGTGTAACAAAGGAAAGTTTGATATCAGCTCAGTTATAATGAAGATTTCTGGTTTAGTGTGAGAAACTAATTTTGAGGGTGAAAAGGCCTCTAAGATGGGTTTTATAATTAAAGATTGAAACAGATCAACTACAATAAAACTAATGTAAAACAACATTGACAACTAATGTAAGTCTACTAATGTAAAACAACATTGTGAAAAGCCAAATAAAGCAGTACTTTAATCTAAATACAGTCAACATTTGAAGTAGGTCAAAAAAGTTGGTCAAAATTGTCCTAAAACAAGAAAGAGTGGAAAACTTTGATGAAAGGCAATGATTCAATTCAAATGTTGCCAAATTTAGTGTTTCGCTTTGAAAGCAATCCCTACCTGGTATTAAAGTCAATGACATCATTATCAGGCTTGACAAAGGAGTCAAAGACAACTTGCAAACTGCTGCTCACTACAGTCACTCTTGCTAGTTCCAGACCTTGAGTCGTGTAGCACTGGTGAAAAACAAAATTAAATATGAAATTACCTGCTTTTTTTTTTTTTTTTCTGCGTTATAATTATTATCATTACTACAATCAACTAGAATCAGTACTTAAACCTTACTGTTTGTGTGTCAATGGCATAGACTCCTGGACATGTTATTCCCACCGCAGACTGAGGAAGACTGCTCACAAAGCCCTGAAGGCTTACTGCATCATGCACATGAAGCTGTAAATATGTACACAAGAAAATACACTGAAAGTCAACTTTGATTACTGAAAACATCAGGTTAATGGCTTTGGTGAAATGCTACAATATCAGTATTGAATAAAAGTTCAAGGACAAAAATCACAGCATAAAAGAGTGAAGACAAATCAGGTGAAATGTTTTCAGTCCCTCTAATAAAGCATGAGTATAACTGGAACCGAGATTATAATACATTGAAGACTTGACATCCAGGTGACCCAACTGCATTCTCACAACAACTGTAGCGCGTCTCAACACCTCCCGGCACTATGACAGAACAAAGAGCAAATAATAGATATTGATGGAAATAAAAACTCAAAATCAATTTTGAAAACATTCTTACCTCTATTCTCTATAACTTTTCCATAATGATAGTTACACTCTTCTCTGCGTGTGTGTTTTCCACTTCTGTCGACGGAGAACGTTGCTCCACATCGACAGCAGATTCTCTTCAAAGCTGTTAGCAGTGTTTTCCTAATTATTTAAAAAGCTTAAAACCCTAACAGCTTCATTTAAAAATAACTGTTCTTATTACAAATCTAAATAAAAATAAAATCTTTTTAAGACTGAAATTTCACCCTATTATTAATTTCACATTGAGAAACTACAAAGCCTTTACTCATGTTTGAACTTCTAAACAAACTCACGGTCACTAATGCCCTTCTTGGTATCTCTGTACTGGATGGCAAAGTCAGCTTTCTCCTGATGTTTACGAGGGAAGTTGTTTACTTGAAGCAAATCCTCAGACAGGATGTGCTCCTTCAGTTGCTCAAAAAGTGTCAAATCGCCTGCATTAATAAAACACATACTCGTGAATGTTCAAAATAACTAAACATAAAACCAGGATACCTATATGCTGGGCACATACGTATGAAAATGTGCAAGTGAAAACATTTACGTGTATTTCTTTTACTTTTTTCCTTTCCATTCAAAGAATTCTGAACAGAAAAATGCTACTTAGCATAATAGGATGACTTCTGAAGAATCACAACACTTAATAATAATAATAATAATAATAATAATAATAATAATAATAATACAAAATATATTAGAAATAGTAATAAATATAATATTAAAAATAAAAGTGATAATATTTCACAATATTATTCTTTTTACTGTATCTTTGAACAAATAAATGCAACCGTGGAGACTTTTTAAATCTTACAAGCCCCAAAACAATACAGAAGGAAAAGTCAGTAAGTTTGACAGTGTACCATGTTACTACAGTATGAATGAATTCTGACTACCCACGTTTTAACCATTTTTGCAGTGATATCCAAAAATTAAAATCTACTCACTATTTACTCAACTTCAAGTGGTTCCAAACTACTTTCTTTAGTGAGTTGAACATAACAGATGATATTTTGAAAAGGCTGAAAACCAGTCGACTGACATTCATAGTAGAAAAAGAAATGCTATGAAAGTCAATAGTTACCTATTTTTTCAACATTTTTCAAAATATCTTCAGAAGAAAAAAAAAGTCAAGCAGGTTTGGAACAAGTAAAGGGTGAGTAAATACTGGCAATATTCTGATTTGGGTGAACTATCCCTTTAAGTATTATTAAATAAATGACTAAATAAAAAATATATATAGGTCCAATGTGTGCTATTTTTGTATTATCATCATCATCATCATAATTATTACTATTATTACTAAACAGAGACATCCTAACACATAGCAGTCTTAAGCATTCATTTAGAAAATGAAAAAACTAACTTTTAATTACTCCTACATATTAACGGTCCAAAATGAAAATAGAGTACTTCCTACTGTGCATTTTAATAAACCCCATCTAACAAAAAAGAAAGAAAGAATTATAGCGACAGAGGTGAACACTCTAGTTTGACCCTGAAATGAGAGCCAGCTCTTACCGGGTCCCTGAAGTGCTTGAGTATTTAGTGGTACATTGCCTCTAGACACATGCTGATCTCTCTCACTGGGAGCTGTAAGTACATATAAGGAGGATGACCTGATAGGAGTGTACAGTGCTGTAAACAAAAGTGGCTGCAGTAATTTGAACAAAAGCACACCATGCATAAATATACCAAACCTACCTTTGGCAGGCAAGATGTTTTGGTTTTTAAGTCTCTTGAGCGCATTGACAGCTATGCTTAGATACTTGAGCTTATTGATACTGCGGTCATAAACAATTTTCTCTTCTGCCAGAGCCTAAAGAGTTTAAAAAAAGTTGTTGAGAACACAGATTATAAAACAGAAGCATTAAATTAATGATGAATCTTTGCTCTCAAACATACCTTCTCAAAGGCATCTTGCACAGTCACAGATGACTTCAGGAACTCCTCAACAAAGATGTTCACATAACGTTGACGAACATCATGTGGAACTTTTGCCCCAACTTCATGATGTACTTTCGCTTTTCGTTTGACACCCATCACCTATACAAATCACAAAATTCAATTTTAATCAAACAATGACAGAACATTTCTTTGTAATGTTAAAACAAATGACTGTAGAAGACCTTTGACCAAAGAGATTCAGATCTGGCAGTCACTGTTTGTTAATTGAATTTTGAGGTTTAGGCAATGCACTTAAGAAAAGTCCTGCATAATACCAAATACAAAAAAAATGTCTCATTTAAAAATTAAAAAGTTACATGGAGTTATGAAAACTGATACTCGTTGTCATCTGTAGTTATTTTTCCTAGTTATGCACATTTTGCAACATTACATTATATAATTTTGCAAACATAGATGTAACAAACAAGTAACAATGTGTCATAACATACAACACAATGCTGAGAAACACTATAAAAAAGGCAATTTTACAATGAGTTTGTCCTAATTATCTATAACGTAGCAACATGCAAAATTTCTATTTTAGAAATTTTCATTTTTGCAACCTCACGGCTGAACAGCATAAACTACTAGAACAATGATCACCTCAGGTGCTGATTATGTGCTTTATTCAGTGGTAACGGTTACATGTTTGAGTTTGAATGCGGTTTTATGTGACATGTATAGACATACTGAAGGCACAAGCAAATAGTTTACCTCAGACCTTGATAATAAAATAACTAGCAAACATAGTTTAACTGTGTTTAACTCAGTGCAAACCAACAACAGTCACTCAGCATGTACTTTTACCAATGTTAGAGGTTAAATATGTATTGATTAGATTTTAAATCTTACATTTGGTTGGGAGTGCAGTGGACTATTCTGCGCTTCAGAAGGTCTGTGGAATTTAATTCTTTGTTGCGTCGAGTCTTGTGTAGACAAACAAATTGCTTGTCGCTGGAATACAGTGTTATATAAAACATTAGACAAAGATCCAATTAAAACAGCTCCAGAAAAAAAGAGAACAATATTAAAGACCTGATAGCTTAGAACTTTGTTTAAAGTTAATAGAACTTTTGCTCAATTCCTGGAAGAGTGTTCATTACTTTGAAAGAACCTTGCCAGAATGTTGGCCTGTGAACATTCCCTGTTAGCTGGGAAAGTCTAGTTTGTCTAGAAGTGCATGTTATGCATAGATTAATTGTTCACTATAAGCTCAACAACATGAATTCTAAAAGTGAACAGGATAAAATCTTAATGCCAAAAATGCACTAAATAACTTGCTAACCTTAGCTGGTGTATAGTTTGCAGGTTGTTGAGGATGTTGAACTGGTGTAAGTTGAACAGGTGGAGAAGGCTGAGGTGGCCTTTGGACAGACATTGTGGTTGGAATCAGTGTCAAAGGTAAAGCACAATTTCCTTCAGGCACAATGAAGTGCAGGTTTGTCCCCAGCTGTAGAGTGCCACCAACCGGAATGATACCAACACATGCTATGAAAAAATAAATAACAGTAAAGACACAATTTCTTAACAAATAAATCTTTTAAACTAAAATGTGCATGATGCTTACCGTTTTGCACTGTACTTTGATGAATTTGATGAACATTAGGTGTATAAACTTTCTTTGGAGCACTGTTAATGACCTGAGACTGACATCCTTTCACTGCTGCAGTCAAAATGGCTGCTCTTCTTTGACATAACTGACTTCTGGAGGGAATACTCAAATGGGAGGCTCCTTCTTGAAGAGGGACAATAATTTGTGCTTTGTTTTTGCTGGCTGGCTGATAATGGAAAGATGGACAATATCAGAAACAGCTTTGGTAAACTTAATCACTATTTGTTGCACGAAAAAAAATATACCGGCATGCTTGGTTATTTGTGTATAAGTCTAATACCTCAAACTTAGCCACATGTGCCACCCTTCTCTTTAGCAAGGATGCTGGATTGGACTTCACCTCAGTTCCGATTTTATCCTAAAAATATGAGAAGTGAACATCATTCAAAAACTTTACATTAACAAATGAATAATTCAACAAGGATTCTTTAACCGATCAGTAGTTACCTTGATTGTATTTTGCTACAAAATATTTCCATGTGAAATAAATGCTTTAGCTTTTCAAATTTAAAAAAAATTAATTAATAATAAAAAAAATTAAATAATATATAAAATAAATAAATAAATAAATATATATATATATATATATATATATATATATATATATATATATATATATATATATATATATATATAATAAATATAATAATAATAATAATATATATATAATATATATAAATAAATAAAATAATATATATATATATATATATATATATATAGTGCACATTTGAACAGCTTTGATAATATATTACATGGATTAACTTACAGATGCATCACACTGAACCACAGGAGCCTCACTTTGGTTGGCTTCCATGAAGATCCTGTAGCACTCTTCCATTGGGTCAGTGTCTGAAAGATCCAAGTCCGAGTACCTGAGCTCCTCATCAGAACTAGAGTCGACTACAATGGGTTCATTACTATTTCCTGCCATTGTTGCAAAGGTCTGTGAAGGAACAGTCATGTCACAGGCAGCTGGATATGATACATTTGATGTAGGTAATTTTTCTATGACGTCCACAGTTCTTGGGTTGAGCAGACTATTTGATGCTGCAGAAACAACTCCACAATTAATCTCTGAAACATACGCAGGTGTGTTCTGAACAAATGGTTCTCCATGACTTTTTTGAAGAGTCAACCAAGAGGTTTCAGTCAGGCTTTGAGAGTGTGGTGGTCCTAAGAATCTGTGCTCTTCGACCTTATGTAATGAAGAAGGTGAGGACTGAGATGAAACCATAGAAAAATACTGCTGATGTATATGAGAGATCTCCTTTGAAGATAAAATTTCTGACTTTAGAGCATAACCTGAGATGCTGCTGTTTTGTGGTTCTCCTCTAGAAGTTAGATTTTGTAAAGCACTTGTAGGAGATTGGGAGGTAATACATTCATCTCCATAAACAGAATTAACAGCAAGCATCTTAACATCTTGAATGGATTTGAGCTCGTCACTCTGACTTCTCATATTGTTTAGACATGTGGAAATGTCATCCAGAACATTCTCCATGTTGTGAGCTTTTTCCTCTTTTTGCTTAATGAACGTTTCCATGTTGATATTCGTGAAGTTATTTGGTTCAGCCACAGGTTCTTCTCTTAAATCCTCCAGAAATGGTTCAACATCTTTTACTGGGTGCTTTTCCATTGTTATCTCTTTAATTATCTCCCCATCATTAGACTCTTTACAATGCTCAGATGGGGCATTCCTAATAGGACACAATTTGGGTAAGTCAAGCAGTTCCTTGGTTTTAGTTTCACACGACTGTGAAAGCTTATGCTCATCTTCAAATTGTGACACATCAATGACAAGTTCACCCTCAGAAGATTCTTGCTCTTCTGTGTTTATCATAGGTTTCACCAAGGTTCTTACGTCCTCCTGGTCACCCACAGTGCATTTAATTTCATGGCTTGGAAGTACATCAGAAGACTTTTCTTTGTGCTGATTGGGTTTTGTTTGTTGATTTGAAAGATCATCGTTAACTGCACCATTCCTCTCAAGTAAGTGTGGTGGTTTAGTTATTGCACTCTTCTGTTTGGTTTTATGTTTTCTGAGGTCTTTTGTTAAAGTTGGAATGTCAATGACCAAGGTACCTTCATCTTCAGAATCGTCAAAATGAGATGACAGAGGTTGAACATTTTTTCCAGTTTGTTTACTCTTCAGATCGTGATCAATATCGACTTTGTCGGTTGACTTAAGCTTGCATTCTGCTGAGCTGCTAGATAGCAAGTCTGCTGAGAAATTGGAACACGGATCATATTCCAAATCAGTCTTGGGTCTGGCACGGTCAACCACATACTTCTGACCACTAGTTGAGCAAACAGGCTTTTTGTATTTCAAATGGTTACCATTTTGGTCTTTAGTCCGACTCTTGGTGGTTCGCAAATATTTTCCAGAGCAATGGCCTGTTTTCGTGAGGGAATGTGATGTCTGATACTGCGACAGTCTTTTTTGTTCTTTCTCCACCTCACTCCTAACCGCCTCTATTTCTTTGTTGATTCTCTCCAGTTCCTCAAGACAAGCATAATTGTCCTCGGTGGTGTGGGAGGCTCCATTGGCAGATGTCACTTTAAGATCTCCAAGACCTAAATGTGAAGCAGAGAAAAAATAAAAAAATTAAAATAAAAAAAAACAATGCTTTGACGTTTACCATCGCTGCACAGATGTTCCTTCTGTTATGCATGCTGTAATGGCAGAATTAAGAGCTTTGCAATCATAAAGCCATTTTAATGAGAGGGGATTGAATGAATGGGGGGGGGAGGCTAATTTGACCAATATGCCAGTATAATGAAATGCTTTGAATTATTTTATGCTGTTCATTTGGGGAAAACAAACCCATTTTCAGAAATATACACGACACAAACCTTAGTAGATCTTAATAATGGGTAATCTCATTAATTTCCTAGAATTGTTTTTTCCAGTTTTATGACTGATCAGTTCCCTCAATTTCTAATAGTTATACATTTATAAAAGGCCCTAAAAATAACAGTAAATATAACAATCACTATACACAATATATAACTGCACAATTATATTAACACATGCTTTAAAATGTGCATATTCAGTATCGGGTCTATATAGTTTACATTAAAAAAATGCTGGGTTGTTGTAATCCAACGTTGGGCCAAATTTGGACAAACTTAACCGCTGGGTTAAAAAGTGTCACTTAATTTTTTTTTTTTTTTTTTTAAATAAGCCAATGTATGATTTGTTCATTTTTGACAACACTGGGTTATAACCATGTGTGTGTGTGTGTGTGTGTGTGTGTGTGTGTGTGTGTGTGTGTGTGTGTGTGTGTGTGTGTGTGTGTGTGTGTAACAAAATTCCTAAATTATTTTACTACTTTTTTTCCAAAACTGGAAACTAGATGCTCAATCTAAATAAGAATAGATTTAAACATTGGTAGTTAGCACCATCCTACATTCTAATCTGTAAAACTAGTGAACAATTTACAGTTATATGAAGGATTTCTGTTTCATTATTATTTTATACAGGAGTCATCTGCATTTTAAAGTAATGTATATTTTATATTGTTTTTAATTTAAATATACCAGTACCTATTTTTCTGTCCATTTTTTTTCCATTGTAACGAACTGACCAACTTTTTAAATAAGCCACATATATTATATGTCCATCTAGGCTCCTCCTCAGCTTGATGTGTTGTTGGCGAGCAAGCAGAGTAGCTATTTTCTTTGTTTTGTGTAGGTCAATTTATTTCACATTTGAGTCCCTTTTTAAAGTTGTCATAAGAACTTTGCAAACAGCTAGATTTGATGCATGGTTGTTGACATAAATGAATTGAATTTCGAGGCTAATTAAAAGCGTTGCTAGGTCTGAATGGTTTGAACTGACGCAAACAAGTCTCGAATTTGTTTAGAATCGTTCAGACCTGTTCGCGAATCAGTTCGACTACATGATGCACTTGAAATGAAAGCAAAACATCGCTGATAGCAGCGCGGCGAAGAACTTAAAACACTAACGTTAAGTTAGTATAAACTGTCAAAGTGAATCATGAGTGTTTACCTGTGGTATTCATCACGCCAGAAGTGTTGTCTTTGCTGTGGTTGTACAAACAATAAGGTCGTTGACATCGTCCAGACTGAAGAAAGGGACAATCTATTTCATCGAAGAGAGCTGTGGAATGAAACATTCCGCTGACGAGATACCAAATTATTGTACTGTTCACTGTCAGTAAAACGCAATTTCTCTATCTCTTGTTGTATTCAACATCAGTGACACGACAAGATTTGGTTTTCTATAAGGCGTTGGAAAGGGGGACAAACTCGGTATGAAAAAAGATGACCTCGCAACAATAACTTTAACACTTGTGGAAAGACAGACTACTTCACCAGCTGGTAGCGCAAGTGTTTTAATTAGTTAATCTCCAGGTGTGACTGATTGGTCGGCTTTGTAGCGATTCTGATTCGCGAGTTGTTTAATTGAACCGAATCTTTAAAGAATGTAATTCACGTTTGAGGTACTGTTGTTTATACTGTAAAACAAAATTAAAAACTTAACACCGATCCATTTAAAAAGGTAGGCTATATCACCACTATAATATGAATTGACTGAAGGGTTTAAAATAAAATAAATGTAAAACGAAATGATGTAGACTATACTAATTGCCATATCAACAAGTAGAGAGATTTTTTTTTTTTTGTCCCCCCAAAATTAAAAACAAAAACAAATCTGTTTTGAAATTTTATTTGAAATTGTGTTTAAAGTAAATTTTTGGCTAAAAAAATCTTATCTCAGTTTTTAGAGTTGAAAATGTTATTATTTTACGCTATTAATTTAATCTTTATAAATGCTATTATTTTACTCTTTAGTCTGCTATTTGGCAGTTTACACAACTTTTAATTTTCTAAAGTAGCAGAAGACCATAACCTAAGTTTTAACAAGAACACATAGAACTATACTATTCTTTGACATTACTATGACCTCTGGATTTTCCAGAATGTCTGATGTTGTCTGTTTGCGCGCATTGTTTTGAGCTGTGCTGTCATCAGTGTATAGTTGTAATACGTTTAGGCTGTCACAAGGACCTGTGGAAATGTGTTCTTTGTCAAACTCTAAAAATAGATTAAAAACTTAAATTTAATTATTAAAAAATAAATAAATCTTGTTGTTGCCTATATAACATTTGAAGCCGTCATGTAGTCATGTTACAATTATAATGAACCCTTATTGTTCCATTTTTAGGTGGGTAAATAATGAAAAATTATACACTGTAAGTGCATTTTTATACTAGACAAATATAAAATTAATTTGAAATAATTTTTTATTCTCTGATACATTTGTAAGGCAAATGGTGGAAGGAGACAACAGTGGATCTGTTCCTTAAATACTAGATATCCTTTTAGTTATAACTTTCATGGCATGCAATTTTCGACATCTCTACTTTCTTTCAGTTTAACATGATCGTGAAGGCCACTGGGCCACTTTGACAAGCGTGCCGCCATGTTCCTATCTTTTGTTTAAATTTTTAATTTCTGTAAATTTATGATGTTATTACATTGTGCTCTACAGGGACTGTTGGTCTCAAAGACAGCCAGCAGCTGAATTCACTTTGGCTGGCAAAAGCGAGCAATTAGACCCGGGATTAAAAAGGATTGAGTTTAGAGGCCTGAGGAGAGTTTGCCTGCCATCTCGAGACACTCCATTACCATCAAGAACACAAGCCATGCTGAGTTACCGCTGGAGGGTAGGCAGAAAAAAAGCCACTCGGCACTGCCAGGAAATACATTTGTATCTGAAGAGGCTGATTCTGACATCAACATTTGGGAGGCAATGGTAGGCTGTAACCAGTGGGATCGTGGCCTGATCAAACCCTGATTTTGGGACAGAGAGCAGATGGAATTCATTAAGCCAACACTGGCGGCAGGCTGCTTTTCACCAAGTCATTCAGAGGAAAACAGAGCTATTCGATACCATCATTCAATAGTTGCTAAGAATAATTATTCACTCAAATGTATTACCACAGGTCAAGTAAATTCCTCTCTCTTCTTAAGCAGATTCTTTTCAAAAGCAGTTGTAGCCGAGGGGGCTGTGCGTTTTCACACACAAAAAGATTTCTGTAATGTTTTAGTGTTCATTTGGCATCCCATTAAACTTGAAAATAAAGCTGGCCTCTTTACACTCTTGAAAGTATAATTCACCAAAAAATATAATTCATCTTCCCATATTAAAAACACTCTAGTGTTATGAACCATTACAGTAAAGTAATTGAATTAATCTTTTGTGATTATTCTATTTTTGCACATTTATACATCAAATTACCTAATACACAAAGGTTTCTGCAACTATTACACTACAATACACCACATTTTAGTAAAACCTAAAATCCATACTTCTGTATTTATTTCAGTACATCAGTTCACTACAATTAATGCTATAGTATTCTTCAGCATTCATTAGCACAGTGTACATATTGTACAGTTTAATACACTTAATATGATTCAAAAACACTATAAATTACTGTAGTATTTTTCACGTGGCTTAGCATTTCAGGCTTATGCCATTACAAATCTTCTTGAAGTTCAAGATTAAAGATTAAATATATATTTTTTTAATTATGCATTTCATTTCCTGGGTTATAGTTGTCTCTTCAGTACGTAAACTCATCAATAAAGGGCATCTCGTTTCAACTGGTTTTCTTTGATCTTTTTCTTGTTTTTCACTTGACAAGCTATATGTGGCTGACCAACTCTTCGAGTGAAATTGCCAGTCAAAACACTGACTTTGACGAGATGCTAGCTGCCAATGACAATAACGCTGGATCGTGCGAACTGAACACCATGTTCATGCGATGCATACTGTTGGACAAAAAAATAAACCAAATTGCTTCATTCTTCTGTAAACAGTTGACTTTCCAAGCAAGTGAGATATTGATTTTGCAGACAGTCGACATTGCATGTATGTCTCAATTGTAACATTCTATTCCATATTGACCTCTCCTCACAGTCAACAGAATGTTAGAGCTCAAAATCCTGTTAATGTAGTCCCAAAATGTGATTGATTGATTGATTGATTGATTGATTGATTGATTGATTGATTGATTGATTGATTGATTGATTGATTGATTGATTGATTTGTCTTTAACTCATGGACAGAAAAATGGCAGAATTTTACTTCAGTATAATGATGTATTTCAGACTAAAACAGAATATTGTGTAGGGGCATGTCTCATTTTTTAGCTCCTCCTCACGTCTTTCATTCGCAGCAAACTAATGGTTGGAGGGACATGGCTAAGCATACATATCTCAAGCCATTAAACTGACATCATCAGAGAGGGACGGCCATTCCAAATGGTCAGATTTTTACTAACAATTACCGGAAAAAAACACGTTTTTTCAGTGGATTAATTGTTCACCAAGGGTGGCACAATGGCTCAGTGGTTAGCACTGTTGCCTCACAGCAAGAAGGTCATTGGTTGGAGTCCCAGCTGTGTCTAGTTAGCATTTCTCTGTGGAGGTTGCATGTTCTCTCTGTGTTCACGTAGGTTTCCTCTGGGTATTCTTGTTTCCACTACAGTTAAAAGACATGTGCTTTTTAACTAAATTGGCCGTGAGTGTGTGGGTGTTTCCCAGTACTGGGTTGCGGCTGGAAGAGCATCCGCTGCCTAAAGCATATGCAGGAATAGTTGATGGTTCATTGCACTGTGGTAAATAAGGGAAATGAATGAATAAATCATAATTGTTCACCCTTAAGGAATAGTTCAAACGCCCAAAATTATAATTTAATCTCCCTCATGTGGTTTTAAACCTTTATGAGTTTTTTCTTTTGTTAAACACAAAAGATGTCAACACGATGGTTCAGTGGTTAGCACTGTCACCTCACAGCAAGAAGGTCACTGGTTCGAGTCCCGGCTGGGTCAGTTGGCATTTTTTGTGTAGAGTTTGCATGTTCTCCCCGTGTTCGTGTAGGTTTCATCCGGGTGCTTCAGTTTCCTCCACAGTCCAAAGACATGCGCTATAGGTGAATTTGAATAAACTAAATTGGCCATAGTGTATCAGTGTGTATGTGAATGAGTGTGGGTGTTTCCCAGTACTGGGTTGCGGCTGGGAGGGCTGGTTCATTCCGCTGTGCTGACTCCTGATGAATAAAGGGACTAAGCCGAAGGAAAATGAATGAAGGAATGAATAAACACAAAAGATGATATTTTGAATGTTGGACTTCCACAACAGGAAAAAAAATATTATCGAAGTCAATGGGTGCCAGCTAGCAGCATTTTTCAAAATATCTTCTTCTGTGTTCAACAGAAGAAAGAAACTCAAATATGTTTTAAGCAACACAGGCTAATTGGAAATATGTGCCTATGTCTACATTTTTGAGAACCGAAAAATGTGTACCTAAATGAGTACATATGGCTGCATTTCGTGGGTAAAATGCTACAGGGAAGTATGACACCACCGTCAACTAATTGACTTATGGACAGCATTTCTGGGAAAATCAGTTTGCACATTAGCTCGCCTCATACGTCATCAGACATGGGACATGGAGTGGACCAGGTAAAATGGAAGAAAAAAAGGCAGTGTGAAATAGTGGTAAAAGCACTCAACTGGGATAGGCTTTTCTATTCTAGTTTTCTTTTGATAACATTATCAGTTATGATGATAAGGGAAGGGGTGGGTGGGTCAGTATAGCAAGTTGATACAGGCAGGACAAGCTGACCAGCTTCTCTAATGAAGAAGGACGTTAAGATACACAGAAATGTACACATTGGCCTCTGGTGGGTTTACAAGAAATGACCAGAGATGTATAGTAACGAAGTAGAACTACTTCACTACTGTACTTAAGTACTAAAAGGTTGTATCTGTACTTTACTGGAGTATTGTTTTTTTTCTCCTACTTCTACTTTTACCTCAGTACATATTTTGATGAGCTTAATACTTTTACTCCAGTAGATTATTTATGTGTTGCATAGTTACTCGTTACAATTTTAAAAATGTTACGAATCAATCATTCATTGATCAGACGATCAAAGGAGACAGTGCTGCCTCCCTGCAATGAGAGCACTTTAGTTTGTTTTTGACATGGAAAACCTCGAAATTCCACCTTCAACTCCTTCACTTTCAACTGTTCGTGGCGATGAGGAAAAAGACGACCCTATTTAGAGCCAATGTTTGCATTTGTCGGAGTGAAAGACAGTTCATATACAGTAGAATGAAGTGCATACTCTACCGTCGGATTTGAAGAAACATGTCAAGTTAAAGATAATATAATACACAAAACAGCAGTTTGAGCTATCCATAAGAGCTAGATAAGTTACCGTTAGCTACCCGCCGTTCATATCATGCTGCAATGTTCACATAACGTTAACTGTCTATCATAAAGGCTGTGACGCTGAATGGTGTTTTTTGACCCATCATATATATATATATATATATATATATATATATATATATATATATATATATATATATATATATATATATATATATATATATATATATATATATATATATATATATTTTTTTTTTTTACATATATTTATATATATTTATATATATTTATACTATAAATCGTTCTTTTTGTTCTGCTTAATCCTGTGCCCCAAAAAAGATATTTAAAATAAACAAAACAATATGATGTATTTTGACTGCTTTTTTTTTTAAATAACTACATAACGCAATACTTGTACTTTTACTTTCAGTACTTGAGTAGTAAATTTTTAAATAAACTACTTGCAATACTTAAGTACAAAAAATGTTGAATACTTTAGTACTTCCACTTCAGTATTGTGCTTAAAGAGCACTTCAACTTCTACTCAAGTCACTTTTTTGATAGAGCACTTGTACTTTTACTTAAGTCTGGGTCTCTAGTACTTTATACATCTCTGGGAATGACACATATGAGAAAACATGCCCAGTGACGTATTTGAGATCAGAAATGTACACAGTGGTCTCTAATGGATTTGTGAAAACAAAAACTGCAAGCATGTACTGTAGCTTCTGGTACATATTTTGCAGTTCTCAAAAATGTACCCCTGGAAATGAATCCACAGTGAGCCTGGGTTGGTTTTGAACAACTGAAAGGTGAGAAAATGATGACAGAGTTAAATTTTTGGGGTGAACTGTCCCTTAAAGGCTAACAATGTGCAGTAAAATAAACATTGTCCATATTGATTTCGTGCTGACTTCTTACCACATTAATAGTTAATTAACTATGCAATATTTATTAATTTCAATGAACATTTAACACATTTTCACGTTTTAACACAAGATCAAATATTATGTTATCAATTAAGATAACTATTAGTAAAATCAACTAAGGCTTTAAAATATGTTTTAAAATGTGTTGCACATTGTTAGTTTGTGATAGTTAACGCCATGATAACCAATAACAAAGGAGACCTTTTTGTAAAGTGCTACTAAACATTCCTCAAAATTATTTAGCGTTTTGAAAAAGAAGAAATAAAGAGAGCTCAGAATGACAGATTTGGTTATGTCATTGTTGAGTGAACTATCCCTTTACAGTGCACTGTAAATATAAGACTTACTCTGCAACACTCCAAAATGATAGTGTAATTTGCAGATGTGGCCACAGGGATTATGAAAGGCTTATCGCAACAAGGCTGAAATCACTTGGGTTGCAGTTGAAAGGCTGCCGGTCTAGTTTAAGTGTGCCAATAGGAGTTTGTATTTCCCCCTCCCACACTCCCAGTCTTGTCCCATTAGTTTGTCACTCATAGGATCAGCTTGCAGAAAGCGAGCTCACAGCCCTGAAGGAAATGCCATACACTCTCATCAGTCACTAGAGAGGGACGACGAGCCCAGCACATGCGAGTGTGGATAATGGCCCAAATGCAGCAGAGAGACACTGTCGCGGCCAAATACACTATAAAAGACTATTGTTTTAGGTGGGCTAAGGTTGCATTTATTGGAACCCAAATAGCAGAGCAAGCCGTTGTTGAGTTTGTTGTTCTTTTTTTTTATTTGAGTGCTAACATTTTCTCAACATGTCTGGCTGTAAATGTATATGCAGACTATTCAGACAAATGTGGCTTTATAATGATGCTTGTTTTGCTGATATGAAGACAGATTAAAATAGTATTTAATAGTTACATAAAAACAACATGCAAATAAAAAGTCATCAGTCTTTAAAGGGCTGGTCCAGAGTGTATTTTTAAGGCTTGGTTGTGTTTATAAGATGCAAAGCAATGTGTGCTCTTGCTTCACCTGTGAAAAATCACATTATTTTTTCCATATCTCACTTTAATGATATACTGCTACTCAGCTAACATGAAAATGACAGTCATATTTTCTAGTTCCTCCGAAAGCCCGCCCTCAAGAGGCTCTGATTGGTCAGCTAACATGTGCTAATGTGCTGTGATTCACTGATCAGCTCCACGTCACCAGGAAGCGTCTTTGCTATAACATTACACCGTATCTGCCCATGCCCCTTCACTGCGTGGAGTGTATGCTTGTAACCTGAAGGGTTTATGACATCATTAACCCGAATGTGTTTTTTTGTAGTTCCCAAACTTCGTTCGCTGTAGGCTTTGCTAAGCTGACTCTGTAAAGCCAATGTCTCCCCTTGCATTAAACTTTGAGCGTCTTACATTCAGAGATGTTATGTTCACACAGCTACATTACACATCAACTAAAGTTTAACATATGATATCGTAGTGGACCACCCCTTCCAATTCTTTTTCCATTGGATTGCGACCCCTGGGGTTATTAAGCTAGATTAATGACACAGCAATAGTGTTAGCAGCAGATTGATTTTACAGCACAATGTTAAACTTTGACACCTTTACGGCACTCATGTACATTTAAAATAAAGGCCACAACTGAACATAGAGGATGTTTCAGTGGCGGTCTCCAAATTTAAACCAAGACTTGTTTTGTGGTATAAAAATTGTCCCCAATTCTCATGTGAGGTCAATATTGAATTAAACAAATGAATAATGACTATAAAAATGATATGGTTGTTAGACTGTTGCACTTTTAAGTGTGGTCAATAATCTGGTTTATATAGTTCCTATGGTGTGTGTGCACAGTTGTGTGCATTGTTTGTACACTCTCAATAAAAAAGGTACACGGTGGTACAAATAAAGTTCCTTAAGGAACAGTTTTGCACCTTTGTAAAAATTGTACCTTATAGTACAGATACGACCTCTTATAGTACTGTTCTGTACCTCTTATGGTACAACTGAAATGAAGGTACATAAGTGTTGGACAACTCCTTTATTACAATATCTATGAAAATAAATATGACTGTAAAGGCAAAGTGATTTTATGAATAATTTCCATATTAAAACATGAATCATCATTTAAAAGCATATGTTTAAAAAAATTTGTAAACATTTATTACCAAGTTCTATAATACAAAACTACTGGTAAAACAAAACTATACAGCAGGTATTGTAAACTAAACATTTAAGGCATTTTTCGTAAACATTTGGTAAGCATTTTCTGCTAAATACATTTTCATTATTGATATTCGCACCTTTTGGCATTTGCTTTCCACTACTCACGTGAGCTGGCAAAAGTCCTGCATATGCAAAGTGTTCATGCAGACATTTTAGTATTATAAAACTAATCAAACCTTGTGCACATCTCGTTACAATACTTTTGCATAATTCTATTTCTATTTTAAAATTAAGTAAATTAAATTAACTTTTAAGTGATTACAAAGGTATTGTGTGAACAGTGGAGAAAATTGTTTTTATATTGGACATGCGTGAATGTATTTCTGTAACACTTTTGTGAAAAAAGTTGTGAAATGTTTAGCAAAAAATCCATCTTTTGATTTATGTTAAAGTTCATTCTTTATTATAAATGGAAAAGGTGCATTTACATAAAAAGAAACATTGTTTATAAATGTATTTGATGTTTTATATAAAGCAATATGCCTTTAAATAGTTCTTGAAGGAACACATTTGACACTGTTAAGGTACAAAGTGTCTTGTCACTGCAGTGGTACCTTTATGGATCAGATTTATACCCTTGGTAAAGGTACAATATTGTATCTGCAGGTTTTAAAAACCAAAGGTACATTTTGGTTTCCCATGGTACAAATCATGTCCTTAAAGGTACAAACTGCAATAGTGCAAATTTGTTTCTTTGTCTTAAGGTACAATTCTGTCCCATAAAAAGGTACTGCCCCAGTGACAAGGGTTTGTACCTTCTTTGGTACAACATTGTACCATTTTTTCTGAGAGTGTATGTTTTTTACCGCCTCCGAGGATAGTGGGGGTCGCGAGTCACTGGAATTGTTATTTTGGGGGTCGCGAGTTGAAAAGTTTGGAAACCCTTGATTTAAATTACTTACCCCCAGTTTCACAAACAAGATTTAAGGCTAGTCTTGGATTAAATTGCATGTTTGAGCTGTCTCAACTGAAAATAACTTGCAGTGAGATGTCTTAAAATATGTCAGTGTCATTTTTTGTTTACAGGTGCACACCAGTAATGTATTTTTCTAAGGCTGTTTTTATAAATGTGGCTTAAATAGCCTAATTTAACTACGGTCTAGTCCTGGCTTAAGCTAAACCCTGTTTGTGAAACTGGGCCTTAATTGCTTATCTTTAATTCTGAGATTAAAGGTTTTTTAATAATTATGCTGTTATTTGACATTTTCTGTTGTTATTTGCTGTATTTTATAGTATTTATTAAAAAAGTTTTTAGATGTTTTTTTAGGATTTATATTAGTTTTAGTAATTTCACTTATAATTTAGAGTAAAAAAATGACAACTATCTGAGATATAATTATTAAAAATAAATTTCAGTTAGAAATCTTTAAGTTTATTAATTTAATTTAAGAAAATGTTATAATAATAATATATAAAATATTTATAATATTATACGAGGCAGGTAAAACAAAGACATGTACACTTTAGAAAATGTATTATCAATAAATCAAAAGTAATTAACAAATTATTTTACTTTAAGTTTAGATTCATAAAATAATTCTTTTAAAAAAACGGTGAACACTGTTTTAAATAAAATAAAATAAGAATGTAAAGAAAAAACAATATCAGCCAGCATATTTACCAGTACAAATGTACTGCAAACTTTAAGATACATAGTTCATATTGAAAATTCCTTTCATTAATAGTAATTAACTATTTATTTTTTAATAAAGGCTGCTTAAAAATCAGCATTGCCACCCCTGAAATTAATTACTCTTTAAAAATGTTCAAATATCAAACAGTTATTTTAAATATTATTTCATTCACACAATTGCTCTACTTCTTTATTTCATTATTATTATAGCAGTTTTTTCCATTTAATGAGAAGTAGCAACTATTATTTAATTTAAAGCATTTATGATAAACCTTTAAAGGGCATCTATGATGAAAATCATCTTTTGCAAGCTGCTTGGACATAACTGTGTGTAGGTATAGTGTGTCCACAGTCATATTGGGGTGATATAAAGACAATAAGTCTCTTTTTTTTATTTCCTGATGTTAAAATACAATCTTGTTTTAAATAATATTTCATACACCCAATTGCTGTACTTCTGATTCATTAAAAGTAGCATCCATAAACAAAATAATTCTAAAAACCAACAAAAAACTCGTTGAATGGTATTGGTATTTATATTTCTAAAATAATAAAAAAGGCATGGACACGATTTAATTGTTGCGTCCAATATTAAACTTTATTACCTTCTACAAGAGACCGCTAGGTTCTTGCATTCAGTACATGAAACCAATCTTCTTAATGTTAAACGTGTACAATAACACAGCTCGCTCTGCAACATGATCTCTCAGACTGCAGGTTTCCTCGCTCCTGGACTCACATGTAACGTATCTCCGCTTCCACTGGAAGGCCAAGAGCTTTTATTGGTGATTGATGGAGAGGGCGGCCCTCAGGTCTTCAGAGTTCATCAGTATTCACAAAGCATTCCAGTCTGAGTCATAAGACAGAAGCGCAAGGCATAATGACTAGAAAGCATGTGCGCAGGAAAACAGCAGAACATCCAGTCTTGACGCAAACACGGCACAGCTTGCCGGACAAAAGCCACCAGATGAGGTCACGCGAACTTGGGATTCACAGAAACGACACAATGGCGACAACAAACAGGGTGCTGTTCGACATGGCGTATTCTCCTGGAGTTTGTGATTCAGAGTTGTGCTACAGGAATCAACAGGAGAGGGCTGGTAGTCAGCATATTCGGAGTCTGTTAAGGACGACACAGTGCTGTAGGCTGAGACAAACAGCAGTGGCATGCAGAAGAGCTGATTTACATAATGGACACAGATCTGGCCAGGTCTACAGGTCCATCTAGTGTCAGGCTGAGAGAAGATCACTTTTTACTGTATGAGCTCATTGAAATTCATGGAGTGGAGTTCTGATGTAAGATCAGCAGAATTACTTGTGGTCGTGGACTTGTACAGAACGCAACTGTAAAAATAACAGAATGTTAGATGTTTACATGTCTAACAAGTCCATATTACATGAATAGGAAAAGTCATTTACAGGGCCGGATTTAGTAATTTTGGGGTCCTAAGCAATTCCAGCCATGGGGCCCAAGTCCTGAAATGCACCTTTCTCCTTTTAATTTTTATTTATATTGCTGTTTTTTTATATCACCCAATCTTCATTTAAATTAATGCAATCTCTACATTTTAAATGATTAGTTTTCTTAAAATTAATTTACAACTAAAAATAATAAATATATATTTTTATAAATTTGACTTCTGGACTGCTCTATGATAGATATTTTATTTTGTAACATTATATTATTATTATATTTGATTGTATACTAAATATTTAACTATGTTAAAATTGTATTTGTTTAACTCTCCCCATACAAAATATGGTAGAAAACGATGTTATATATAGCTTATAGGTATATTTATACTTCTAGATTATTGGGAGCCCCCAGATTTCATGGGGCCCTAAGCGGCCGCTTACCTTGCTTACTAGTTAAATCTGCCCCTGCTCATTTTTTTAATTATATATAAATGCATGTATATAAATACATGTCAGGCCCTTAGGCAGCCTGGTGAAAGGGGTGGTTATTTTTCTCAAAAGGTGGACCTTTTTGCAGTTATCCGCATCATTTTCTATTTAATTATGATATTTGAATACTGCATTTAATTGACAGTTTAAACACTATTTTTTTTTACCTGGATTAGCTGGTCGGGTGTTCATAACAGCACTTTTTGATGTACCAAAATATTTCCTAAAGATTTAAAATAAATAAATATGAATAAATACTTATTTTTCAAATACAAATTCATATATCATTAGAAAAAAATAGGAATCTGTTAAAGTTTTAAATTAAAAACTGTAGCCTATTGTCATTTATTTGGCCAGCACGTTCAATTTTCCTCAGTCAGAATTTGGCCATTTGAATAATGAACAATTAAAACATATTAATAATAATAATAATAATAATAATATTAATAATAATATAGAGCTTCATGATTTTACATTTGAAAATTCATGGATACTAACAATAGCCAAACTTGTTTTCAAATTAATTTTAATATGGGCCGGTCGTGGAGCTTGCCACCTTTTTATTAGTCATTTTTTGTTTTAAGAATAAAGTTCAAGATTTAGAATAAAAGTTAATTGTAAAACATTTTCTCTATTTAACAACAATACAGTAGGTAAGTAGTGATAGATGACCTCACTTACGTCAGATTGTATGTTTTCTTGCTCAGCTGGATGACAATTGAAAAAACAATTGTTTGCATTGGTTAAAACAGGTTAGTTGAAATCATGCACAAGGGACAGTCAACAGAGTATTCCGCCTGGTCTTAAAGCCTTTTTCTATGGGTTATTTTCACAATTATGGTGGCATAGCTGATAAAGTAAGACAAATGAGTTCATATAAGGGACAAATTCTGGACCTTTGTCAGTGAGAGGTGGGTCTTTCGAACCACCTGAACTCTACTGGCTACAGGCCTGCATGTTGATGTATAGTCACTTGTATTCAATTGTATTATGCTTACTTATTAAGTTATGACATTAACATCTATTTTAGCCATACTCTGTAGCTTATGTTTATCTTTATGGTTTCATAGAGTAAAAGTTTGCAGCGGTCAAAAAATCGAATTATGGTTAATTCTGTGAAGATCATGTTCAATAAAACAAATATAAACATCTAAAACAAGAAACATTATTATTGGTATTTAGTTTTTTATGTTCTAGCATCACTGTTGCTGTAATATATTTATGTAGTGGAAAATATTATGGTGTAATTATTTTTATATGTAATTCTCAACATTACAAAATGTCATATATTAGCTTTTTACAGCATCAGAGTAAATTTAGATTTTCAGGAAAACGTTATTTTTTATAGAAAATGTTTAATTAAAAAAAATATATATATTTCTAGAACAATATCAATAAAAACCTAAAAATATATATATACTTTTTAATGCTAATTGTCATGCTAATAAACATTCTTTAAAACTATTTTTTTTTCACTGTTGATGATAGGCTACAAAATATCCGGAAATGAAAAAAATAATCAAAAGAAAAAAAAAATTTATGGTCAAGTCCCAAAATGTACATATTCCTCAAAAAAATCCAACAGCTATTAGTCATTTAATTTCATCAACAGGACAAGATAACACCAAGACAATATTAGAACATAATCATCAAAAGTCACCAGTAATTAAAATCCTTTAAAACCAAGTGAAACAACATTTGTAAGATTCAATCTTGCAATGATTTTTCCTTTCAAGTAATTCCTAAAACAACTAGTAGTTTCCAATAAAGCAGCCCTCCATCACTGTGTGTCTGTGAAGACTTTGAGCAGCAGGTCAGCAGCGAGTCCAGGTGAGATTTCTCCACACGTGACTCTTCTCTCCAGCTCCGGGAGCTCGGCACGCACCGCTGGATGCTGCTGGAAGTGACGGAGAGCGTTCTCCTGGATCAGACTCCACATCCATACCTTCTGCTGAGTCTGCCGTCGGACTCGGAGCTCCCCGCTGCTCAGCATCTCTTCCCGGAAGTGCAGCATGGTTTCCCACAGCTCCGGCACACCCTGCCCTGTCTGAGAGGATATGCGCACCACCTGACCACATGGGAAGACAGCCAGAAAGAGGATGAATATAAATGTGTTGACTAGAGACCACCATCAGAAACAGTGTTGGTTGATTATCACTGACATACTGATGTTTTTTTAAATAGATTGAATAGTTGTTGTTTTAAATGTTTAAGTGATTTAGTTGTTTTTGAAATTTCATTATAAATATTGCATTATTTTATTTCATTTTATTCCTCAGTTAATGTTAAGGCACAATAAATTGCATAAATTAATAAAATAAATTGCATGTTCTCCCTGCGTGGGTTTCCTCCAGGTGCTCCGGTTTCCCCCGCAGTCCAAAGATATGCGGTACAGGTGAATTGGGTATGCTAAATTGTCCGTAGTGTATGAGTGTGTATGGATGTTTCCAAGAGATGGGTTGCAGCTGGAAGGGCATCCGCTGTGTAAAACGTGCTGGATAAGTTGGCGGCTCATTCTGCTGTGGCGACCCCGGATTAATAATAGGACCAAGCCGAAAAGAAAATTAATGAATGAATGAATGAATGAACATTCTTATATGGCCTCATAAAAATTACTTTAAGGGCCATTTTTTTACCCTTTAAGGCAGGGGGGTCCAAAGTCGGTCCTGGAGGGCCGGTGTCCTGCTGACTTTAGCTCCAACTTGCTTCAACACACCTGCCTGAAAGTTTTTAGTATACCTAGTTAGAGCTTGATTAGCTGGCTCAGGTGTGTTTGATTAGGGTTGGAGCTAAACTCTCCAGGACACCGGCCCTCCAGGACCGAGTGTGGACACCTCTGCTTTAAAGGAAATTTCCTTTTTTTTTTTTTACAAGCCTACATGTTTTATTACTTTTATTTCAGTTTTCCCAGTTAACTTTAGATTTAAAGTTTACATTTGAGTGCTAGTAAACTATAATAAAAAGTTAAGGAGCTATTTATAAATTTTATAAATGACTATATTTCATTATTATGGCAGTTTTATTTTCAGTTAATGTAAAATAGCAACTATTATTTAACTTAAAGCATTTATTTATTTTGCATGCCTATTGCCTACATATTTTAATATTTTTATTTCAGTTTTCAACAGTTCATGTTAAGTAGCAAAGAAGTTGCTAGTCAACTATGATTAAAATTTAAGAAGCCATTTATTAAATGTGTATTTGACTATATACATTTCATTATTATTTCAATTTTATTTTCAGTTAATGTGAAAAAGCAAGAATGATTTAGTTTTTAAATTTTAGTGTTAATTAACTATTATCCCTGTTCTGAAATAAATCAGTGATTATCAATGTGTAATACAATATATGAGCAATATATGAGCAATGATATACAGCCACATCACACTGCTACGAGTATGATATTGCGTTTATACAACAGTTTGATGGCACAATCGTCTATATAAAAAAGAAAATCAAACAAAGAGAGTCTAAAAACCCTTTTATATGAACTACTTTTTTCTGCCATTTATTCAAATTTACAGCTGACGTCAGAACAGCACAAATCGTTGCTACTTCACCAACATGACTTTAGAGCAAGTATTTGAATGATTCTCTAGCGTAATATCTAAAGTGATGACAAAACAGGTGATTTTACTCACATTTTAAGATTATAAGGCTGAACGGCATGAAATGCCATCAGTCTACAGAGATTTCCCAGTGTTTCTCTGTTGCAATCTGGATATCACAATAAGTATCCCTGAAAAAGCCAAAGTAGCGCAAACACTACCAGATTACTGTTGTTTTTGCGTTAAGGAAAACGGTAAACACATGCGGGCATTTCTTCTTTCCTTGTTTACTGAACTAGTCTGCAGTAACGAAAACAGGAGACTCATTAGAAACAAACAGATGGCCAACCAAAAAGTACCTCAGGGTTATACAAAGAGTGGCCAACACAAAATACAAACATTCCTGATTTGTGAGTCCCATCTCACACTCATACACTACAATTACCATATAAATACAGCACTACAACATACAAAAAAGAGAGATCTCGTTTTATAATGATTTGATCAGCTGTAGTTAGAAATTACGCTGAGTTTTTCTCCTCTAAAGGCTAATTATGCTGTCTCTGTCGCCATCTTGTGGATGGACAATGTCAACCGTCTTTGCTCTGCTCAGTATGACAGGCTGGTGGATGCCGACATGCTGTATCTCCGAAATTATAAATATTTAAAATAGGCACTGTCCTTACAAATAAACTGCATAGTTGCAATCTAAACAACTACATTCCTGCCTGAAAAGTACATTATGTTGTCCAACAGCTGCAATATTTGTCAAACTGTAGTGAGTCTATTGATCTGCTGTCACTCTATGTGGGCGGAGTAATACACAAGGGTGAGGAGGCTGTACGAGTGCTGTTATTACGGGAATATCACGCAACTATCAGCCAATCAGATTCGAGAACCAGATAGAACTGGTGTATAAATATGAATAAAGGTTATGTTTGGGGGAACTAAGCTAGTTTTTTGTTGCACTTTTATATACATGTCTCCATCAAAGTTATTATCAACTGCTTAATCTATACAAAATTAATCTGCCTCAACATACACACTGTAAAAATGCTGGGATCCACACAATTCCACCATGTTGTCACAACACAAATCCATTAAGTTAACTTAATCGTTTTTACAATTTTAAGTAGCTTAACATAAAACAATTAAGTTGTCCCTCCAAAAAACACCTAACATATGGTGTTTCAACTGATTTTAAATAAGTAGTTTGAACAAGCAGCAAAGGTAATTTTTAAGTGCATTTTAAGATCTTATATTCATCTTGTTTTGAGGGAGAAAAAGAATGGTAGCAGGCAGTAGCTTTACATCCGAACAGCAAGAATGCAGAAATGTAAAGAGTGTTCGCCCACACATGTCACTCCATCCTTGGTTTTAGTAGAAGACCTTTATACTGGAAAGTCTTTAGGGAGGGCGAAAAAAAAAAATCAATATGACCGTCGCATCCTCCAGTACAGGAATGGAGCTCAGAAATCATGCTGCTGAGAGGAGACAAAGGCTTTAGCGCTTCTCATCCATGTGGGTGGCCTCTAATCAGTGAAATGCATGAGGCAGCATTTGGCCATTCAAAGGGCTGCCTATGTTGGCTCTGTGCCCTGCGGGTAGAAGTAATACTGGGACTGAGGAGACAAAGAGGAAAGACTTGACAACGCAGAGCAGAGCATGATGGGAAATGACAATACAGACTACTCCACTGGACAGGATGGCTCTTCTGAACAAATAATGAAGATATATTATTAAAACTACTATGCATTAAAAAGGGTCTTATTTTGGTTTTGGGGGTCTCCAACAACAGGCTGATATGCATGCAAGGGCAAAAAACACTTTCATTGTCTTATAATATGCATTTATTTTTACCTAATTATCCCAGCGACTCCCATATGATTCGTTCAGCGATTCATTTGCACCCAAACTCCTCCTTAGCGCGAAGCTAATCTGCGCTGATTGTTCTGATGACCCAGTCTGTTGTGATTGGTCGACTGCGTTCAGCGCAAGACAGAGAGAAATGCCCACGATGGCTTATCAATTTTGTAGTAGTCAGTGTGCAGAGTGTATGTGTGAGCATACCTGCCAACACTCCCATATTTCAGACCCATCTCCCGCCTCTCGTTTTGTTATTTCTCCCGGAAAACTTCCATAATTTTAACCCCCTCAAGCTCTGCAAAGTCCCATATAGTCTTTTCTGATCCTTCCTTTAACAAACAGCCAACGAATCCCCCATTGTAAGCATGTAGATTGCTGAAGCACTCGTCAGAAAAATGACGGGCACACAGCACAAGGCTGGGGCTATAATGCTGAGGTATTTTTGCAAAAATAAACTTCAACCACTGACTCTTCACAGCCTCATCTTTGGGCAGAGAAAATAACACTAATTTTCCCTCACACTGCAGAGCACAGTGTCTTCGCGACATGGTTCAACCGAGGTCTGCTACGGTGTTCCTTCTCTTTTTCTTTCTACAGTGTTTGTGGGCAACTATTGGGCGGGGCTTAAGTTCCATATCGATGTCACTCCAGCACAGCTAAAGACTCATTATCAAGACGATTCATGAGGCACTATGACTTATAGATGAATTAATAGTTTTAAACGCGGCACACTTTCTGATTTAGGCCTTAGCTGGATATTGCACTTCACTTAGAGCTGTGTTACACACTACATGGAAGGTCATTTTCAAAAACCCATTATAGGGGCTCTTTAATACTTATATGAAAGGGTGGCAAAGAAGAAAAAAGCTAAAATGAGGACAAAGATATACGAACACTGTTAAGATTTTTGAATGATGCTAGCATAATGAGTTAATGTTAGTAAATGAATGAAAAAAATAAACCTTAACATTCTTATCACATTTAATACAATGCCTCCAGACCTGTGGAAGTCATCTTACATTTCATACAGTTAATTGGTGATGAACATGAGCAACTAACTGCATGATAGAGCCTATAGAATGCTGTTGTATGAGCCTAAATTCAAGATACTGAAGCAAAAATGCCTTGTATTGTTTTTTTGTTTCACGCTATCTAATAGCAATATCACATAAGTAACAATTAGAAAAACAAGACCTTTTTGTAAAGAGCAGTTTTTTCCCTACAAAATAAAGGGCAAATGTGAGTAAATATTTTTAGGACTAAATATTGCCTTGTTTTGTTAATATTGCCAACATAAATATTAAGTAAGAGCAGAAGTGTATCTCTGATAAACTCTGAACACTTAAATAAAAAAAAAAAACAGACTTGTCCATTTACAGATTTACAAATTAACAGATGAATCCCCTTTGAATCATTCAATTTCTATATGAAATTCTTGTATGAAATACAAATCTTTTGTAACTATTCAAAATCACAAACTTCACTTCTAAACAATTATTTTTCACTTTTAAACAACATATATACAGCAGTCCCTTGTTAATTGCTGGAGTTAGGTTCTAAAAATAGTCCACAGTAGGTGAAATCCAAGAAGTAGTCCACTTTAATTTTTACTAATATAGATGTTTTAAGGCTGGAAAACCCCTCACTACACTATTTTCTCAGATAGGCATTAACATTTTCACACTTTTCTCTCTTGTTTAAACACTCGTGTAACTTCCACCTTCCTTAAGCATGTTCAGTAGTCCAACTTTTTTTATGATGGTTAGCATCTTCCTCTGCCTTTTGGGTGCTACCATGGGTGCCTTTGACGGTGCAGAATGTTTCGTTGACATTATGGGCTTTGTTGAGGAGGAAAACTTGCAAACATACAGTACAGAGTCACACTGCTAGCGATCAAAGATTTATGTCAATTTGAACGCATTCTGTACTGTACAGGAGACATGGCATGGAGGAGATTGATTAACAATGGTCTACAGCCAATTAGGATGCAGAACACAATGGGCTGTAAAAAAAACATGTCAAATTGCACTAAAAACATTTGCGAAAATGCGAGACCATGAAAGGTGAACTGCGTTATGGTGAGGGACCACTGTATATATATAATAGAGAGAGAGAATCTACCAAAATCTGCTTGCTGTATGTTCAGCAATAAAATTAGCAACTATTTAATGATTCTTTAAAGGACTAATATTTAAAGAAATAGATCTGATTGTAATTTTATAGTTTACTACAAAATGCCTACAATTAATTCCATGTGTTTTCCTGTATCTTATGTACATCATGTGAATTTAAAGCATGATAATAAAACCGCATACCTTTGGTTTCCAGACTTTGGACTTCTTGCGAAGCAGCTTCAGGGCACTGGTGTATTCTGCTTGTATCTTCCGTGCTGGAACAACCAATTCGCCATCTGATTTTGTAACCACCACTAAGTCAGCCATCTCAATAATTCCTCTTTTGATTCCCTTTTTGAAAATATAATTTATTCCATTATCAGCAAGACTGTTTAGAAATAATGATCTTCACAATCTAAGACTCAGATTCAGTTCTATGGCAGACATTAACAACTTATTTGACTCTGTGGCATTATTGTTTTATGTACATTTTCTAACTAATATTTTATAACATAATAACATTTTACCCAAAATATCCACCAAATAAACTGCAGTGCTGTGAATGAATACACAATGATTAGTTATTTTAAAATTCCTGTGTTACAGATTTTTATAAACTGTCCAAGACTTTTCCTGGTCTATGAATCAGAATTCACATCTAAAATTACATCTAATTTGAAGTAATCTTGAAGCCGCTTTAGAAGTTTGCAGAGGCTCCTAGTGGGCACCGGTCCCCTACTATCATATGACAACAGATCAAGTAAATGTGTATACCTGTAGTTCATCGCCCCCTGCTGGTGGAATCAGAAGAACAAACATATCCACCATGTCAGCCACAGCAAACTCAGACTGACCAACCCCTGTGTAGAGATTTAGACTTAGGAGACACTTACATTGCATACACAGAAGGTCATTTATCAAAACTAAATACATAATTTAACAAAATCTAGAACAAAGCCCTACCTACTGTTTCCACTAAAACAATGTCATAGCCTGCACCCTCACAAAGGACGATGGCTTCATTGGTGGTTCTCGTCACACCGCCAAGGGTTCCCGATGTGGGAGACGGTCGGATGTAAGCGCTCATGTCTCTGGAGAGCTCCGTCATCCGTGTTTTGTCCCCCATCAGTGAACCTACATTCAAAGTAACCTACTTATTATGAGTTTAACTATTAAATGTCAAGATTATATTTAGTGTTTAAAAGTTAGCCCCTCAAAAGTCAGTCGTAAATGAGTGATTTAATATATATATATATATATATATATATATATATATATATATATATATATATATATATATATATATATACAGTATACACACACACACACACACACACTTCTAAGCCACTTTATTCGGTATAGGTACACCTGTTCAACTGCTTTTTCAGCATGCATGCATGGTGGTGTATTTAGGGTCAAAATGGTCTTTTGAAGTCTGTTTCAAGAGTTCACACTTAGCTGATGATTGATTATAAAGCATGCTTGGCATGCTGTTCCAGGAGAGAGCCCTGAGCTCATAAGATTCTCGAGCCCAGGGCTCCCTCCCGTTTGCAGGGCGAGAGGGGAGTTTGAGCTTAGGTAAATCTCAATGAACTGCCCTACTGTTTATAGCTAATGACCAATTAGGGATTGCTATGACGAGGTAACTGCTGACTAAGAGCTCAATTAACTTATGTCACATGTCTATGGATAGTGGGAGGAAACCGGGGGCCCTGGGTAAACCCACTCGAGCACAGGGAGAACATGTAAACTCCACACTGAAACGTTGACTGGCCTGGTAAAGATTTAAATCAGTGACATTCTTGCTGTGAGGCAACAGTGCTAACAACTGGGCCGCTGAGCTGCCCTTTCCAGTAAAAGGGAGGAGGAGTAGGGGTGAAAGGAGGGATTCTTCAAAACGAAGATGACTGAGGTAAGAAACTCTAGTTATTTTGAGTGAACAGATCAAAACACTGACAGAATCCATGGATGGCAGGCTTTTGAGTGTCCTTGCAAAGAAAGGTGGCTATATTGGTCACTGATTTGTTTTTGTTTTGTTTTTGAATGTCAGAAATGTATATTTGTGAATGTTGAGATGTTATATTGGTTTCACTGGTGAAAATAAATCATTGAAATGGGTATATATTTGTTTTTTGTTAAGTTGCCTAATAATTATGCAGAGTAATAGTCACCTGCACACACAGATATCCTCCCAAAATAGCTAAAACTAAAAACAAACTAAAAGCTACTTCCAAAAATATTCAGCTTTGATATTAATGAGTTTTTTGGGTTCATTAAGAACATGGTTGTTGTTCAATAAAAAAAATAATCCTCAAAAATACAACTTGCCTAATAATTCTGCACTATATATATATATATGTGTGTGCTTTTTTGAGCTTTAAAAAATGCCACTACCCAACTACCACTACATTATACAGCATAAAATAGCCAGGATAAAATTTTACAACTGCTCCAGCTATGTTTGACTGAAAGAAGAAAATCATTTATACCAAAGACAGCTAAAGGGTGAGTAAATTATGGGGTCATTTTTAATTTTGGGTGAACTACGACATTTATAATTTTGTGACTCTGGTCTTATGCTTCACAGATATATTTTTGGCAAAAGTTGAAAATGCATTGTATGGGTCAAAATTATTTATTTATTCTATGTTCCATTAATACATTTTGTACATTTCCTTCTGTAAATATCTCAAAACTTATTTTTTATGCAATATGCACTGCTAAGAACCTAAATTGGACAAACTTAAAAAGGAATTTTCTCAATAATTACATATTTTTCAAACCTTCAGGTTTTCAGATTTAATTTTTTTCCCCTATCCTAACAAACTATACATCAATGGAAAGCTAATTTATTCAGAATGATGTATAAACCTCAATTTCAGAAAAAAAGACACTTATGAATTTGGTTTTGTGGTTCAGGGTCACATTTACAGATTTCGATTTCTAAAGAATAACTGCTGTTCTTTTTTCAATTCTCTATATCACGGAAACCTGAAAACAACTGTGTTTAACTAAAACAAGACTGACACCATATTTAGATGACATTTTGAATGCCAGTTCACCTCCAGTTGTGCAAGAAGATGGATCCACAGCAAGTACAGACACTTTATGTCCTTTTCCTGTCAGCATCTTCCCGATGACTTCAATAAATGAAGACTTTCCAGCACCAGGAGGACCAGACAGTCCTGAAGTCACACATACAGAGAGACGATTTGAGGACTGAGGAGAACATTCACACAAACAGCAACACAACAGTGCAACCTCACTCCTATTGTTCACATCACCTTACTGACCAACTCTGAAGGCCACTGGTTTTCCACCACTGAGTTTCTCCTGCTCCTGACGGAAGGCCAGCACTCTTTGAAGCAGAACCTGGGCTAACTCCTTTTTCCTCGGATGCTGGGTCTCTACAAGGGTTATAGATTCAGCAAGAGCTGCCCTTTGACCCCCAATAAGTCCATCATAAAGTTTAGTTAGTAGTCTTTTCTCCCTGTCAGTCAGGTCTGAAATGTGATGGCTTATGGCGGTCTCTGTTGAAACAGACCTGGTCTGTTGGAGGGTGCAGAGGGAGGCATAGCGCAGATTTACAGAAGGCTTACAAAGGGAATGTCTTAATGCCGTTGTACTGTGTATAGGAGAAACAGCAGCAACATGGTGAAGAATTGGAAAAACTCTAGATGGACCCATCTTTCTTTTTTTCTGTTCTGAGCAGAACTTCTGTAAAAAAAAAAATAGCAAAGACAAAAGTCAATTTAAAATATATTAGGGAAACCATAGTTGAAAAAATTTTTTTACAGCACTTTCCATGAATAACATATAAAGTTATGTTTGCTTTAGAGTTCATCACACAACTAAAGCATAAAGATGTAACATTTATTTTGATTCATACATATTTCACACATATTTTCGATAAAACTTTACAAAAAGACTCCATTTGTCAAAATCAATTGGACTTTTAGGTAATTTTAGGTCATGTTCATTTATTTCATAACTAGCTAATAACTAATAAAGTTCAGCTGTATTCTTCAACTAACAATAACAGCACTTCTTTAAGAAATGTAGCTGCTTCTCTGTTGACATTAATGCATTAACTAATGTTTACTAATGAGACCTTACCGTAAAGAACAACTTATTGTACATTATCCTTTTACAGCTTGTTTTTTTCTGATTTGTCATTTGTTTTGAATCTTAATGATGCTGTTGATATTTCTAACAATGAACTGTAAACGTCAGTCTATGAATGGTGAATTAATAAAAAACAAATGAACCCTTGTGCATTTTGCAAATTTACTACCCTTTTGTTATGTTCGGGATGAAAACATCCACTGAATTAAACTGCTGTAGAAATGCATCAGATACATTTTTTTTTTACATAAATCTGTTAAATCAACCTCAGTCCTGATCAAAACTACTAAATTGTTTAGAAAAAAAAACAGGATTTTAACTCTTTAATTGCCAAGTTAACAAATCATGTCACTAATTTGGTGAAAAACACACACAAAATTATGTATTTTCAATATAAAAAGTAATTGTGGATTGGATTTTTACCTTTCATCACAGTCTTAGACATGTAAACAATTAGTAACAACATTGGCTTTGATGCATTGTTAGATTTTCATTTTTTCTCCCTAGTTTACTGTTGGTGGCTGCTTTTGCCCCATTGACTTCCATTATAACCACATTTGATGGCGCATAAACACACAGTCTTTGTTTCTATTTACTCCATGTAGTTCTGAGAGCTGAGATGGATATTTTGATTTTCTTAGACACTCTTTTCACAGGTCACTCTCACAGACACACATACACACACACACACTTTAATTTGCTTTTATACTCCATTTAAAATCCAGAAACTAAGCTTTTTTTTTTTGCACAGGCCTATCTAAAGCGTCAATGGTGCCAACTGATGATCAACAGTAAAAATTACAAGTTTACCTCTTGCCAACAGGGAAAACCAACAACAATCAAAAATGCATGATTATATGATGTCATGGTTTTGTAATCAAAAAATGTGGTTAAAATGAAAGTCACTGGGGCAAAAACAGCCACCAAGAGTAAATATCTGAAAAAAGTGAAAATTAATCAAAAACAATGCATTAAAGGCAATGCTGCTTCACATGTCCAAGACTGTGATAAAAGGTAAAAAAATCCAGTCCACAATTACTTTTTATATTAAAAATTATTGTGTGTGTGTTTTTCACCAAATCAGTGACATCATTTATGAATTTGACAATTAAAGAGTTAAAATCCTGTAATTTTCTAAGCAATTTAGTAGTTTTGATCAGGACTGAGGTTGATTTATGCAAAAAATATTTATCTGAAGCATTTTTACAGCAGTTAAATTCAGTGGATGCTTTCATCCTGAACAAAAGGGTAGTAAATTTGCCCAGAGTGTATTGTTGAGGTTTTTTTTTTTTTTACGCAAAGCAATTTCTCAAAATATGTATTAAAATAAGTTTTGTTACCAACAATCATTCTGCTACCTGAAACACAGAAAAAGTTATGGCCAAATTAAGACACAAAATCATCCCAGAGTGGGTGAAAACATCTCCAACAGTACATAAGGGTTAAGAGCCTCGGGTACATATGAGCACATAAATATATACACACTTCAACATTTCAAATGGTCACAATGAATAGTCAGAACGTAGAATACATAAGGTAAAAATAAAACAGACTAAGGCTTTTGAAAATCAATATTTAACTGACCGTATTGAGAAAGAAAATAATAATAATCAAATAATATATATTTTTACCCATCTAAAATTGTTATCGTCAATTTTATATTCTAACAATAATCAATCAGACAAAAGAGTATGAAATAGATGGTTGTAAATTAAAATGTTTCTAGTTTGAGAACAAATGTTTGTAGTTAATGAAAAACTTATGCAGTAAATCTTACACAGAATACAAAAAATATATATTTGTTAGGTTGCTTAAATTGACGTTTGAGTCCCACATTCTAGTAAATAACATAACATAGCAAATTACTCGCTCTTTAAAAAGAAAGTCTATCAATACAATAAAATCAACGCATGGGGGACTTAAAAGTTACCATATTTGCTTATATTTATTAACCATAGTCACTACAGTAAGCTTGCAATAATAATTAACTAACGTAACGTTACCAGCGGTAACAAACAAAATTTCTGATTCTGTTAGTTTATAATGTGGGAATACCTTTAGTTCATTATGATTTCACGCCTTTAAGAAAAACTGTCAAATATTATGGTGGTAAATAATAATAAGGTAGCAGTTGATCTCTATTATTAACTACTTCGACTACATCAGTTCATAACATGTAAACATTGCAGAAATGACAACGTGTTCAAATCGTATAAGACAAAACAAGTGACAGGCAATCTGGAATAAAAAAACAATATTAGTCAAACCTTACCAAGTTTTCGGACACCGTATCTTAACCTTAACCCCATCTACACTCCAGGTTCTATCTTCATTTAGCCATATTGCTGAATATGAGAAATCTTTAGTCATGTATCTCATGTGGTTTCTCCATATCAGCTGTGACACCAGCGCTTCTGCTGAGGTCGTGTAAGCAACGGACGACAGTGTTTTTAAAAATAAAAGTTTTCTCTCTCCAAAATTAAAGTCCCTTGTCGCAAATGGGAAAATTACCTACCCGATTATTATTACTTTTTTAAATAATCCTAATAAATGAAGATGCTCTTGGCTTCTATGTTTTTGGTCAGACGCTCAGTTCTGATTGCTTAAGTTCCACAATCATTCAATTCAATAGATATATTTATGAAATAAATGAAACATGCTTTTTTGTCGAATTCTGTACGTATTAAAATATGTAAAATAAGCGAAAAACATTTTGCTAACAATTGGAAAAAATCTGTGGTATAAACATTTAGGTAAAAACCTTTGGTAGATAGATTAAAAAAAGAGTTAGATTTATTTACAGTATAATCATAGATTATCATGATTAATCTGTGATTAATAACTACAAAATCTAATTTAATTCCATTTATTTTTAGTATGAACAGAAATAAATACAAAAATGAATGGGAAATTTTAGATTGTCTCTGTCGGTCCTGTTCAGATAAGGTGATGTTTGGCGCCCTCAGGAGGTTATGAAATGAAATGCAACCATAAAGAAAATCGCCTCATCAAAAGAATCATCACCAGCTTGATGAGAGCTTCCTGTTAGTGGAGAGGATGCTAGAAGAGACCGGGAGGAGGAGGAGAAGAGGCTGAAGAAAAGAAGGTTTTGGAAGAAGTTGGTTTGTTTCTCTTTTCCTCGCCCAAAAGCTGGTAAAGGCGGGAAGCTCAGGGTGAAAAAGTGGAGGAGCAGAGTGAGACAGAGAGACAGAGAGAGAGAGAGAGAGAGAGAGAGAGAGAGAGAGAGAGAGAGAGAGAGAGAGGGATAGAGACAGAGAGAGACAGAGAGCGTGAAGTAAGAGGCGGAGGTAGAACCTTCTACTTGTGGTAACGTTATGTCGTTAACTAAAGTAATATAAATGATCATCATAGCTTTAAACATTATTGTGTCTGTAAATATATTTATTATTAACAGCGTTGACGTGTTTTTTTGTGTGTGTTTTATTTTAAAAAGTGATTTATGTCAATTTCTCTCTATAGATCAAACCACTGTACAGGATATCACATGCGCTATAGAGGATTGTGATCACCAGAGGAAAGGCCCTCCATCAGTAGACCAGCAGATTCAGGAGCAGAGTGAGGAGGTGAAGCAGGACGCTGAGGCAGAACTAATTATAGATTTAAGCATTTGAAGAGTTCAGATGCAAAATTCTTTGAAAATGCCATCTGAAATGTTCTAAAATCTGCATTTTTCTTTGCCTCCTATGTTTATTTTCAGTTATTTCAAGTTCGAGGCAATGAAAACAACCTATTCTTTGCCATAAATGTGAAATTACAAAACCTAGGAACCTGAGAAAAATGCGTGTTTTACAGTGGAATAAAACTTCAGATGGCAGAGGTTTTTGCATTTTAACTCTTTATTTATTAATTGCCTCTGTAAATGTAGATATTGGTTGGAACAGTATTGAAATGTTTTTTTTTGTGTGTGTTTTTATTTTAATAAATGTTTTATATATATTATTTTAATTTTAGATCAAACTTGTACAGGACATTACATGCTCTGCAGAGGATTGTGATTACCAGAAAGCTCCAAGCAGTAGTCTTGAAGCTCCTCCATTGTCTACAGATGAGCAGATCCAGGAGCAGACTGTCAAAGTCTGAGGCAGAACCTTCCACTTATGGTAAATCACTTTCTCTTTGACTGGACTTAATCATGAAAATAAAAAAGGGCCATAATAGCTTTTAACTTATATTGTCTTTGTAAATGCTTTATTATTTTTAATAGTAGCCTACAGATTTTTTTCTTTTGTGTTTTTAGTACAGGACACAGTAGGACATCACATGTGCTGTAGAGGATTGTTATAAACAAGGAGCTCCCAGCACTAGCCTTAAAGATCTTCCATCATCATCTACAGACCAGCAGATCCAGGAGCATCTTCAGGCTTGTGTCTGTGATCATACAGTTTATCTGTCAGATGGAGAGACTGTGTCCCCTCTGATAGAAAAACTGAACCAAGACGTGGTCATTGGAAGTAAGTTCACTGACATGACCAATAACAAACAAACTTTTAATGATGGCTGCTTGATGCTTTAAATTTTATTATGATTAAATGTTAATACACACACACAAACACAAACATACACAAACACACACACACACACACACACACACACACACACACACACACACACACACACACACACACACATCATAACAAACCCAGCAGGCACAGGACATAAACATGACATCAGATTAAGGGGAAGGGGTGCGACAGGCCAGAGTCACAGTGGCAGGCCAGGTGTGCGTTTCCCAAAACCATCGTTAGCCAACTAAGATCGCAAATTCCATCGTTACAAACATAGTTTGTTGATTTGCCGTTTCCCAAATCCATCGCTCCAATGAACATTCGCAAACTGCGTCACAAACTTGAGCACTTGAAACGACACCTCTGGAGCTGTAGTTAGAAACATAGTTCCTGGCTGTGTTCTATTCCCAGTTATCCCCCCTATGCCCTATTCATTTAGAACATTCTAACATTCAGAGTTGGAATTATTAAAAATAAAAAAGCTTCGGCGCCAGTGGTGTAGTGGTTAGTAAGTCGACACATGCACTACGATGCTCACAGCGACCAGAGTTCTATTACCGCCTCGCGGTCCTATGCCGGTCCTTCCCCTCTCTCTGCTCCCCATGCTTTCCTGTCAATTCTCTACTGTCCTGTCAATTAAAGGTAAAAACTAAATTAAAAATAAAAAAAAATTATAAAAAAGCATTAAAGTCATCTCTCTTAGGTGTTATTTGCAGTTCAGTTTTAGCGGTCTTCATGTTTACAATTGTGCTCCCTTCGCAGTGCACTTTGAAAACATTGATATCATTTTGAACACAGCATCATGGCGAAAGCTATAGGCGACCTATTATTTAAAAGCGGAATTTATGTTACGTCTCCAAAGCTTGTGAAAACAAAAAACATAGCATACGTTAATTCTTTTAATTTATAGTAGGTTATTTATTAAGTATCTGTATTGTATATGACATTGGCCTGTTTGTTAAAACATTTCTGCAGTGGTTTACATGTGTCAAATTGTAAAAGTATACTTAAAAAAAAAAAATAAACAATAGCCTACTTAATAATAATAATAATAATAATAATCATCATCATCATCATCATCATTAATATTATTAATATTTTTATTAAAGTAAATATATTTATAATAAATCGCCTCATTATTTATTTATTTATATGATTTATATATGATATTAGAATAGTGTTTTTGTAAGTGATTTTATGTTTTAGAATAGAATATGTAATGTTCAACTTCTCAATAATATTTGTAAAGGAAACACAGGCCCTAAATGTGCCATTTACATATATTTCAATTAACAACAAGTGCAAGTTTTTACCAAAACTAATATTGGATTTTATTTTAAATGTGTGTGCGTGTAAAACAATATAATTTGCACAAAGAAATGATAGGGTTCTTCTCTAAAGAAGTTGTTACTCCACCCCGTTTAGAGCATCATTATGGGTGTTTTACGATATAACTAACGTGGTTCAAGGGATGGATCTGCCACAGAGAAACTAGGGGTTTTGGGAAACACTTGTGACTACATCTTTTCCCAAACGATGCATCATACTATAATAGTTCAGCCGCTAGTTGCGTAGTTGTTTGGGAAACACACCCCAGATTGACTATCAGGCCACCAGGAAATCTCCCAGTGCTCCCTTTGGCCAGTCCGCCCCTGGTTGCCATATCTGACAAATAAATGTCAGTATTTGATGTCAATATGATGCTGGTTTATGTTGGATTTTGGTCAATTTCCAACACAACCTAAAATCAACCAAATATCAACATAACTTGACGGCGTTATTGGACGTCAAAATAACATTGTCCTTAGATGCTGGCTAGACATTGAAGTGTGACATCAACCTAATTCTAACCTATTATTAACATCTTATGACGTTGTGTGCCTGCTGGGTATAGTTTTTCAGTTGGGGCATTAATAATTATGAAAAATGATTCTAAAGTTTTACCATTACATTGTAGAAAATGAACTTGTCTCTCAAACTATTTATATTTAACCAGACATGTGCTGGAACTACAACATCGGCGAGAAATTCGTGCAAAGGATAGTCTTCTAGTATATTTATATAGTTTTGCATTATCTATAACATAATATATTTATGCGTTATACTTTGTCTTGTTTAACACAATTAGAGCCCTTATTTGAACGGTCAGACTAATCAAACATGGTAAAATTTCATTAATAAAATTTTAATTGTCAAAGGATTAATAACCTGAAGTAATATGCTAACTGTCACAAATTGTGTTTTGTTGATCAGGTGGCAATCAAGTTTGCCTGGAAAATGGAGAACATAGAATATCTCTACATTGTAAGTAAACTGCTCACTATGTGTTCTCTTCTAACTCTCTGTTTTTACTTTTTAATCAATATTAATCATAGATTGCAAAGTATCTCTCAATAATCAAATTTTTTTAACATGTGGAAGCCACCTCATCCCAAACCTGTTCCTCTGAAAATCGACCTGACGCTCCTGGCTAATGAGGGTCCCAGCTCACCCAACATCATCGAGTTGCTGGACTGGGAGGAGCTCTTCGACACATTATTTTATGGTCTTGCAGTGCCCCTTGCTGTTCCAGAGTCTCTTCGACTTTTTGGCAAGCTATGGCGGCATCTCAGGTGAAGTGTTTGCACTGCATGTCATTGAGGCAGCTGAGACCTGCTTTTGACGAGGAGTTCTCCATAGAGACATTAAAATGGAGAACCTATCAGTGAACACAGACACCATGGATGTGACACTGAATGATATCAGCTGCGGCAGCCTGTTGTATGAAACACCATAATACACCTTTAATGTTATGTACTGTAATAAAACAGTAGTCTAGGACTTTAAATTTAGTGTCATTATGCACAAACTAGTGTAAGTATTACCGATGGCCAGCAACAGTTTTTTCACTTGGGGTGCTGCTGTACAGTCCTGCTGTAACGCCTGCCTGCATTCTGATCCCGAGGACAGGATTCCTCTTGACCAGATTCTTCTCCAGGACTGGTTTAAGATGCCTGAGATCTGCAAAAACACTGAGAGTAAGTTCATTGACATAAACAAAATTAAACAGAATTTTGAGGATGGATGCTTGATGCTTTAACTTTTTATTATGATTAAATGTTTATGCGATATTTATTAGGTCGTGTAATAATTTTAGGCATCTAATTAGCTTTTAATTTTATTATTTCACATAATACATTATCTTAGTTATGGCATTAATAATTATATAAAATGACAATAAAATTATACCTTTACATTGTAGAAAATGAATCTGTCTCTAAAACTTTATATTTTAACAGACATGTGCTGGAACTACAACATTGGCAAGAAACTGGGAGAAGGAGGATTTGGTGCTGTTTATGCCAGTGTTCGTACCAAGGTTCGTCCGGTATATTTATATATATATATATATTTTGCATCATCTGCCTAACAAACTATATTTATGGGTTATATTTTGTCATGTTTAACACAATTAGAGCCCTTATTTAAACAGTATGACTAATCGAACATGCTAAAAATTCATGAATGGAATTTCAATTCTCAAAGGATTAATGCCCTGAAATAATATGCTAACTGTCACAAATTGTGTTTTATTGGTCCGGTGTTTGTCAAGTTTGCTTGGAAAACAGAGGACATGGATTATCTCCACATTTCAAGTAGACTGTGCACTCTATGTGATCTCTTTTTTAGTCAATGTTAATCATAGACGGCAAATTATTTCTCAATAAACAAATTATAAACATTTTCCACTAGCCTGACCATCTGGAACCTGTTCCTCTGGAAATCGACCTGACACTCCTGGCCAATGAGGACATCAGCTCATCCAACATCATTGAGTTGCTGAACTGGCAGGACCTCTCCGACCATTATTTCATTTTTTTGACTTTTTGGCGAGCTATGGGGGCATCTCAGATGAAGCATTTGCACGGCATGTGATGTGGCAGGTCATCGAGGCAGATGAGACCTGCTCTAGACAAGGATTTCTCCATAGAGACATCAGAATGGAGAACCTATTAGTGAATATGGACACCATGGATGTGACACTGATTAATTTCGGCTGCGGCAACCTGTTGTATGAAACACCATACAACAACACCTGTAGAAAATCCAACATGCAAATCTCTTTCCTTTCAGTCACAAAGGCGTATACTGCCCTCCCGATACCACTGGTTGTGGTATCTGCCTTCCTTGTCGAATGGTGAGATCTTTAAAAATTGCAACAAATGTAATTGTAAATTGTGTTAAACAAGAAAGGAAGTTTTAAGTAACAGTCCATCATTATTCCCACCTTTCACAATGCAGCCATTTGATCAAAGCCTGCGTGCATCCTGATCCTGAGAGGATTCCTCTTGACAAACAGGATTCTTCTCCACGACTGGTACCGAAGATCAGCAAAACATGTCTAATTCGAATGTCTAATTCTGTTTTTTTTAGACAGTAAACCTGATTTTGTTTCTGTTTTTTCTTTAGATCATATAAGTCGTGGAGGCTAGAGCACCCTGTGCCTGCCACCCAGGAAGTGCTGTTTAGTCAGTCAAACGACTGGTAGGCCTCTCAAACACCAGTGGCCTCTCCATCCCTCCAGTCCTTTGTGTCTTGCAAGGCTAACAAACTCTGGTAGGGTCT